>HG995334.1:10630546-11315546 GCA_905333045.1 Lysandra bellargus
AGTTGTTACTGCTTCATCATCTTCAACGTCATATGCTCTGTATTTTGAAGTTGATGAAGCAATAAACACAAACAATCCTGAAATACAGGCATGTGCATATGTGGCGGGATTTATATTAAAGAAACTACCATTGAAGGATTGTGAAATATGTAGAAAAATATTTGTTAGTGATAACATAGATATAACACACAATTTTGTCGCAAACAGGGAATATGGAACGGATTCTCAAGCTTTAAATTATGCCCATAAAGATTTTATTTTCTGTGTAGAGTTATGTGCATCAGTTATTAATAATTTTTAAAAGATAATGCCTTTGTTAAAATGATAAAGATAAAAATTTTAGATCGCATAAATAGTATTGTCAAGTTTGATTTTATTCAACCATGCAATTTACACAAAGATAACAATTTGGAAACAATTATTAACTGTGTGTTTTTTATATGCATAAAGAGATTCTGCGTTTTAAAAAACCGTTCTTTTGCTGAAGAAGCTTCGACTTCTTCTTTAAAACTTAAAATGAAAATTATTTTACACCAGTAATTGCATACAAAATACCAAGTAAGCATTCTCCACAGAAAATATAATAATATGTTATATTTTGCTAAGTATAGCATTTTAAATTTAATGTTGAGTGAAATGTATGGTTGAACAAAATGTAAGAAAAAACTGATTCACAAAGTTCTACACATAATTTTTATTCCATACTTCCATACTTAATATTATAAATGCGAAAGTGTGTCTGTCTGTCTTCACGCTAAAACCGCTAAACCGATTTTGCTGAAATTTGGCATGGAGATACTTTGAGTCCCGGGAAAGGACATAGGATACTTTTTATCCCGGAAAAATGTATGGTTCCTTCGCGATAAACTATTTTGGCGCAACGGAGTTGCGGGCGTCATCTAGTATGTAATATTTGTATAAATAAATACACTTTTTAAAGTATTCAAATTTTGCAAAGTATTGCCTGATTCTATTAAATATATCTGTAAGTAGCAGTAATATTTTATTTTATAAGAGTCTGTTCCTTCAAGTAATATATTTTATAAATGGAGAATGTAAGACCTGAACTTTCAATAAAACCAAAATGTTATTAATATACCTATTTGTTTTATTTCATATTATGTAAACTTTTAGTTGTAAGAAAAGCTAAATAGGTAAACGACAGTCCGAATAATAGGTTTACCTATTTAGTTTTTCTTACAACTAAAAAAATACCCTTTAAGAACCCCCATTTAAAACTATAGAATTTAAATTTACCGCACTAATAATTTGAAATTTCCCGCGCTCATTTTTTTCCGATTAGTACGGTACGGGCTGCATATAGATGGCGGTAGTAAAAACTGATTGTATAGAGTTGTCATTCTTCTCCGATAGGAGTAAAAGTGTTCTGTGAGCTATTTCCTCAGATACTTTCAGTTTTCTTACAGGAAGTGAGGACTTAATTGCAATCATCTTAACAAAGTATTTCTTAGCTAACATGAGTCGTCTCAAGAATAAAGGAGGTATACAAGTTCCAACTTCCATTGAGTTTATCGGGGTGGATTTCATCGCACCAGTTATAATGCGCAGCGCTTGATTTTGAATTATATCTAACTTTTTTAGAAGACTAGCGCTAGCATTAATATATGCTAAGCAACTATAGTCAAAGTGGCTCCTAACTAAACTTTTATACAACATTGAGAGAATTTTTGGATCAGCACCCCAAAAAACTCCTGCTAAGCATCTCAATATGTTGAGTCGCTGGTAAGCTTTATTACATAATATATAATCTATATGTTTATTAAATTTGAGTTTGTCATCTAAAACTATACCTAGAAATTTATGTTCATTTACTATTGAGATTACTTCATTATTACATTTAACTTGAACATTACATTGACTTTTACCAAAAGTCATAACTGAACTTTTTGAAGAATTAATATTTAGTTTTAATTCGTTATTGTAATAATTTAACAGTTGCTTAAGAGCTAAATTAATATTACAATTGGCCGAGCGTAGTAGACGATTAATACAATATATAACAATATCATCAGCATATTGTAGAACATTAACACCTAATACTTTTACATATTATTTACAAATTTGTGATGTATATAAATTATACAGGATTGGAGACAATATTGCTCCTTGCATTAAGCCTTTATGTGCAAATTTTGGACCTGTAATCATTAAATTTCACATAGACAAGACGGTGATTCAAGAATCTATATATCCAATTTAAAAATCTACCAGGAATGCCCAATTCACTTAAAACCTTTATAAGTACAGACAAATTATTAACATTATCGTATGCTCCTTGCACATCTAAAAATACACAAATTGCATTTGAATGAGCCATTAAAGAATTCTTAATATCATTAAGAAATGAAACAAAGCCGTCAACTGTACTTTTTCCTTTACGGAAACCTAGCTGAAAATCTGGTAATATTGAATTAGTTTCTGTAAAGTAGTCTAACCTAACTTTTATCATATTTTCAAAAACTTTTCCTATGCATGAAGTGAGTGATATTTGACGGTAAGAATTATGATCATGGATTGGCTTATCTTCTTTCAGAATGGGCAAAACACACTGAGTTTTCCACTCGTCGGGAACAACTTGTTTGGACCATAAGTGATTGTAGATTTTTTGTGTACATTTTTAATCATTAAATATGGTAAATTATCCAGTCCAGGAGTAGAATCTCTTCTTGACATTAAGGAACTATGAAATTCATCCCAGCTAAAATCTTTCATGAAAAAGTTGAAATATTCACTATCATTATTACTTTTAAATATATCTTCTAATGAACTGTCACATACTTCATCATTTGTAAATTTGTCTAAAAATTCTGGTACAAAACTATCACATTTACTATTTATGCTAGAATCTACACGCTTATATTTTTTGATAAAATTCAAAATATTTGTGACTGGGGTGGATCTATTAAATGTAGAGCATACATTTTGCCAACTTTTTCTCTTTTCCTCTTTTATAATCCTTTTTTTGAATGCATCTAATCTCTTATAATTTATATAATTTTCCATACACAAATTATTTCTATATTTTTCCAAAGCTTCTCCACAATCCTTTACAGCCCTATCACAAATATCATTCCACCACGGAGCAGGTACCCTTTTTTAAATTTTTTTAGATGAATTAGTTATTATAATTTTTGGAACACATTCATCTCTTAAAATGTTTAGTAGATCACAGAAATGATTATAACTTTCTAAAGGATTTTGTAAATTATATTCAAAATCTTGAAATAAATCATTTGACATATTAAAGAACTTATCCCAGTTAGCTTTTTTGAATAAATACTTATTTACATTTTTATTTATGTCATATTGCATAGGAGAAGTATTAAGTTTTGTAAAAGTTGGAAAGTGATAACTTCCCAACGGATCCCCACCGACATACCATTCACAATAGGGAGCCAGCTCTGGGCTCACTAGTGTAACATCAATTGCAGAAGTGTTATTGTTTGGTCTACTTACTGTAGTAGCACAACCTGTATTTAAAATACATAAATTATATTCATCTATAACTTCATACAAGTCTCGTCCTCTTGTATTATTTATTGTACAACCAAAAGCTATGTGATGGGCGTTACAATCACCCGATATGATAATAGGTTTAGGAAGATTGTTAATTATTGTTTTTTAATTTTGTTATATTAATTTTGTTTCTAGGTGGACTGTAAATGCAAAGGATTGTAATGGAACCTATACCTGTTTCTATGGTTATAGCAATACAGACTGTATATCTTGATAATTTGGAGTCGGATGCTGCACATACTTTATAGAATTCCTAATAATTATTGCCACTCCTCAGTGTTCATTTGAAGCATTTTTAAAAATGAAATTATACCCAGGGAAATGAATCCGAGGACTTGAAGTTTTCAGCCATGTTTCATTTAATAAAGCTATATCTATTTCTTTATCTATTAAGAGTGATTGAAGTAAATGTTTTTTATTATTTAAACTCTGGATGTTATGCTGTACAATATTAATACTATCCATTACTTATTAAAGTTTTTAATGAATGTTTGTTTAATATGTGTTGTAGTATTAATCTCATTAGAATTTCCTATACTTACAAAGTGCTTATTATGGCTTCTAAAATTTTTTGATTATTAATAATGTCACGGGCTGATATCTTTTCTGGTACAATTTTAACATTTTGAGGTTTAGTTTTTGTCAGAGGTGGGAAAGATGTTAAATTATTTGTTATGTCTGCATAAGTAGAATTATTATTTCTCAAAGATATGTTTTTCTTAATTTTAGAAGCCTTAATTGGGCACTCCTTAGAAATAGCTAGGTTTTTTATTATTATTATTATTGGTATTACCTCCACAGTTTTTACATTTTAAAACTTCTGATGCACATTCTTTATAGGAATGATTCTCTGCACATTTAGAACATGCTTGTTCATTAAAACAATATTTTGCAGAGTGATTGAAAAGTAAGCATTTAAAACATTGTAGAACTGGAGGTATATAATTATGAACCTTATATCTCCATCCATCTAAGAAATAGGCTACTTGACATATATTTAATTTCATTGAAAAAATGCATATTTCTAGTAGAACTTGGCCTAGGAAACTGTATTTCACCCTTATCGTGAAATAAAAGCTTATGATTGATAAATAAAGTCGATTTGAAAATATGATTTTATGAAAATAGGAATTGTACTGACGAAAACGCTTTTGCGGTACTTCCGATCTGGATGTGACGTCATCCCATTTGTAATTTAATATCTTTTATTTATCGCGCTCGTTATATGTAAGTTTATTTGTACATAAATAATATGAATAAGCCTAGAAAGATTTATAAAATGTATTTTCTTGAATAATTCAAATAAAACATCAGTTTTATATATTATCTCCATTCATTGTAGTTAGGAAATGAAATGGCCAAAACTTTTCTACAAAAGTGTTCAACATTAGAAATGATTTCTAAATTATTTTTTAATTTTTTAAGCACTGTTAGACTCGTACATTTAGCACATAAAACTTTTTTTCAATAAAGAAAGTATAAAATACAAAAAACATGACGTCACACTATGGCGGTACAATGGCGGACAGTGTTTTCGGCGCCATATAAAAGGCATATTTTTCGATCAACATTTTTATGGGTTTCTACTGTTTAAAATATTAAAATATTAGTTTTTTTAGTAAAAATGAATGATTAGGAACCGATTAGAATGAAGAAAAAAAATAGGTCAAGTAGCCTATTGCATTGTGGTTATACAGTGCCAGAAAAGGTAACAGTAGGTAATAGTATTTAACGGAACAAATGTATTATTTTCTTTTTTCATAAATCTACTTATACCAGTTATGTCAATATCGCTACTTATTTTTTCAAATAAATCCGTATTACTAATTTCCTTAGGAATGTACCTAACTACCCCAACCCTTTCCACAGAGGCTGCTGGGATATATGCTCTTAGATTGTTTTCTTGAATAAATGATGCATTGAGGAAATCATTAGCCAATGCCGCTTGTTTGAAAGTTATTTTTATTTTGCGGGTGCTTATTCTAGCTCTTTCATAAACTCCTTTTGCGTTTTTGAAAATTTTCGAAAGGCTAAGGGGGTTCATGTTTCCTATTTTTGTATCATTACAATGTTCGACGAAGACAATAAATTCTCCGCTGCAATTATTGTCAGGATATTTTCTAGAATACGAAGGCTTACTAAAGGGTTTGTACTTATCGCCTGAGATATCATCTATTTTCCTTTTCGTCGATGACGAAGATTTATAGTTCGCTCTCGTCCTGCATATACTATATAAAAGTACTTTTAATGTATAAAAACTATTAAATACGATTTTTCCAAATTGTTAAAAAAAGGCGCCTTCCTCTTCCCGCCAAAAACAGCAAGTCAAAGGAACAAATGTCAAAAGAGTGTTGCTATTGCTAAAATAAAAAGTTTCGCCTCCTAACTTTTTAATTTGATTGTCAAACAGTTTCCATTTAGTAACTAGATGGCGTATGGGTAGACAACTATCGGTAATACCACCAATAATTGCTACAAAACTGGGCAAAAGAATGTAAAACTTGATTTCAATTTGAAAACGACGCCATAATATTCCAATGACTAGGTTAACAAAGTTATTACAACGATGTTTTAGTTTCAACTCACGGAAGAAATAGCCCTATTTACCGATATTCACACCAAATATCACAGGAATTATACATTTTGGTTTTGACAACATTTTATCTGCACTTGTGCCAGTAAACGGGTATTTCATGGCTAATATTTTACCAATAATGAACATCAAAGACCCAAATAACACAATTTGGGAAAAAATAATAAAAACCACACCAACAATAAAAAGTAGGAGTTTGAAAGTGACATGCCCGCCAAAACTCTATCAGTTGTCAGTTTGACAATTTGCGTGTTCCTAAACTGTTACCAGTATACTGACCTAATCGCTTAGGCCAATGATCGCTTAGGTTTAAGATATTTTGATTTATGCCACACTTGACAGTACACTGATATTTTTTAGAAACAACCAATATGTATCCGTGATGCCAACCACGGCTTCAAATAACGTTATTTTTTCATAACGTTACTGCTTCAAGGGCTTAAATAACGTTATGAAAATTTACCCGATATTAAAAATAACGTTAAAAATTGATATTAATAACGGTTAATGTTATAACGTTATATAGGATTTATAACGGTAAATATATGTTCTTTGATAACGTTATAGTCCGTCAAGAAAGTCACGACAGGCGGGAAAATTTTCTAAATTTTTTTCTTTGTATTTTCACACAAATCTCGCAAAAAAGTGGGCTGCGAGTGAGATTTAGTGCACCGTGCACGATCGCATACCTGGTACCAGAAAATAACGTTATTATTATAACGATATTTTTTCGTTTAAACATAACGAAAAAATATCGTTATAATAATAACGGTAAATATAACGTTATTTTACTAAATATCGTTAAAAAAATAACGTTATCTGGCTACCATTATGAAAATAACGGTACGTAACGATATTTTTTCTGTTATTCGATAACGTTATGAAGCCCTGATGCAAACCTACAGATAATTTCAGATCGGTGGGGAACCAATAGAAAATCTAGAAGTGTCTATCGTCGCGCCGTCTGGTGGAGATTAAAAATAAGAAAACCTCTCATTTAAGTTGAATGGACTGTATCTCGGGAATAAAGACGGGAAAAGCAGATAATTTCACCAACCTCAGTTTGGTTCCGTAGCTTCGCTTCGAGGGCCCTCTTCTCTTCTTTTCTTGACACAGATTTACACACACACACTCATTCACACTTGGCTGATTAAATAGTTCTATAGGCTATCGCGCATAGTAACGACGTAGAAGTTGATTTCTTTTTAGGCGGCGCGTTCGAGCAGAGATTCGTTCTGAGAGGCTCGTTTTTGAATACTGACACTCGCGAAGACGACACTGCTTTTTATATAGGTAGGGACGCTCTCGCCGCGTGATTCGTAAACTAGGATTTTTTATTTTTCTACCTTCATTCACAAAAAAGTATTAAATTTTTGAATTCGAGTTCGTTCATCGGTCATATAGCTAGTATAATATAATATGCAGATAATATACAGAATTCATAAATATAATTTTCATAATAAACATACTTAATAATGAGATAGAAATTTCTTGTAACAATAATAGGCTACTTGACATATATTTAATTTCATTGAAAAAATGCATATTTCTAGTAGAACTTGGCCTAGGAAACTGTATTTCACCCTTATCGTGAAATAAAAGCTTATGATTGATAAATAAAGTCGATTTTAAAATATGATTTTATAAAAATAGGAATTGTACTGACGAAAACGCTTTTGCGGTACTTCCGATCTGGATGTGACGTATCCCATTTGTAATTTAATATCTTTTATTTATCGCGCTCGTTATATGTAAGTTTATTTGTACATAAATAATATGAATAAGCCTAGAAGGATTTATAAAATATATTTTCTTGAATAATTCAAATAAAACACCAGTTTTATATAATTATTATCTCCATTTATTGTAGTTAGGAAATGAAATGGCCAAAACTTTTCTACAAAAGTGTTCAATATTACAAATGATTTCTAAATTCTTTTTCAATTTTTTAAGCACTGTTAGACTCGTACGTTTAGCACATAAAACTTTTTTCAATAAAGAAAGTATAAAATACAAAAACATGACGTCACACTATGGCGGCACAATGGCGGACAGTGTTTTCGGCGCCATATATAGGGCATATTTTTCAATCAACATTTTTATGGGTTTCTACTGTTTAAAATATTAAAATATTAGTTTTTTTAGTGAAAATGAATGATTAAGAAGCGATTAGAATGAAGAAAAAAAATAGGTCAAGTAGCCTATTAGAGCTTGATGACCTCAAGGAGCTTATTCTTTTGTAAGAAACATGCCCATTTTTATGGAATCCGAAAGATAACAATAATCCGTCTTGTTTTGCATGCGTTAAGTTTTTAACGCGCATGTGAGTATTATTGCTTCTGCTGCTTTTCTCTTGTAAAAAAAAAAACTTGTACGAGACGATCTTCCTTATATAAAAAAGTACTCTGTGGATGCCATCAGGTGGACGAAATTCCCGAACAAAAAAAAAATTGGGTTCCAAATTTAAACGTAGTAACTGTACCCAATCAGATAATCTGTGCAAGGTCGACTGTGATTGGCTGATAAAAAAGACCATAGAGAATATAAACTACATGATAAAAAAGACGAAGAAGGAGTTTAAAATTCAAAGTTCGATTTTCATTTTGTGAAAATTATTTTGTAGCAACTCATACAAAAATTGTAAATTAAGTGGATTAATTAATGAAAAACGAAAGGTAAGCCATTGTAAAATGTAAATGTAACCGTAAATTGATAAATTGAAGCAAAACATAACTATGTCATACCATGTTCTAATACAAAGTATGTCGCAGTATTATTTGCATATTTGTACAATAATTTACAACATAAACTAAATTAATATGAAAAAGATAGATTATTATTTCATAGAAAATATAATGTATATCAGTATGCAGTTAATTTGGAAAATGTTAAAATGTGTATATTGTTTTATTGTAATAATACAAAAGGTTGATAAGTATACTTAATAATTTATGTAAACTGTATGGAAATGTAGTAAATGAAAAATGTTTCATTAATTTCAGATTTTTAGGTCCCTATACTAGTTTGCAACATTTTAGTCTGCAAGCAATAGCTATTATGGAGATTTTAGGAGAAGGAAGGTATGGGATTATGAGTGGTACGGCCACCAAGGAAAAATCCTCTGATCAAGACGTGAGGTGGTATGCAGCTGGCCTGAGCCCACGCGATAGATTTCAGCTGTCGTATACAGGGTGTAACAAAACAAAGTAATGATACTTAAGTGTATAAAGGTGCGCGTCTACTGGATCGGGATCGGAGCATACTGCGTAGGTATGCAGCGGACGGATTTGTTGCTTTGTATGTATGGTACTGACTACTGTGAACTGCACTAGAAGTACTGGAAAGTCATTCTGCGCCTAACAAAATATATATGACGACACGACGCGCAGTCCGCACCGTACGCCCCGATTCTGACCTGGTGGACGCGCAGCTCCTTATATAGAGTTTACTGTGTAAGCCAATCAAGTAGTTAGTAGAGTAGCATAGACAGCTATTCTATTATATTTATAAATAAAATACATAAAACTGTACTGTAATATTATAATATTGAGTAATAGAAATCAACAAAAGCTTGTGGATTAAATCTGTTTTATTGTTTAATTTACCTTATTAGTCTATTTATTTAGCTGTGTACAATATTTTTTATTGAAATAAAACATTTATTTGAGCTTATTTATTTTTTATTTTATTTTTTTTTAATTTTTGGTATGTTTAGAGTGAAAGGTTTTGCACTTAAAAATTTTAACTTCAGTTTCAAATTAAAAAAATAACGGATGTTTATTTTTTTTCTTCTAAGTCCGACCTCTTGTTACGTAGTATACAGTTTACATCCTCTTTGGATGCCATAGTAGCTAGTGTATCTGCCTACTTAGGAGATTGCGGGTTCGATTCCCGTGTAAGTCAATCATTTGTAGGTGTTATGTTATTAATATAGGTTTGTTGTCTGCGGTACCCAAATTACAAGCAAGGAATGCTTTGTTCGGGACAAGATTGCGTTGTGAGAATGTGTGAGGAATATTATTTATAATTTATTCTTATCTTATTTTTGCAGAAAAAGGAATAATCTCCCAAGATGCGCAAAACACCGCAGACGTCATCTTATTTTTTGACCAACTTTTTGACTCAATTAATAGAAGCTTCGGAAAAAGGAAGAAGCACAGTAAACCTCTTCTGGGACCTGCGACGCCAAACTCGCCACATCACAAAACATGGATGGAGGCTAAAATATTTTTAAAAAATATGAAGTTTGTGAATGTAAAAACCTTAAATGTGGAGCATGTTCCCACTTTAAATAACTGGGTATGGACACTAGAAGGAATAGAACTACTATTAAAAAAAATTGCTGTGAAGTACGGAGTGACATCGGTTTGGTTGCGGCATCTGAACCAGGATCCAATCGAAATTTTTTTTGGATCGATAAGGAGCCAAGGATGCCGGAACGTAAACCCTACTCCAGATGGGTTTGAAGCAGCATTTAGCAGCCTTTTAATAAACAGCCTATCTAGTGTCCATGCCCCTGGGGCAAATTGTGAGGTGGATAATTGCCATGCTTTGCATGAAGTTCTCATCACAAGCGGGGCCTGCAAAGAACAAATAAACTGCGAGCTGTCTAAGATTCCGGACATAGAAATTATACCCCTTGAAGACAAAAGTGACCCCCGAATAGTTGGGGGGCTACAATATGTTAGCGGTTATGTTGTTAAAACCGCTAAGAAGAAAGTCTTCAATTCAAGGGTTGTAGTGAATGCAAAAAAAACTTAATGTCCGATCAGGAAGGAGAGTATTTAAAACGTAGAGAGTACGCTAATAAAAAATGGCTTTGCAGTCCCAGCGACTCTCTCTTGAATTGTGTTTCGAATCTGCAGGATATAAATTACACAATAATTAAAAAGTGCTTAGATAAAAAATATTTAAAAAAAATAATTAAAACAGTGATATTTATTCACATACAATTTGATTTCTTAAAATGTGAACTGCATAAAGAAAAATTAATCGATTTTTTAATCAATATATCCTGCAGATTCTTCATTTACAATTACTGTAAGAATATAAATAGAATATTAATGAATAGGAGAGAGTGTGATGATGATACGGATTTGTTTATGCTGAAAGCGAAAAAATTATATATGAAATGTTTTAAAAGAAAAAAATAAATTATATCAATTACGGTTGTCAGTGTTTTATTTATTGAAAAACATCCTATAAAAAGAAACAAAAAGCAACCTAAACCCAGTAACCAATGCTATATGTAGGTATATATATTGACAAAAAGTTGTCAAAACCTACTTCCAGAGAGCGCCACTTGTCTTACCCTATTTGGCCGTCGAGTTGTACCTCTATTCCTATATATAAAAAAGTACTCTGTGGTACTGACGGTGATAATATTGACCGTATAATAGGCCCGAGACGCTCTAATTTACTTGACAGTTGATACCATTAATCTGTGGTTGACAGTTGACACTGGCACACACTGGCCATGGATAAAAAGCCGAGCGCCATAAAAAAGAAGAAGAAGAACAACAAATATTTTTGGTTTGTCATTTGTGTAGATACTTAGATAGATACACTCTACAGTCTACAGCAGGGATCACCAAATGGCGGACCGCGGTCCGCAATCGGACCGCCGACCCATTGTGTGCGGACCACCGACCAAGCATTTCCCAAGTTGAACTTCGTTTAATGCACTAATGCTTGCACCAATTTTACTCCAAACTTGAGACAGATAATAATTAGTTAGCAACAAAAATTGACACTTTTCTCAATGATATACGTAAATAAATTACAGGCTATAATCCATAGTTAATTTTGGTAATATATTTTTTTTTAATATAAAATGTGTGGACCGTGAAGAGGTCATTTCATTTCTTAAAATGGTTAATGGACCCCGAGCAAAACTAATTGTTGACCCCCAAGTGACCCCTGGTCTACAGCATAGATAATGTATGTCTACAGTCTACTGTCTTCATATGTCATCGACTCGTACTTTTTTAATTTTTTGCTATAAAGATTTTTACTGAAATGAAAATAAATTTATAGTGAAAAATTATAATTTAATCTGCTTGTAGCGCGTTAATTTATACGGTGATTATAAGGAAATATTTAACTTCACTTTATACAAGAAACCATGTCGCTAGCTGATGAACTTCTAGCGGACTTGGAAGAAAATGATGATACAGAACTTGAAGCTATCATTGAAAACAAAACAAGCAGCGATGCCCACGAATTTGCTGTACCGTTCCCAGTAATACCTAAGGAGGAGGATATAAAAAATGTTTCTATACGGGAACTAGCCAAATTGAGAGATTCAGAAAGATTTGTGAGGGTAGGTAACTCATAAATTGGTAGGCTTATAAACAACTTGTAAAAGATTATTATGAACTGTGTAAATCACAGTGAAGTGAAGCGAAGTGTAATAACATATTATAAAATAATCCTTCAGGCCCCGTGCGAGCACCGGTGATCGCGACAACAATAGAATACAATAGCAATTCCTGGAAATTCCGACTGAAGTATTAATACTGAGTTATTACTCTCAGGTTTAAATAATAGATAAACAATTCTATACTATTTTAGGTTATAAAAGATATTGAACTTAATTTTGGAAACAACCGTAATAAAATTGAAGTTACTGGTTTAATGGAATCAGACCCTGAATATCAACTGATTGTGGAAGCAAACAACATAGCAGTGGAGATAGATGGAGAAATAGGTAAATATCTTAGTCTATATTTTACGGTTGCCTGGTAGAAACTGCTTACAGCGCGGCAGTAAGGCCTGTAATTGTTTTGTGTCTCTTTTGTTATATTATTAGAGTCCCTGCAGACTACAGACTTATAGTCGGCCGATAGTTTGACCAAATTGGGGTTTTAGTACATTATTATCAGCTGATACAAATATTTTGTGCACCTTCACAAATATTCGTACTGATTAAGCCTTTGATCAAACTATCGACCGAGTAAAAGTCTGCAGTCTGTGGGAGCTCTTAGTAAAGGGGATTATATTTTTTTACTTGGGTATATTTTTTAATTTATAAGACTAACCCAGGATAGGGAGAAGTAGAAGCATCTAGGGGAGACCTTTGTGTCGTCATGACATGCTGATACCCAAAAACAATAATGCAGTGATAAATATTAGTGCACCAATTTTACCACTCACTCATAAGCACAAGAAAGAATTATCTGCCTAATTATTTTATTAGCTAATACATTAATAAATAAATATCTATACTAATATTACAATTCTGAAGAGTTTGTTTGAACACGCTAATCTCAAGAACTACTGGTGGATTTGAAAAATTATTTCAGTGTTAGATAGCCCATTTATCGAGGAAGGCTATAGGCTATATTTTATCACGTTAAGACTAATAAGAGCGAAGAAATAGAAGAAAATGTGGAAAAAACGGGGGAAAATTATTTGAAAGGGGTTATTTGAACGCACAAATCTCAGGAACTACTGGTCGTATTTGAAAAATTATTTTAATGTTAGAGTCCATTTATCAAGGAAGGCTATAGGCTATATTTTATCACACTAAGACTAATAGGAGAATGCGGAAAAAATAAGGGAAATGATTTGAAAGGGCTTATCTCGCAAACTACTGCAGCAATTTTTATGTTATTTGGGCACAGAAAAGAAGTAGGCCACATGAAGGATCATAGCCTATCAATTTTAATCATTTTTTCAGTGGCTATATATTTGATACCCGTGTGACGCCGGTCACTAGTATTTTTATAAAAGAGTCGTGTAATTGTGTTACAAACATCACTTACTATTTTTCAGCTATTATCCACAGGTTTGTTCGAGACAAGTATCAAAAGAGATTTCCAGAGTTGGAGTCACTTATTGTGACACCTTTGGAATATATACGGACTGTGAAGGAACTTGGAAATGATTTGGACAAGGCTAAAAACAATGAGATGCTACAAAGTTTCCTGACGCAGGCCACTATTATGATAGTCTCAGTGACTGCGTCTACAACACAAGGGTGAGTGTTATTTCAATTCCTTTTGATTGAAATGCAATCAAAATTTTAAAACTTGATTAAAGAAATGCAAAGTAAATAATTTCTAACAATCAGGGCCGCCGTTACCATATGTGCAATGTGTTAAATGCACACGGGCGCCATCCTCTAGGGGCGCCAAATCGCCATCTTTAGGGGCGCCAAAACCAAGGATCCAAAAAATCCGGGGCGCCAAAATCTTTTTTTAGTAGCCCTTACGGGGGCCCTGCTGACAATAAAATTGGTAGCATTGTAACCACCCATATTGAGTCTTTGTTTGTTTTTGGAATAAAACTATCTGCTTGTTTTGGAAATAATAAGAATTAAGAGTCCCAGGGAAGGACCCAGGATAATTTACATCCCAGAGGAATTTGGTAAAAGCTCTCAGTAACATGATTTGATACTTAAAGTTTTCATCTTGTGATTTCAGTAAAATGCTATCTGAAAGTGAGCTTAGTGAGATTTACGAAGCATGTGACATGGCCGCTGAGCTGAACAACTTCAAATCCAAAATATATGAATATGTGGAGAGTCGCATGACTTTCATTGCACCAAATATAACAGCCATTGTGGGTAAGTATGGGGCAATCCTTAGGATTTAGGCTCTTTGTTAACTTTTGAAATGTCATTTGAATCTCTTGTGGTATGCTCTGATGTATTAATCCTTCGATCGCGGATTCTTGTGAAATCTATTGTTTACGCAGTCGAATTTGACCGCTTGGGAGTTGATAGGTTAATAACCACTGGAAAAATTAAAGATGCCATGGAGTTTTTCATTACAAATATTAATTGTTTTAAATGCAATTTACTAAAAATTAAGTTAATTTTTGATCTAAATCTTTTGAATATTCTAAAGGTGCTTCAACAGCTGCAAAAATCCTGGGTATTGCTGGAGGATTATCAAAACTGTCCAAGATGCCGGCCTGCAATGTGCTTCCTCTTGGCCAACAAAAGAAAACACTGTCGGGTTTCTCACAAGCAGCCTCCTTACCACACACTGGGTTCATCTACTTCTCACAAATTGTACAGGACACTCCACCTGTAAGTAAAAAATTGGATCTTTACTTATAGTCCATTGAAATGTTACATTTGCTTTGCATTTATTAGAGGACGCAATTTTATTTTTGGGATATGTTGGAGGGGTCAATCGAAGCTTAACCTCAAGTTTGTGAGGTCGCCGCTCTTGTCCCCCGGCCGCTATCTTGAAAAAAGGGGTGACAACACTATTTTCATGATATCTCGGAAATTATAAGTCTTACAAAAAATTTGTAAGAACATAATTTGTTGCTAATTATTTCGCCTACATATGTTTCTATAATTTTTTACCCTAAATTAAACATTTAAAAAGTTATAAGCAAAAAAGTGATAAAATTTTTAAAAGGTTTATTATCCCTCTTTTACTTTGTTTCATACATTTTACAAAAAAAAAATACCTTAGACCAACCTTGTAGATGATCTTTTGAGAAAAAGATCCCTCGATCTCACCCCATCTCATGAAATTAATTTTCTGCAGATACAAAAAAAAACTGTGGAACCATGTGTGGCTGCAGAAAAGCAGACCTGAAATACTTTACAGTATAGTAGGTATGTGCAGATGTGCAGACTAGTATAGTAGGCATACTATGATATAGTATGCATATAATATATTTGTAGTATAGTAGGCATTACTGAAGACTGTGGCTGCAGAAAAGCAGGCCTGAAATACTTTACAGAATAGTGGGCATACAGTAGACTGTAGAGCATTTTAGGCCTGCTTTTATGCAGCCATACATGCTTTTACAGTTTCCTTTGCATCTGTAGAAAATTAATTTCATGAGATCCAGGGGGATTGGGGGATTTTAAAAGATCATCGACAAGGTTGGTCTAAGGTTTTTTTTTTTTTGTAAAATGTATTAAACAAAGTTAAAGAACTATAATAAACCTTTTAAATTTTTTTATCACTTTATTGCTCATAACTTTTAAATTTTTTAATTTAGGGTAAAAAATTATAGAAACGTATTTGTAGGCAAAATAATTTGCAACAAATTATGTTCTTACTGTGGCCTACCTTTATACATTTTATATTTACTATTTCTTTATTTACATTTTTAGATTTTATATTTACAAGCACATATACACTTACTAATCTATTTTTATAATTTTACTTGTACATGTTTTAATATTATTTATATATATATACATATTTTACATATTTACCAAAATATATTTTATTTGTCAGTTAAATTAAGTGTACTTACCAGATCGTCGATATCGATACGGCAAATTATCGATAGCGGTTTATCGAGCAGTGCCTCGCACTATCGCTATCAATAGATAATATAACCGTCCCGCCGGAGCGGCGCGCGCGCATGATTTCTAGAAGCTTACCAGTCGTTCCCCGATATTGACGCGGAGCGTACGTCACTCGCTAGTTCGCCGCAGCTTAAATATTTCGCTAATTCACTATTCTGTGCTTAAGCTCATATATCATTTAGTGCTTATATCATACTGTGCTTTTCATCTCCTATTCTGCACCTTCTTTCGAACTATAGATATGAACCTAGTGTATGTGCTTGGACAATATAGTGTGCTGGATCAGTAAGTCTAGACTTTCATTTCATACGGACCTCATCTAGTGCATTTATCACTCTCATCACATAGCTACTAGCAGCTCTTATCATCTATATTACAAATATTTTGTAATACTTATAGTTTCCGAGATATCACGAAAATACTGTTGTCACCCCTTTTTTCAAGATGGCGGCCGGGGGACAAGAGCGGCGACCCCACAGAGTTGAGGTTAAGCTTTTATTGACCCCCCCCAACATATCCTAAAAATAAAATTGCGTCCTCTAATAAATGCAATATTCGGTCCTAAAATTGTAACATTTCAATGGACTATTTATATATATATTTTAATATAATATTTTATTATATATATATATATATATATATATATATATATATATATATATATATATTAATGAAATAGTAAAATAACAGAACCCAATCATGATAGGCCTTTATTAAGGGTGAAGGCTGAAGCCAAACGAGCGTTTGAACAAAACAAATTTGTGAGTTGTGACTTTGTGAGTCGCAAAATTTCTGCCATGTACAAATAAATACCTTTTCATACAAATCTTGAATCACAAAATTACGCTCGTGTGAATCAAACAGGACTTTTGTATGAAACTGAATGTAGCAGAATTCTGCCGAACCGAAATTAGCATCGACAAGTATTCTCTCATATTTTTATGCTTAAGCCCAAGGTCTTGATGAAACTCAAAAAAATCGTTTTTTTTTCAGGAACTGAGATACAAGGCGGCCAAGCTAGTGTCCACTAAGCTGACTCTGGCCGCGCGGGTGGACGCGTGCCACGAGAGCACAGACGGCCATATCGGTAGGCAGCTGCGAGAAGGGATTGAGAAGAAGCTTGATAAATTACAGGTAAAGTTCAACTTGTTTTATCTAAGATTAATATTATTTTAGGCTAAGTTCAGATTCATATAAAGAATATTTTGCGGCGACGTGTCGCGTCGCTCCGCTATTGATGGACTATTGAGCAGCTTGTCATCCAAATTCCAAACATTGTAAGTACCATCAAGAGATCGATTCCTAGGCCGTACGTCATTTGGCCGGCTTGTGTCAATAAAATGTTAGAGCCAATCCACACGGCGCGTTGCGTCAACGCAGCGCTGCCGTTGCGTTGTTTTACATACAAATAACCAAGGTGTTTACACGCCGCGCTGCGTCGTGACAGCAGCGCGCAACACACACATGACTGACAGTAGCCCCCGAGTCGAAGTATCGACGAAGTGTTGACGTTAAGACTACTTCGTAATAACGCTGCGCTGATGCAGCGCGAGCGCCCGTGTGACCGGCTATGCGTCAAACGTCACCGCTGCGTCCACGCAACGCTCACGCAACACCTGTGTGGACAGCCTTTTAGCTGTGATCGGTCGGATGGGTTTGACTTAATGTGACCAAATTATTTAGGTCCGCCATCTGCCTAGGAATCAACTTCTCCGATAGTATACCCTTTAGGACCTTGCTTTGTCTTGTGTGTTGTTGATAAAACTGTTAGGCTATTTTTGAATGTCATTTTCAAAAACTATTGTTATATCCAGGAGCCGCCGCCGGTGAAATTCGTGAAGCCGTTGCCGAAGCCGATCGAGCAGAGCCGCAAGAAGCGCGGCGGCAAGCGAGTCCGCAAGATGAAGGAGCGCTACGCCCTGACCGAGTTCCGCAAGAACGCCAATCGCCTCAACTTCGCTGACGTGAGTGTAACGTGTTAATTCCGACCCTATTACTGTAGCTATAAGGTTCAACGAGCGAGTCCGCAAGATGAAGGAGCGCTACGCCATGACCGAGTTCCGCAAGAACGCCAACCGCCTCAACTTCGCTGACGTGAATGTAACGGACTAATTCCGACCCTATCACTGTAGCGATCAAACAAAATTATTATTGTCGAAAAACGCTTATTTATTTATTTATTTAAATCAGGCTACGTAGGCCCATACAATATAATAATATACCTTAAGGACTAACATACATAAAAAATTATATATACTTAACAACTACACAATACACATTATAACGAATTAACGGCGACGTGACGCGCGCGTCATTCCGGAGTCTCCCCCGAAACCTTCGGTAAACCACACCAGTCGGCCAGAAACCGTCTCAACTTCTGCAGGAGTGTATAAGTGCTAAGTTAAAAGAGCGATAGTATAAACCGCTGATATTTTAGAGAGCTTAGGAAAAATATAAATATTTTGGCAACATCATCATCGTAATGTTAATCCAAGATATAGGCCGCACTACTTTTGAGATCGCTCAAAAGTGTGTGCCTTCTATTTTTTTGTCTCTTTTGATGAGTGAATTCGCGTGCTATTTCCCAGCAATTGACATTCATTATTGTATGTTCTGCATTTATATCAATCATCAATAACATCAATATGTTTTTAATTATAAAAATAATCTCCCCCTTTTTGCGCCAGCTAACTATAATATAATAATTTTTATTTGCAAAAATAAATGTATTACTAAATGTATGAAGCAATGTTGCCTACTAAATAGATGACTTACATAAATACTAATACAAAATAATATGTATTTATTCTTTATGAAACACTTGCAAAAATATACCAGAATGGAAAAATACATAAACTGGGTAATTATACAGTGGACACAAGTATTTAAAATAATAATAGCAATACCGGAAATATAAATAAGTAGGATTACATTATTCAACATAATATTATAAGAAAAATTATATAATCTGTACCCTTCCTGGGTGTGAATAAAATACACTTTTACTTTGCAAATTTAAATAAATTAATATATTTTATTGTAAACTTTTCGCTCTAATAACCATAGATATTTTAAAAGTTTTTTTTCAGTCCTTTAGCAAAGATTTTAAAGAATTGACATGATATATTTAGACAAAACTGAAACAAAAAAGTTTTTTGCCAAACGAATTTAAAAATATAATATAATAATTGCGTTCTTGCTTTCTTCACCTTGATCAATCTCTGGTCACACATAATTTTTACGAGTTTTTTTTCGAAATTCACCCACAAATAAGGCGAAAAATGTTTGGTTTGTATATTCATTACACTTGTTACTTTCACATACTTTCGTTTGCGTGTTTGGGTTCAAGGTTTACATGATGAATTAGTTCACATTAAAATATTATATTATAATGGATATTTCAATACCGGCTAAGTGCGAGTTTCACATAGTTGTTCGTGTTGCTATCCTTCTGAAAAATTCTAGTCAGTAAACAATTCTTTCAGTAGGTATACAGTACAGGCACGGCGTAATGGCCAGTGTATAAGTACCGTTCTATTAATTGACGGTAGCTGTGCCACATTTATGTTCCTAGCTGTACAAGGCATAATTAGGGAATGCAAATCTCGCGAGATTGGGGCTCAAGCGAGATCCCGCTAGTTTATGAATAAAATACCGCGAGATCTCGCCAATTTCGAGATCTCGCGAGATTGGCAGTTTGGTGGGTTTTTTTTGCAAATAATCACAACATTTGAATAAATTACGAAAAAAGTAATAAATATTATAAGTATTATAAGATTAGCATTCATTTTCACGATTTTTTTCAATAGAATTTTAAGCATCAAATATTGTTTGACGTTTCAATAATAATTTTTGAGTAGTAAACTTTGACATACGCATCTACTATCTATCAAATAACAAATGAAAGAAACAAGTGCTTTTATAATTTTGGACGTGGCGGTAATATCGTGGACGTCCGCGGTAAAACGATAACATAAGGGAAGTAAAATGTATGGAAATATATTATGGAGACGCTTTTAAATTTCCGTCGACGATAACTTTTTAACCTGCACGTTAGAGGACATCACGACGCGCGACGTCTACACTTCTGAACGGCACAAAACGTCCGCGGTGCGTAAAATCAAAAGGGCATTTAACGACTAACGTATCCAACGTTTTATCGTGGAAGCCGGCGTCCACGATAACGTGACGTCCAGAATTATAAAAGCGCACATTATCAAACACAAATCGTTTAGTAATAAAACAGCTCTTTTATAATTAACAAAACAACGAGAAGTCAAAATTCAGGACCTAGTTGAAAATTACAGTGCACAGTTTCTTAGGCCAGCTCCTCTTTGTTTTTACTCCGTATCACAACTCCGTCCATGTCAGTCCGCGCTTCGAATAAGACGTTTTTATGCTCAAGTGCAATCTCGTCAAACTCGCGAGATCTCGCCTTTTTTCGTCCGAGATCAATCTCGCTAAAAAAGGCCGAGATCTCGCGAGAACGATATTGCATTCCCTAGGCATAATACAGTACGGTTCCTTACTAACTATCTATATAAACTGTGTTACTGATTCCTATTTTCTGTGGGAAAGTTTGAAAAACTTTTAAGGCCAGGCCAGTTCGAAAAGACTGATTTTTAAGAGCCCGGGTTACCCTCGAAATTCTCATACATACGTAATACCAAAATCATTTTCTCATACGAAAATATTTAACATGTTTGAGTTATTTTTCAGCTTAAAATAGTAATTACCTAGGTTCCTGTACAAAAATTAACTTCAAAATATTTGAACCCTAAAAAATTTTTTTTGTGTAAAATTTTTTATACTAAATTTACTACTAAATATTTAAACACTAAAAAATAGAGTAAAACACTAAAAAATATATAAATAAATATTAAATTTACTACAAAATATTTCAACTCTAAAAATATTTTTTAGTATTAAAATATTTTTTTTACTACAAAATATGATAATTACGTATGTATGAGAATTTCGAGGGTAGCCCGGCCCCTTAAGCTTCCAGACTGAAGAAATTATGTGGAATTCTCTTACACCAAAATTAATGTAGACTCAAAAAAGAACAAAGTAAGAAAATAACCGAACATAATATTAAAAAATGGCATGGTAATTCTGTAAAAATTCTTGAATATCACCATAAATATACACTTCAATTTCGAACATGTCGTAATTTTCAATGACAATGATATGATTTTTTTTACAAAAAGGATAGCTTTTTATAGTTCTAAGAAAATAACCGAATAGTTCTTTAATAAATGATTCAGTCATTAAAAAAATAAAATAAAATGTACTCGTATAATTTTCTCCTATTTCGCCCTATCAAGGACGCGGCGAGCGTCGTAACCGCCAGTCCGCCACCGTACAAGGCGCGCTGATATTAATGTTAATTTAATGTCCTTTACGTCGATATTCACACTGACAGACATCGACTTGCTAATTTTAGGGACAGCCTTGCCTTAACACCTTTACAAATAATATAGTGGCACAAAGGATAATCCTACTATCTTACTAATATTATAAATACGGAAGTCCGTTTGTTACATTTTCACGCAAAACTACTCAACCGATCATCATGAAACTTTGTACGAAAAGTGTCCTATGTTACTTAGCTGATACGTCCAAGTCTCCAAGAGTATTCTTTTAGACTTGGACGTATCAGCTAAGTAACATAGGAATCAAAAAGACAATTTTTTACTAAAAATTAAAAAAATATCTTTGTAAAAAAATCTCACAATCCGGCTACTTTAAATCCATCTACGCAAATCTACGCGTATGTTGACGCAGACTAAGTCGCGGGCAAAGCTAATATACGTAAACTGTTTGATCCTTGTCTATCAAACACCTTTTCCTATGCAGCAGATAAGGACGACTTGATATTTGTATAGCTTAAGGGCTCGGGTGACGCGCTCGAAAAAATGAAATTCGATACCGCGCCAGTACAAGTTTTATATGTTGCTGTCTCGCTATTGCGCGCGGGGTACGGGGTACCCCCGCGCCCCGCGCGCCTCCGGCAGCGTATTATATGTGTGCGTGCGTCGTCATTCATTATTTTACTCTGATAAAATTATTCAAGCCGTGCGTTTGTTGCGATTTGCGAAGTATTATATTTTATTGTTTCATGAATCATTAACAATATTGTTTTGTGGTTGTTTTATATATTGGAATAGTAGGAATACGGGCGCGGGCGTAGTGTCGTCGATCTTGTCACTGAACTGAACAGAATACAGATTCTACATAATATATTAAAATAATATACTTACTATAATATCTACATTGGACTCTTCACAAATCACACCACGTCAGCCTGGCCCCGTGCTAAGTACACTAAGGACTTGTGTTACAACTTACAAGTACCAGACATATAATACCGAATATATTATAATTTATACTAGCGACCCGCCCCGGCGTCGCACGGGTATAAAATATATAGCCACTGAAAAAATGATTAAAATCAATGATCTATCCTATGATCTACTTCTTAGCCTATGATCTACTTCTTATCTGTGCCAAATAACATAAAAATTGCTCAGTAATTCGCGAGATAATTTTCCCCCGTTTCAAATAATTTCCAACGTTTTATCCACATACTCCTATTAGTCTTAGCGTGATAAAATATAGCCTATACTCTATAGCCTTCCTCAATAAATAGGAACTAACACTGAAAGAATTTTTCAAATCAGACCAGTGTTCCTGAGATTAGCGCGTTCAAGTTAGCCCTTTCAAATAATTTCCCCCGTTTTTTTCCACATTTTCCTCTATTTCTTCGCTCCTATTAGTCTTAGCGTGATAAAATATAGCCTATAGCCTTCCTCGATAAATGGGCTATCTAACACTGAAAGAATCATCAAAATCCGTTGCGTAGTTTTAAAGATTAAAGGGAACAAAGGGACATGAGGGAAAAAAGGGACTTTGTTTTATAATAAGTACCTATAATATTACTTCAGTCGGAATTTCCAGGAATTGCTATTGTATTCTATTGTTGTCGCGATCACCGGTGCTCGCGCGGGGCCTGAAGGATTATTTAGATATAGATTTCCTTTTTATTATACTCAACTTATTTAAGATCCATACTTCCATACTAATTGTAAAAAATTAATAAAAAAGTGTGTCTGTTTGTCTGTCTGTTAATAGCTTATTACCTCTTCACGCCCAAACCGCTGAACCGATTTTGCTGAAATTTGGCATGGAGATACTTTGAGGGGGTCCCGAGTCTTTGTCCTTTGACATATAATACTTTTTATCCCGAAAAAATGCACGGTTTCCGCGCGATAAACTAGTTTTGGCGCAACAGAGTTGCGGGCGTCATCTAGTTTTTACAATATTATTATACACATATTTAATACACATACATGAGTCATGACTCATGAGTCATGAGTCATGACCCAGGAAAACGTTTTGTTCCGTCGGTGGGATTCGAATTTCGAACCAGCGACCCCCGGCTTGAGCTACCATGCGCTCAACCACTGCGCCACAGAGGTCGACGCTTTTATTTAAAAATTATTAAAAGACAGTACGTAACAATAAAGTTTCAAAAACAGAAAAAAGGCTACTCCAAATATTCCTCACATTGTTATCATTCAAAATAATAAAATCGGACAAGTGCGAGTTGGACTCGCCCATAAATGGTTCCGCAATCCGCAGCAACAATAAGGTTTATTTTTATGAAATTATAAGGTTTTTTTTTATAGTTTCGGAGAAAAGTGGCTGTGACATACGGACAGACAGACACACAGACATGACGAATCTATTAGGGTTCTGTTTTTTGCCATTTGGCTACGGAAGCCTAAAAATCAAAAGAGTATTATTAATTACTAGCTGTTGCTGTTCAGTGTTAGATAGCCCATTTATCGAGGAAGGCTATAGGCTATATTTTATAACGCTAAAATTAATTGGAGTGAAGAAATAGAGAAAAATGTGGAAAAACGGGGGAAGTTATATGAAATTGCTTATTATCTTAAGATCTACTGGAGCAATTTTTATGTTATTTGGCAAACATAAAGAATAGACCACCTGAAGGGACATAGGCTATTTTTTGCGGAAAAATGTACGGTTGCGTGAAATTCCTAAATTACGCAAGCGAAGCCGAATAATAAAATCGTAGGAAAGTCAATTCTGTACATTGAATATTTTTGTACAAAAAATAATACTTGGGATGTGATCTAAGTACTATGATAATGCGAACGAAGTCGCGGGCAACAGCTATGTTATAATAAAGTCATAGGAAAGTCAATTCTGTACATTGAATATTTTTGTACAATAAATATTAATACCTACTTGGGATGTGAACTACTATGCTAACGCGGACGAAGTCGCGGGCAACAGCTAGTATGGAATATCTATTTCTTCGCTTCTATTAATCGTAGCGTGATAAAATATAGCCTGTAGCCTTTCTCGATAAATGGACTAACACTGAAATAATTTTTCAAATCGGACCAGTAGTTCCTGAGATTAGCGCGTTCAAACAAACAAACAAACTCTTCCGCTTTATAATAATATTATTTAATTATTAAAGTATTTATATTATTTAATTGAATAAAACTGACATCAGGAAATAATTACTAAAAATACAAACTAAAATAAAATATACAAACATAGGTATACAAACTTAGAATACAAGTTCACTTTTATATTTTATTTTATTTCAAGACAGAAATTAGTCTGTTCAGGAGTTCTCGAGTTTTAGCGAGACTAACGAAATTAATTATACATAATATCAATGTATATTGTATAATCATATTATAATATTATGACTATCGCTAATATTCCTAAACGTTATTTACAAAATACAGTATATAAGAAAATAATAATATTATGATTTATGATATTCATAATTATTATTTATTTTAAACTACTGTGTGATACATCATACATCCCACCTTTCGGTATCCATTATTAATTATTATCAAAAGTTTAAGCAATAAAAGCAAGTTGTTCAAGCAATTGTCTTCAAGTATCACATAAAAATTTTCAAAATCAACATTCAACAACAATAACATTCTCTCGATCGCGGATTCTTGGAAATCTACTGTTATCGCGCGCGCGGTCGCATGCGACCGCTTGGAGCTTGAGGGAATATTGTACTTGAATAATGAATGCCTTGAATGAATTATTGTCACGTGCACCGGTTACAACACTCCGCCACCCTGAACGCGCCTCCCGCCCGTTGCCGCGCTCTGTCGTGTGAGCGGATCGGCACGATACCATGTTGGAAATTATAGAGAAATTTCGTTGCGTTTACGAATACCAAAAATGATGAATGAAAATTTATTATATTGCCATTCTTTTGAAGACATTCTGTAACTACACAATATAAGCTGTGTTCCCAGGAAAAATACATTACGATTCGATGAGTTTTTAATATAAAACAAGTGTGCGAAAAGTATGTCGACAATGGCGTAAAAATTTATGAAATGTAATCGCTTATATTTTTTAGTGTGTAAATATTTTGAAGTTAATTTTTGTTCAGGAACCTAGGTAATTACTATTTTAAGCTGAAAAATAACTCAAACATGTTAAATATTTTCGTATGACAAAATGATTTTGGTATTACGTTTGTATGAGAATTTCGAGGGTAACCCGGCCCCTTAATGCACTGTTTAAATATAACTAGCTATTTTCTAAAAATGATTCCTAGCTAGATCGATTTATCGCCCCCGAAACCCCCTAATACTAAATTTCATGAAAATCGTTGGAGCCGATTCCGATATTCTAATTATATAATATATATAAGAATTGCTCCTTTAAAGATCTAATCATAAACATGCCCTGCCCTTACGGCAGTGAAAGTTCAATTACTCCCAGTTTGGCTGCTACCTCACTATATACCCTATCTATCCCACAAGTCCCCCCGTGCCACGTACCTCACACCCCGCCCTCGCCCTGTCTCCAACTGCTCCAACCCGTATATAAGTTTTTCAAACTTTCCCACAGAAAATAGGAATCAGTAACACATTTTATATCGATAGTTAGTAAGGAACCGTACTGTATTATGCCTTGTACAGCTAGGAACATAAATGTGGCACAGCTACCGTCAATTAATAGAACGGTACTTATACACTGGCCATTATGCCGTGCCTGTACTGTATACTGATAGAATTGTTTACTGAATACTGCCTGAGTATACTATCTAGAACACTAATAAAACACACTTTTTCTTGCACTTTATCCACTATATTAAGATATTATTATAAGTTTTTCGAAATTATTCATCATCAGGTGTAAGTTTAACGTCGGTAGTTTTAAATAATTAAATATAATCAAAACAAACATTAGGGTTGTCAGCGAGAGAGTCACCGGTCGTGTAATTTGTTAAAAAGTTATAATAATATCTTAATATAGTAGATAAAGTGCAAGAAAAAGTGTGTTTTTAACCGACTTCCAAAAAACGAGGAGGTTACATGTTCGGCTGTGGATATTTTTTTTTTTTTTTTTTTTTTTTTTTATTTTTGTATGTTCAACGATTACTCCGCCGTTTGTGAACCGATTTTCGAAATTTTTGTTTTGTTGTATTAGGTTTCACTCCAATTTGGTACCATGTTCACAAAAGTGGTGACCTGATGATGGGATCCAGGAGTAATCGAGGGAACTCCTCGAAATTTATATGGAAACATATGGTGATTTTGGTTTTATGTGAAGTGTACTAAGAATATGCTACCAAAAAGTCAAATATTGGGTCAAGGTATACCATGGTTTCGAAGATGCTGAGAGAACTCCTGACTCTTTATAGATACACGTTTGGGAGTTTCGGCGTTGTTTTAAGAACAGAAAGCATATGCTACCATGCAATTCAAATTCATCATCATCATCATCGTCATCATCATCATTACCACGTCGTGTTAAGGTCACCAATGTCTCATGGCACAAAATAGATAATAGTACAAGGCATAGGTATGGCTACAATAATAATAATTATGTACATAACAACACCAATTATTATAGGCTGTTTAATATACACGGCGGTCGGCGCCGCAGAGGCAACGGCGTCGCCGCGCGGCGCGCGGCGGCGCGCGGCGACGCGTACGCAAACATCGTATTCAAGTTCTAACTGGAATGTCAGGGCATGCGGCATGCCGCCAGAGTAGACAGAATGATAGAGTATGCCGACTTAGAACTGATGTAATTTTTTTAAGTTTGACGTATTATGACAAAAGTCGTCGCTAGGGTAACCTACAAATTTAGTTGTTTATAATTTGGCACATGCAAAGAAAACTGTCAGAATTCAATTTCAAAATCTTATTTTTAGAATTAAATTATACCAGCCAGCGCGCCAGCCTTTAACTTATCCTGGCGAAACACGAAAGAAACGACAGATATTAATACTCGTCAGTCTCATAGCAGTCGAAGTACTTGTAGTTATGTCTATTGTCATGCCGCGCTGCGAGCATTTGCACGTGTTCACTTAGATCTTTTTAAATGTATTGTTTAAATTTATCTATCTACCTGATATTTGGGCCTTGCCGTATGACTCATATCAGTCTTAACAAATTGTAATAAGATACGTAGAATATACGCAGTACCACCGACGACCACTTATAAATTCGCGGACTATGACGGAGGTCAACTTAAGGTGAACGCAGATTTGGCCGCACCGCACGCACCGCAGTCGCCGCATTCGGAATTCTGTATATGAAGTTATAGGCAAGCTCGCATACCTACCTACCCGCGCCGCAGTCTTCGCAACTTCATAATAATATGAAGAATTGCGAATGCGGCGACTGCGGTGCGTGCGGTGCGGCCAAATCTGCGTTCACCTTTAATAACAATTATACGAGATCAATTACCACTCAATATTATGATTTATGTTGTCAATTCAATGCTCACTGCTCACACCAAGCTCACTGTTGAGTTGTCAGACGTCAGTTGCTTACAAACTTTCAACAACACAACGAAAATCTGTTACAAGTTACAACTACCTATATAAAACTTCTACGTACAAGCGATAGCGCGACACAGGAGCGCCTCAGTGACATCTAGTGAAGACAATATGAAACTATTTTTTATACAATTTGAATTGGCACTAACAGTTTACCTACTAGGTAACTAAAAAGAGTGAAATTATTATTTTTAACAAAAAATTAAAACCGACTTCCAAGGTAAAAACAATATTAATAGCATCCTTATAATATGAACTAAAAAGTATTAAATAATTTTTCCTATCTAATATGTAGTGCCTTTTCCCGAATTCGGCTAAACTTCAACTATTTCTGTACTCAATCTTCATAATTTTGAAGTCGGTGCCAGTTCCAAAAGTTTCAAATTTTCTGTCAAAGAAATAAAGATTCAGCTATATCTGGTACCGACTTCAAAATGATGAAGATTGAGTACAGAAATAGTTGAAGTTTAGCCGAATTCGGGAAAAGGCACTACATATTAGATAGGAAAAATTATTTAATACTTTTTAGTTCATATTATAAGGATGCTATTAATATTGTTTTTACCTTGGAAGTCGGTTTTAATTTTTTGTTAAAAATAATATTAGTGTTCAACATGAATTTCCACAAAGAACCGTCAGTACAATCAATTACATATATACTATCTAGTGCTGTTTCTGTGTAATTAATTATACAGTATCTGGGAGTTTTCGTAGTCGTATAAAGGGAGAAAAAAAAAACGTATTTTCCTTTGTTATAGATAAGACCTAGCTGCATAATTTTATTTGTCCTACGGAACCCGTAAATACTCATGCAAATACAGTTTTTACCGAGAAACCAATAATAAATATAAAACTTTATTTCAGACTAATTTTGTCCATAGATTTGTTACCCGTTAATATTATTACCCGTTAAGGCCCTGTATTCTCAAAAGCGGACGATTTTCAAGATTTAAAAGTGACAAGGAGACATAAAAATATTGTAATTTAAATTATTAAAAAAATATATGTGTTAGTTTAGGAACATTTGAATTTATATTCCATTACACAATATAATAAACTTCACTCGATAGAAAATAATCCCGAAGTTACCTCTTCTTTTAACGAAATTGCCACACTTGGTCAAATTGACCTTTGCGCGAACCTGAGCGCAACTGAAAGCCTTTTTGCCTGCAATTTTATAGTTTTTTGATCGTCGTTATTTTATACATAATTCAATCGAGACAAAAAACGAGAATCCCTAGATATATTCTTTGTCTTTCGTTCAGTACAAAAATTACCTGAAAATTCCAAGTAATTTAGACATAGTATGGAAATTTCGTTAAAAGAAGAGGTAACTTCGGGATTTTTTTCTATCGAGTGAAGTTCATGATATTACGGAATATAAATTCCCCTGTGTTAGATCTAAGGATCTACTAACACATATATTTGTTCAGAATTTAAATTACAATATAATTATGTCTCCTTGTCACTTTTAAATCTTGAAAATCGTCCGCTTCTGGGAATACAGGGCCTTAATATTATAAAGAGCGGGCTGTGCAATTTTGCTGTGTTTTCTATTCTAATAAGTATTACGATCCCGGAAGACGATTGACTCAAATGAAATTGAGATTTAATTTATTTAATAATTGTATCTGATATTTAGCTAACGGAAAACACGATTCACTTATTTTGACTCGATAGTTTTATTTTTCGAAATTATGAATCTTTTTGGGCATTTCAACAAATATCTGTAATACTTATTGAGTTACTATCATTAAAACTTGCACTACTACAATCGCACACTTTATAAAATAATAGCTAAAGGAAATATTAGTATTGTATTTAGTTTTTAGACAATCATTAAAAAAAAGTTTTGGGACTTACGACCTTCACTTTCGTTCTATAATGCGGGAACCGTTGTTACGGGATATTGTTCATTATTAGCTGCAGCCTAAAGCACATTGCCCGGGAGCACGATTCATGGAATTATTGTATCACGATTGGAGGATAGCGTTGTGTGTAGGCGAGGTTAGCGTTTTCACAGTAGGCTCTTAGCCCAAAATTATGCCTGCCATAGACTGAAAAAAGTTCATACAATCTTAGTTCTAAGTGAAAATAACGAAGTTATGCCAATTTATTTAAAGTTTTGTGCCTTGCTAGTAGCTTGTAGCTTAGACAGAATAGGTGCATATTTATTTGTTGTGTGTTTAATTCCGCCTAAACTACTGAACTCAATTTTTATAGCCGGATCGGTGGCACAGAATACCCGCACGTGCCTATAGCCTGCGCGCAGGACGGAAGTATAGTAAATATATTATTATATTTTATAGAAGTGTTGAGTACTTATGTGTTCCGTTTGCAATATCTACAGTAGTAAACCTTCATTCTCTAGTAATTATGAGCCAATTTTTATAATAAAATAAATAATATTACGTAGATTAAGCCCCTAATGTAACTAGATCTATAGACACACGTGTATATAGAGTACAGATACATAAACATAATATTATAAGTGTTATCTTTTACTTAAAAGTTAAACGTCTACTTAGACGGGACTTTTACCGACTTCAAAAAAGGAGAAGGTTTCTTAATTCGATCGTATATAAGCTTTTTTATGTTTATTTGCTGATAATTTGATCGTATATGAAGCGATTTTAAGAATTTTTTTGGTGGACAAAAGATATTTTAAAGTTGGTCAAAAATGAGGGAGGAGGAGGAAAATGAGAAATACTGTTTAAAGTCGATTTTTTTCGTTAAAATTATTCTTGTCTGATAGTTTGCAAGTCTTTGTTCTTGTCTTATAGAGGTAGATTTAGAATGCGAACTCTCGGGAAGTGTGCTTTAATCCTTCAGGCCCCGCGCGAGCACCGGTGATCGCAACAACAATAGAATACAATAGCAATTCCTGGAAATTCCGACTGAAGTATTAAGACAAATCTATCGCTTTTTGCGGTTTTCGAAGAAATTTTAGACTCTTGCCCATGACTTCTTATTCTATTTTTTTTAGTTAGCCTATGCTGTCCCACTGCTGGGCAAAGGCCTACCTCAGGATCTTCCATTTTTCTCGCTCCTGTGCCACCGTTGGCCAGCCGGGCTGGTATGCCTCCAGCTCATCGCGCCATCTCTTTCTTGGCCGGCCACGGTCTTCGGGTACCCATTCAGCTGTTAACTTTGCCCAGCGGTCGGGATGCATGCGGCTAACGTGGCCAGCCCAATCTTATTCTAATAGGTAAATATAATATAGTTTTGCAAACAATATGAGCTAAATCATATTATTATTTTTAAGAGTTTAGAGTTGATAATATGTTACTATTAGCAGTATTTTATAAAAAACATAAACCTTAAGTTCTAATATAATAAAGGATGACTGCCGTCGTTTGCCCTAATATGATTATGTCTTGTAAATTCAGCGATTACGGTCAAGTCGGGATGCGGTAGTCGGCAGTCGGCAGGCGGCACGTGACGCGCTGAATTTCAATGTGTATGGCACGAGCAAATAGACCGGAACCGTGTGCGCCCGACACCGTTGTGTTACACACGGCCAGTACGGATGGCGAATAGGGGAATGTTCAGAGTTTAACCTATCAAGCCCCATAAGAGCACCGGTGATCGCGACAACAATAGAATAACAATAGATTTCCAAGAAACCCCGATCGAAGGATTAAATTGGTTTGTCTGAAAGTTCGCTTTGAAGAGTTCACTAATCTTTAAAGTCAACTAAACTCTTGGGTCTAGATTTCTAGAAGATTTGGTGGGCTTTTCCGACGCCTTACTAGGACGACAGCTAGCAGAGTTAGCAGATAGTTGGGCGCAGTGCCGTAAATAGCCTTTGTTGCGCCCTGTGCGAGCTTCTATAACTGCGCCCTTATTTTTAGGGTCAGGTTAGGTTTTGTTTAGTCAACAAGGAACCCTTATAGTTACGGTCAGTCCGTCCGTCTGTCCGTCTGTCTGTCTGTCCGCGTTTTTGCTCGTACTATAGGACCTACAAAGCTGTAATTTGGCATGAATGCACATAATATTAGTGATGCCGACAAAATGATACATGAAATCTTAATAAAATATTTTTATGGTACCTTCCCTACACATCAAGCGGGGATGCAAACTTGCAGGTGGTATGATTCCGAACAATTCCTCAGAGCACTCCCCGTGATACAACCGATAGAGGATGCAGAGTGAAGCTCTCGGTGTAATTCCAAGGGGTCCAAGCTGTTTGATACACTATGGCAGTCAACAATTCGAGCGGCCCTTCGTTGGATACGATCCAGAGGGAGCAGTTGGTATTTTGGCGCTCCTGCCCAGAGATGAGAACAATCTTTATATATAAAACTCAAAGGTGACTGACTGACATGGTGATCTATCAACGCACAGTCCAAACCACTTGACGGATTGGGCTGAAATTTGGCATGCAGGTAGATGTTAAGACGTAGGCATCCGCTAAGAGAGGATTTTGATAAATTCCAACCCCAAGGTTAAAATAGGAAATGAAAGTTTGTATATAATAAAACTTCTTAACGCGAGCGAAGCCGCGGGCAAAAGCTCGTATTCCATATGGAGGCCAAACCTGCGCCTTGTAAAGTTGTAGGCGTTGGTCCGGACTGAAGTACTGTCTCGCTCTGTTTAGAACACCAAGCTTCTTCGAGGCTAACTTGGCCTTACCCTCTAGAGTCTATATCAGGGGTTCCCAAACTTTTTCAGCCTGCGGCGCACTTACAAGTCAATATTTTGTCACGGCGCCCTACTCTACCTAGCTATTACAAAAATATACATAAATAAACACCTTTAACAGTTCCCGAACCGGTGGTAGGCCTCATGTAGACACGACGTTCTAAAAGTGTTAACTTTGTTAAACCTATTTGGAAATAAAATATTTTGATATTGATTTTTAATTTTGAATTATAGTAAGGTTAAGCAAGTAAATAATAATAAACAAATATTTGATGCCTGCTTTGTATAATAATTCATATTATAATTTTATTTTATAATATTTGTGGTTATGGATAATGATAGAGGATCGACTCACGGCGCCCCTCTTGCCTTTCCGCGGCGCACCAGGGCGCCGCGGCGCACAGTTTGGGAACCCATGGTCTAGATGATATTATCGGAACTGGACTTCGCTCGATGTTATATTAACGCCAAGTATTTCAATGCTAGGGGAGATGATTAAAGATGTGACCTCAAAACGAGGATGTACGACCATTGGGTCTATTGCCTGAATTAAACGATTATTATTATTATAGGTGACTTTTTAGCGGTGAACGCGCAGAGATTTGGGGATCATTTTGTGAAATATTTAGTTTTAAAGTGGAAACAAGTGGAAATAGTCCAGAAGTCCAGTCCCTTCTACGAGCTAGACGGTTGCTTCTGGAAAAGTGAAAAAATTCACGGGAGTAGGAAATATGATGAATTTAAAAGGAAAACTATCACGGCTAAGAAGACTTCATAAGTTATTGAGTAATAGTCGATCAACTAAAAAAATGTATTCGGCGAAGTATAAAAGAACTTTTCGTTCAAATTCCTTTGAAAGTAAACAACTGAGATGTTGTTGTTAGTAGTGTAAAACACGTTATAAATATACATTCATTGACCATACAAACATTTTAAAAACTAGCGGTACTACGGAACCCTATATTGCGCGTGGCCCGACAAGCACTTGGCCGGTTTTTTTTTATATATTATAGGTACCCAGAGCAATGCTTCTAGGGCCACAGGCCTCCCTGGTCTGGCCATTCTGCCCAGAGTCTGCGCCCTGTGCCTGGGCACCGGTGGCACCGCCCTATTTACGGCACTGGTTGGGCTCGATCCTGACTTCGTGGACGGCCGTGGAATCTCTTATCTTACATACCCCGGCCGATGTCTCCAATCCGCCGAGGATGCATTTCTCCAAGAAGCTAGCTTCAAGACAACATTTTATTCCGTTCAGAATTGCTTTTATTTTGCGTTATATTTGTGTGGAAAAAAGCAATTCAATGCACAAAATCTTATGAGCAACAGCGTGTTGTAAAAAATTATCTGACAATCGCAAATTATAGGTTTTATAATAAAGCAAAATTATTATCTAATCCCTACTTAAAAACAAAGCGCTGTTCGCCATTTTCGTAGCCATGTATCAGCCGAGCAAGCCTCCAGTTTACCTGTCCGTGTGTATCACAATTCACAATCAACTATGTTTAACCGAGTGCCATCGATTCTCGATCAGCGCGGCCACAATTATGTACAGAAAAACATTTATGTTCTAATTAATCGAGAAAGTCGACTGCGGAATGGATTTGTGATTGACTAATTGTATCTGTTGTTTTATGTCTAATTATGTTTGTTTTACGATATATTTAAGACTAGGAAATTACTATTAATGGTGCGTTTTTTGATAGCATTTGGTTACTTGGGTTTGACTAATTTCTAAACGTGGTGTGTTTTTACTGGTAGCAGCATCGAAGCTTGTCTAAAGTCTACAATCTTCATGATATTATTTTAAAGAACTCTCCAAAGTTAAAATCATTGTGGAAATCGTGGGTAATCTTGGTCTAACCTGAATTTATCGCCTTAATCTATTTAATTTGATATTGTGTCGTTTCTTCTCTTAGTTCCTCAACAGGTGGAAGACATCTTGTAGGGTACGGCTAAAAGTATTTCTTACCAATTTAATCTGTTACACCAACTGGTCAATAAATAAATTTCATCTTCCATCAGATCGAGGACGACGCGTACCAAGAGGATCTGGGCTACACGCGCGGCACCATCGGCAAATCCCGCACCGGCCGCATCCGCCTGCCGCAGGTGGACGAGAAGACCAAGGTCCGCATCAGCAAGACCCTCCAGAAGAACCTGCAGAAGCAGCAGCAGTATGGAGGCGCTACCAGCATTAGACGCCAGGTGTCCGGTACCGCGTCGTCGGTGGCTTTCACGCCGTTGCAGGTGAGTCTACTTGTGGTTCATTACAAATACAAATATTTAACTTAGAAATGGTGAAGGCTAAATACGTCCACACGGCACACATTACGTAGGGCGTTTTGGGATGTGGAAATTGACTGCTAGATGTTCCCCGCAACTTCGCGCTTAACACGCAAAGACTGTTTAAACAATTCTATGCTTTGTTGCCGTGGCTCAAAATATCTTCATTCTAAATTTTATGCGACGCGTAGATGCATTTCTAAATTTATATGGATTTGACAGATTCGCAAGACGTCTCACGCAATTGGAATCTGTCAAATCCATTTTATGCCCGGCCGCGCCTCGCCTCGCCTCGTCGTGTTGCGGTCTGAATTGACCCTTAGACGTAAAATTTTAAGCCTTAAAATCAGATGGTGATACAGACAAACTTTCCAGTTTCAAATATTATTACGGATATAATATCCGACGAAACGAACTTGATAGATAAGTAGCATATTTTGTACTTACATTGATGATTATAATTTACTAGCTGTTGCCCGCGACTTCATCCGCGTTAGCATAGTATAATAACGGAGATGGGTTTCATGTTCCTAACTTAAGAAATGACGGACTTTTTCAAACTTTCAACCCCTATTTCACCCCCTTCAGGGTAAAATTTTCAAAATTCCTTAGTGGGTGTCTAATTAAAAAACAACCCTACTCACCAAATTTCGTGACTGTAACTTTAATAGTTTTTGCTCAGCGATGATGAATCAGTCAGTCAGTCAGTCAGGACATGTAATTTTATAAGTATAGATAACAACTTCAAATCATAGATACAGTCTACAGCTAACATGACATAAAGATTCTGAGTGAACTCTTCAAAACAGAATTTGTTTTCTATTCGATTGAAGCAGATCTATCTATCAAAACATAAAATTGCTATTGAAATATACGAAACAATACTATCTACCATCAGCTGTAAGTACACCGCCTACCGACCAATAAAAAATGTCTGAATCGTGAGAGAGGCCTAGATCTACGAAACGAATCAAAATTAACATCTGCTGTTATAAATTTTTATTTGTTTTTAATTAAAATTTCGTCTTAAAGATGTCTTACTGCATATTCTTATTGTCTACTACGTCTTGAAATATCCCTTTTTAGCCTATGGATAAGCCTTAGCTAATATTCCTATAGGCTTTGGGAAATTTACTTACTAGTAATTATTATTATTATCACTAATCACTTATCAGCAACTTCGTTCTTAACATTTATTGCGCAGGACAATCTGTCTATTCTTTAAACTTTAAGGGCGTTCCCTACGTAGATTCCGTAATTTACCGTATTTAGGGGCTTATAAACTCATAATTTGAAAGCTACAAAGTTATAATAAAAATACAGCAATAATCTTCAGCATATCAACATTCCTTACCACGTTTTAAATTTTCTATTTTTGTTTATTATACTAATGATATCAGCTTCCAAAGTAAACCGATTTATTAAAATTCAAGTATTTACAAATTACTGTTATTTGAAACACACGCCAATAGATCGACAATATCATCAACTACATATTCCGCGTTTTAAATTTTTTTTAGGTCAATTTTGAACCAAGATAAGTAAAAAAATAGGGTTTTGGCGCGATCTCGGCAACGCGCTTGACCATAGTCAAGGTCGTTTGCTCGGGGGATGGCCTTAAAGTATCTTAACGCAATTTGTATTGGTAGCAGATATACACATACTTTTATTTTATAATATTAGTGTAGCTATAATAATATAGTGACAATTACAGAATAAAAGTCATTACAAAAATCCAATTTCTACAGTAATTTATACTAAAACCGTTACAATTAACACTTCATAATATTATTATTGTAGCAATTAATATTTAATATATATGTTTGTGTTAATTACTTCAAATGACTTGCATAGTGGACTGTATTAGATGTTAGATGTAAATTGTAAAATAAAGATAAGGTTATTAAGTTTATAGAAGAATTGTTATTGCGTCCATGATGAATGTTAGACGTGAAGTTAAAGATGACAAGCGACGTTCCAGGGGGTGTGCCAAAATGTTTTCGTTTTCGCTTCGTTATAGAATCGCCGATAAAAATGTATGGAATTGACATAAGCGTTCGTTAATATGACGTTGACGTTCGATCAATTCCATACATTTTGATCAGCCATTCTATAACGAAGCGAAAACGAAAAAGTTTCGGCTACATGGCCAGTGTTGCTAGCTGGCGCGGCGGAAGGGCATGCGTCATAGCGCAGTCAACACTCAACAGCGTACGCGAGACATGCCCGCGACGCATGCGCTCTGACCGTATCCAAAACTTTAGCTTATTTCTATTTTTTCTAGAATTTCTTATGACCAAATAAGCCGCACATATTCCACCCAGTAAAACGTTCTCGTCGCACATGTTACAAAGCTGACAGACACTGCAACTGAACAAAAATGACAATGTTGGCGTAAGGCGTTGTGTCGGTTAACGCATTCAATTATTGAAACCGCCATTGAAACGAAAGTTGAAAGAAAGAAGATGACGAAAATTAAAGATGAAAGCGCATAGTGTGGTATTGGATATTAGCGTTTTGACCCATTAAAAAATTAATGACCGTGTATGATCATTCCAAAGAAGCGTAGTCGCGTACAATATACTTAAACATACGTAACACTGGGTCAGGTTCACAAAATAGAAAGTAAAAACTAAAAAATATGTAAAGATTAAGAAACATTTAAAAAGTAAAACTAATTGATATTTTAACAAGATGCATAAAAGTAAATAAACTCATTTAAACAGTTTCAAAAATTTCGTAAACACACTGAATTATTTATTTTAAAACGTTTTCAGATGTAAAGTTAAAACGATGAATAAAATTACTGTTTAAGTAGTATTGTGTATGAAGCAATAAAGATTTTGTCATTAATAGAGAAAGAAATAAAGATCTTAGTAGTGCTGTATAGTATATTTTTATAAATAGAAGATACACTTTAATTTAAGGCCCACTTTGACTTGGGTTTTTACTAATCCTGTGTATCCTATTACAATCATGCCTTCCTTTTCATATAATATTCGAAAAACGCTAGAGATAGTATACATACTATTTTTTAAAGACTCCTATTAGATAAGTACGTATATTAAACCAGATGACCCACGAACTTGGTATTACTTCCCTCCCAATAAAAACATTCCTTTGACTTCTACGAATATTTTAAGACTAAAATTGGCGACCAGACTAACAAAATTGAAAATACATTTTTGTTTATGTAGAAAATAGATTGGGCTAAAAGGGCCCTTTCATTATCCTGCATTGCAATCCTGCTGCAGTCCGCCGTGCAGGCCTGCAACACCATTCACTATCCTGCGTGCAGTCCGCCGGGATATGCAGGATAGTGAATGGTTGCAGGCCTGCACGGCGGACTGCAACGGGACTGCAATGCAGGATAGTGAATGGGCCGTTTAATGTGTTTAAAAAATATAATATCTTTTCCTTGCATACTTCCAAAAAACGAGAGAGATAGCATGCTTAAGGCGACGCCTTGATAATTTGGCTGTAGCGATGCCGATTTTTCTCAGCAAATGACTAAAGCTAAGAAACTAAAGTTCATTGTCAGTATTCATCATGTCTTTGTCTTTGAATTGCCCATAGCATAACACGTTTGGACAACTTTTATAACACAGAATTATCAATCGAAAAGACCTCTGTAAAAAAAGGGATTCCTATTTTTCCAAGAGAGGAGAGTGATTTAAGGTTCCAAAATTTGTACATAAATTGGTTGAACATACACTTTAATATGTGCATAGCTTATATTAAATGTATTTATGGTTTTTAAATTACGTGACAAAAACCATTTTGTCACTTACGCCCTTTCCATTTTTTGCTGTTCCATTGCTTGTTTTCTATGAGAGGCCGGCCCAGCCTCTCATAGAAAACAAGCAATCTTAAACACATCCAACACGGTTTCTTACTTTAACGCGGCGTCACCTTAACTAAGGAATAACCAGCCTGGCACAAGCAAGCCTACGACGGGCGTACGAAACTATCAATGTTGATGAAGCGTGATGATATCACAACGGTGGTGTATTTTGCATGAGCGAGGTAAACCGCGGGCAATTACTGGTGAATTGCTCGTTCATCGGCTATCGCTGCAGCGGTTATCTGGATAGGCTAGCTGTAGAGAAAATATAGATGTGGCTAGAGAGATTGTATTTTGATCGTCTATGTTAGCAAGAAACCTTAATTTAAAGAACGGACTCATAAGGAGTATTTTTCCTAGTATCCTGGAATCTATGTCGTAATTACGTTTTGCTGTCTTTCAAGACCATTCTTGAATTTATTTGGGGCGGTGAATACATCACAAAATATGACATAATAATATGTGTTCCTAATGTGGAGGTAGGTTTTTGTCCTTTTTGCCAGCAAGGTTTTTATCAAGACTGCTTGGGGCAAAATTAAGAAGTTTAGACTTCTTCACTCAGTGGACCCTTCTGGCAGTATTTGTACAAAGCACTAATTGTATCTGCCATATCTAGATTTTACAAGGATTACATCCAGTTTCTAGTGGAACCACTAGCACGGCTCGTTATATCGATCTGTTGGCGGATCTCGGCGCATGTGATTATAGCTCCGATTAGTTACAAATGCGGCACTTGTCACCGCACCGGATACGCTCTGGTTTACTTCGATAATGCTCATTGTAATGCGTTGTTAAGATCGTGCATTTGTAGGAAAGCTTTGTAGAAACTTGCCGTTTGTGAATATTTCGCACTTATAATATTGATTTAGGAAGAGAAAAGTTCAAACTTATCTGGGAGAAATTTCTGATAAACATCTTCTTATATATAAAAATAAGTCGGGTTTTCCTTTCTGACGCTATAACTCCAGAATGCACGAACCGATTTTCACGGTTTTGCATTCGTTGGAAAAGTCTCAGGCTCTGTGAGGCTTATAGAAAAAAAAATCAGAAAAAACTTCAAGAGAAAAGCAGGAAAATATGGAAAATCATTTTTCACATACAGCGGCATCTCTGATACATAGCATGTACTACAACGGCGCCAGTAGGTACGTGGTGTGTGAGTATACCTCACGAAAATAAGTACGTTTCAATATTCTCAACTTGGGATCAACTAAACTTGGAACAACTTTAACATTCACAGAAAGACAATCTGTGCAGCCTGCGGAAAATGACTGCGTCGTCGATGTTTCTGTGAATTGATCTGGGAATCGTTTTGCTGACCGTGTCTTTTCTGGGTAGGCTTTTTGCAGCGGTAACATCCACGCAGGTGGAGCCGCGGGCGACCGCTAGTATAGTATAAATATCTCTAACACTCACGAAACATTTTAAATATATTGTACTGTAAGTGCACGTTTCAGAGTTGAAAATATTATAATAGTCCATGTATATAGCTTTAGGGCCTGTTTCACCGCTTCCTGATAATGCTATCCACCACTTAACTTGACAGATGGAGTATAGAGAATCTGTCAAATAAGCCTATCCGGCACCTTATCAGAAAGCGATGAAACAGGCCCTTAATGTAGTGAAAATTTCCTGATAAACTGATGTCTTTATAGCGCTCGTGCCCAGACGACATATCGCAACTCGCTACATGACAGCCGTAGACCATAAACAATGTTGATAAACTCCTCTCTCATCTGGCTTTCGCAAGGAAGTAGTTTGCGACACGGTTAAAATGCCGACGGTCAGCGATAGGGCGGTATTTCCATAACTCGAATGCCACCTAAACGGTGAAAGTTCCTAGAGCATCTGAATCTGAAGTATCGGGGACTTCTAGTTAGCATTCGACGCAAATGACTATTGTCCAATGAGCGAGAACAATCTAAAAATAAACGCAGGGCCAAGGGAAATGATTCTAGTACTTTCTCCTCGCAAATGTATGCGCCCCAGGGCGTATTCACATTTAAGTAAAGCATTATTATTGCCAATTGTGCGGACTATAAGTATGATTGTTACTTTGTCGGAATGACAATGTTTCCTGTTCTTAGACTTTGGATTTTGCTTACAGGCTATGACTTGTTTACTTATCCCTTCTTTTGCAAGCCTAAACGACACTCATATATTTCTTACATTGATAAAATTTAATTTTAAGTAGTCAGATATGGGTTGGTGTACCGCAAGGTTCCATACTGTACCCGATTTTGGACATAATTTCAAATAAATTAATAATTTTACGTCATTTTGCAAAGTTCCTCTCAGTTCAAACGAAGCTTAATATTTCCTTTTCTAGTTGTAAATAATAGTCATCGGTCATCCATATGTGGACTAAAAAACCATTATCGATGCCCAGTTAAACGATTATCACTTCGCTCGTACGGCGTGTATGCCCTTTAATTATAGCGTAGCGTTTAAAAGCATAGTAACTGTGAATATCACACGTTCAAATGACTAGCCATCATCGTAAGTTTACGTCCACTATTTACCAAATAATATGATTACTGTCATCTACTACGACTTTGAATTTATTATCATTTTAGTTCGCTATTTGAGGATTTTCGGGTCGTTTAATCTATAGTTTTTATACACGTTCTTCATGTCAGCTTTGGTCTGAAGATTTATTTCCTCTGTAATCCTTCATGTGCTAGCAATGTTTGATTGAATTCGATTATATTTATTGTCTTTTTTGAACATAATAAAATACACTTTTATTTTTTCACCTATATTATTTCATTCGCGAACAATATTTTAAACGTTGTCCTTATAGCGTTTGCTTATGTTCGGCTGCCTGCAGGACATTAGGAATATTAATCTATCTATAGAGATAGTTTGTATTATGCTCCAGCATACCATCAGGAATGTCTATACCCCGGTGGTAACGACCTGAGATGATGCTGTCATTACGCCCTGCGCCCGCGCCGTTAGATAGCTATCTCGATTGTGCCTTAGCGCCCGTGGGGAGATTAGGACCGTGTGCAGTTTAGTACTTAGTATTTTGTAGCTTAGTACCAGCATAGTACTTACACCATTGTATCAGTTATATAGCTATTAATATTACTACTTCTATATTTTTTATGAGCCTATACTATCCCACTTCTGGGCAAAGGCTTCCCCCAAGGTCTTCCATCTGTCTCGCTCCAATGCCACCGCAGACCTGCCTGGCTTGTAGGCATCCAGTTCATCTCGCCATCTTTTTGGAGGCCGTCCACGGCGGCGTCGTCCGTCCACTGGTACCCACTCTGTGGTGACCTTTGCCCAAAGGTCATGCGGCTGGTATGACCCGCCCAGTCCCACTTTAATTTTGCAGCTTTCATGTCGACGTCTTCTATTATGACTACCTATTATTAACACTTTTTTACTTGGGCTGGCAGGACTAAAATTAGTCTTACCTATTGTTTGCTTACTATTGCATTTAGAATATTCTCTGGTCTGCTGTCTGTACCTGTGTTAATGATTTTTGCATCAGGTACTATCTCAACTCTATATCTAGACTCTAGAATAATATACTTACCGTTATGTTTTAAAGTTAAACGCCTTTTAACTCTTATTTAGGAAAAATCATGTGCTCATTTCTTCTAAAACTTTTATATCTCATCAGTAAAAAAATACGATTACAGATTACACATTAAAATTATTTATAGAATTAAAACGTATTTAGTTATAATGAAACCTGCAATTAGGGGTAACTCAAATGATGAAGCTCTCTCACTGATACCATAGACTGTAAAAACTGTTAGATAGCGCAAAAATTAATACTTTAAATTACAGCTAAGTGTATTATATAATTTGAAGAATTAGTTATCTCTTTGCCTGTCTATCGGAATCAAGTGCGTAGTTATAGAGCCTATTTATTATTTAAGTAATGGAAAAATCATTTGCATAATATTTTAAATTGTGAATGTAAGTACTAAATTGTGACTTAAGAAATATTAAGTAATGCGTTTATAAATCATTTCTTAACTCTCAATTTTCATAGGTTTTAAATTGGATGTTTATTTAAATTAACGTTTACATTTAATGATTTGGGTACTTTACTTCTACAGTGGTTTTCTAATATATTTTAAGTGGTACAGAATTTTAGAAGTCCTATATTTTACTTCGGTAAAATACAGTGTAAAAAGCAGTCTCCTTAGGAAGAAGTAAAATATAACAAAAATATATACTAAGAATATTCTTGAATATGCCCACAATTCATACTGTGTCATTATAGACTATTTACAATTATTTTAAGATGTGCCATATCTACATATTTCTCCAGCTACAGCGAGCACACATTTCTAGATATTGCCTTACTTAACTACTTGTGTATGACGGTGCTGTCTCGTTATAATGAATCTGCGCGATTTATTGCCAATATTGTGGCTATTACTAGTTAAATACTACCACTAGGTGTAGGCCCAGTCGACCATAGTATTGTTTACATAAATAATTATGCAAACCACGTATTATTCATGTTATATTGAGTAAAATTAATGCGAAAGTGTCTGTTACCTGTTCACGCTTAAATTGAACTAAGTTTGTACGCATCTATATAAGTCCTGGATAAGGAGTTAAGGACATAAGGTGGTGTTATACAGTAGTATGTTGATATTAATGCATGTGGGTTTAGTTTGTAGTTTACCCAAAGAATTATTTCTTCTGACGATTTGTTGAGACCATAATAAAGCTACTAATAGCCTAGCAAACGAATGATTCTGGTTGGAAATGTCGAAAGCAGAAATTATGACTACGCCACTTTGTTTGGACTAGTTAGGAGATAAACATACTAAAAGTTCAGTTAATCTCCCAAACTGATGAAAAACCAACCTTCCGCATTTTCCAGATCGGGATACTGGAAAACAAAATGTTTTGATATCATATGGACCGTCTAAGTGGGAACCCTTCAGCACGGTTTGGTCGGTTTCTAGAGACTGGTTGCTCTTCTGGAGCCTTTTTACTGATCGCGTTGGCTTAATTTTTGGCTGATTTAACCACATTATTCTGGTTTTGAACTGGTCTACAGGCTGTTCTGGCTCATAAATGTATTTTTAGGTGAAAATAGTCTGCACTAACCATAGATTAGGATTCATTATTTACAAAATGTCTACATTTGAATCTTTGAGAGAAAAGTTTAAAGAAATTGGTATTATGACAGTAGCTTCTCAATACATTTTGGATAATGTATTATATGTTAGAAAAAATATTTGTAAATTTAAAGCCAAAGGTGACATTCATTGTAGAAACACCAGAAATAAGCACAAGCTAGATTTGCCAGTGATCAGACTTAGTAAAGTCATTAAATCTTTTAAAGGTCAATGTATACGCCTTTTCAATAAAATCCCAGAAAACGTTCAAAATCTTTCCATTAATAAATTTAAAAAAGTAGTCAAAGAGCGTTTGTGTGCCAAAGCCTATTATAAGGTCAATGATTTCATAAACGATGGCACATCTTGGGAGTAGGATGGCTGCTTGCAAGGCTACTTCTACATTATTATATGACTTACAATAATTATGTAATTTAATTATTAATTGACATTGTATATTTTTAAGTTACAAATTTTGTAAATTTTATTTTAAAAAGATTAATTTTTTTCTCACTTTTTTGGTAAAAAGTGGGACCCCGTGTGAGTTTCTTACGCCGGTTCTTCTCGCCGGGTTAGTTCCCGAACCGGTGGTAGGCACCAGTAGTATCAACGTTCTGAAAGTATTTTTTTAAAATCTATTCAGAAATAAAACAATTTTTATTTTTATTATTTTATTTTATTTTATTAACTTGACCATTGGCAATGAAAATGTTGAAGATTTTTTTCTTATTAGAATGAAATTTTCAGTTTTATAAAACGAAGTAATGATTTGTTGGTTACATACGAAAGTTCTATGGCCATTGAAAAATCAATGATTTTTCATAAAGACAAAAAATCCAGAAAAGTTTTTTATGTTTTATTAAATACCATAAAATAAGCTATTATTTATCTATTTACTGTCTTCAAAAATTCCTGATATTTCAGAAAATACAAATATCCTTAGGTCGTATTGATGTGTGTATTTGAAAATCGACCAATTTTAGAAGCTCATAGCTAGGCAACGATTGGAGATAGATACAAAGTGTAAAGGACAAAGATGTAGACAATTTTATTAGCTTTTCTTATGTAGTACAATAAAATTTCGTACGAAGCACCGTTTTCGCAAATTAGTCTAAAAACCAAAAATGGGTCCTTCTTTTCCCCCCCTCCCCTCCGGCGCACCTCGGAGGGGTCAGGACTTTTAGTATGTTTATCTCCTAACTAGTCCAAACAAAGTGGCGTACTCATAATTTCTGCTTTCGACTTTTCCAAGCACACCCCCATTTCGAGCATTCGTTTACTAGGCTATAGTCCCAACTTCCAATTTCATCAAAAACTGTTAGTGTAAATCCTTAATCTAAATATCATGCTTCTCTTTCCTTAGTACAAAACAAATACAAAAAAAATTGACAAATCTGTGATAACATCTTAAGGGCCTGTTTCATCACTTCCTGATAAGGCTATCTACCACTTAACTTGACAGATGGAGTATGGAGAATCTGTCAAATAAGCCTATCCGGCACCTTATCAGGAAGTGGTGAGACAGGCCCTAAGTTTGCCAAATGAGTAAAACTATTAAATGTTATTTCCAGGGACTTGAGATAGTGAATCCCCAGGCCGCGGAGACCAAAGTGAACGAGGCCAACGCCAAATATTTCTCCAATACCTCGGGATTCCTGTCCGTGGGCAAGAGGACCACGTGAGGCAAGAAGACCACAGGCAAGATGACCGCATGAGGCAAGAACATCGAACGAGGCAAAAGGACGTCTTTTGTGACGTATTCCAATTCTCACAAGGAAATTAAGTAATAAAGAAGTAATTATATTTTGTCTTTCGTTTTGTTTCAATGTTATTTCATAATGTATGCAAGGTTTAAAGCGAGTAATTGAGTTGAAAAAAACCATTTTGTGACCACATAAGATATTAACTTTAAATACTCTGGGGTTAGTGCTAGTCGTTTGTCAATTTATTGTTTGTCTTGTCCAAGTCTACGTAATATGAGACTGGATGTTCTGACTGTTGCAAGTAGGACTTAGAAAATACATTTTACTATTATAGGACAGTTTGTTTCATACAAGTATGAGTACATACAAGTAAATACTTAAAGAAGTTATTGAGAAGGCAATGTGAGTATTCTGTACATTTTTTAGTACCCAGTAGTAGACTGATGAGTTCATCAGTCGCCAAACCAACTTTAGGTTGTCAGCAGTGGTGGCCCTAGGGGATGGCGAACAGGGCAACCCCCGGGACCACGCTCTTGCAGGGGCCTCGCAAGGTATTTTTTCGTAAGACAAAGGTCCTCGCAAAGACCTTCCGCCGGGTAAGGCCGCCACTGGTTGTCAGCCTGCGTCGCACGGGGTATCTCCTTGTTAGTTTGATGGGTATCAATCCACAAGCGGCAGCCGGATAACAATTGAAAATCGATTGTGTCTGCGATTCCCACGATCGAGGTATTAAGAAAGAGATCTATACTGACATTTTAATATATTCGATGCTTTGCCTTCGTATGATACGTGAAAAAATTCGCTTGACAGACAAGAACAAAACATTGTGTAACCATAACGTCTTTGAACTTTTGAAATAGCAAAAAAAAAATTGACCTCGAGTCGCGACTATTACGGACGCATTGGTCAATGACATTAAAGCTAATCACTCACTTTACTAAACTAAATACGAATTTCCCGTGCGTGCTAGTGTTGAGAATACACGCCCCATTTACTTCGTACGTGGGATGTTCTCAGATTTACAACATTACGCTCATGGAGATTATGTTGTAGAATATATAAATCTGTTTTACGTAAGTATTAACTATGTAATCTACATAGTTATGGTAAAATATTTCCATGAATATTATATTCAAAGAAATGGTAATTTTCAAACATTCCATGCAAAGATTATGTGACTACTGTTTTAAGATTCAAAGTGTTACTATGCTGCTAAACTTCAAATAAAACAAACTATTTTAGCTGGTCAAGTTATTAAGCTTTTATTGACAGTTGTCGAGACATTATTAAACTAATGTTGTGCTGCTGCTGTTGCTGTTGCTGCTGGCTTCTGGTGGTGATGATGATGATGATGATGATGATAACAAAAATGTTAACAAACGAAGAGAGATAATGTAAAAGGCTCTAATTATATGATTAAACCTCGACGACGCTCACTTGCCGCTTTCTTCATCGTACAGTCGAATCCCTCACATACATTACCTCCTCACCGTGCTAAAACGTATGAAAAGGGGGTAGCATTCACGAGCGCGTCGACCGTACACGCGCATGGTCATAATTAGTACCATGCCGGCGTTGTACAAATTAAGAATTGTGCAAGATTTACATAAATGCACATATTGTAACGAGTTTCTATCGGCCATGACATTTCATATTTTTGGTATCGACTTCACGTCATCTTTCGCTGTTTTAGCGACAGGATACCCTTCGTCGCATTTGGACAGACTGTAAAAAGGTCTGTTTCGCGATAGGATATATTAATGCAATGTTTCCACGCTAGAGTGCAGCATCAGCATAGGCAAAAAATCGGCCAAGTACGAGTTGTACTCGCGCACGAAGGGTTCCGTACCACTACAGAGCAAAAATAGGCTAAAACTGTATTTTTTGCATGGGAGCCCCCCTTAGTTATTTATTTTATTTAAATTTTATTGTTAATTATTAAAGTACAAATACAATTAAGTATTTTGTGAACATTTCAATTGCCTATGTGTTGCCGTTTTTGGTTAAGAGCAAAAATTGCAAAAAAAAAACACGTTTGTTGTATGGGAGCCCCCCTTAAATATTTAATTTATTTTGTTTTTACTTTTTGTTGTTACAGCGGCAACAGATATACACAATTTGTGAAAATTTCAGAAGTCTAGCTATAGCGGTTCTTGAGTTACAGCCTGGTGACAGACGGACAGACATCGAAGTCTTAGTAATAGGGTCCCGTTTTTACCCTTTGGGTACGGAACCCTAAAAACAAAAAGTTTTGTTCGACGTTTGACAAAGTTTCTGTCAATATTCTGATATAGCGGGTTTTGTGTTAGAGAGAGAGAGAGTCCTTATGAGATAGATTCGTTCAAGACAGGATGTCTAATGTATATGTTACGTTCAAAGACCGAAATCGCTCATTGAGCGAAAAAATAGCTCACATCGCGTTGTGGTCACAGTGAAACAGCCACGACGCGAAATTCGCGTCGTGGCTCTAATGAAAACGGCCACGACGCATTCTGGCAATCACAAAAAGGCCATAACGCGAAATTCGTGTCGTGGCTGATATGCTATTCGTTTTTCTTGATTTGTTCTTGATTGATTAATCATCCGTAGGTATGGAAGATTATATTTGAATTACCACGCGTACTACAAAATATTTTTTCTTTTACTAAATCACTGCATAACGTGTTTATCATTATTATTTATAAAATATTCATGTTTCACTGTGACCACAACGCGTTGTGAGCTATTTTTTCGCTCACTGAGCGATTTCGGTCTTTGAGCGTAACATATTATATATGTCGCAGGGAAAAGAGGATATCAGGGATTTCACGATATCCCTAGGGATATCACGAACTCCCGGTAGATGCCGAATATTCTTGTTCGTAACGTCTTCTTACTAAAAATATCTAGTGATATGTCATTTCACTAAACTAAATCTAGTGAAATGTCAGAAACGCGGATACTGCCGAATAAAAATCGAGCCACTCATTTCTCTAGCTCGCTCTAGTTTCCACACGTGACACGGGCACTAGTGGGAGTGAAGTAAATGCGTCGCTCGAGCTGGCACGGCTCGTCTAGCTTGGAGACAGACAGACAGACTAACCCTTTGGGTTCGGAACCTTAAAAACTAGGATAATTGAAGAGCTGGAGTACCTGTAGTACCTGTGCCTGTACAAGCGCCTAACCAAACTAGAGATCGACATGCCACCTTTACATAAAATATTTAACTTGGTCGGCCGCTTCATTTGACGTCAAAAATCAAAGGTCTGAAGTATCTGATGAAGAACCCTCAGTTGGTTTCAACTGTATGATTCAGAGATATGGTGATGCCCCCTCAGATCTACTATAGTTGCATTACACGTGTGATAATAATAATAATAACTCCCAATCAGGTTTTGGTGACGGTGGCCGGTTTCATTGAAACCAGGCCAAGAGTAATTTTATAAATATATCAAGTGTGTGCGCAGTACACAAGAGCAATCTCTATATTCCTTTACTCGCATAACCCGGTGGGACGGAAGACTGACACGACCGGCGAGAGATCAGGCGCAGGACCGACTTTTTACATGCCCATCCGACGCATGGATCATCTAACATCTTACTTGTCAGATTCAGATGTTAGATGATCCTATCGAAGTACCCATGTGTATACTAGAGCAAGCGAGACAAATGCGTGGCTTGACTTTTATTCGGCGGTGTCCGCTTTTCTGACGTTTCACTAGATTTAGTTTAGTGAAATGACATATCACTAGATATTTTTAGTAAGAAGACGTAACAAACAAGAATATTCGGCATCTACCGGGAGTTCGTGATATCCCTAGGGATATCGTGAAATCCCTGATATCCTCTTTTCCCTGCGACATATATATCTTGACTGGTAGCTCTTAAAAGGACGGCAACGCACTTGCAACTCTTTTGATGTTGCGAGCGTCAATGGGCGACGGTAGTTGCTTTCCATCAGATGACCCGTTGCTCGTTTGCCCCCTAATTTTATTAAATAAAAAAACTAAAACTTATTGAGGGTGGGTTGCACCAACTTACTTTAACTATAACTGTAACTTTAATTTTAACTATAATTACAGTGCAAAATTTCAAATCTTTGATAAATATGGCGTCCTTACACCATATTTAACTTTAACCATAACCGCTCATACTTATATCGAATTTTTTTCGTGAAAATTAACTATTTTTCTCAGTGACAATTATAACAAATATTTTTACGGATAATTCAATTTTTTATACTCTCAATCCCATTACCTGTAGCTTTAATAAAAAAATAAACGCAACAGACTCTTTGAATTTCCGTGGTCAAAGTTAAGGTTAAAGTTAAGTTAGGCTTAATTATAATTTATAACCATAACATTAACTTTAACCACGCTTCTGGAGTCTGGTAGCAACCCACCCTTAGTAGCTATTATCATTGTTTAAAATTTCCCCGAGGGGGATTGAAGAATGTATTTCCCCGAGGGGGATTGAAGAATGTTTGTCTATATCGTGCACTTAACGAGTAATTTTTTTTCCTTCATTATTATTGACCTTAAACTTATTATTTACTTATCGCTTTCGAAAGATCCTCATTATTTTAATAACTTGAAATTAGGTGGATTAAAGAAAATTACTGTGATTTTTTTTAATACAATAATTTCGTGCTTAAGGGCCGATTCACATCGGAATGGCAGAGGCCGGTAGCGGCCGGTAGAAGCGCGGCGAGGCGCGGCGAGGCCGGCAGAGGCGGCTCGCGTCGCCGCGGGCGGACGCACGCGGCCGCTTGTGGACGCTAGCGGCCGCTTGTGGACGCTCGTGGCCGCTGGCGGCCGCGCGCTACCTCCAGAGCACGCGTGACTTTCAGTTTAGATTGTACATTCGGCAAGGAAACTCGTGTCGTGTGTTTGCAGCAACATGATGGAATTGGTTATTATTGCACTTATTGCCGAAGAAGAAGTAATACTTTAACTACTAGTATCGCTTGAAAACTACAAAAAGCGCCTCGAGGCGCCTCGCGGCGACGCGCGCGGACGCTGGCAGCCGCGAGCAGTTTCCGCCGACGGACGCGCGGCGCCTCGAGCACTTTTTGAAGTTTTCAAGCGATACTAGTAGTTATAAGTATGTATATAAAGTTTACAATTATTTCACATTAAAAGTGCTCTTCGCGCCGCTGCCGGCCGCTGCCATTCCGGTGTGATTTGGCCCTAAGGCTGCTCTTTCGAAAAAAGCGTGCAGATGAAACAACTTTTCATCAATCAACATTAGCAGAGAAATTATATCTGAAAAAAATAATTAGTAATCTACATGACAGTGGCGAGGGGTGAATATTTTGAGAAGGGAAGCCGGAGTAAAAAATCTACTTACCAATTTTGGTAATTTATAATTGAATGACATGCTTTTAATTTTCAAAACTAAGTTTGGAAAACAAAGTTTCCTTCGACAGCAAAATATAATCTGTCAGACAACAGTCTTTCTGAATTAATGCCATATTTTCCGAACTACACGATTACGTCGTACGACTCACAATTCACAAGTCACAATATAAATTAATTTAATTCACGACACTCTTCTAAGTTCTAACGCTAAAACAAAATTTAAATTCGACAAAACAAAACAAACGACATGTTGTTTACAAACACACTATCCGCCATATTAATATGTCAATCTAAAAACCAGCAAAATAAAAATGTATTACGCGCCTGTCATATTTAGTACCGCTAAAGGCATTCTTAATAAAGTCGTATTACAAAAAATCCTACCAAAATAAAATGTATTACGCGCCAGCAAAAGTATAATGTCGCTACATTCATTCTTAAATTCGAATCATAACAATTTTACTTCATGACTCATCTATCTCGCTTGCACTTGTGCGTTGCTAATTAACCTTTCTCCGTAATAACTCGTCGGGCATCGAGTTATTTCCAAGTATATATCGCGCGTGCTAGAACGAAACAGAACATGACGACCAGTTCACAGGAATGAAAAGGACAGATGCTTACTATGAACTGTCGTTGTATGGAGAAATAAGCCGCTAATCCTGCGGCTTATTTGATTCTCTGCGCCCGCACATTGCATTGCCTTTTAAAATTTGTAGGCGATAGTTATTAATTCAAACTATGTATTTCAAGTGAGAGAAAAATTTATTGCATATAACATTGTGAATTCAAAGTTTTTTAAGTAGGTATGTAAAATATTTATTAGATAAATATGTCGTTGGCCCATATATTCGATTTTTCTAAGCCCTAAGGGACAGGGACCGAAAAGGTTACCCATTTTGGTGTTTTAAACTGTTTAATTTATACGATTCTCTGAAAAACCCTAACATCCGCATCAGCCGTATATACAGCTGAATTAACGGTATAAATAAACCGTTTATGACTAAGGTTCATTTTCATTCGTTTTTCTGTGTTAAAAAAGGATAGGTGATATTGTAAGTACCGCGGAACGCTACGATCGGAATTGCCATTGTATTCTATTGTTGTCGCGATTTTCATGGCTTTGATCCCAGCCGCGGCGCCCCCCACTAATTTGTTATCACCGCAGCTATATTAAACGGTTTAATACCGCTTAAGACAAGAGCATAGTTGAAAACCCTGCATATGGATATTTAAAATAAAACGGTTTGTATCGATACCGCTACAGCCGTATAGCGGATTAATAGGTCCCTGCTAAGGGAAGCCGATGGGAATCGGGTTATATGGACGCTTCGCCACTGCTACATGATATGATACGTAATTTGGTTTTGCCATATTTTTTTCTATCGGTATCATATAATAAAGAAATAAAAAACCAAATTACCTCCAAATCGTTGAATGAAACCACTTTACTCCTTCATTATTTATCAAAAGAATATATAAAAAACATCTACTGCTATGCAATTCATAAGTTAATCATTTGGTTTTTTTACTTTTTTGAAATATGTATTATATTAAGCCTTAAAAAGGTTTTTTCTCCTATTTCGCCCTATCATGTCATCATCATTCGTAACCGCCGTGTCGTCGTATTCGCACTGACAGACAATCGACCTGCTAATTTAGGGAGAGAGAGCCCTTAAGATCCAACTTGCTTGTTTGCATTTCTCAATAGGTATTCAATGGGAATTCAAATTCTTGAAAAGCTTTTGAATAAAAATACACGACGTGGCACTCGGGGACTGCCGCGGTAAAGTATTGCATACCATTTTTTATCAACTTATGCCATTATAATTCACATTCGTCTAGTCGCACACGCACTAACAAATTTAGGTCTTGCCCCGCCACTGGATAAAAGCTATGCATTCGCTTAAAAAATATGGGTCAAAGGTCTATTGGTGTAATAGTTTTTCACTCACAAACCTCTTTATATTGGATACTATTATAAGTAGATACAGATTTAGTCTTATTTTATTTGAGATAAAGATTCATCATCATTATGCGGCAAGGCGACCGTTACCTACAGTAATACATATAAAGTAACGGAAGTAACGCTCGCATTTCAAGAACTGCGAATTGCATTATTATTTATTACATTACAATTTACAATAACTGCACTTGTTCATATAGCGTTAAAACATTTAACGTGAAAATAATGAATAGTATAGGTTTTATAGTGTTTCATTCATTTTGAACAGGATAATTATTATTCTTTAAATATAATTTACTAGATGACGCCCGCAACTTCGTTGCGCCAAAATTCGTTTTTCGCGTGGGAACCGCACATTTTTCGGGATAAAAAGTATCCTTAACGTCCAGCAAAATCGGTTTAGGCGTGAAGAAGAAACAAACAGACAGATAGACACACTGGCATTTATAATATTAACTAAGTACCTATGGATAGCATAGTCGTTAGTGGAGTTTGAATCCCGGTAAGACGATTTTTTTATTTTGATTTTTTTTTCTGTGTGACCTGATTCCTGTAGGTAGCATGCGCTTACAACTAGATATCTCACTCTCGTGTGTATCGACATAATATTGTCAAAATCATTTTTTGACATTTTGTCGATAGAATTTGACGACAGATCTACAGGAGAAAAAATGTATATCATGATATTATGGTCAATAGAGATGAAGAGACAAACCATCAAACATCGAGAAAACATGTAGGTAGACAAAATTTTCTCGTTTGCGCATCTTAGGGTCTAAACACACTAGGCTGAATTACGCCGGCGTAATTTACGTGGCCGAAATTACGTTCAGCCTCTTACGTCTGATGCGACACACTATAAATTACGCGAAGAGCCGGAATTTCGCGGCGTAGTTTCCGTTGCGGAACGCGCGCGTACCTAAGTATTTAAAATTCTCAGATGTAATGTAGCGGTTGGATTTGCTATGTTCGATTTTGATAATTCCGTCGCGTATAGTGTGTTGCTATACAAAACATTACTGCCGAATCCCTGCCGAACTTAACGCTCGACTCGGCTCGACGGAAATTCGGTTCGCGACGGAATTTCGGCATAGTGTGTCGTCTGTCGCGTTCCGTCCGTATTTTATATGCAGCGTTTGATACGCGGCGTAAACGCGGCGGAATTTACGTCGGCGTAATTCAGCCTAGTGTGTTTAGACACTTAGGCCGGCTGAAAGCTGTAGCGGTACTACTTAAAATAATTTAGGAGGCGTGCTGTATGGGACTTTCGCTTATATTACGTATGCTTCTCTAATTCGATTACCTATTGTTACTCAAGTGCGCCTAATGTCTTACACGAGAGAAATGTTTATTAACCTCAAACAATTAGGTTAATTAAATCACAAGGTAACGAGCAAAACAATTCATCACAATTCATACCTATTTATAATAATTATTATGTCTATAGTGTACGCCCCTAAATTAATTCTGTAGAATTTTATACAAAGTGCTTTGTGTAAATTGTACCTCGATTTCGCGCTTGCACTTGGTAAGTACTTTGAAAAGTGACAAGTGTCTCCCACACGGCTTCTGGCCATTATGGCTGATACCATAATACATTAGACCGGCAAAACAGTAATTTTATAGTGCGCAAGTGTGTGCGCAGTATAAAAAGCAGATACTCCCTCTTCTCTTATTATCGTAGCCCTTGATTTTTATATGCCTAAACGAAAAATACTAGTAGATTATAAAAAATATTATCATGTTCCTTGGCAGTGATGTTATGTTGTTAACATTTTTATTTAATGATCGGTAATACCTATTTTTGATCATTATGACGTGCAATTTCTTTAAACGTATACAAAAGTAAAGCTAAGCATTACGCAGTAATTACTCTTGAAGATGCGATATAAAGAAATTTGTTAACCTATTGCACTCATCAAATAAAAGTTAACTGACAAGGTTACCCAATAAAGCTGCGACTCATCGTTGTGGACCAAGAGCCAGCGATAGTCAAACATTCTTCATTTTACAAAAGGTAAAATTTTGCTTGTATAAACCCCTACTAAGAGGAAGAACGACTAGCAACTATGGAGTTTCGGTCGCGGTTACTTTTAGGAGTTCCAGTTCTGAAGTTCTACTAATAGAGCTTTATATTAATTCATCGAAGGTAAGGTAGACCTTCAGACTACCCCCTCAAGTAACCGAGACCGAAGCCCCATAGTTGCTGGTCGTTTCCAATTCTATAGGGGTCTTATACAGCTTTTATACAATGACGATAGTCTGGCAGTCGCTGGATCTTACAGCTGGCTACATTGACACATCACCTGTGGCACCAATTGATCAACAGCTGTTAGGTGCCTGTTAGACAATGTAAAACGATAAAATATGTATCTGCCGGTTACGGCAATAGGTTAGGAGGAATTGTTATGTAAATTCGCTTGTAGTGGTATCAAATTAAGATCAAAATGAATTGTAAAGTAACAGTTTGAAATGATTTTGATCTAATTGTAAACGAAGTTTAGTATTGGCGACTATAATGCTCCCAATTTAAATTCCAAATATTAAATTCTGCAGCATAAAAATTCTAAATATGGTGCAGGATTATATATATAATTGGAATCTCGGAGTCGGCTCCAACGATTTTCATGAAATTTAGTATAAGGGGGTTTCGGGGGTGATAAATCGATCTAGCTAGGAATCATTTTTAGAAAATGTCATTTTATTCGTGTTTTATCGAATACCGAGCAAAGCTCGCTCAAATAGCTAGTAACAATAATAAGATATTATTTAGTCACCATTTTGTTAGGGTCACAGGAATTACGACTTTTTATCTGCCTATCCGATCCATGCGTCTTTCTCAAATGGTCAGCTAAACCTGGAAACAACACTTTTCCTACGGGAATCAAACCCACGACCTCCAACTTACAAGTCAATAGCCACGCCCTAAACCACTGGACTACCTACGTTGGCGTTGCAGGAGCAGGGTACTTAGCTAATTACGGAAAAGGTTTCATTCAAGTTATACGAGTAGGTACCTAATATAAACCTTTTCCGCAATATTTCCGGGTTATGAGCCCGTAGCCACCAGCTTATAAATGGAGATTATTTGTTCAAGCTTTCTATGTCGCGTAGTTTATAGTAAATTGCTTGATTTATTTCAAACAAACATACAACTTCATCATGAATTTCGTACTAACTAACCAGGAAATTGTGAGTTAACTGTTTTAGTCAAAATAATTTATATTTTAGTTTATGTCGATGACTTACATAAATAAACGCTCATAAAGATAGTTTAGATGTACGACGTAGACATTTTGAAATGAAAAAAAAAACAGCGCGGTATTATCATTTGGTACCTAAATACAATTTTTGTCAGTTTTCGTAAAAACGTAAAAAATACTACGGAGTATTCAATATTCATGAATTTAGTTCAAATTTTTCTAATTGTATAGTATTAGCTCGTTTCATGAAAGGCATCAGGATGCGAGTAGCAGGAGATCGCGGTCATCTTGGAGTTCATTGAGAGAGGCCTATGTCCAGCAGTGGACGAATATAGGCTGATATGATGATGATGATGATAATATTAGCTATCCATGAAATGCACGATGAATGCAATGTGTGTAGCATTATAATTAATTATTATTTAATCATAATCTGTGGTAGTATCAAGAATAGCACCTATGTTTTACGTCATGAAGTTAAGGTATCTCAAACTTTTTCTATTCTAAATAGTCAGCCCCGGATCTAGGGGGGGGGGGGGGGGGGGCAAGCCGGGGCCCATGCCCCGGGCGGCAAATTCAGGGGGCGGCAAAATTTACACTTCACGAACCAATGGACAACTCATCATTTATTTAACTTTGACCACGGAATAAATAATAGCACAAGTACAGCAATTTCATGGCCGTATCAACTTGACCGATACGATTTTTGCCCCGCCTAAAAAAAAGTGTAGCTGTAAATAGTGGGTACCTAGAAGTTTTACATCAGTCTAGTCATTAGCGTGTACGGAAATACGTTAGTTCTATTAATCATAAAAAATTGCTCTCGGTGAATCCATCTTTAAGGAAACGATTACAATTTGTAATTAAAAACCAATCAACGAAATCAGAAGATCGCTTGTTGTGAACCGAAACATTACGTGAAGATAGGACACACCTAGAGAAGTTCGTTAACGGTTCATCGAAAACGAAAGAACGCGTAGGGCTGCCAAAAGAGACATTCTACACGTTAAAGTGTTAAAAATTCAGTGACTGCCGCAGTTTCACAGTAAGTATTGTGGCAGATTGGACAAGTACATCTCTCTCGTACTTTGGCTTATTTCTTGCAATTTTCCATTAAGTATCTAGAACGCTTAAGCTAGATCCAAACTGTTGACAAAGTTAGTCGACTACAATATTTTTTCAGTATTTTATACTTCTACTTGCGAAACTAGGCATTTTGTTTCGCCTCATGTGACATGTCGCTAGAACCAAAATAAGGCTACATCCTAAGGCTTTTTTTACTAACTGCCTCTACTGTCACAAGACGTGGAAATTGGAATACACCTGAGCATTTCTCGCGTCTGCCAGCCCTGAGTGAATGCTCGGAACCTGTCCGTGGACGCGGACTCAGTCATCAGTGCTCCGCCGGCCGCTGCGCCGCTGTGTAGTGTAGTGCAGTGCTGTGATGTGACCATGGCCAGCTTCGAAGACCTCGCGTTCGACTGGTCTTCCCTCTGCCAGGAGTGCCCCGAATGCTGGACGCCTTCAGGTCAGTGGAGACATTTTTATGGCAAAAATTTGTTGGTAGTTTCTGTGGTACTTTTTCTAAATATTCAAGCGTTAGGAGGACATGTAGATTGTAGTTATAGGGTAAATGTACGGGAAGGTCGCATCCAACAGGATTCGTATTCTTCTAAATTCTAAAGAGTGTGAAATACCCTCTTTTCAATTAAGTAGTATATATTTTTAGTAAGTATTTCTGTAGATAATAAATGGGAAAATTGCAATTTGTCAACATACCTTATAATTAATATTTTTTTAGTAAGTGTTTCTGTAATGGAAAATCTGCAATTTGTCAACTTACCTTATAATTAATATTTTTTTAGTAAGTGTTTCTGTAACGGAAAATCTGCAATTTGTCAACTTACCTTATAATAAGTCGTAGCGTGCTGTTTTTCTCTAATTTAAAATGAATAATTGATTAAAATTCCGGCCCGTAGCCATGTGTATTTATAATTAGGAATTAAAACTAACCTTGAGCATGCAATGTAGGAAATATAAAATTTCAAAAGACAGACTTTAGTCTCATAAATATGATATTGTGAAACTTACGCATCCATTACAACCATTAATATTAACAAACTGTTACTTAAACGGTTCAGGGTTAAGAATTTCAGTTAAAGCACTAAACTTGACGACCTCCGTGGCGCAGTGGTGAGTGCGTTGGTAGCTCAAGTCGCGGGTTCGAGTCCCGCCGACGGAACAAAAAGTTTATAAAGTTCCTGGGTCATGGATGTGTATTAAATATGTGTATAATATAATAAAAATCTTAAATATATGTATAGTATAAAAATATTAAATATATTTCCGTTGTCTGGTACCTGTAACACAAGTCCTTCAGGTACTTACCACGGGGCCAGACTGACGTGGTGTGAAGCGTCCATAGATATTATTAATTTATATTAGCAGTCATAGAAAGATTGTGGTTTCCCATCACATTAATGGACTGCACATTTGCCTGTTGTATACTCTTTGTTGCAAGTTTTTATAAAAATTTGCAGGGATTTTTGTCATGGTATTTAAATTTAAAAGCTAGCTTTATCACGGCAAATATTTTAGCAAAGCAAATGCATTGATGGGGGTACAAGAGGTCCAAAGAAACAGCCTTATCATAGAAAATATAATTGAAAAAAATATTATCAATCAGAATTCAGCGAGGAAGCAGCGACAGGAAATATTACAAAATCGAATTTTGTTAGAAAGCTATTACTACAAATTAAAATATTAAAGGTATATAATTATAATTTATAACCTTATTAAAGGATGTTACAACTATTATCTAAGTTATATTTAAAACCATACTCCAACTTTTATAACAGAACCAAACAATTACGTTTTTCAAGGAATTCTTAGTTTGTCGTTTTAAGGCAAAATAACACAGGATGTTAAACATAAAACATAAAACATGATGTTAAACATAAACCATGACTATGTTGATATTATATGACGTAGTCTATATCTATATCGGTTGTACTTGTTGTACTAATTTAATAATTATATTGTAAAGAGGAAAAGTTTGTTAATACTTCAGTCGGAATTTTCAGGAATTGCTATTGTATTCTATTGTTGTCCCGATCACCGGTGCTCGCGCGGCGCCTGAAGGATTAATTGGCACCGAATAGGCTCCCAAACTACCTGGCCGTATTTGGTGAAATTTGGCTTAGACAGAGTAGACCACTTAGAATACCTCTTTTTATTTTGTGAATATGTACGATCACCGTGGGATATGGTTCTTAAGCACGCAAGTTGTACTATGTTATATATTGTAATATATGTGGTAGAGCTTATTGTATATGGTAATGTAATAATAGTTATTACCCACGCCTCTTCCTGTACGTAGACGGTAGATGACAAAAAGATTGTGATTCCGGACTTAGAAGCTTAAAGTATCACATTCGTGTATAAAAGTACAAGGCACAAATACCATGTTATAAAATACTAGATGACGCCCGCAACTACGTTGCGCCAAAATTCTTTATTGCGTGGAAACCGTACATTTTTCCGATATAAAAAGTATCCTATATCCCTTCTTGAGACTCAAAGCATCTCCATTCCAAATTTCAGCAAAATCGGTTCAGCGGTTTGGGCGAGAAGAGGTAACAGATAGATAGACGGACGCACTTTCCCATTTATAATATTGGTTTGGATATGTATATAGGAGTGCTCCTTACATTGTCGACATTATATGGTAGTCAGAGGTAATAACTGGGATAAGATAAGACAGTACCTATAATTATATTTTAGATACAGTAGATTAGATATATTCCGCTATTCAGAATCCATCTTTTTCCCTCCTGGGCCTGGCTCCTTTTCTATAAAATAAAAAAAATTAAATTACTACCTAGTACATACTGGGTAAAAGTTTGGTTTAAATATCTTTGTCATACACCTACTCGTTATTTAGATATTAGAAACATTTTATTGATTGCTTTTAAGCTATGAGCAAAAATTTTAAGTGTCTATAATAATTATTATTTTCTTGTTTCATACAACACTATATATTAATAATAATTAGTAATGAAACGTTTTTTTCTTTCCCATGAAACTCGGTTATCTTACTGTACCGTATGTTATGTCTGCTATGTCCTTAACAATTTGTAAACTCTTCAGAGGAATTTCAATTATAACACAAGACTAGCTGTAAACTTCGTTTAAATTTATTTTACCTCGAAACTTCTATAAATGGTTCTAATGTGATCCGCATAAGGTCCTGCTGAGAACAGTCCGTATGTAGGACAATTGGGCTGAGATAACCATTAACCACTGGCCAGTGGTTACAGACTTCATCGCAAAAACGTTCCAGAGCATGAAACGGACTATGTCGCTTATCTGAGATTTTCTGTAGTTGAAATAGACCGATAGGTAAAGACAAAGACAATCGCCTTAAAACTGTTTCTTTTGAATTTTTCACTTCGAAAGTTTTCTTATAATTTCTGGTTCACTATATAAAGGGCCCCCGAGACGATCAAACGGTTTGATTCAAACCTTACGTGTTTGATGCAACCGTTTGATGTCGGTTTGAACGGTTTGTCAAACGAAACTGCGCAGTTTGGTTCAATACTCGCTGTGGAGTACACGTCTTGTGACGAAAAAATATTATTTTTTAAAAGATAAAACCGACTTAAAATTTTTACAAAATTGAGAATTAAATTCCCTATCTCAAAAACTACTAAACCTATTTTGATGAAACTTGCAGAAGTCTCCCAAGTTAAACAATACCTATTATAGTACAACAAAAAATATTTAAATAGGACTTGTAGTTCCGGAGATATGTGAACACAAACATAAAAACATACATACACTATTGAAATTTTGCACATTTGTTCAGATGCTGATATAGACTAACATTATATACGAAAACTGGGCAGTTCTGTAAATATTACATACGTACGCATCGAATTAATAACCTCTTCTTTTTTAGTCGGTTAAAAATAATGTACCTACTCCAAAGAATGGTATAAAGTTGGTTCAAACGCATCGGAACACGATCAAACGGCGCGTCAAACACAACAAAAATATGAAATTTCATCAAACGAGCTTCAAACACGTAAATGTTTGACAAACCGTTCAAACTAGCTCTGTAAACGATCAAAATGGTTTGAGTCAAACCAAAATTTACGTGTTTGAGTCAAACCGTTTGATCGTGTCGGGGGCCCTTAACTGAAAGTGTAATTCCCATTACATATTATGTACCTACATTGTACATAATCCACATTTATTAATATGTGCATCGGAAACATAGGTATATATAGTTGGTAAATGACTAGCTGTATACTGTGTATATATATAAGATCGCGGCTACTTATAGCAAACTTATTATTATAATCCCCGAACACACGTTGTAACCTAATTCAGCCTTATTACACAGAGTTATCCAATTAGCAACATATTAAGGCCAAAATACTATACTGACCATCGTTGATCGTCATAATAATATTATAATAATACTGCCCGATTTTTTTGCCGTCGCTTTTCGCCACAGATTATTTAGAGCGCAGAACAATTCAGAATCTCGCACAAAACTTATCTTTATATGACACAAATTAGGTTTAAAAAACACCGCAATATTACAATCTGTCAAGAAAGAGATCTGCGGGGCTAAAATGGTCACATTTAGCAATTCCTCTCAATCAATTCAGCAAATGAATTGTCAAAACTGTCAAACTGACAAATGTCAAATCAGTACAAAAATACAGAAATGAATTGCAAGCAGAGTTGCATTTGTGATTTTAAAGAATTGAATCATATTATGATTCATATGATGATTCAACAAAGCGACCATTTTAGCCCCGCTGCTCTTTCTTGACAGATTGTAATATTGCGTACGTTGCAGTACAAAATTTTGAACGCTTGAAATAAACTCTCGATTTAGTAAGGTTTTCATATTTTTATGTGATTTTAAAATTGTGTACCGTCTACTCTTTTTTGACAAGCTACAGTCCTGTATAATAATAATTATTATTAAATGTATAATATAGTGTTGATAGTGTATATTATTGTATAATGCGGGCTTAACCCAACCGCGGGTCGATAGACATCGACGCGCGCGCGGCTCGCCCGCCGCCCCCAGTCCGCGCGGCTCGCCCGCCGCCCCCAGTCCGCACAGCCCCACCTGTAGACATGTACGGCTTCGAATATTGTTGCTTTAACTATTTAATCTTATTGATCATATTTTATATGCTCTAATAAGGGTATTTTTCTATGTTACAATATAATAAAATAAAATATAGTATTAGGAGGTAGGTACTACGCACTTTAGTCATTTTTTTTGGAATTATAAATTGGTTCTTATTTTCGTACACTTACTTTACGTAGTTAGCTTCTTTTTACAACACCACCGGGTATTTAGCATGATAAAAAGAAACGTTACCTATAAAAAATGTCTAAACAATGCCGAAAATACGCGGCTGAATTTCGGCATTATTACGCTTGCAATGCGCTACGCATGCAATAGAACGCAACGTAATTTCGGCATAGCGTGTCATCGGTAATTATCTTATATATAAAAATGGATTTTCAAATGTGTTAGCCGCGCTAAAACTCGAAAACGGCTGAACGGATTGGGCTGATTTTAGTCTTAAAGTATTCATAGAAGTCCAGGGAAGGTTTTAAAGTGACACGAAGTTCACCGGGACAACTAGTTTAAAATACATTGCAGGCGTAATCATGTCGAACTTCGGCCGCGTATTTTCGGCTTAGTGTGTTTAGACACCTACTCAAGTCTTAACCGAGTAATTTTTGTAACATGAAAACTTTTCTCCCACGAATTATATACTTAATACTAAAGTGGCTACTACTTAACGACTATATTTAGTAATCTTTGCTGCTCTACTATACTAGTATCTACTGCTGTGCTAACCTATATATTAAGTATAGGTACATTGTATCGAATAGCCGCTAGCGGTAAGTATAGATACGGTCTAATATAATTTGACTGTCTAATAAATTATGGATTTGTCGTTATTAGCGTTGCAAATTCATACAATTTAAATTCGTGCAAAATTTCTCCATTTTCTTTATGTAAAGCAAAGGGTGCTGTTTATTTTAATAAAAGAAAGTTTCTTATTGATCGTTAAGAAATGTTTGTTAATTAGTTAAAGCCGGTCGAGCTTCTTATGATGTTGTTAATGAAATGAACAAGGTTTCCGATTTTTTTTATAATATCTCCGTAATATTATTTTTGTTGTGAATATTTATATTTTGCAAAGATTTTTAGTTTCCTATTTATAAAATACAGTGCTTCAGTATCCTAGATTTCTAGTCAATTGGTCTGGTCTAGAGACAGGTTCCCTCTTTTCGTTTTGCTTCATCGTACGAGCACCAGTGTTGATTGGTACATATACCACCACTTAGTCCTGTTTGTTAGATCCGGGACATCCTTCCTTTATACGGCTGAAGGCGAACCGCAGGTGGTTTTAAAAATAAACCACCACTCGACATTGAACCTATTTCATTTTACAGACAGAAATAGATGTAGCTTTATGGACATGGTATCCATATTATGTCCATGAATATCCATAAATGCCAAAAAGCCCTCAAATATATTAATTAGTCCTTAAAACCCTACAATTCCCAAGTGTTTATTGTTGAAGAAGTATGGAATAGTATATTTATTTGCAGGAAATTTGTAACAATGGTTCTTATAATTAGGTATAGTATCAAAATTTCTGCCTCATTTGCGTGGAAATATTGATATACCTGATTTACCTCAGATAAACTGTAGGTATGTGAACTACCTATAGCTATAATTATAGCTAAACATAGATTGTATATTATCATACAAGTACAAAGTGAGTAAGTAAGTACAATTAGTAACTAAAAGCTATACTTGTACCTCAGCAGGTACAGGTGGTCGCGTGTGACAGACGGACAGATAACAATTATTACCGCCGTGAGAAGTGCCGGCCGAACTCTAATTGTTCACTTATCCACAATCTAAAACTATGGTGTCTGTAAACTGTAGGGCCGGGGAAAAGTAAAATAAAATAAAATTGGGGCATAGAAAATAGAACACTGAGTAATACAAGAAACCTGAAAATCATACATACCTACATGCATACGTCAAATCAAATGTCTATTGATATTGATGAAATGACGACCTCTGTGGCTCAGTGGTAAGCGCGTTCGTAGCTCAAGCCAGGGGTCGCGGGTTCGAATCGGTTCCCGGGTCTGGATGTGTATTAAATATGTGTATGATATAATAAAAATCTTAAATATATGTATAGTATAAAAGTTTTAAATATATTTCCGTTGTCTAGTACCTGTAACACAATTCCTTTAGGTACTTAGCACGGGGCCAGACTGACGTGGTGTGAAGCGTCCATAGATATTTTATTATTATTATTATTATAATGATCTTATTTCTTGATGATCTGCAAGTTGGAGTGAATATCTACTAGAAGCTAATGCTTGTAGTAGATATTCACTTTGCTTTGGATACTAATCTAGTATCCAAAGCAAAGTTTCATTGTATTATGAAGAGTATGGATACGAAGCTCGTTGAAATTAGCATATTGACCTACACATTGCTGATTTTTTTAAATAAAATAAGGGGGTAAACGAGCAAACGGGTCAACTGATGGTAAGCAACTACCGTCGCCCATGGACACTCGCAGTCGCAACATTAGAAAAGCTGCAGGTGCGTTGCCGGCCTTACTGCTGGGTGACAGTTCGTTCCAGAGTTTAACAGTGCGCAGCAGAAAGTTATTCAAGATTTGCGTCAAAAGGTTCGTGAGAGGGGTGTTGTAACAATACTTCGGCGGAAAAATTAAGTAGCGACAGATCAATGCAATGTACGGATTATAATTTATATGTATATCTAAACAAAAACAAACAAATCAACTTGTGATGTAATATTTCAATTAGCATTCATCAGAACCTGTGAATTATGTCACAGAGTCACCATGTGCGGAAATGCACAGTTTGTGCGATGGTGTGCGGTCGATATTATTTATTGCCTTTCACATAAAATATATTTATATATTTTGAATAAATTAATAGGCGAGTGACGGGTGTTATATGGCAGGAGGTATATTATTTTTCTGTTTTATTTCCAACTAGATGATGGCCGCAACTCCGTTGCGCCAAAATTCGTTTTTCGCGTCGGAACCGTACATTTTTCCGAAACGAAAAGTATCCCATAAGATACTTTTTGTTTCGGAAAATGTACGGTTTGTGGAGATACTTTGAGTCCCGGGGAAGGACATATCCTTTCCCGGAACTCAAAGTATCTCCATACAATATTTCAGCAAAATCGGTTCAGCGGCTTGAGCGTGAAGGGGTAATAGACAGAACCAACGCGCGTGATTTCAGAAAAAGCAAAAGCGCGGATTATCTCCAGTCTTTGTGTCTAGCGATTATAATAACCTAAATATATAAATAAAAATTGTTTTATTTCTGAGTAAGTTTGAATCAAATCTTTTCAGAAAGTCTACCACCGGTTTATAAATTTAAGTTAGTCAAATTGTTAAAAAGCTAAGGCCTGCAATTATTACTCTGAACTCTTTCATATTATAATCATAACATTATACCTTTTTTTATCGTTGGGGAATGCCTTTACGCATTCCCGGGGCCTAGGGAGGACCACCGAGGTATGTGGGACTCCCCGGGGCGGACGGAAGACGCACCCGGGACTACCCACTAAAACCCCAACGGTGTTCCTGCTCCTGAAGGTGGGACTACGGGAAACGCGTGATACACGACCGCAGCCCCACCACCTCTGCCTCTTCAGGCTCACTCGTGGACACATCACATGCCACACCACTCCGTGGCGATGCGCTGGAATACCTAGCGCATCGTGGCCTACCCGGGTCCCGGATAACATCATACCTACAAAAGTTTATAAATTATACTACATGCGATCTATAGGTGTAATTTTAATTATATTAAATCCATACAGACAGTTGAAATAATCATAATAACATAATATAATAGCTTGTTAGATATTTCTATTTCCTTTAAATATAATGTCCGTGTGAATCTGTTGCTATCTGAATGATATAACTGTTAGAAATTAACTAGGATCGTTAACCTTTTATATTTTTATCACCCATTGTAAACTATCTTTTAACGTACATCTTTCTAAGATTATATAATTTAAATATTTCAATTTTCTTACTTAAAGTATGAACAAACAACGTTCTTTTACGTAGATTTTATTTTTAAACGGCTCCCAAACAATTTTTCACCTTTGCATTCTTAGTCGATATCCATTATAAACCTATTAGTATGTTACTACTAAAATTAAATAATAATAATGCAGATTGCGGACAAACAAAACGGGTCTGTTTTTCTGTGAACCATCAAGTCCTCAACCTTTTGACTTTTATAAAATTTGGCAAATGAAGACCAAATTTTATCAAAATAAAAGGTTTATAGTAAACTAGATGACGCCCGCAACTCCGTTGCGTCAAAATTAACCGTACATTTTTCCGAGACAAAAAGTATCCTATTTCCTTTCTCGGGTCTCAAAGTACCCCCATACCAAATTTTATCAAAATCGGTTCAGCGGTTTGGGCGTGAAGAGGTAACAGACAGACAGATGGACAGACAGACAGACATACACACTTTATAATATTAGTATGGATCAGTATGTATTAAAAAGATAGGCCACTTATTTCAGTATTGAACACAGTACTATGACTTGTACGTGGCAAAAGAAATTATTCCAAGACGTGTGAAATGAATGTGATAATAAATGATAATATTCTGTGTAACCTTGTCTACTATGTTTGGTGTTTCGTAAAAATAGAAATCGTGTTAGAGTATGTCATGTCTACTAAACATAATAATATTATGGCTTCTGTGCGGTCACTGACCGTTAAGAATTGAAAAATCAAATGAAAATTATTGAGTAATTTAATATTATGAATCGATCCATTAGTTTCAAAATTACTATAATCCTTGTCACAGGGCAACCTAGTTAGGGCACCAGTCTCCTACCATAATTTGTAACTACATCATAATAATATGTAACTGTATATATGACTTTTGTATTGTGGAAGAAATTAATGAAGATTTTTGATTAAAAAAAAATCCCCTTATGACACATCTATCCTACGGGAACAGTGCATGTTTTTTGTAGTTGAAAAGTAGTGTTGAGTCAACGCTATCCAATATTATCGTGGCGTATTATTCTGCGGATATAACTGTTAAAGCGAGAACCGCAAAATATGCAGATTCGAATCTGTCCGCAATCCACATTCGTTTCCTAGTTAATTATTGATTTATTATATAAATATATTTACGGTTACGCAACGCTAATTCCTAGCGAAATTGAGATTGTAGAATCTGTTCTAATAATTTATCAAATTAGGAAATGTCTTCTACTTGTGCAATTCACTTTCGAGTAATTAATCAATAGATAAGTTATTTAACGATGCTCTATACTCCGTAGTCTATAGTCTATGCTCTATTATACTCTATGGGATCTTTTACACTATGATTTAATCTATTGTTGTTAGTTAAGTCTCAATTTTCACGGCTCTTAATTAACTTAATTGGCTCTTTGGTTTGAACCAGTTGTGTCATAGTTTTTAAAGGTGCAGACTTATTTTGAGTTTATCATCATCAGTCTATCGCCGTCCACTGCTGAACTTCCCCCAACGAGAGCCTATCATCACGATCTTGGGCAGTCGTCATCCATCCGCTGCCACCTTCACTCAATCGATCTGGAGGGAATCCTATACTCTTTTACCTAATTATCGTGGTCTCCACTCTAACACTTGTCAGCTCCATCGACCTTCCGCAAAAATGGCTGGTCGCCATTTTTGCGCTAGTGGGGAAGTGTCCCCATTAGCGTTCTTTTTGAACTCATATGAAGTTATTTTTGTTTTTAATAGTAGCTTTATCACTATTTGAGATACCATGTTACCTATTAAAAGCATGATATTATCATCAGTTACCAGAGAAAGTTAAAACCACGTCTAGTAATAACTTTAAACATTTAAGCCTTAAAAATGGCGAATTAATTTTTTTTGTATATGCTTGGTTTTTTTTATGGAATAAGTTTCAAACGAGCAAACGGGTCACCTGATGGAAAGCAACTTCCGTCGCCCATAGACACTCGCAGCATCAGAAGAGCTGCAGGTGCGTTGCCGGCCCTATTAGAGGGAATAGGGTAATAGGGGATGGTAGGGATCGGAAGGGAAGGGAATAAGATAGGGGATTGGACCTCCGGTAAACTCACTCACTCGGCGAAACACAGCGCAAGCGCTGTTTCACGCCGGTTTTCTGTGAGAACGTGGTATTTCTCCGGTCGCGCCGGCCCATTCGTGCCGAAGCGTGGCTCTCCCACGTATAAAATAATTATATAAAATAAAATTGGTGCTATTATTATATTATTAAAGTTATTTAGAATAATACATCACGACTTAGAAGATGTTCACATAGTTAAATTGGACATACTAAGTTTATTTGAGGTTATTTAGGAGGTCAGTATCAATCTAAGATGTAATTTGGTAATTACTTTAACCTTCGATCTTGCTTCTTGTTCTGTGAACAGTAGGTTTTTATTTTACGTGCGTTAAATAGAAGCCTTATCTAGACCTCCAACTTCCAAGTCTATATATTAAAATTTAGATATTAGTAAAAATTTAAAAAATGGCCTGGAGCTATTTTCTCACGCCTTTTCTTCTCGCCAGGCTAGTTCCTGAACTGGTAGTATAGGCAATATTATAGACTCCACGTCAAAAAAAAGTTTTGTACAATTCCAATTTTAAATAGAAATAGAAATAGAAATAGTTTATTTACAACTTTACATCTGTTACCTACATAGTACGACAAGTACAATACAAATTGTGTGTATTTTCATTTAAGTAACAGATTTATAGTTAGTGTGTTACATTGGCGCCTGCACTAGGCTAAGCCTGTCCTGCAGGTCACCGAAATTTCAACATAAAATGATATACCTATTTAACAAAAGGAGCAGTTTCTTAAAATTAAGGATTAACAAAAAATTAAATTATGAAAAGTAAAAATTAAAGTACTTGCTTATCTAAACAAGTAGAACTTAAATTGCGCTGTGTGTGTGTGTGTGTGTGTGTGTGTATGTGTGTGTGTGTGTATGTGTGTGTGTGTATGTGTGTGTGTGTGTGTATGTGTGTGTGTGTGTATGTGTGTGTGTGTGTGTGTGTGTAATAATGTTTATATTATCTCTCTTATAAAATTTTCTTTTTGTTCATAATCTAAGGTTTTAAGCCACTTTGTTACTATCTCCTAGCATAATAGAAAATTAGAGAAAATTGAATAATTATTATTAGAATTTAGAATGACGCTCTGGTAGCTTTAATCAGTTATTACTGAGGTTATTACATTTTTTTGAACACGCGTTAGAAAGAGGCTGCGCGCAATTGAACATAAAGAATATTCAGAAGACAATAAGACTTATCTATGTATAAGTATTTACTATCTTTTTATGAAATAGTAGATTGGTATGCCAAGTAATATTGTATTTGCTTCAAAACCGCTTTTCCTGTTATTAGCTCCAAGAATTTGCTAAACATTACAGATATCAAGGATAACTGCCTCGTAATATTCTAATACCTATAAAACTAACTTAATGTAATATGTATTAGGTCACCTAAGTTGGTCTCACCATGAGATCAGTGTATGAAATGGCCACTATTCTTTATTGGCCATTGCCCTGGCATAATGCCCTTTGGGTAAAATTCTGCTGTAGTAAATTAGGTCCTAGGTACCGTTTTAAAATTTTTTGGCGGAAAAGAGTAACTGGACTTGCTTTTTACCGAAACTTGGTTGCGTGAGAAAAACTTCCTAGTTAAACTTTGATCCCCTTTTACATACATATTTATGTTTAAGAAATAATATCTTCATCATATACATCATAGGAGAAACGCTAGTGTAAGTTTTTAACTTTACAGGTTTTGCTATATTATATCAATCAACCAGCTTTGCTTTAGCAAAAACTTCGTCTCCGTTGCGTAAACCATGGCCACATAACATCTTAATGATAGTCTTGACAAAAAACTATATCCTCGTTTATTCTTTAGTGTTTACATACCCGTGAACTTTGTAGTCACAAACGCGTGGAAAATATTGATGATGTTAGGTACTCATAGTCACGAGAGTCTCCGTTCGACCTCACCCTGATTGATTGGTGTGAGGTCATGTTTTTGAGTATTTTATTGTGTTTTAGCATTAATTTTAAGTCCTGCTCTAACGTAGTTAAACGATTATTATTATGATTAATGTCGTGTTGTCTTTCTCTCTTTCTTCGTCTACTTTAAGCATTGAGATACTTGGCGTTAACATATCGAGCGAAGTCCAGTTCCGATATTATCTAGAGGGTAAGGCCAAATTAGCCTCGAAGAAGCTTGGTGTTCTTAACAGAGCGAGACTGTACTTCAGTCCGGACCAACGCCTACAATTCTACAAGGCGCAGGTTCGGCCTCATATGGAATATTGTTCTCATCTCTGGGCAGGGGCAAATACCAACTTCTCCCTCTGGATCGTATCCAACGAAGGGCTGCTCGAATTGTTGACTGCCATAGTGTTTCAAACAGATTGGACCCCTTGGAATTACGCCGAGATGTAGCTTCACTCTGCATCCTCTATCGGTTGTATCACGGGGAGTGCTCTGAGGAATTGTTCGGAATCATACCACCTGCAACATTTCGCCATCGTCCCACGCGAAAAACATACCATCCTCATCACCTTGATGAGTGGCAGTCTTCCACAGTGCGTTTTTCGCGTAACTTTCTGCCGCGCACTGTAAAACTCTGGAACGAACTGTCACCAGCAGTATTTCCGGACCTATACGACCTGAAAACCTTCAAGAAAAGAGCGTATTCCCTCTTAAAAGGCCGGCAACGCACCTGCAGCTCTTCTGATGTTGAGAGTGTCCATGGGCGACGGTAGTTGCTTACCATGAGGTGACCCGTTTGCTCGTTTGCCCCCATATTTAATAATAATCAAATCAAATCAAATCATTTATTTCGGGCATCAGAGGCCCATATAACAAATACCTTAAAATCTAACATACATATTATAATTATATAATAAATACCTTAAAACTAACATATATATTTTATACTTAAAAAACTAACACTGTCACGTTTTGCCGGCGACGTGACTCGCTTCGTTCCGGAGTCTCCCCCGGAACCTCCGATAGACTACATCCATCGGCCAGAACTCCGGCGCCTCGAAAGTCGACAGAAGATGCGTCGGTACTCTCACCACAAAGGAGCTAAAGTTAACCTTGTGGCGAGACTGCAGACGCTCGCTGGATGTAGTCCACGACGTCCTCGACCTCCATGGACCAGTGCAGGCGGGATACGTACAGGGGCGTCGCGGGGACCTCGCTCCGCAGACGCAGCTCAGGTACATATGGTGCGGTGCCGCGATGGTTGCGGGCGGCGGGCTTCTTCATCTCCACCAGTATGAAGCATAATAAAAAAGAAGGCTATTTTATTGTAGGCTTAGTAGGTCCTGGTGTATTTGGTGTTAGCAAAATTTAGCTTATTATATTTGTAATGTGAGGGAATTTCAAAATTCTCCGTAATAAAACCTTACAAGGGAATGAGCGAGATATCCCTGACACAAGTAATTCCTTACTTCACGGGGATGCCTCATGATGGTATTTGTTTCAGTAATTTGAGAAATAAAGATTTATTTATTATTATTGCAAGTATAAATATAATATTATAATATAATATACCAACTCTGTCTACAAATTATATCAAAAATCGGTAAGGTAGTTTATGAAGAGAAAAAAAGACACACCAAACTATATTTTGCGGGATGCCAAAGGATTCTGCGAAGGTTCAAAATGTCGTAACACGGGGTTACAACACGCGTCTCACATGCTGAAGCCGGTTCCATACTTGACAAACATTGCTAACGATTGACTCACACAAAAGACACACCATTCAGAGGTATAGGTACCACAGTAAATATACAGTAGATTCAGTCGTATACTTCAAATGAAAGTCCTTTGACACAGAGACAAGTTTGGCGCTGTATGATGTTTTAATATTGATTTTTCTGCTTGAAATGATTATCTGAAGTAACGCGAATTTGAACGTGCGCGTTTTATCGGTGGTCTGGTAGGGAGTAGGAAGTTGGATTACTGTATATTGTTTATATTGTGGTAATACTACCTCATATGGCTGCTGTTTAGCATTGGTGTTCCATTCCACACAAAATCGGATTTTGAGTTAATAATGCAGTTTTGTTCTTTATAACATAAGGTTTACGACAGTGAAATCCATTTTTTTAAAACCCACTGTAGCATATTCTAGAGTACCTACAAAAATGGTTAATGCTTATACCTCTAAGTGAGGTTTTGTATAAAGCATTTATGTACTATGTTTCTAAAATGATTTGCGCTTTAACCGCTGAACCGATTTTGATAAAATTTTGTATGCAGATACTTTGAATAAATTAAAATGACATTAGATACTTTTTGTCCCGGAAAATGTACGGTTCCGCGCAGTCAACAAAAATGAATTTGGCTTATGATATCGATATTGAGTACATGTAGATATTACGTAAGGTTTTGGAGAAGGACATAGGATAGCATTTTTTATCATAGAAAACGTTCGGTTTTCACGCAATAAACTTTTAATTGCGTTTAAGCTGCTGAACTGATTTTGATTAAATTTAGTTAATGTAGAATGTGTTAGTTTATCACGTGCAGAGTTGGGCAAAAAGTAATTAGTAATTTTAATCAGATTACAAATTAATCAGATTGATGAAGAAATTGTGCATCTGAAATTACCCGTAAGTTGATCAATAATAATATGCATGAAATGTATTATAATTTTAGTTTGCAATAAGATTAATAATTTAATTAGACTAACGAGTACTTACAATAATTATGCCCAATGTCCAATGCTGGTAATTATCCATACTAATATTATAAATGCGAAAGTGTGTCTGTCTGTCTGTCCGTCTGTCTGTCTGTCTGTCTGTCTGTCTGTCTGTCTGTCTGTCTGTCTGTCTGTCTGTCTGTCTGTCTGTCTGTCTGTCTGTCTGTCTGTCTGTCTGTCTGTCTGTCTGTCTGTCTGTCTGTCCGTCTGTCTGTCTGTCCGTCCGTCCGTCCGTCCGTCCGTCCGTCCGTCCGTCCGTCTGTCTGTCTGTCTGTCTGTCTGTCTGTCTATCTGTTATCTCTTCACGCCTAAACCGCTAAACCCATTTTGCTGAAATTTGGTATGGAGATACTTTAAGTCCCGGGAGAGGACATAGGATAGGTGCTTTTTATCCCAGAAAAATGTACGGTTCTCGCACGATAAACGAATTTTGACGCAACGGAGTTGCGGGTGTCATCTAGTAATAAATAAAAATACGCTGCACTCGAAAACATATTTTAATGATGATTAAACATCAATAAAATGAAGAATCTGAGAGAAAATGTTATGGGCTTTATGTCAAAATCTTAATTTAATTACAGTTAATAACTCCCACACCGGTTTCGGTGGCGGTGGCCGGTTTCAATAAAACCAGGCCAGTTACGCAGGAGTCATTTTATAGTTCCCAAGTGTGCACGCAATACACAAGAGCACTCTGGTTTTGAATGAAACCAGGCCAGTTAAGCAAGAGTATTTTTTATAGTGCCCAAGTGTGTGCGCAATATACAAGAGCACTCTGGGTTCAATGAAACCAGGCCAGTTACGCAGGAGTAATTTTATAGTGCCTAAGTGTGTGCGCAATACACAAGAGCACTCTGGTTTCAATGAAAACAGGCAAGTTAAGTAGGAGTAACTTTATAGTGCCCAAATGTGTGCGCAACACATAAGAGCACTCTGCGTAAGCGCAGGAAGGGAAGAAGAAGCGGGAACTCTCTGTCCTTTCCCGAGGACCGAGACTAGGGATTGCAATCCGGATACTTCGAAATCCGAAAAATCCAGATAATCCGGATTTTTTGGGCCTACGAAAAATCCGGATTTTTAGTTTTGTGAATCCGGATTTTCGGTTGTTTCAAATAGTTGGTAAAATTGTGAAAAATAAGCTTTTGCGTAGTATACAATTAATGTAGATGTATTGTGTAGCATCTGACATACAAAATCACATTTTGTTCAAAGGCGCTATCACAAATTTGCGCGCTCAATAGGCACCTATCTCAGTACTTCGTATGTCCAACATTGCATTGTATAGTTATTTGACGGTTGTAAATTGTGTATTTACATTTTTAAATATTATTTTTAAAAAGAACTTCATTTTTTAATATCTTATGAGTTAACTTACCGAACCTACCTACTAACCTATCGTTTATTTTAAGTATTATACATTTTACTGTTTAATAATATTATGACTGCAATCATGAGAAATATACAATTATTCTTTTAGAATATTGTCAGTATTGAATAAAATAGTTTTCTAAAAATTTTTCTGATTTACAAAGTTTGTCTAATTAAATAAAGGAAAAGGGTTTATAAAATATTAAAATGTTATTTAAAGTTTAAAGAATTATTTTAAGTTTTTTTATTCTGTACAATAAGCCTATTGGGGCAAATTTATGCTGGGAAAAGGTTCCCCTAGGCTAGAATATCTCGCTCCAGCGTCACTGCTGATATGTCTCCAAGGAGGAAATTGCAACCGTGTGCTAGGCTGAGGTCTTTGCAATAATCGGTTGCTCACTTTAAATTAAGAAAACAGCAATGGAATTAGACCCCTAGCCTTGAACATTCTAAAGCACTAATTCCTGGCTTTTACAAAACTAACTATTACCTCACCTTTACATAATAACTAGTATTACTAGTATTACGACTTGCAGGTTCTTGGAAAAGGGCCGAGACACCTTCTTAACTTGTTTTGTTTTTACCTCGTTGACTCTACTACTTTACTAGGCAGCAGAAACTCACCTACTCTACTAAAGAGGAAATTGGTGGCACAAATTCCAACCACATCGTTCAATTTATGAGGATTAAGAAGTCACAATAGATCCTCAGCTGGAGCTGTCGTGACTTCAGGGTTACAGTAACCTGCCTTCAAAGGGAAAAAATGCCTCCAGAGCATCGGGCTATCTTTTCTAGGCCTACCCTGTCGATATCCAGTCTAGATGCATGTGGACTCTAACTTACTGCGATCCATTGTCTTTGGCAGGCCCCGAGTTGGATTTTTGTAAATTAGTTAATGACCGAGTTTGCGCACTGTTGGTTAGGACATACACAATACACATGTCGACGAATCTGCGCTTCACTGAGAGCGGAATGTCTTCCTTCATCAGCTTCTTCATGGACTAGTTTCTCTGTATTTCCTTGTCTGTTATCAAAAGAAACTAACTGACCCAATTGTAGGTCCACCTCGACCCTACATCTCGTGCTCATTGTTTGTGCCTAAGGTAATGTTCATTGTCTGTTTATTGGAAGTCCTACCTCTAGGCTTGCAGTGCTAAGATCTTGAAACATAACTTGATTATGTACGGCTGTAGGAGTAAAAAGGACTTAGGCGTCCATAAAGCTTTTATTCTTAACTCAAATTTCACTTATTCAAATATCTTTAAAAAATCAAGACAATTTTAAGTTGTTAATAATGTCTTAATTTACAGATACTGTTATTTTAATTTCTTAAGAAAAATGTTAATTGTTTTAAGACGTCTGATATTGCGCTTTTAAAATGAATGTTTAATAAAGAAATAACAAGAAAATAACTCGCATTTAAAGCTATTTATCAAAAATATTAGAAAAAAATCATAAAATCCGGATTATCCGGATAATCCGGATTCGAGCATGTCAAAATCCGAAAATCCGCATTTTTTTTTTAATCCGTTTTTTGCAATCCCTAGCGGAGACATAACATACTACTATCTGCATACCAAATATAATGAAAATCCATGTAGCGGTTTAGGCAGAAATCATTTTATTTAACGCCTGGGAACCGTACATTTTTCCAAGATAAAAAGGTTCCTACGGCCTTTTCCGGGACTCAAAGTATCTCCATACCAAGTTACATCAAAATCTGTTCAGCGGTTTAGGCGCAAAATAGGAAATTTTATAACGCGGTAACCGTACATTTTTCAAGATAATAATTATCTGATGTCCTTTCACGAGAGTCAAAGTATGTGCACACCAATTTTCATCAAAATCGGGTCAGTGGTTTAGGCGCAAATCATTTTTGTTTATCATACGGGTACCGTACCTTTTTCCCGGATGTAAAGTATCCTGTGTCCTTTCCCGAGACATAACGTATTTGTATACCAAATATCATCGAAATCCACGCAGCGGTATAAGCAGAAATTCATTTTTGTTTAATGCCTGGGAACCGTACATTTTTTCGGAATAAAAAGGACCCTATATTGTCCTTTCCCGGGATTAAAAGTATCTCCATACCAAATTTCAGAAGAATCGGTTCAGCTGTTTGGGCGTGACTTACTACTACTTACATTTGTATCAATGAAAGAACAAATCAGAATTTGGCATATTTTGTGTGAAATATCACAAAGGACATTAATGCTATGTAATAAGCCCTATAGCAATATTGCATTAACCATTTTTATACGTTTTCCCTTAAAACTGAATGTAAAACTAAAATGTTTTTTCATAATCATAATCTAGCATTTCAACAAAAAAAAAAAAGATACCGCACAATAACATTTTTTTGCTTAAAATAAGCAGGAAATAGAGATTATTAAAAAAAAACTTAAAACGCCGATTACTCAAAACTAATCTGATGTGGGATGGTACACGAACGTTTAACAGCATCCATATAGGAGTCGGGACGTTATGTCCGCCACATAACGTTTAATTTTCAATAAACTCGGAGGAAAAATTTAACGGTCTCTACCTGCTGATATTTACCTGTAACCCATCTTTAAATTAATATGAATAAAACTTACGTCATCACCATAAGCATCGGTCATACTTACTGCATACGTAATTTAATAAGTATTCACATAAATTCTTAATTTGAATGTCTACAACTAATGTCGTGAAAAAAGAACTCAAAAAATTATATAAAGTATGGACGCCCGCAACTCCGTTGCGCCAAAAATCGCCGGGAACTATACATTTTTCTGGGATAAAAACTATCCTATGTCCTTTCCCGGGATTCAAAGTATCCCCATACTAAACAGCAAAATCGTAATTAGATAACAGACAGAAAGACAATATATTTTTGCATTTATACGTAGGCCGGTATAAATAGTCAGTACTTAAGATGCGACCCGGTCTCAAGACGCGGTTCTTCTCTGTGATTGGTCCAAATTTTAACAGCCAACCAATCACAGAGCCTGAACCGTGTCTTGAGACCGAGATGCATCTTGAGTGCTGACCAAAAATACGGGCCTTACTTTCCAAATGTCCTCAAAACTCCTTCAAATACTTGTGTATTACTTTTGAACCAGGTTCGGCGGTGAGGTCAACTTTCGTGCTTAGAATTACAATGGTGATTGGTGGTCGACCGTTACATGTGGAATGTCACCATATAGGCGTCATATTGCGGCCACCCAAATACCATCACTTCAGTTCTACATGTCATCAAAAATAACCAGGGAAACTTCGCATTTTAATGAATGCACCATATAAATTCAGAATTAAGCCAAGAGCCATATTAGCGGCGGATTGTTAGAAATAGAAATCAGAAAAATTGCATAATAAATTACAGGCATGCGTTTACCATCATCATCATTATCAATATTATGGATGCCTGTCATTAGATTTTCTAGTGCGTCCAATTTTTCCTCATAAAATGATATTTAACTTTTAAGTTATAAGGCTTTAGAAGTCTTTGAATGTTTCAAAAAGATGTAGAATGTAGATATTTCACTATGATTGCTCATGATGGCGTCTATTGTGCATGCTATATTTGCAATCATGGTGGTCAAATTGGTGGCATAGCAGAGCCTTCAAAGTTTAAACGATATTATTATAGATATTTACAATAATAATTTCATACTTAATATCCTCTTCATAAAAGTAAATACTTCCTTACTCCTTAGTGTATCTAGCGTTACGTAAACTATCGCATTTCATTTAATAGAAAGTAATTCGACTTTTAACTAATATTCTGAATATGAAATTACTCAACTTTAATGGCGATTTTAACTCGAATTTTTACGTTTGTTTCACTTTTTAATATATTTAATGCTAATTTTGTTTATACATAAACATTAATTCCGCGTTTTGCATGAATTTGGCAAAGACATTGAAATAGATTTTATATAAATTGCCAAGGTAAGTAATAGTAATGAAAAAAAACAGGATGTTTCATAAGCTGGATGTTTAAACAATATGAGCAAAGCATGTTCTAATATTTTATAATACTTTGTGTCTTAGAAATTACGAGTATTCAGAATTAAACGCCTTTAGTTGATTTAACTTTCAAAACTTATGTGACAATATGTCTGTCTGTCTATCTGTCTGTCTGTTACTTCTTCACGTTGAACCATTTTGCTGAAAGGTATGGAAATACTTTGAGTCCCGGGAAAGGACATAGGATACTATTTATCCCGGAAAATGTACGGTTCCCGCGCAATAAACGAATTTAGTTGCTACGGAGTTGCGGGCGTCACTAAAAGTCTACTCCTAAACTACTAAGAGATTCCATATAGCAAATATTATTATGTCTGCGTAATATTTGCTTAAAACACTTCACCTTTTGCGACCGGAAGCTAATAGCTCCGATAAGCCGGACGGTCACCTCGCACTTAGATAATGGTCTCATTAACTTTCTAATTATAATTTTGTGCATAGACACCTTCACTAGACTCTAACTAGAAGAAGAAATAACTAGATTTCTACAGTGTTTGTTGGCAATGAAAGTTAATCGGATTCATTATTTATACTACGCTGCACTCGAAAACATATTTTAATGATGATTAAACTTCAATAAAATGAAGAATCTGAGAGAAAATGTTATGGGCTTTATGTCAAAATCTTAATTTAATTACAGTTAATAACTCCCACACTGGTTTCTGTGACGGTGGCCGGTTTCATTGAAACCAGGCCAGCTACGCAGGAGTAATTTTATAGTGCCCAAGACTCACTTGGGCAGTACACAAGAGCATTGTCTATTCCTTTTACTCTCATTACCCAGTGGGACAGAAGACCGACACGACTGGCGAGAGATCAGGCGCAGGACCGACTTTTTACATGCCTATCCGATGCACGGGTCATCTTACTTGTCAGACAATTAGGTGATCAGCCTGCATTGTCCTAACTCCTAACCAAACTTGGAAATAACATGTTTCCAATGCGGGAATCGAACCTCCGAGTCAAGCAAGAGCCACGTTCTGAACCACTGGACCACGCGGAGGCGTAATTAATACAGGGAGGCGTTATAATTACAGTTAAGCTATATTCGCCCTTGAGTGCGGCGGTTAGGATTGCTAACACGGAGCTCTTTTCTTACTCCTGAGTTGAGGATTGAGTCCTGTAGAATCCCCATTGTAGTTACATCCACTGTTAGATGGTAGACGAAACTGGTCAGACGAGAATAATAAAACTTTTAAAAACATTATATCGCTTTTATGATCGTCTTGATAAGTACTAGACACGAATCATAGTGATGGTAAAATTATGTGTTTATAATGACTATGTATCTTTTTAATAATATTTCATCCACATTTGTAATTAATCATCGCTGATCTCACTAGGAGAGATGAGATCAAACAAATTGTAGATAAGATTGCATCTTCATTGAACATCGATTTGTTTACAAATAGTGTTACGACATTCTCCCTACACGGCGACGTGTAATTTGTAAACAACTCTTAATTAATTGTTTAGGCAACGTGTTGCATACATTGAGATTATCATGTTACGGTGTTCTACCATTATAAGGCTAATAGCGCTCTTACCTTATAAGCAAGAGAGCTAGCGTCAGGTCAGGAGACTGATATTGCAAAAGTATTTTTTAACGCCTTCCAAAAAGCAGGTCTCAGTCTCTCGTGTGACTTTTTCAATGCACCAGACAAAGATAAGACCTTGTACCGTAAAAGTATTTTTATTAGTAAGACGTGGGTTAGACATTTTTTATTAAAGTAATTTTAATTGTCAGATGGGCTTTTCCCTACGGCTTTTCCCCTATAGGTATCCTTTGTATGTTGGTTTTTTACATAATTTGATTACGTACCAAGTTTCCAGTTGCTCTAAATCTACTTTGAGTACATCACGCGTATGCGTTAGAGGTTAGGGTCCATTCATGTTGAAAATAAAAATTTGCATTTTCTTGCAATATTTCCAAACGAAAGTAAAAAGGCAAGGTTACCTTAGTGGCCTTAGCGGTAACAATTCCATTCTGGGAACACTTGCATACATAATAGCTCTCGAGATAGACAATAGCCTCTATAACACCGCCATTGAGATAATCTATGCCTTATAAGAACGTAGTGCATTTTGTATGCGCCTGCGCACAGCTATTGGGGGATTTGTTATTGAGAAGGCTGTAGAGTGTAGACTGTGTAGCTTTAAAATATATGCTAGACTAGACAATATAATATAACAAAAGCCTAAAATAAGAAGATGTTAGTAAAAAAATATAAATATTAAAAAAATATTTTGAGAAAAGTTGCACACTGCACAATGTTTCTTAGATTTTATCTCATTAAACTTTCTGCTGTACTGCTTACATGTTTCCTCACATTTTAAAAAGCGCTTAATTTAAATGGACATTACGTGAATAGTCCTACTAAATAAGATGTTATGTTAGCGCTGAATATGTATAACGATTTTATTTACATTTTAATTTGTCTTTTTGTACATTGTATAAATTTGATTATAAATCACTTTGTAACCATGTAATGCAGTTTGTTCATGTTTGTATGTTATTGCACGCACGCGACTGCGATTAATAATTATGTACAGTAAGGTAAATAAAAAATACAGCCGAGTATAGAGGTAGAGTCTCATTTTTTTCAGTCCTTTAACATGAAAAATTTGAAAAATGGTATGGTGTATGGTGCATAAAACGCAAATTAATACTTAAAATGAGCCTGTGAATTGATTGTCACCAATAGGTGTCAATCAATAATAATCTTAAAATATGATTCGTTAGTTGTAGGTACTGCCATAATAATTGACTTTGAATCGGCCCCGACAAAAATAGTGTATACAGAACCTATTTGTGCTTTGTAAAGATTTGTAGAGTAAGACAACTAATGACAAACTAATAAATTTTAAGTTGAATCTGCTTGAGTAAGTACCTTGCGTGTTATTTTATCGTAAAGTTAATTTTAACATTACAGTAACTCAGCTGATGATTCAATTAAACTTGACAGTAGTAACACGCGATTTGGTCTGAAGAGTTGATAAAACCAAACGTATTTCTGGAAACCGCATCAAAATCGGACTAGTACTTTGAAAGCATCAATGATTCTTTATACCCAGTTATATGTATAAATCAGCCCAAACAAATTACGTAAGTGCTAAAATGTCTTGAAATCTCATCTACAGTCCTCAAAAGACGCAGCAGGTATAATATTACTTCAAATAAAAAACCTTTGTCGTTTCCATGGTAACCTGATCTGAGATGCAGGCTCGGTTGAAGCGTGACCGATTGCCGGCGACAGGGTTGACAAAACCACGCACGAGCCAAGACATTTCTTTATCGCTTGTTTCTAGAAATGTACGGAATTTACATTTTTTTTAAATTAAATAAGGGGGTAACCTGATGGTAAGCAACTACCGTCGCCCATGGACACTCGCAACATCAGAAGAGCTGCAGGTGCGTTGCCGGCCTTTTAAGAGGGAATACGCTCTTTTCTTGAAGGTTTGCAGGTCGTATAGGTCCGGAAATACTGCTGGTGACAGTTTGTTCCAAAGTTTTACAGTGCGCGGCAGAAAGTTACGCGAAAAACGCACTGTGGAAGACTGCCACTCATTAGGCGAGTCGAACGTCAACTACATAATACGCTTATCTCAATTGTTTATGTCAAAACGTCTTGGCTAAAGGTCCGCGGGTTGCTGAACACTAGGTTGCTGTGCCAACCCTGTGACCATGGTGAGGTCATCGACCCGGGACTAGTTAAGATGCGTAACCGAATGCTCTATAAATAGACTGGGAACTGGGAAACCTGAACTGTGGAGCAAATTCGTGCCTCCAACCAAGCTGTCATCGCCTACAGTGATGATAAAGTTCGGAAAGTGGAAACAAAATAATTGATAGTTAAATCCCACAAAATAGCGTCGCTTGCTATTCCTCTTACAGCTCTACAAGGCTCTTAAAAACTTATGAAGTGTCATTAAGAGAAAGACGTTTTACACTCACCACTGTGCGTGTCAAAGCCTAGTAGTACTAGTTTTGCATTTAGCAAAAAAAAAAAAAAAACTGCGAAAATAAAACTGCCATTTTGTGTAGCAGCTGCTCCGCACAAGTCACCTTGTAAATATTTTTGGAAAGGAGTTACTTATCGCGCGTTGCGAAAGAGGGCTAGACTAAAAGAGTTGTAACGACACTTTTTTATTAGTACCTGCATGGTAGGGGCAGAGGGCGTTGATAGTATTTCATTATGTATGTAGATGGCGTTTTTGAGAATAAACATTATACAGTGACATCTACATCGGAACGTGAGACGTTTATAACTTCGTTCCATCCGGGTGTCCCTTGACACGTCTCTAAAGTTTTCGTTTATTAACTTCGTCGTCGTAATTTTGTCCGAATCCGATCCGCAGATTCACGGATGACGGAGATAAGAGAGGTATCTGAAGCCGATTAGTGCGAATAGCATAGAAATAGTTCCAGTTCAGTAGTAGTAGTATACAGACTGTACAGTGTACTGCAAGCCGTATCTTCACGGGTGTGGATCGGAATCGGATCGGACGTAGATCGAAAGCGCTCTGATTCTGCATGCAATATTATGCATAACTTGTAACTAACAAGCTGTTATGCATTGAATATACCGTTGTTATTTGTTATGCAAATTCTTGTAGTATTTACCATAGAACACGCCTGTTGTAACTAATGTACTGAACTAAAGTATAATTTGTCCAACGGGAATGGAAAGCTTTGCTTTTCCTCTTTGCTTCTCGTCCTTTTTGGAAGTCAGTTAAAAATAAAGCAGTCGGCTAGATTGCATTATTAAAATCTGCTGTTGCCTGTTGTACCCAGTTTTATCAAATAACTAATAAGATTTCGTCATTAGTTACTCAGTATGTTTAGCTATCCATAGGTTCCATATGTTATATACATATACATATTAGGTATGTACATATTGTATGAAAATAAAGTTTAAAAAACTAAAACCCGGCTACTAAAACGCGCTCTAAAAAGTACGAAACAAGAAAACAGTTTATAGGGATATGGAATTAATGTTTAAAGGGTAGCCGTGGTCGTATGTATGCCCATTTATTATCTATAATGAATCTTTTTTGCTATCCTTTAAGGGGCCGGGCTACCCTCGAAATTCTCATACATACGTAATACCAAAATCATTTTCTCATACGAAAATATTTAACATGTTTGAGTTATTTTTCAGCTTAAAATAGTAATTACCTAGGTTCCTATACAAAAATAAACTTCAAAATATTTAAACACTAAAAAAAATTTTTGTGTATATTTTTTTTTACTAAATTTACTACTAAATATTTAAACACTAAAAATAGAGTAAAACACTAAAAATATATATAAGTAAATAGTAAATTTACTACAAAATATTTGAATACTAAAAAATATTTTTTAGAGATAAATATTTTGTAGTAAATTTACTATTTATACATAACATGTACCTACATGTATAGTCCGTGCAATCCACGAACACGCGCCCCACTATTCCTCCAAATTGTTTATAGTATATGTGTGCAAGCTTTCGCCAATGTTGAGTGTTGTCGGTACCAGACGAGAGTGCAGGTACCACATGGTAATTGTCATTAGGTTCAGCACATAGCGCATTATAATTATGATGGTCACATAATATATTCTCAAATCAGTGAGAATGATGAGTAATTTTTATTAGTTCATGCAAATATCAAGTAATTGCAAGCAAAGCCGTACACTATATTATATAGTAATGTAGTGCCCGACAGCACCTTTAACTGATTTTAGAGTTACTTTGAATCAGTGTTTCTATAGATAATTAATTATTGTTTCATGTTGTATTCAAGTGATATCATGAATTCATGCAATAATCAGGTGATTGCAAGCAAACCCGTGGGAAATAGCTAATAAAATTTATATATTTGAAATGTGCTAACAAAGTTCTTATATTTGATACCCCACATAACATAGTAAAAATTTTTTTTTGTTCTATACTTTAAGTGCCCTAGATGGCGCTATAGTCAATTTTACTTAAAGTCATGTAGCCTATAACCAGCGGACAATCAAGACGCTTCCAATAACACCTCATTTGTCTAAATAGGTTAAGTAGTTTTAAAGTTACGACTTACGAGGGAACAGACAAACAGGTCAAAATCATAACCCTCCTTTTTGCTTCGCCGTAGTCGGGTAAAAAATGGACCTACCAAACAATGACACCAATAATTGAGTTCTTATCCAATAATGAATAAAAGGTACCTGACTTACATTAGTATTTTATTCTTAAAGTAGGTAATGGGGATTAATGAACTTTTTTAGTTTATAAATCGCTAAATTTGTCATTAATGGAGATTGTCAACGGGGACAAGTGGAATATGGGCTATATTATAGGCTAATTTCCCTTAATATATTATGAAAAGCAGAACTTCCCAACCAGGGGTGTCAAGGAAAAAAATTCTGGTGTAAGTAAAAGCAACTTGATACTACAAGATAAAATTCCTGCTTAATTACTAAAGAGAACGGCTAAGTGCTAGCAACACTGTTACTACATATAGCAAGATACAGATAACATAGTATGCCGCTCTCGCGACCCACATACTATATCTTCAAGGTGGAATACCTATTAGACAATCTATAGCGAATTAGTAGTATTATAGTAGGAATTTGACTTCGAAAATCTTAATTCTAAAATATCAGTCGCAAGTTTTATCAATTTCAGTCCAGTACTTTTGGAACCTACCAACTGCAAATAAATTATATTTAATACTAAATTCAATTGAATATCAAGCTCATGATGATTATTATCAAAGCATGATGTCACCATGCCACAATATTTTTTGCACATGTTTGAAATCAATGAAATTGACCAAGCAATCGCTTTTCAATTAATATGTAAGTACACATTAATACTGTATTTGGGTAGTAGTTGTAGTTTGGGTGGTAGTAGTTTGCGTTATATTAACCTCTGTTAACGGTTTCACACACCTGGCTTAAATAATATGTTACTTCTAAATACATAAATTCATATTTTGTTACTAACAAAAATATACAACGACCTGTATTTTGTTGAAGGCCCAATGCCTTATACTTATAAGTTATATGTCATTGGTTTTTTTTTGCATATTTAGCATGGTCACAGTGCCACAGCAAAACTACGAAAAAAAGAAATACCGACTGGTCGACAAAATTACAGATTTCTTTGTCAATCTGTTACTTTGTATCTTTTTCCCTAGACTGTTTCTAGGGAAAAAGATACAAAGTAACAGACTAGACATGACTCTATCACAGTATTACAATATTGGGTAAATATTGTAATACTGTGACTCCATGATAGAAATAAACACATAGTGTCCCAACACACTAGGCTGAATTACGCCGGCATAAATTCCGCCGCGTTTACGCCGCGTTTCAAACTCATACAAAATACGGGCGGAACGCGAGAGACGACACACTATTCCGTCACGTATTTGTATGCGTTTGACATTTGCGGCGGAATTTACGCCGGCGTAATTCAGCCTAGTGTGTTTAGACACTATGCGTTTGACACTTGCGGCGGAAATTACGCTGGCGTAATTCAGTCTAGTGTGTTTAGACCCATAGTGCCAATGCTGAGCGTGTTGCTCAAATTATGGATAAGATTTCCCACTCATACGATTTGTAACAGCATGCACTGAAACAAGAAAGTACTACAAAGTACAAACCAACTGCGACTTAAATAAAATTGATTCGGACTTCTGAAACATGCTGTTCTTTATTATGTAACCTAAAAATTACATTAATCTATAACATCAATTAAGTTTATCGATTTGACATATGATTTTGTGTAGGCTTGTACTGGTTAGTTAGTTAATCATATTAACATAATATATTATTGTACTTACATGTTACATCATAGTCGTGTGAAGTGTACTTGTATGCCACCATTTCCTGTGATGATTAAGAAATCTGGCCCTTTATAAATTAAATTTTGCATGAAAATAAGCAATTGTTATATCAGACAATTCATAATTTGTTAGGTAATCTAAAATGTTTCATACTAATTTCATATTGACTGTGCGTCTATCTATTCTAAGGCGTTGAATCGATTTTGAGAACATTAGATATGAAGATACTTTAAGTCTCGGAAGAATAGAATAGTCCCATTATCTCAGAAAAATATACAGAAATATACAGTTTCCGTATAATATAAAAATTACATTCCCATTAACAAAATTGTACAGGCCGCATTATAATATTATGATTCCAACTTGCATTATTCTTGCACAAAAATTCCACATTCTTGCACAGAACCGGCGTAATGATGATGATTCTCCGCAATGATGACCATGACAAAGAAAACTACAATCGGAATTGTGCTAGTGAATGCAAAAAGACGATAGCACTCGCCGCAGAGCTCGCAAACCACGTCACATTTTAATATCGCCAATTATTATTCGTAGATCGCCAATAAATAATATTATTGAGTGTAATTATTGGTTCTCAGTGGGAATTCTTTTCTAATTATTAATAAAACACTTTTTTAATAACAATAACACGGTGATTTGGGTAAAAATTCACCCATTTTCATAAAAATAATGACGGTCTTTTTTGTCCGATATTGAATAAGATGGTCATTGGTGTAAGGAATCTTAGCCCAAGCAAATATTGGTGACCAGCGCATAGAGCGACAACTTGGTACTCGTATTATGCAACTAATTATTTTATTAAATTCCTACTTGTATAGTAAGCTGGATTTAGATGAATTATAAAATTTCCTTATGATAAGGAACATCATTTGTCTCAATCATCTAATAAAACTTAAGATTAATAGTAACAATAACTTATGTCGTAATTTATACAATAATGCAGTTAAAGTAACTTACGGGTTTCCGTAATTTATATTACTTCGACCTCAATTTTATATAATACTAGTAAATTTATAGAATGGAACTCACTAAAAGTAGCCTAACATACATTTATATACCGCCGTAAATGGTTGTTTTGTGGCCCTGTAAAAAGTGATCATTACTTAATGTATTTTGTCACGCGTGCCGCTGGTTGGGCGCACCTGACACACCGCATTCCGTTGTGAATTGCTCTCCTAATCAAACCGTAATGGTGCACCAGGGCTGCCACCATCAAGATTTCTTGTATAAATCATATCGTAAGCTACTAAGTTTCCTTAGGCTGACCGTAAAAGGCAAAGTATTTTGTACAGCAAATATCTCGGGACGCCTTTGAAATGGCAAATAATAAATTAACGGTTCAGCAGAGTCTGAAGAGGCAACAAACAGAACGACACACTTTATTATCGCAATCGCTTATTCTTTTGTTATTGTAAATTTTTGTTATGTAATTTTCAATCATATTTGGTTTATCTTTATTGTTATAAATTATGATCATGTTATGAGTTTATATTAGTAACACTGATGTAATAATCGAACAGTTAAAAAAATAACAACAAAGAATATTACGTATAACAGTTGCCGACAAGTCCAGTTTACTGAACATTGAATTTTGTGCAAACTTAGATATACGAGCATATCTGTCAGCTTTCAGTAAGTTAAAACCTGCAAGTATAAGCAAGTGCAAGTATAACCTATAAGTATTTACAGTAGATAATTTTAAACATATAAGGGCCCTACTCGCAATGTATGTGCTTCTCTACTGCGTCAAAAAATGGTAGTTGGCGCAGCTCCTAACCGTTAAAAACTCGGCGGTACTCCTGCGCCGCGGCTATCTACGGTTGCTACTTTTTTGACATGGGGAAATGCTTTACGCATCCTCGGATTGGGGATATAGGGATATTTAATATGTCGGACTCCTGTTTGAGGACTACCCACTAAAACCCCATGGCGTTGCACTCCCCGCTCAAGGCAGAGTTGCGGGTATGACGGAACCGTACATAGAGATTTGTACATTACTAGTAAGTACTGTAGGTACTTGTTAGTATGCAGTGACTGTGCCCTGTTACGTGGAGTTGCCATTTAGACTGTTATGCGACTTGACATAATTGACAAAAAGGCTATTGGCCATAATGCCCGCTCGTGAATTTACAAGTCGTGTGCTCAACTCGTCGTTTTAGTTGGGTAACAGCCATTTTCATGTTGAAAGGAAATATGTTAAATTGACAGCTCTTAAACAAATGAGTGATGAAACTCTTGAAATAACTCAACAAATGAATACTCTAAGCCAAAACACTTTATAAAGTTAAGCCTGAACTGGGAATATAATAAAAAACGATTGTTACATATTTCAATCTACAACCATGGTACCTTCACAAAAAACATTACTGACAAAATTTTCAGGTAACGTAAAAGATGTACTTAAAAATCCGGGATTTAGGTATCGATCTGAGCAATAAGTTAATATTTTTAAACACCTTTTTGTATGATTGGTTTTAAAAAAAAATTCATTGAAAAGTAATAAAAGAACTTGCTGTTAAGTAACAGTAATTTTAATCGTTATGAAGTCAAAACAGCATCTCTACTCCTAAGATATTCGATATCCGACACATAGTGGAGCATCGGTTCCACGTGATTGACCACTTTATGTAAATTATGCAAAGCCATACTGGCGTAATATCTACATCATGCAGTAAAGTAACTCAGGCGTGGTCTTGAAAGAAATTGTTGTGCGCGTGCGACAAGTCACGTGATACTTGATAGTACTCAATCGTTCTGCGGCTCACTCCTGAGTCCTGACACAATCGAGAATTTAATTAACTCGATCTTAGAAGATACTCTCGAAATTTACACTAGTAAACGATAATGTGGTTTTAATTTGTAACTAATGATCGAGAAGTTTGACGTATAGTCGACGCAAAGTCGATCCTGATTCGAGTTTAGGATGTTTATAAGGAAAGAGGAGTTTGAAATATCAACTCGACATTTCTGTTTATTGTTCACATTACATCACATCACAATCACACTGTTTATTGTTCTCATCTGAAATCATGCTCATATGCGCGCTTCTGGCCTCTACTCGGTCGATCTACTACTGTTTAATATTTCTACTGTGGCTCTACCGTATTATGAATTGCTTGTTGAAGCATAAATAATTTTATTGAAATTATTTTACATAACTCCCGACTATTTGTACGCATAAGAAAAAAGCTAAGTGATTTTTTCTTCTATCACTTGATTCGAACAGGAAAAACTGTTATAAAATTGACCTGCTATAATTTATTGCTAAACAAGTTGGTTATTGGAGTGATATGTGGGTTGTATGGGCGTGGAATGTAGATACACGTTACTTATGCCATATGCGGCATGAATTGACAATATTTCAAATGTTTATTGTACTTGTTTTATGACGAAATATAAAAGTAGGGGTTAAATTAGGGGACCCATATTTTTTATTTTTTCCCGTTCCACCAAAATTCGCGCGGGAACCCGGGACTCAAAGTTACTACAGACCGGGCAAAATCGGTTCAGCGGTTTTAGCGTGAAGAGGTTACAGACAGACACACTTTTGCATTAATATTAGTATAGAATGTTTACCACTTGAAAACCTTAATAAAATGGGTATTAATAGATTTGAAAGTTTATATGAACCCGTTGAACTCTTTTCTATGAAGTGTTTTAATGTATCAAACATTTTGTAGATTAGGTTTTTTAAGGAAATGTTTAATTTACTTGCATCATGTGATTTCTATGTTCCAAACAGTATGATACGTAATAACATTTTATACAACATTTTGGCTTGTAAATGAAGTTTTGCGACTGCTGACTGATCTCGAAAGGGGCTTGAATTTCTTAGCATTGGTATAACTTATAAATATTCGTGCACCTTCGGCAAAGTAACCCAACTTTTTACTTAACCGTATTAATATAATATTATCTTAGATATTACGCAGTCTCATTTATTGTTCTGTATCGATAGATAGTGTTGTAAACTGTCGATAGAATCGGCCTAGGGCTGTGGGCGTTTGTCGATATTATGAAACCTACCGTAATCCACCGTGACAATACCGCACTAGTGTTGTAACACATTTACATATCTATCGAGCACATCTCTTTGGTAGCTAGCCCTCTGAGTACCTGTCGTATCACGAAATTCTTATGACAGATTTGAAGAAATAGCGAAAAATTATGGCTAGGGCATCATCCGCGAATCGCGATAGAAGTATAAAAATACTAGATGACGTCTGCAACTTCGTAGAGACAAAAAGTATCCTATGTCCTTTCCTAGGACTCAAAATATCTCCATGCAAAAAAAGCTGTTTCGCAGTTTAAGCGTGAAGAGCTAACAGACAGACAGACACTCTTTTCGCATTCATTATATTAGTAAGTAACATTCCATGCTAAACATTTTTGTTACACAAATCATACAGCCCACCCATAAAATATATCTTTGGTAAAATATACATTAATACATAGGAAAATAAGTTTTCCTGTTACATGGAAATCAAATATTATGTAAATTCTAGTGTTTTTTTTTTTCGAAATGTGTCAAGTTTTAACGTCTCAATTAAAGAATTTACTTCTTAACTGTATCTAACAAACCGTTCATAGCGTTTTTTGGTTCAAATTAATGATAATGACGATGATCGATTAACATTCCACTTAAACCGCTCGGGGAGGCGTAAAATTCACACGCGCTAGCCGCTAATAATGAAATAATACAGTATTACAGTATCGATGACAAATTACGATTGTTGCCGCCGATAACATCGACATTTAACGAACGATTTAACTGGTATAGTGCATTGAGCATTGGTAAACGCTTGGGTCTCTTTTTAAAAAGTAAACATTACAATCTATTTAACACATTTTCATTTAAGTTTTTGACTTTGTAAGGTCCATAAAGCGTGTGGTCCTTCCTAAAAGCTGCGTATTTACATATGATTTATAAATATGTGTGCGAACACATATATTATAGGCATGATGACAATCAGGGTCAACTGAAGCTCTGTTTTCCCGGGAAATATAAACATAATAGCGTATTTCCTAGAGAGATATAATTTCTAACAAAATTAAGTTGGTGTGTAAAAACATACCAACAGCTACTTACTACTTATTAATTTCGTTGTAAATCCCAAGCCTGATTAAGCTTGTCCCCGGGCACCCCTGAGATCATATCAAAGGGTTTATGGTTGGTTACCGCTGCTGATCCTGGCGAGTGGCGACACAGGAGTTGCAGTGGTCAGAATGTGTGGCCATTTGCCCGTTAAAAAAGACCAACCGTTACTTCCAGATACTATTCTTTCATAACAACATTACCAAAATCCTATAATACTCTTAACAAGCACTGGGTTTCCAATTACACATATGTAATTGGAAACTGTAGGTGTGAAAGCCGCATAATTGACACGTCGCTGGCTACTAATTGCACCTTTCACGTTAATTGTCCAAACTCTAAACGGAGGAAGATGTATTCCGTATATTTTGTTCTGGGTAACTGTGATTCTTGTTTGACCTGTCGAAGTCTTAGAAAAGCGTAGCAAGTATTGTTTAAGGAATAGCAGAGTAAAACAGTATTTGATCTAGTTTAAGTTAGGCCTCACGAGAGCTTAAAAATCGTCGCGTTAAAGCCTGACGTTGGTGCTATACGTAGTAAAAGCCTGTTGGAAAAGCGCTAGTATGAATTAAGATTTAGGACATATTATGGTATATCATTTGGGATGGAAAAGTATAATAATAGTATGATGAGCAACTAATTATTTATTATATTATTTATATTATATAAATCATGACACGCGTGACGCGAGTAACAAACAAAATCAAGATTTCGACATATTCGTCATTTTTTTAGTATTGCTTGTCTAAATAGCTTTTGAGTGACACAAAGTTTGAGTGACACCGACACACTTTCGCATTAAAACACTACAGTCTGTATTCTTGTTAGTCAGCTTAACCTCTTAACCTCTGAATACAAAGAAACAGAAAAAGCTTTCAAAGTACAGTTTTATATACAGTTAAATCGGATAGTGTTCTGGACGCCAAGAAAGTTTTGAGTTAATTTTTAACCAAATTCTTATACTGCTAAGAAAACCACTTATTATTTATTTTTTAGCACGAAAGTATAATTATGGTAACAAATTATTTCTATTAAAATTGCCTTAAAATAAAAATAAAAAATGTTTTTTAATGAAAATAATACAAACTCAAACTCAATTTTTTTTTATTCAGAATAAATTTTTCAAATATTTTCTGAAAGTCTATATGATGCCTACCACCGGTTCGGGAACTAACCCGGCGAGAAGAACCAGCGTAAGATTCAAAACGTAATATTAAACCAGATCCTAATGAACCCGTTTCTGATTACTGACACACCTGTTGGCAGATGTCAGACTAGACACATCCGCTACTACTGGCATCTGGCACGCGGCACATGCCAGGGTAGAGTTTCGGGAAGCCCTATACAGACTTAGAGCCGCTTAGTCTGGGTATCAAGGACTATTAGACCTATTAGTAGACTTATTTGGGTGTGTACCGTTTTAATTCTTTCTGATGTGAATGTAAACATAGCGCAGTATCAGAGGTCTTGTATCTAAAAACCACAATATTAATGAAATAACATGGCACATTATTAATTAGGTCGACTTTTCATTACGTTGTGATTAAAATTAACGTAACAAAGTATCGATATTTGATAGGTTCTTCACAGGAGCACTATAGATATGGAGCTTTTAAAATTCCATGACAAAATATGTGGTAAATAATTACAAACAATCTGTACCTCGATTACAATTTTTAATACAGTGCAGACTCGTTTCTTGTCCCACACAGTCACACAACAAAATGGTATTCACGAAATGTGAAATACACGTCCAACTTACAACACCAGTCCTTTTGAAACAATAGAATTCGGGTACTGAAATATTATGCAACGCCTATAAAATAGATGGTTACTTAAATCAGGAACCCTTCGAACTATCTACGATGATATTCAGATTGGTTATGAAACAGTTTCCCACATTAACGGGGGTCGGAGTGGAACCTTTAAAGGTCTTCGGACCGGCGCCCGCGCAGCTCCGCCTTGCGAAATAATCGTGCCTCAGTTATTGACCCCCTACACTTTAGCGCTAATGATTTAAACGGTCCACCTGCTGACATACTGTGCAGTGTGCCCTTTAATCTAGAAAGTAATGAGGCGAAAAATAAGGAAAATTGAGATTTAAATTGACATTAAAATATATTAATTTATCGCAGGGTTGCCACACTGTCCTTTTCTGGGCCTCCAAAGATTTAAAATCGACCACTTTTCAGCGGTTCAGCGGTTTAGGCGTGAAACATAGTTAGACTTTTGCATTTTAATAATAACAAATAGTAAGTACTACTACATCTTTAATAAAGTAGTAAATGCTATTGAAACTTGTAAGAAAATGGTCAAACATTAAAAAAAACAAAATTAGAATTTGCCGTAAGTACGCTAGATAAAACATCTAATATATAAAATTCTCGTGTCACAGTTTTCGTGCGCGAACTCCTCCAAAACAGCGTTTGCCGGGTCAACTAGTTTTAATCTAAACTTTAATCGCCAAGAACATTCAGAATTCTGTCTGAAGCAGTCTGTTGCAATAATCAAGCTATAACGTGCTCATCAAGCTGATTGCTGCTGCCACTCCGATGTCGCAACGAGGTTGTCAAGTGTAATAGCTTTTGGTCTGCATTACTTGATGTTAGTTTAATCTAGCTTAATACTAATTTTGGGCATATTCCAAAGCTAAATCTAGGTATATTCCAAGGCTAAACTTAAGTTTCACAGAAGGAATATTAACCACTATGACTGTTAGAAGGATTTTTAAAGACAGTCAAATACTTTTTTATTCATAACTTTGTAACAAATACAATATCGATAAAGTTAGCGCTCGACCAGTTACAAAATTTTGAAATATATTTTGAACACAACAGCAACGTGAGAAATGAGAATATGTGTATCCAGACGATACAACGGCGCCAGCCGCCAAGCGGTTTCACTTTGACGGGCTGCAGCCTGCAACTTTATGTAGTTGGCGGGCTAAATCGACTGTGTTTGACATAGGGCCGGGACACAAAAACACGACACGAGGTCGTGTAGTACCACGACGCGACGTCGTGTCGTGGGAATCTACGACGCGCGTCGTAAAAAACTACGACACGACATCGTACGACGTTCGAAGATGAAGATGAATCGAAATGAATCGATGAAAAGAGAAGCGAATTCAAAGATGAGTTTCTACGACGCGACGTCGTACGACGTCGTACGATGTCGTAACGTATTTTCTTACGACGCTCGTCGTGGATTCCCACGACGCGACGTCGCATCGTGGGAGTCCACGACGTCGTATCGTGTTTTTGTGTCCCGGCCCTGATAGCCCGACCAAATTACATGGAATATCGGCCATCGTCCTATGAATCAATTTCTTTGATCGTACATGCAGAACCTCCTATAACCTACTGCAGTAAGGAAAATTCGTCCAGTCCCATGTCGGTGGGAACCAGACGGTATTGCTCAACGAGTTACATAAAGTTGGGACTTGTGGGTGTATCAGCCGACGACCACCTGTTACATTGGATCACTTTCCTTGGATCTCGTTATCATAATGCCGTTGTTACATTAGCGCGATATGCAGAACTATTTAAACCTAATTGAATTGGTAATTCGTGAAATAAAATGCGATATTATAATTAGAGTTCAAAATAAAATTTGTTAGGTTCGTGGAAAACTAAGTGTCATAAAGTTTCCAAAAGCTGAAAGCAAAGTTGCCAGTCAATTATATTTCGACTAGCGACCCGCCCCGGCGTCGCACGGGTATAAAATATATAGCCACTAAAAAATGATTAAATCGATAGCCTATGATCCTTCATGCGGTCTACTTCTTATACGCCAATTATGTGCCAAATAACATAAAAATTGCTCCAGTAGTTTGCGAGATAAGCCCTTTCAAATAATTTTTCCCGTTTTTTCCACATTGTCCTATTAGTCTTAGCGTGATAAAATATAGCCTATAGCCTTTGTATGATTTTCGCTGGAGAGGCAGCTGCATTTCCCTGAAGCTTGTGCTTCAATACCCGGTGAATTCCCAGGAGTAGAATAGTAAAGACACTCACCTGGGAAAGGTTTGGACTAAAGGAAATTCTCTTCTTCAACTCGGGGGTCGCTATGTCGCCGGCCGGCAGACGATGAGCCTTTGAAGACACCTTTAGTGGCGTTAAACAATAGCACCACAAATTCACCACGGTAGATTGAGCACAATCCAGTCAGCAAACCAATAGCGATATTATTAGTTTCTTATTTCTAGATTTTTAGCCACACGTTGCACGCGCGCACAATGTCTCAAGCAGCCATCTTTTTTCGACTCTGTTCCCGCGCAGTGATTGGACGCGAGGCGATACGCCCGGTTGGCGGGATATTTGAAATTGGAAGGAATATAATAGGAATAGGCTCATGTCTATACAGCCTTCCTACGGGGAAAATTATTAGAAAGGGCTAACTTGAACACGCGAATCTCAGGAACTAGGTACAGGTCTGATTTGAAAAATTCTTTCAGTGTTAGATAGCCCATTTATTGAGGAAGGCTATAGGCTATATTTTATCACGCTAAAACTAATAGGAGAATATGGAAAAAATGGGGGAAATTATTTGAAAGGGCTTATCTCGCGAACTACTAGAGTAATTTTTATGTTATTTGGCACATATAAGAAGTAGATAGGAAGGATCATAGGCTTATAGGTTTTAATCATTTTTTCAGTGGCTATATATTTTATACCCGTGCGACGCCGGGGCGGGTCGCTAGTTATAAGTTATTAGCTACGCGTATTGCCATTGTAGCTACTTCTTGTGTATAAATATTCTGAGGTAAGAAGGTAAATTTTTGGGTCTAGTACTCAAAGAATTTCGTCGATGCTGTGTGCTAAGTGCTAACCATAACTTATATGTATTCTGAGATACAAGTAATTTTTTTTGTTTTGTTTATTTTAGCATTTATAATTTTAGTAAGACCATAATAAAGGACAAAATACACCAAGTGTCTGCAAGTCCGACTAATGTAACGGAGCCGTGGTATCGTCGTGACCGACGGCTCTCGGTTTCCTTTCGAGTCACGAGCCGATACGAACATCTGTAGCACAATTAATAGCCATCATGATTACAGATTTACGGCCTGAGAGTTACAGCTCACTAAGTTATGGCCGAAAGAACGACAGATAGAAACTACACAAATTATAATACTATTGAGACTTACTTTGTAAGTAGTCTAACTTTGACCAAGCCCAATATGGTGAATCGAGGCAGATAACTTTATTTTTAGTGCCATTTGTATGAAATCTATACTAATATTATAATTGGAAAGAGTTTGTTTGTTTGTTTGAACGCGCTAATCTCAGGAACTACTGGTCCGATTTGAAAAATTATTTTACTGTTGGATAGTCCATTTTTTGAGGAAGGCTATAGGCTATATTTTATCACGCTAAGACTAATAGTAGCGAAGAAATAGAGGAAAACGTGGAAGAAACGGGGGGAAATTATTTGAATGGGCTTATTTAAACGGGCTAATCTCAGGAACTAATGGTCTGATTTGAAAAATGCTTTCAGTGTTAGATAGCCCATTGATTGAGGAAGGCTATAGGCTATATTTATCATGCTAAGACTAATAGGAACGAAGAAATAGAGGAAAATGTGGAAAAAACGGGGGAAATTATATGAAAGGGCATATTTGAACGCGCTAATCTCAGGAACTACTGGTCTGATTTTAAAAATTCTTTCAGTGTTAGATAGCCCATTCACTGAGGAAGGTTATAGGCTATATTTTATCACGCTAAGACTAATAGAAGCGAAGAAATAGAGGAAAATGTGGAAAAAACGTGGGAAATTATATGAAAGGGCTTATTCGAATGCGCTTATCTCAGGAACTACTGGTCCGATTTGAAAAACTCTTTCAGTGTCAGATAGCCCATTTATCAAGGAAGGCTATAGGCTATATTTTTAGAGAAAAATTTATAAAAACGGAGGAAATTATATGAAATTGCTTATTATCTTAAGAACTACTGGAGCAATTTTTATGTTATTTGGCAAACATGAAGAATAGACCACGTGAAAGGACATAGGCTATTTTTTGCGGAAAAATGTACGGTTGCGTGAAATTCCTAAATTACGCAAGCGAAGCCGCGCGGAACATCTGTATATAATAAAATCGTAGGAAAGTAAATTCTGTACATTGAATATTTTTGTACAATAAATAATGCTTGGGATGTGATCTACTATGTTAACGCGAACGAAGTCGCGGGCAACACCTAGTTCAGTTATAACGGTTAAAATGTATATTATTTAATTTTTTCTAATATCCGATATAAGCCGAGTGTTAGTTGACATGTCTGCCTGTGTGTGATGAGATGTCTCAAACTAATAATCCGATTTTGATCTAGTTTCTTTGGTTTGAAAGCTGCAATGGTTTAGACTAGAGTATTAAAAGATATAATATTGTCCCATATATTATAAAAAATCTTTACCTAGCTTCACAGATGAAGTTATTTGCTGTCAAAATAATATATAAAATATTACATTATGTTTATTGTTTATACATGTTCTGAATATTATGTTATAGTCGTGGAGCCCTGGCCTTGCCCCCGTGCGTAATGGGTGTCATGTAACGACACAGGAGAACCATTGTCGCCTCCAGTGCCGCTTCAAGCTCCGATGCACCTTAGTAAACAATAGTGCATACGAGGATATAGCCTTCCTATATATACCTATACATCCGAGGGAAATATGCTCTTTTTGTAGGAGCTTATGAATCAGTTATTCAGACGGTTTTAACCATAGAAATGATTGTAAATGAAATAACTTGTATGAAGTATGCGTTTTTCTAATGGTGATTGTGTGATATATGAGTGCCGATTTAAAAAGGTATTATGTCCTCTCTATATCTAGGCTTGAGTTTAATATTAGACACAAAAAATGCGAGCTTACATCCTTCCGTGTACTGTTGGGATTTTCACAAATTTCTTTTCTTTAGAGCTTTCTCTACGTGTAGTGAAATTTATTTCACTTTTCTATATCGTCGAACACAATGACCCTATTTGACTTTCTACATCTGATACAAAGCAACTCGCAGCCTTTCGCGAATTCGGAAGCTTCGCAACTGTTCATTTCATAGACTAAAGCTTTACTAAAAGCTCATAAATCTATTTGTAAAGCATAAGAACTTGCGTGCTTTCCTTAACCTGTCACAATGAGTCACACCCTTCCGCGAATTGCTCAAAAGTTCACAACTTTCTATTTCCTTATCAGCTTATCCAGACTAGACTAAGGTCAGTAGCCTTTGGAAGTTCAAGCCTATGTTTATACATCACGAAATTTTGCAAAAAAACTGTAAATTTCTTAGAGTTGTTACAATATTCTGTAGCGTGTAGTCCTGACGAATCCTAAATAAATGTCTTATTATTATTTTTAACAAAAAATTAAAACCGACTTCCAAGGTAAAACAATAATAACATCCTTATAATATGAACTAAAAAGTATTAAATAATTATTCCTATCTAATAGTGCCTTTTTCCGAATTCGGCTAAAACTCAACTATTTCTGTACTCAATCTTCATCATTTTGAAGTCGGTACCAGATGAATCTTCTGTTCTCTGACAGAATATTTGAAACTTTTGGAACTGGCACCGACTTCAAAATTATGAAGATTGAGTACAGAAATAGTTGAGTTTTAGCCGAATTCGGAAAAAGGCACTATTAGATAGGAATAATTATTTAATACTTTTTAGTTCATATTACAAGGATGTTATTATTGTTTTACCTTGGAAGTCGGTTTTAATTTTTTGTTAAAAATAATAATTTCACTCTTTTTAGTTACCAGAGTAAACCATCGCGTACTATAAGTAGAATAATACACCTGTATAATATTATTCTGCGTATCTTATTACAGTCACACTTACAAAATATAATATCAGCTGCAGCCTGCAGATAATTTTAAACAATACATTAAAAAAATATCGAAGTGAACACGTGACGTGACGTGCTAAGTAGCCGGTCACCGGACTAGTTTCAACTTTCAATAGTACTGGCACTCGCTCGACTTGTCGCACGTGACGCGGACGCAGCGCACATAGTCCCTACCCGGCCCGCGCCCGCTTGACAGCCCTGCGGCCCTGGCAGATTGAAGTGAGACTGCAGAGAGTGTTATTGTATTATGAACCGCTAAATGCAATGCAAAAGGTTGAAATTAGGTTGTTTTCCAGAATATCTCGGCGAAGTGAGACAGAATGTTACATTATCGAAGCAGCTTTAACTTCTTAGAAGTAATGTCAAATGTGTGCCTTATGCTCTGGAGATAAGGTTGAATTTGGTGACATTGGTGACCCTGACATGGTAATGATGATGATGATGAATGTAATTTGCATAGTAGCATATGCTTTCAGTTCTTAAAACAGCGCCTAAACTCCCAAACTTGTATCTATAAGGAATCCAGAGTTCTCTTAGTAGCTTCGGAACCATCGTATACCTCGGTGCAAAATCTTGCGTTTTGGTAGCATATGCTTAGGATACTTCTCATAAAACCAAAATCACCATATGTTTCCATATAAATTTTGAGGAGTTCCCTCGATTACTCATGGATCCCATCATCAGGTCACCACTTTTGTGAACATGGTACCAAATTGGAGTGAAACCTAATACAACACAACAAAAATTTCGAAAATCGGTTCACAAACGGCGGAGTAACCGTTGAACATACAAAAAAAAAAAAAAAAAAAACCACAGCCGAACATATAACCTCCTCGTTTTTTGGAAGTCGGTTAAAAATAGTGTTCATAGTCAGATTATTTTTAACAAATAAACAGATGTAATGTGATAATGATATGCGGGGAGGATGGGAGGTATATATTGCTACTAGATTTATAACTAATTTTGGCGCAACTCCGCTGCGACAAAATTAGTTTATCGCGAGGGAACCGTACATTTTTCTGTGATAAAGAGTATTGTATGTCCTTTCCCGGAACTCAAAGTATCTCCATACCAAATTTCAGCAAAATCGATTCAGTGGTTTGGTCGTGAAGAGGTAACAGACAGACAGACGGACGGACGGACAGACACACTTTCGCATTTATAATATTAGTTTGGAAGTATGGATATGGAAGTATGGATGTCAAGAAAGTCCCACGTGATTTATGGAAGCCTCCAAAACAAATTAATTTTATACCACATTGCTTCCCTGTCACAATTAATCACACCCTACCGCGAATTGCTCAGGAGTTCACAACTTTCCATTTCTTTAATGAATTCTTCGGAGATCAGTCCCTTTCGCTAGCCGCGTTTAGTTCCCGGGATAGGTCGCTGACCAACCTAAAATGGCGATGAAAGTACAACATGTGCCACGCCCGCGCAGGTCTTGAGGAATGTGATTTTATAAATATGTAATTAGTAGCGAGTCTACGGGTCCAGGGACTGATTCTCATTCAACGAACTTTAATCTCAGCCTCAGCCTGCCACTCCCGGGTAAGAAACACTTACGTTGCAACATGACGAGCGAACGAGTTGCAAGTTGCAACATAAACCATGAAAAACTTAAGAACTTATCGACTGCCGCTTGCAGTGTCACGTTGCAATGTGTAATGAATTAATGATCCTAAGACTACTAGTGAGACGACAGTCTGCGATCGATTCGAGGCGCTAAAATCAGGATCCTACACCTATTATGTAACATACGGGTTTTTATACAACAAGATTTAACGTTGTTGATGGCGGCCGAAAAGGAAGATCTTCCGACCGAGAGAGATAGCATGCTCGGTCAGGCCGAAGCCCACTGACGTCATTTCAGACGTTGTACTTATATTATATCTTGCCGTTCGCCGAAACTTCGATAGCGCGATGTAGGATTGTTAGGCGAATTGTGGGTACCGTCACAAAGATTTAAAGTTGTCTAATAGACAAGCTATAAAAACTTTGTTCCGCTTAATTTGTAATTAATGATTTGGTATTAATAGACAATGACAGAGAGAGAAAGGCATAATATGTGTAACAAGATTTAATTATCGTAAGTTATGGCCTGAATTCACTTTGATTAGTGATGAGTGCAGGTGATTTATGATTATTTCAGCTTAATCAGGAGAAAGTAAGTGTGGACAGCGGCTGATTAGTGCAAGTCCTTTATTTTCTCCTAATCACTAATCACCTGCACTTATCACTAATCGAAGTGCATACAGGCCTTAGATAAAGTGGCTAATATGCGTCTGATTTCTGACATAATGTCGGCTTTCGTTTGTGAATACTGAATATGTAATAATATGTAAATCAACATAATCAAGTAGCATAATGACCATAAAATACGGCCAGTTGTATAAAATAGAGAGTAACATGGCAAACTTTACATTGCAATTTGAATACTTTTATTTTCATTCAGATTTCTCGATGTTTCGTTTGTTTTCAGCAGCCTTTTTCAGGGAGGTTTTTGAATTATTTTAAACAAGAGTTTATTCCCAATGAAAATATACCAATAAAAGGAATCCATTTGAAGGTTCTTGTCTTTCTAATGTAACTTGTATATTTTCCATCTGAACCAAAATAATTATAAATTATGACCAAATAATGAATGAAAACGGTTTCGCAGACATTTACGAGTATGATACGTAACTCGCAAGTCAGCATTCAGCGTATAACATTGACCTTTATATTCATACGTGCCAGTTACTTTCGTTTAGTAATTATTATTGTCATTAAAAAATAATACTTATGCTCTGCAAACAAAATAACCTTAAATCGCGTTTACAAAGTTAAACAAATCAAGTATGAGTAGAAATATATAAAAATATTTCAAATTATGATGTTTTTAGAACAATTTCTGTAATCGCATCCGTGGCCAAGACCAGTGAAAGCAATATGGTGGCTTATTATAATAAATTGAGGAAGTCTTATTATGAAGGCTGTATTCTCTTATTTCTCATACTTCCTAGATAACCTTTCATGTAATACTTTCTTTCCATATCTTCTTCAACAATTGGTTTACGAGTTTATACAAAACGTAGCGCTGATTGCTTGATAGGTCAACGAAATAAACAAACCCATAAATATCATTATAGCCATTTGGCACTCATAAGCTCTCGGTCATCTTGGCGTTCATTGAGAATGGCCTATGTCCAGCAGTGGACGAATGTAGGCTGATATGATGATGAAGCTCTTAAAACTAGTCAATATTAATATGGCTATATTACGGTTTGTCCAGTGCCGGTTTTAATACTACCACCGCTCTGGACGAGATTTTTTGGCGCCCAGGATCCTGGTAGCCTTAAAAAACGGCGCCCCTTTTGTTTGCCTTCAGCGCCCCCTTTTCATCCGGCACCCTAGGCGGTCGCCCAGCATCGCCCTCACCTAACGCCGCTACTGGGTTTGTCATCGAGCTATATGAGAACATAGTCGTTAAATTGCAGCGCAAAACATACAATTTTAATCTGCATTGGAAAGTACTCAGTCCCTATCAATTGAATTTCTTAGAAGCCAAGAACTAAATCTCAACAAAGTAATAATGACCCCTTTGCATTGAGAAATCAGCTGCAGTGTTAATGAAAGGGGTCTTTATTCTCTTAGCATCTGACCTCACAGCTGTCAGTCCCCTAGTGTTGTCAACAAATACAAAATTGGTTTGCACTTACCAGCTTTTCTCTGTACATTAATTTGTGTGTTAATTAGAGAGATTTCTTGTGAACCCACGCTTGAGAGTTGTGGCTAAGAATTTATTAAGGGCCTGTTTCACCGCTTCCTGATAAGGTGCCGGATATGCTTATTTGACAGATTCTCCATACTCCATCTGTCAAGTTAAGTGGTGGATAGCCTTATCAGGAAGCGGTGAAACAGGCCCTTAAGGTCTGCAGTTTCGAAATCGCGTAATAAGTGACGAATAGCACATGTGGTAGTTTCGTCTCTCCTTATATTATACAGAGCGATAGCGATGAAATTACTGGAAATGCTATTCGCCACATTTTAGACTATTATAAGACAGAATATTAATATTTTCAAGGAACAAAATATAAACACGACTAACAAAAAAATCATACTGTGTCAAACAAACAAAGTCATGTGACTTATCTAATGTTCCAAATAACGATAAAACATAGAATATCAATAACTTGTATAAACATTAAACACATATTGAATATTTTTATTTAGAAATTTTAGAATTTTAGATTTGGTCTGAGAAAATATTGTATGTTATAATACAATATTTTCTCAGACCAAACCAATACATGAGAAATTGAAAACCTAACATAATTGGTAAAAGTACATTTACCAATCTCTAAAGTTTATATGTTACTAGTTACTACTTACTGAATACTATAATCTTTACTTTCCAGCGATAAATTTACTCACTCGCTTTCTTTATTGCAGGTAATGTCTAAGTTCCAACGCAATTTTACCAAATTCTTCGGACTATTTGGATGAAATCGGCCCGAAAGCCCCATTTTTGCCAAAGGTAAGTGCTTTCGATTGTAAATAATTGAAGAATATTGAGAGCAATAATTCTGATTTCCCTCGTAATTTTGAGTTTTCTTTATTTTCGTTGATGATGGTTGTAATATACCTGCTTCATATTGAATTGTTGCGATTAGTTCATCAATAAACGAAATTAAAAATTTAAAGCGGATCAAACCGCATTAAACTTGGACTCTTCAGGCGCTACTGTGCTAGACAAACTGGCAATTTCGTGGCATCAAAGCATACGTCAAACCTATATTTTGTTTCGGGGGCTAAACGAGTAGCTCCAAATAAATACTGCAATTTTTCGCTTTGCAAATACTACAATTCACTATAACTTTATTCGAGAACGTAGAATATCACCAGTACTTCGAAGTACGCGTGTTACAAAAGAAATACGCGTGTAGTTTGGACGCAATTTATAGACCAAAGACCCAGCCCTGGATTTATAAATAGGCAGTATAGGCCGCGGCCTGGGGGTGGCAGCGTCCTAGAGGGGTGGCAAATTTCGTACATGGTGCGGCGGAAATATAGAGGTCTACACTCATAAAAAATATGAATCCGGCACTGCAAATACCCTTTTTTACATAAGGAAATGCTTTGCGCAACCCCGGCGGATTGAGGCATCGGCCGGAATATGTATATATAGGATCTACCCACTAAAACCCCATGGTGCTTCACTCCCCGTTTAGGCATAGTCACGGGTATGATTAACCCACTGCAACAGGCACTGCTAAGGCCTATAAACAAGTAAACACGCTCTTTAAAGACGAGGTCTTCGTGCTAAGCTACGCTACAACAAGGGCAATACTCGCGGAATTGCAATATGCTCGTCTCATTCACAGATCGTATTCGATACGGCAATTTTTCACGCGCTTCGTGACAAGTGTTACAGTACACTCACGAGCGCGATTAAGTCATTCCGAGCTTCAACATTGGCGGAGTTATGCAATGTTTCAATGTCATGAAGATGGCGTGAGAATGTAATTAAGGTTTTTAGGGTTCCGTAGCCAAAATGGCAAAAAAAACGGAACCCTTATAGATTCGTCATGTCTGTCTGTCTGTCTATCTGACTGTCTGTCTGTCCGTCCGTATGTCACAGCCACTTTTCTCCGAAACTATAAGAGCTATACTATTGAAATTTGATGAGTAGATGTAGTCTGTGAACCGCATTAAGATTTTGATACAGTGGTAAAATGTGTGTCCCCCCCTCTAACTTCTAAAGTAGGGGCATGATAATTCTAAAAAAAATATATGATGTACTAAATAATAAAAATACTAAATAAAAAAAAGAATAAAAGCTACCAACGAAAATTGGTTTGAACGAGATCTAACGAGTAGTTTTTTTTTATACGACATAAATGGTAAACCTTAATTTAACTTTTTTTGGCCGGTTTTTTATTAAATCTTGTATTAGACTGGATTGCTATAAACATTCGATAAAATACTGCTTAGTATAGAAGGGGTATTTGGACGGGTTTTTGTGGTGAATGGTGATGATGATGATCAAACTAATCAACAAGTTATAACCGAAGCGCATTTAATAATAAATGGTAAAGGTGTCTGTTGGATATTACAATAAAACTTTTATTGACTTTATATCTATAAAATATCACATAACAGCCGTTTATATTAATATTATAGTCTAATCTTCCGCGTCAGACATTACAATCATAGATCCAAAAGTACAATCAGCGATAAAAATTCTAGATGTTTAGCCAAATTTTATTGACCTATAAAACATCACGGAGATTGCTCAAAAGTCAAACGTAACAACAAACTCTTAATTATGTAAACTACAATATTTTGCAGCATCATATCACGAGTTTATCCTACTTTGGAGTTTCTCATGAGATTAACTACCACGGAGAGATTTTATCTGAGCTTAGTGGGCTAACAAGCGAATAACTTAGTACGTATAAAGGTGCCATTAGATAGTAGCGACCTGCGACTTGCGAATCAGTCAATGTGTAAAACAATTTAACTGTTTTAATCCAAATATTATATTAACAGCTTCAATTAAGTTAAGATTTTTCTAAAGCTATTGTTTGAAGTGTATGAAGAATGAGAATACTCTATTAGCTGTTTGATCGGAACTGGACTGGATTGGAGCTGTATGAAAAATAGATTAAAATATAACAATCGAAAACTTTAAATTCTCTTGCTATTGTAAAGAGTACCATTTAATATTTAGTAATCTGTGGTACCAAAAGTTTTGGCCGCTTCACCGTGAAGTCACAAGCAATTGTATGTAACGATTTATTTAAATAGCGGCACAACGGACGGATCCAAATAAACCCAGCCTTAGTCGGCGACACGTCGCGTCGCGGAGATCGTCGTCTATGTATTCAAAATTGTAGGTCTCGAGAAAGCTATCGATCCCGGATTCATTAAGGCTGCATATGTAATGACGTTTCCTTAGCAATTACCCCAGTCCCCAGTACCCACTCCCCACTTCCCACTCATGTCGAACGTGCATCAAATGATCTACAACTTTATAAGGAAATAGACTGCCGATTTCATTTTGTATTTAAAGTGTTAATGGCAAATACATACTTATGGTGTGAATTGAGATGTAATCTATGTCTGATGATGTCGTGGAAACCGTACTCTTTCACATGATAGTTATTAGTAATCACTAATCACTGATGGTACATTATATCAACTAAGCATAGCTTGGAGCCTTAGATGAACCAGTCTGAGATGCCAAAATTTTTTGATCATCCAACATTCCAACACTAAGAAATCATGTAGGACACTTGCTTATTGCTTAGTTAATTTATGGAAATCAAGTTCAATGCCATGATTAATAATTATTATAATTAAATTAAGTAATGGACAATGTCAACCGGACAAACAATATGAAGGTCTGTTTGTGGGTTTGTGTATTGAATTACTGAGGGTCATAATTGGGCGTTGTACTAAACTCACCGGCACGGAAACTTGGCCAAGTACAAAAGATGTGATAACTGTCTTTTTTTTGCACTTAGCTCTACAAATTTTGATTAATTAAGATCTGAGTCTATCCAGTTAACGTTCCTGATCACTTTTTCTCACAGTTAAAGGTTTTTTAAATTGATAATGAAGTTTATGCAAAAAAACACGTTTACACAAAATTTAACACTTAAGTTTAAAACACTACGAATTTAAAATTGTTCGATTTTTTGTCGCTTTCTGTCCTTTTTAATAGCGCGTGTTACCTCCTCTAGCCCTTATAACCGCCTGCATTCGGTCTGGCATGCTTTGGATGACGTTCTTGATATCGACTTGTGATAAGTCGCGCCACGCTCTCAGTGCAGCATCTCGAAGCTGGTTAATGGTTTGTGGTGGGTTCGATGATGATTTTATTGCTCGTTTCAGCTTATCCCATATGTGTTCTATCGGATTTAAGTCCGGGCTGCGAGCTGGCCACTGCAATTTTTGAATACCAGCCTCTTGAAGGTACTCATTTACTATGCGTGCGACATGTGGACGGGCATTATCATGCATTAAAATGAATTGTTCATAACCAATGAACCCTCCAAAGGGCACAACATGTTCTTCGAGAATTTCCGCGACGTACCGAGTCGCATTTAAGGCGTTATTAACGATGACCAATTCCGTACGAGCATCAGAACTCACGCCACCCCATACCATTATAGAGCCTCCGCCAAAACTGACCGTCGGAGTGGTTGTTATCGCCAAATAACGTTCGCCTTTCCTTCTCCAGACACGTTGTCGACCATCAGGTGCATTTAAAGCGATCCTGCACTCGTCAGTAAACAAAACCTTTGCCCATTGCTCATAAGTCCAGTTAGCGTGTTCGCGGGCAAAGTGAAGTCGAGCTACTCTGTGCTGAGGGTGATGCTGTGGACCACGGGCTGGTCTTCTTGCCCTCAAATTAACTTCCTCCATACGTCTTCTCACCGTACGCTCGCTAACATTCACACCTCTGGAGATTTGAAGGCGCTGACGGATCTCGACTGCGGTCAGGAAGCGATTTCTTGAAATCTCTAACACAATAAAGCGGTCATCACGAGCTGATGTGCATCGTACACCACCACTACCTGGTCTTCGGGTGTAGCGGCCAGTCTCTTGATATCGTTTTAGTGCATATTGCATCGAGGAACGCGGCACGTTTAGGATAGTAGCCACTTCACGATGAGTCATCCCCTGTTCCACTAAAGCTACTGCCTGCGCTACCTGACTTGGTGATAAAGGCATTTTTATGAATCCTAAGGGGTTCTTAGGTGTTTATTAACCACAATAACAACAAAAATCTTTGTCAAATTAAAATTCAAAATGTTCAGAGCACAATTCAAAACTGCGACTTCGCCGGATAAATGACACGATTTAACTAAACTTTAAAACACAGACCAATATGCACTTCAAATTAGTGAATTACCCTCTTGAGATTAACGTGACCATTTTTTCTACCCACCTACACGATAAGATCCACGTTAGAACCGCTTAAAAAAGTGTTATTGCATATTATGAGTTTGGCCAAGATTCCGTGCCGCTAAGGTATTTCCTGTCCCTTACCTAGAATTGACCTCGTTGTCCTACAACTGTGCCTCAATGTGTACCATCTTAGACGAGATACCTACCATATATTATCTACTATTGATATTTACAATGGCTTAACATTGTTTTCGGAGTCAGTGGATTTTCATTTAAAACTGTACTAAGAATAGAGTTGGCAACAGCCAACACGTCGTGCCCTAGTGTGTGCACAATACTGATTACTCAAAGACACTCTGTATTATCCCAGACAAGGACGCATAGCCGACACAATTGTTAACTTACCTGCTAGGCGCCGTTCAGCGGAGGACATTTTACTTATTTTTTATTTCTCTCCCCATGTTCCGTTATCGGGTTTAAATATTATGTGCATTGTGCATACTGAGTCAGCCCTTGGGCTGTTCAGTTTTGTCAATGTAACATGATCCACAACTGTAATGGTGCCTTACCAATACTTATGCAACATCAGGATATGATAAACTAGATCTATCAGTATAACAAATAACAGCGATTAGACAAACCTACGCATGCGCGGTTCCCACTGAGTTTATTGCTATTTATGTAATGTCGTTTCAATATACTATAGCTTTCGGCTATGCTAAAAGATTTCTGTTATTTCACTCGTCTTCATAATAATCAGCACTGCTTAGTTATTTAGTCTAATAAAATATAGTGTTTAGAGTTATAGTTTTATTATAAACTAGATGACGCCCGCAACTCCGTTGCGCCAAAATTCATTTATCGCGCGGGCACCGTAATTTTTTCGGGATAAAAACTATCCTATGTCCTTTCTCGGGACTCAAAGTATCTCCATTTCAGCAAAATCGGTTTAGCGGTTCGAGCGTGAAGAGGTAACAGACAGACAAACAGACAGACAGACAGACACACTTTCGCATTTATAATATTAGTATGGATGTATGTTAGTATGTAAGGTATTTTTAATATGGGCCAAGATACCAGCAATAAATAATTAAAATTATTTAAAAAAAGTATTATTATCTTTGAACTTATTAAGTTTAGTGCTTACGCAGCTAACTCCTGGCATCCCACGGGTTAGGTTAGTTTAAAAATTGCAATCATCAGCTAGCATGTAACAATGATATATTTTCTATTTCTTATTTATTATAATTAAAATATTTCTAATAGTTTTATTATGATAAGAAAGTTACATATTTTCCGCGAGAAAGCACACATAAATATGCAATTACAAATAGAAATGAACAAAAAATGTTTCCTTAGTTTTAATGAGCGTTGAGCATAACTATTATTATAAGTATGAGATACATTTTCAAATATCCTGTAAAATACATAACGGTGATCTAACTATATTTTGTTGATTTTTATTGTATGTAGCCTGTATGTGATTTCGGGTGTCATAATCCCTTTGCAATTAAACCCTTAAATAAAGAAAAAAAAAAACTAGTTAACGTATAATTTTCTTAATTAAATAACGTCTGGGGTTAAAATAAATCTGGTTAAAAAGCTAGAAAGACTTTTAAAGTAGATGGGACAATCTGTTTTGTCAAATGGCGTGAAAGAATCATCAGTTTGATCCTAAACAGCAACAAAGTTTGTATTATGTGGCAGGCATATGAGGTACCGCCTCAAGCGGCAATCAAACTATGCAATAAGAGCAATAATAATTACAATATGTAGACTAAATTTATAGTAGCGAAGATATCCGTCCCACCGTCGCCTACGGCTTGGCTCCGTACGAGTTATGTAACCCTGGTAATAGTTACTTACATTTGTCATTACTCGCACCTTATCTTGATTTTCGATTAGCCGAGATATCGTTAGGATAAGCTTTAAACGACATGCTTGAAAAAATAACATCAAACTGATTACTAAATATATATTGCAACATTTTTTGGTACTTGAGCAGGTTAACTTGTTGTAAAATATAGACTTGCTGATAAATGTTTCAGTAATCATATCCCCTTGGTAATGAAATGTACACTCCATATTTGTCTTTCAAGCGACTTTTCCAACATAAAACAAAGATGATTTCTTAACCGTAAGGTATTTGTTGATTAATTATAGTCGTACTTAGCTATTTACTATTGAGCATCTAATTGTACCGATTGTTCGTAATGATAAGTTATGCATCTAGATTATAAACAAACCTTGACACTTGCCGTCCTAAGCTTGTCGTGCTAGGAATAGAGTGGCGCGAAGGTCTCGATACTTTTACCCGCGAAACTCGACGCGGTAGGACGACGCATTATGACATTTTGACACTTGACAGATGGCCACCTTATCTCGCGAAAAAACGTAACAATAGCGGCCATCCATGCGCGAACGTGCAGCGGAGCAATCGATACTGTCGTCCTACGATATCCTACAGAGCAAAAAATAAATTCGAAGATTAAATGACAGCATATTGTGGCAATTACGCAGTTAGATGAGAAGAAATGTTTCTCAATAAGTATTATAATAGGAATTTGGGCTTCCTAACTTGCAAATATTGCTTCCAGCTGTGACAGCAATGGGTAAAAGAACAATAATATTGAATGTTAGTTCCAATTTATTTTGTAGAATAAACATTATAAACTCCGTAATACAAGCGCGAATTAAGCGATAATGCCCTAACGATTTGATTGAAACGTACTAAGAAAGTTGATCATACACAAGGATTCTTAATTCCGTGTCCGGTTTAGTAATGATTATGACCTTTTAACGATAACGCCGTGTTGATATGTTGTTTTCCTATTCACACGAAACCAGCACAACTTTCCTCCGCCGACGTTGATTGACACGTCGTATTTATTAGCACCAAGTTTAGGTCTTACGCAACGCCTAGGCTTAACGCAAGAGGTGATAGTTTTGCTTATCTTGACGTGATCGCGATTCCCGCAGATTAAGATTGTTTTATTAATTCTGTCAGCTACGGAAGCCTTGACGTAACATCTTAAGCTTAAGTATTATAAATTTTGTCTATTTATTTGCAATTAGGAACAATCGAATACAACAATAATATAGTTTGATTTGAGTATGTTCTTACCATGTTTATTTCGGGAAGATTAGTCTGCAAGTCCATAGACTTTCAGACTAATCTTTCCAAAATTTAAAAAATGTACCGACATATTATATTCTGTTTCTCTGTTGGTGTTGATAGCTTATTCAGATTCCAGACTACTGATCCCATTTATTGAAAGAAGGTATCAATAGATTTACGCGAGTGGCGTTTAGATTTAAGCTATCATAATTTAGGAGTGTTTTATACCTTTTGAATAAGAATATGTCGCAAGGCTTTGAGTTCTCAATGGCAGCTGATTGCTGAATGCTCATGCTCATGTGCAATCATTGAATATTAAAGGCCAATCAAACAAAGACTTTAATAATTACTTTAATTAATAAACACGTAAATGAAATGAGTTTAAAGTTCAAACTTATCTTCTTATAGATTCTTGCAACACTTGACAGTACTGACTATACAGGCTTAACTAAATGCAACTAAAGAATTTTAAAAAGGTGCTTAAGTACCCACACTTCTACCGCTAAGTACGTTAATCCATACTAATGTTATAATTACGAAGGTGTGTCTATCTGTATGTTTCGTCCTGACGCTAAAACTAGTCCACCGATTTCGATATTTTTTCTGAGATGAGTATAGAGTACTTTTATTTCAACCTCTGGGGCTCAATTGGTTGAGTGTGTGGCAGCTTAAGCCGGGGGTCGCGAGTTCGAATACCGCCGACGGAGCAAAAAGTTTTCAATGTTCACGGGTGTATTAAATATTTATTGTGTGTGATAAATGATAATATAACAAAAATCTTAAATATAATACGTAATTATAGTATAAACGTGTTAAATATTATAATTCCGTTGTCTGGTACCCGTAACACAAGTCCTTCAGGTACTTACCACGAGGCCAGACTGACGTGGTGTGATTTGTGAAGCGTCCATAAATATTATTATTTCGGAAAATGTACGGTTTATGTATAAAGCGGGTAATAGTTTTTTTAACTCATTACTGCATATCAATATTATCGTAAATCTAATTAAGTACTTTGAAATATTCCTTTGAATATTTCCAAGTATTAGAGATATCGATCAAATTCCGAGCTTTACAAATTGTAACGCGAATTCCCACAAAGCTTGCGTAAAGTTTCCTTCGACGACCAGTTAGAAGAATGTAGTTATACTATTTACAGTGCAATAACGGCTTTTTAGCGAAACATTTTGTAGTAAACAACATGAACATAGCTTTACTTTTATGGTGTTAGTACACTGTTACTTTATGGTGTTGACAAATAAGACGTTCGTAATACGTTTGTGGAGTAACATTAGCTGTCTATTATGTTTTATACTACTTACAAAATGGCTTTTAGAGTTCCTTTTTTGACGTTAGAACAGTTGTTACTTTTTTACTTTTTTTACTCTGAACTTTTAAAAATAAAGTTTCCTCGGATTATAGATCTACCGGCCGTACTCGGAGAGTTTTAATTATATTTCCTAACTTTGACTAACGAAGACTTGACATGAACTCCAATAAAGAGTTTGAAAGAAAATCTATGGACTTTTTCTGTCGATTAAACTAAAGTGATCATTAAATATCTCTGTCACAGGTTAGAATAGACGATCAAATTTTCTTCGATCTGATCAATCTGATTGACAGAATATATCGGGTTTAAAAAGTTCATATTAAAAATATGATCAGTCCAACAATCCGACTCGTACACGATCAAAATTTTCGTCAATCCGTACCGGATTGATGGATCAGATTAATGAAAATTTGACCGTGTAACCGGTGACTCTCAGTGCGACCGCGATTGCCGAGTGGAATTTTGTAACTACTAAGAAGTTCTGCGATTTCTATGGTTATGCGGTATGCCATTGACGCCCCTTGAATTAGATAATTCAAAATGATTCAAGTTCTTGATAACTTCTACAGTACCTACTACAAAAATTGGCATAGCATAATCGAATAAGAAAAAATGGAGAATTTCGCCACAGCTATTTAAATAATGAGTAATGACTGATTGGTGTTTGAAATAAGACAAAGTGTTGTTTCGAAACCGTTGCACAGCATGTGTTGGTTGATCGATCGTATTAACAACTATTAACCAGTTAATGGACGTATTAGTAAAAAAATGAAATCAAAAGTCAATAGTAACATAATTGATGCTCTATTTAAAGACTGGTAATGATAAGAAGTCAATGTTTCATTCATTACTGTTTATGTAATAGCGATCGCCGCGCCGACCCGCCAATTCACGTGGGTATATTACTGAAAATTGCTTTTAAATCCGTTAAATTGTGAAAAAACAGGCCTCCTTATAAACTTTAGAAAAAGAACATTAATTTGTGCCAGAAAACAGCCTTATACGCCAATTTTTGTAGTCGACCACATGAGTACTAAGTAGTGTACGTAACAGTAATCATTAAAGAAAATCTATAAGTCATAGTAGAATTTCTACTAGAGTTCAAGAGACTAAAATCAATATTTAACCGCTTACTAATAAAAAATCCATTCTGTGTTAAGGGGAAGACGGCTGCCTTCGACATCTTTGTGCTGTTTTCTAGACGTATGTATTTCATTGATTGGCACAAAAAATATATATGTGATTTTTGATTATATTTGGAAAAGCTTGTCGAATTTAAATAATAAAATAATGTACTCCTACTGGATGAAAAAAATAGCAAAGTCACATCGTTCAGGAACTTTAAACGGTTCTAACTAAAGTAACAATACAATCTATGCTTTAAAAATTAATTGTTTGTTTGATACCTTTTACAAAAATTTAAAGATTGCCGGATTTGATTTTCGGTTCTGACATCTAGATTTCCCATAATATTTATTTTTTCCTCTAACAAACGAAAAATGTATCCAGTATCCACGCTACCGAGTGAACACTTCACGTCTCTGTCTCGCTGGCATGAAAATCGACACAGGTGCGAAAGTGATGCGAGACCAAGGTCATTGGTAGTTGTCAGCGTCTTAAGGCTCCATATCAGGAGGCCAATCGTACTGTTCGGACTGATCGCAGGCCGACCTCACCAGACTCTTGCAGACACACACGAGAATGCTCAATGCACTAACCGCTAACGAGTCCAATCTGCTCGGTCTGATTTTCAATAAAGTCAGTGAATTTTGCGCCCAATGCCTTAAATCCATACTAATATTATAAATGCGAAAGTGTGTCTATCTCTCCGTCTATCACATCTTCACGCCCAAACCGCTGAGGAGATTTTGCTGAAATTTTGTATGGAGATACTTTGGCTGCGTTTCCACTGAAGCGGAGTGGAGCGGAGAGGAGCTTAGCGGAGTCCGAATTTACCAATCAATTGAATGACAGCGAAGCGGAGAATTTGGTACCGCTAAACTCCGCTCCGCTTCAGTGGAAACGCAGCCTTGAGTCCCGAGAAAGGATATAGGATACAATTTATACCTCAATCCCGGTATAAAAAAATCCGCTCGATAAACGAGTTTTGGCGTTATTTAGTATCTATTTGGTTAATATGTAGGCAAGTATAATAATGGTGCTCCCATTAGGAGCATACGCTTACACTGTTCAGATGCCTCTGCGTTAGATTTTTTTTAAATTTACTAATATAAAAAATATGACCATTAGAGAATCGCCAAAAACGAATGCCGCGTACCCCGCCAATCAACCGGCCATAAAATAAATTTGAAAGATGTTTACGATAAAATAAAAACGTAGAAGCATAGACTCATTCTTTCTGAAGAAATTAAAAAAAAAAATAATTAGATAGGCTCTATTTTGGAGGAGGAATCAGAGGAATACGTAACCTCGATTTATCTGTATCAAAAAACAAGTGCCGGCGCAGGGTGAAGCGTGATGGCAATAGTTTCTTCGCTTAAATGTACTGTACCCGCGTTTCCACTTAAAAGACATCTATACACATTGTCCGCCGTCTTCTTAACGCGAATAAACATAATATTTTTCCTTGAATATGTCGTAATAGTCGTGCTGGTGTCATTGCCACATAATCCACTAAAACAATTATTGTGCGTCTCCGGTTACACTTCCTACTGTAACTCTATCGGGTATGACTCTCATTACGTAACAATTCAATAAGGAATGTATATTCACTTTTTTATCTTTTTCCGATTTTTGATCTTGATAGGAGATATTACTGCAATTTTTTCACACTAGAGGCAGCACCAGCACATACAATTTTTTTCGACGTTTGACGTTTCTGACAATATTCTGTAATGACGTGTGCAACATGTCGGATTTTGGTCGGATTATTATTTACTGTATGTGCTAATAGCCCTCTGCTCCGACCTTTGCCTAATATTCCCTATTCAAAAAATATTTTATTAAATGCCATCAAAAACAACAAAGGTATATACAATGTTTATAAACGCAATAGTCAATAAGTACAACCGTATTTTTTCCGTGATAAGATTAACTATCCCTTCTTCGGACTTAAATATTTACTATATGACCGAGCTTCGCTCGGTATTCGAAAAATTCAAAAAACACACATAAAATGACATTTTATGAAAATGATTCCTAGCTAGATCGATTTATCGCCCCCGAAACCCCCTGTATACTAAATTTCATGAAAATCCTTGGAGCCGATTCCGAGATTCCAATTATATATCTTCTTATATATAAAGTTCTCGTGTCACAATGTTAGTCCACAAACTCCTCCGAAACGGCCTTACTGATTTTTACCAAATTTTATATGCATATTCAGTAGGTCTGAGAATCGGCTACTCGGTACTTTATATATTGATAAGAGCATTTGTTGAATAAATAATAGTAAATTATTACAACTCTAGACTGACGGCTTGTGCGACGGGATAGCGATCGACGTTGCCATGGTGACATACTTATTTAGTCACTTCAATAAAATAACATGGGCGAAATAGGTACTTTATATTATGGCAAAGCAACGTTTGCCGGGACAGCTAGTATATATATATATATATAAGTATATACATATATATTAGGGTGTCCCTTAAATTTCAAGTTCGATATATTTTAACGCATACCGTCTCAAAAGTTTTGTGATGAACCTAATATAGGTTCATCACAAAACTCTAGAAAAAAAATTAAGTTCGATTCCTAAATTATAACCCGTGCCGACTTGAGATTTAACTTCTTCATATAAGTTACGTACGAGTTAGTATTGCGTTATGTGACTTGTAAGTAAATGTGTTTTTTTTTTGGCATTTTACACGTGTTTTTTGATAATTTTAGTGTAATATTATTTAGTGCGCAAACATGTCGGCTTATTAACTTCTAACTGCGTGAAGAAATTTTGGAGAGAGTGGAAGAAAAAGCAAATTATCGTTAAAATTTTGTTTACTATAGTCACTATTCACAATAACTGCGAAGGACAAAAAAGCTCTACAAGATTTTTAGTTACGTTTCGAACGCACTATGGTAACTAAAAAATAATTACTAAGATTTGTGCTTCTTGAGGAAGAAATAAGTAAGAAAAAATTGATTTAACTACTTTTAAAGCCTCTATTAGAAAGTTTAGCCATAATTAATGGTATTTATGTGAGGAGACAGTAATTATATTATCACTGTTTGATGATGAATGTTGTAACCAAACTAAGAAGTAGATGATTGTCAACTTCAACGGGGACAGAATCGCAAATTTTAACAAACGAGACAATTCTTCCTCCAACTCCGAGAAAAGTGTATCCTGACTGTAAAAAATACTAATCTAAAAAGATGTTGCCCTGTCTGATTACTAAAATGTATGTTATTAATATAAAGATTAATGCTAATCTTATTTAATTGTTCCATTTTCACTTGAATTTATTGCAGATCTAGTGATTTGAGTGGACCGACCGGTAGTAGTTTTTTACTAAACTTTGAGGCTCGGTCGGCACGGGTTGCAATTGTGCTAGGAAGATAAAAATATTTATTATATTTGAGCATCTTAAAACGTTAGTAAAAAATATACAGGGTTTAACGTTGTTGATGGCGGCCGAAAAGGAAGATCTTCCGACCGAGAGAGATAGCATGCTCGGTCAGGCCGAAGCCCACTGACGTCATTTCAGACGTTGTATATATCTTGCCGTTCGCCGAAACTTCGATAGCGCGATGTAGGATTGTTAGGCGAATTGTGGGTACCGCCACAAGGGTATGCATTTTGAAATTGGAAAAAAAATTTTTTGTTATATATATATATATAAGAATTGCTCGTTTAAAGATATAACATTCACACCTCATGAAAATCTGTGCAGCAGCTTGAGCGTAAGGACCGGAGAAGAGGTAAACAGTACAGACATACACCATTTCGCATTTTTTAAATTATGTGGGAAAGTCGTGACGCTGGGGGCTGGGGTGCTTGCCCTTAAAAGTGAAAAAAAAAAGACGGGTTGCCTCCTCCTCCTCCGGGAGTGCCGGCAGAAGTGAAAACTTGATTATTAACGTTGTGCATTATTTTTTTTACCCATTTTTTATTAATTAATAAATAATTTAATTTAATTAATCGAAACCCTTACAATTTTTTTAACCCATTTTTTAAGAAAATCGATTTACGAAACCCTTACGATCGATTAAATTTTTAACCCATTTTTTATGAAAATCGATTTTTAAAAAATCGATTTTTTTAATTAATCGAAATACAATCGATTAAAAAATATCGACAATGGAAAAAAAAAAACAATCAATTGTTTGATTAATCGATTTCGATGTTACAACACTACTCTCCAACCGTCTTACGGTTTTTCGATCAGCACGAGAATCTGACGCGAGTTTCACAGTTTTTACCCATCCCACAAAAGTGCTCAACGCCGCTAAAGAAGTTTTCACTTCAAAAATTTGGTATTTCAGCACTGTTACTTTCACAGTGAACTCTCTACAAGGAACACGTACACACCCTAAAGTATTATCACTTAGTTTTGTTACACCTTGTAGAGTTTACTGTCAAAGTAGCAACGCTGAAAGAGCAATTTTTTTGGTGATAATATTTTGTATACTGCAAGCGCCCCAGCTTCATAAGTTAGCCCATACAAAAGTTTAAAAAATGTACTCTTTCAGCGCTGCTGTGAACTCTATAGAGTAATATCTAAAGAACTACATATTAGATTATTATTATAACATTTGGAACGAAGTTCCTTATATTTTTTTGTTACATACTCTACATGTAGAATGTAGATAGTATTATATGAATAAGTAATTGTTTCTTATCGGATTCACAGTGAATTAAGGCAGCCAGCTTTTTAAAGCCATAAAAATAAGCTTTTGTTTCTGTATCGCTTATAAATTGCCTCTTATATCAACGTCGTCGACGTAAAAGGACCATGGTCCATGCCCTCTTCCGGCTCCGTAAGCCAATTATGAAGAAATATTACTGATTCGAGTGATATGTAGCCGTATTTACAATATTATAACTTGTGTTAAATTAACTAAAGTCCTGTTTTATAATATGTAGAAATAATTCTGAAAGTCTTTAAAATATCTATAATGATGTTACAGAATTTTTCAATATTTTACCGCAACTAGCGCCTAATTTTAAATCTTTAATGCGGACTTGCACAGATCTGAGTTAAAGTTATCTCTGAGTTAAACATCATGTCATCTCTATCACTCACTTGGTGAGTGACATATATGACATCAGAGTTAACTTTAACTCAGATTTGCGCAAGTGAGGCCCACTTGCGCAGATCTGACAGACAGACAGACAGACATTCTTGTCTGTAACCTCTTGAAAGAAGACACGACCCATTTTAAATTATTATTACTAGAAGAACGTGCTACCGAAAAGTCGGGAAAATTTTAATCGGAAAACCCAATGAAAATTCAAAAGCCACTATTATTTCCAATGTTTGCCTGTTTTTTTTTAAGCCGCTTAGATCATCGCCTATTAACATCCTTTAGAAGTGTGACCTCAGACACTGATTGATTTGGTAAAAAAACAATCTATAGAAGATAAATTTTGCTCAGGTTTATAAATTACAGAAATCAGGTATAATAATTCATTTCATGTTGTTAAAAACACTAAGCATAACCATACTTGTATTATGTTTGATGCAAAAAAAAATTGTTCAAAGGTTAATTAAACTTTTTACAATTTCTTGAGGAAAGAATACATTTAACAAGAGGTTACAGACAGACAGACAGACGTTTTTACACATTATGAGTGAGTGAGTGAGAGTGAGTATAGCTCCATGTAGAGCTTCACAAATTCGAAGGTATTCTAAGTACATAAGGAACTACTGAGAACCTAAGGTTTCATCCATATTGTGATAGTAAGTTGTCTTATCGCTCTGGGATCTGGGTCTAACAGGTAGGCACTTGACTAGGTATATGACCAAAAAATACTCAATTGTATCCACACTTTAATAATATTCACTATATGTTACAAAGGGGAGGTACAGTCTGGATATGGACAGACAGACAGACGGACAGACTGAAATATCTTTGTTACCGGGTCCCGTTTTTACCCTTTGGGTAAGGAAATGCAGTATGCTGACACGGACAAAGTCGCGGGCAACAGCTAGTACAAAATAAATTCTTGCAATATCGTATTGCTTTCTAAGGTGTTATATTAATTTATAAAATAAAAATTAACGCCTTTGAAAAAATAATAGCAACAAAGTAATTTTCAAAACGTCTGATAATAGTTTTGGTCATTGAAAAGTGTCTTACACTACATGATACTAGTTCAGAACAATAATCTACAAATTATATATAAATGTTAGCCATCAGAAAATAAGTAAAGTAAGACTAATTTTTTGTCCACTTTGATACCTGGTACCTGACCAGGTGTCACACTTAGAGCTACACAAATTCGCAGGTATTCTAAGTACACGAGGCACTTCCAAGAACCTATGGTTTCATCCATCAGAAAGTAAGTTATGTCTTATCCTTTTGGGTCCAGGTCCAAGTAACTTCAACGCCACTGTCGGCGTGGTAGATGTTCACTCATGATTATTAATCAGAGATAAAGACATAAACCAACACTTTTATTTGTAGTCCTCGGTTTGGGTTCTCAAAGCTCGTTCGATAATAATGTTCAGTTGTATTTCACCTGTAATTGTCGTCTGTCCCTAGTTCGTGGATGATTTTTACCGATGACTTAGCAGTAAGTCTTTTGATACTCGAAAGAATTAAACTAGCGTTACTGCATGCTTAGTATAACGATATTAGAAACGGGAAAGATGAAATACTGTCACTTTTTCTATTCTTCAATAGAAATAATATTAATTTTTTATATTGTTTATTTTTATTTTATTTTATTCGGAAAGCTTACAGCTTGCAGAAATTACAGTAAGAATACAATTGTAGTAGAAAACATAAAGCCAATTATCAAGTTTTCACAAGTAGGTAAAACGTAAAGTAAAACATGTTTCGATGGTGACCATGCTATAATGGTAGTTTGCACTTTGCAGTTAAAAGTTCTTTATTTGGTCTGAGAATCTTACACTTAAATGATAAGGCACCATGAAGGCTATTGTTGAGCCATGATGTAAGTAATTAGGTCCGTTCATTAATTGTTTTAACGGTCGTTTATATAACGAGCTTTCGCTGTATAAATGTTTCTATTGTGACAAGGCCTGAACGCAGCCTTGTTCTTATTGTTCTGTAACAGATTGTTCATCCATTGTGATCGTTGCCTTACACGTAATACGTAATTGATATCGTTTTGTTTCCGTCAATATCTCTAAATCTAAGATTTTCGAAGAAGACTAATTAAAGACAAAGACACCTGGTAAAAAATGGATGAGAAAGAAATTATGATACTCGTCCAAACTTAAAATAAGTTTGGTAAACGTCATTAGAAATTTTAAGGAAATTAATAAAATAACACATACTTATCGAATGTTTATCCATACTTAATATTATGAATGCGAAAGTGTGTCTGTCTGTCTGTTACCTCTTCACGCCCAAATCACTGAACAGATTTTTGATTGGAGATATTTTGAGTCCCGGGAAAGGACATAGGATACTTTTTATCCCGGAAAAATGTACGGTTCTCGCGCGGTAAACGGATTTTGGTGCAACGGAGTTACAGGCGTCATCTTGTTGAAATATAGATTTCTATATACACTCTAATGAGAAGTTCACAGTAGGTAATGACAGAATCCTATCTTTTTTGACGAGCTGGCTAAAATTAACGACGTTACGGCTATCGTTACTTTAACCAACGAACAGTGCAGCTATTGAGTAGATAAACTCCAGTCAAAACTAAATAAAGGTTCGGCCTCATATGGAATATTGTTCTCATCTCTGGGCAGGGGCGCCAAAATACCAACTGCTCCCTCTGGATCGTATCCAACGAAGGGCCGCCCGAATTGTTGACTGCCATAGTGTTTCAAACAGCTTGGACCCCTTGGAATTACGCCGAGATGTAGCTTCACTCTGCATCCTCTATCGGTTGTATCACGGGGAGTGCTTTGAGGAATTGTTCGGTTCGGTTTTCGCCATCGTCCCACGCGAAAAACATACCATCCTCATCATCTTGATGAGTGGCAGTCTTCCACAGTGCGTTTTTCGCGTAACTTCCTGCCGCGCACTGTAAAACTTTGGAACTAACTGTCACCAGCAGTATTTCCGGACCTATACGACCTGCAAACCTTCAAGATAAGAGCGTATTCCCTCTTAAAAGGCCGGCAACGCACCTGCAGCTCTTCTGATGTTGCGAGTGTCCATGGGCGACGGTAGTTGCTTACCATCAGGTGACCCGTTTGCTCGTTTGCCCCCTTTTTAAAAAAAAACCTTTGAAATCTGGCAATTGGCATAATCTAAGAAACCGTCCTAACATTAAAGTGGAATTTGAGTTTCTTATTTCTAATACTGTTTATAATTAGACATGGGATTATATGCACGATCAAAGTGCCGAAATATGCATGCAAATATGCACGAAAAATGGCCGAAATATGCACAAAATATGCATAATCAAAAGTCACTTAATATCAAAATTTTATTGCTTTTTGAAGAGTTTTCCGGTGGTGCCGTTAACAAAAGCACCAATTTTTATAATTTCATCAAATCCAGGATTTTTCATTTCTTATACAGCACCAATAATAATTTTCTACCAAAATTTTCCGATTATAATCTTAGTGCCCATGGAAGTTTATTAAATCGTTATTCAATTTTTTTAATAATACTGCCAACTACAAAGAATAATTTTGTTTCAAGAAAGATATTGAAGGTCTATTGGGTGAATTACATTCTTTAAATGGGGATGGACCCACATATTTGAAGTGTTTTGATATATCGTAATTCGTACCTCTTTTTTGTGGCCTCGGTGTGTGTCATTACAGCTAGTTTGGAGACTACGAGGGCATAAAACTACCGAAATATGCGCTATGAACGTAAAATTGCCAAAATATGCACTATCGTCTAAAAAGTGTCATTTTAAGCATTTGCATATGCAAGTATGCAAATGCATATAATCCGATGTCTATTTATAATAATACCTTAGATGTAAATTCTACTTTATTTCTATACATACAAAATAAGGAATTTGTATATTTGTGTGTAGGTATACTTAAAATATATTTTAAAACACATTTTATTTTGATAACCGATAAAAATAAGAAATTGAATTGACGACCTCTGTGGCTCAGTTGGTGGGCTGTTAGTAGCTCAAGCCGGGGGTCGCGGGTTCGAATCCCGCCGACGGAATAAAAAAGTTTTATAAGTTCCTGGGTCATGGATGTGTATTGTATATGTGTATCATATAATAAAAAATCTTAAATATATGTATAATACAAAAGTATTAAATATATTTCCGTTGTCTGGTACCCGTGTACTTACCACGGGGTCAGACTGACGTGGTGTGAAGCGTCCATAGACATTATAATATTACTAGCGACCCGCCCCGGCGTCGCACGGGTATAATAAAAATATATAAAGCCACTGAAAAAATGATTAAAATCGATAGCCTATGATCCTTCACGTGGTCTACTTCTTATCTGTGCCAAAAAAACATAAAAATTGCTCCAGTAGTTCGCGAGATAAACCCTTTCAAATAATTTCCCCCGTTTTTTCCACATTCTCCTATTAGTCTTAGCGTGATAAAATATAGCCTATAGCCTTCCTTAATGAATGGGCTATCTAACACTGAAATAATTTTTCAAATCGGACCAGTAGTTCCTGTGATTAGCGCGTTCAAGTTAGCCCTTTCAAATAATTTTCCCCGTTTTGTCCACATTTTCCTCTATTTCTTCGCTTCTATTAATCTTAGCGTGATAATATATAGCCTATAACCTTCCTCGATAAATGGGCTATCTAACACTGAAAGAATCATCAAAATCCGTTGCGTAGTTTTAAAGATTAAAGGGAACAAAGGGACATGAGGGAAAAAAACGACTTTGTTTTATAATAAGTATAGATTATTATATTAAGAAATAATATGCAAATGATTCTCTTACTACTATCTAGCTTTGAATACGAAATATTGTGTATTTAATTTTAACTGAGGTTATTATTGTACCTCTTTGATTGGTTAATTAACGTCAAATATTTTTAATTTAGCAAATTAACGGTAAACAACAATTACGAAGCTTAACGTCTGCAACATTTGAGACATGTCTATTATTTAAATCTAGGCACACGATACTTTGTTAATCACCTTTCTTTCTCACGGGTTACATTTTACGTTCTAAACCGAAGACGTTGTCGTTTGCGAACTTACGTAATTAACGTTTCCTAATTACGAGCTCGTGTGAACCGTAAAAGTAACGTTACCTACCTCATTTCTATTATGCGAAAAATATGTTATTCAAAATACACCTCACGAATTGTGATGTTCCTGCATCACCATCAAATGTTCTCATTCTGACGCAATATACCTCATATAGTTTTTATAATTTGCATAAACAAGTGCGATATTACGTATTTTACATTCTTGGAATAACTTTACCTGCCTTTTTTGCCTCCCGCCAAAATAAAATAGCAATCACCGTTGTTAAATTGCCTTTTAAAATTTGATAGGTAATTTGCAGCAGTCAAAATATTATGAATGGCAATTAAATTTTCATGAATTGGCATTGAATTAATGAAACGTCACATTATTCGTCAGTTTATGTAAATGGCTAGTCATAATGAGAGAACGGCGACGGACAGTCGCGTCAGCGCCTAACATCTTCAACATATCGATGTGTCGTTTCGCGCATGCGTGAACGAAACCGCCAGGCGATTCGCGCCTGCGTTAGCTTCGTGCGACACATGAGTTCTATGCGTCGCATAATTGATTGTCCAGCCGATACTGACATTGAACGGGTCGCGGGACGGTCGCCTTCATTATTTTAATTTGGCACTGCGTTAACCCAAACAAAGTTCGGTCGAAGTCGATATGTGTGCGGCGTTGTGATGTTGAGTGATCGGTGACAGTGACCATGAGTGTGACGAAGGAAAAATCTGGATTGCGGGAGGATTTCGGCGAGGAGGAGTTCAGCGCTCGCCGCTGTATGCTCGACGGTCAGTCAGTTAATAACTAATTATCATGCCATACTTAAGTGACTAGGGCTACTTTACGATTAAAAAGTCGTTTTATTTTAAACTGAACCGTGTAATGTATTTTGGAAGCATTCCAATAGGCTTATTGATTTTTCGGCGCGTTGACGACGACGGATTGTTTTTGCATATTTTCGCATTTTGAACCCCTTTAAATTTAAATTTCATATTTCAAATGCAGCAGTTGGACTCAAACTGACTAAAGTTTTAATTACGCATTCATCAGCATATTACGAGCGTTGGAATCCAAAGCATCCTTAACTATACCGTGGTTCATGGTGACGTATAACAATAAAGACACTTAGCAACAAAACAGTAGCCTTCCATAGCATCGTTTTAATTAAGCGTGATATAAAATATAGTAGATAATTGCTTATCTGTAGTAGACTTTGGATTTTCGCTGTGGACTGCTGTGATCGAGGTTTAATATATCAAAATAGAATTTATTTTGGACTGTATTAAAATAATGTCGAACTTTATAAGACTTCGACATATTTGGCTGAATGAAACATTGTTTCTTTTACAATCATAAAATATAGTCTAGAATCAAGACTGTTCAGTAGTAGGTACAAAAATTCTTCAATTAATCTGACTGTCCTCTGGTTCACTATACGAGCAGCATTGCAGGTGCCAATAAAAACTAATATAACGGCAAGAACACAGGATGTAATTTAAACTCACGTTAATATTTATAAGAATCAGCTGCTACGAAACTTGTTTTATCTCGTACTCGAGTATATTTTATGTATTAAAAGTATACAACTTAACTGTTATTTGTAAGATATCATGTGAAATTGCTTAAAAGTGTATTAAACAAGATTTTTATTTTGATTTTAATTTTAATGACCAACAATATAAACCAGTTCCAGATATAATTAAGGAGATAATAAATAATATTGCTATATAATTTAAATTCGCAAAAGAAAGCAAGGTGCTAGCAATCACAAACGTATACAATAATCGAAAATAAAAGTCGAAAAACAAAAATTTGGTGCCCGGTATTCTTGAAAATTTCATTTCTGGTAATTGTCATACCAGAAATGCAATAAGAAGATGAGTCATAAGGACTAAAGGACAAGAACATCCCGTTTGGGCGAACCTTGAATTGAGGATGGCGTGCCACCGCGTGCATTCACCGCCCCTCGACCCTTGTGGGGCTTAAAAAATCGATAGCGCCCCCTGCTATCGCATATTAAATCCTTAATGCAACGAATGCACTGTCTGCTGACCTAATTATATTACTATTTACTACTTTAGTACTATTGTGATTTGCACGCCAACAAAAGGCAGAATATGAGAAATAAAATGTATCTAATTTAATTTATAAATTGTACCCTAATTTAGCAAAGAAATTATTCTAATTCTGATTCTAAATATCTTTCATGAAAATGAATTAAATCTAGTGTTTAAAGTCGATTTTAGTAATGTTATTAAATTGCGGAGTGATAAAATAATAATCAATAATCATAAAAGTAATCTCAATCAAAGCCACAAAAAGCTGTATTACAAAATCAGAAGATAATGACGTGTTTAGTAATCGATAAGGCGCTAGTAAGGCGTATTCTTAATTCAATAATCCCTCTAGTCGTTTTACTTAGTCCCTTTGAACGTAGTAATTAAAAGAGAGTATTTACAAAACAGCAGTAAACAGAGTTAAATTATAGTAATGATTAATGAGTGTTACGATAAGAATGTCATACAGACACGAGACACGTTTATATGTTATCACTTATCACCACACTTGACCTTACAATTTAAATATTTTGTCGTTATCAAAGTACTAATCATTTTTTATAATTACATGTAGACCAGTCTCGATGATAAGTCAGGTTTAAACTTCAGTTTAAAAACACGTCTTCCATAGGGTCAATATACTAAAAAGATTTCCAGACAACAATATTTGTATAGATTTTTTATATTAAAACAATTGTATTGTCCGATAATAAATCCGAATCCGAAATATTAAATATTAATACATATTAACCCTTAAAGGCTACAATGATTTCGTGTACTATTATGACTACAACGGGTGTAAAAACACCCGGTTCTTAAAATTGAAAAAAATTACTTAAGGCAGGGATCAATCTCAATCCAAAACGATAACCTTGCATACAACCAAAGACCAAGCGTATACGCATCGCAATAAGATTCATTTTAGCTTAGCATAAAACTGTAGTTACTAGGGGCGGATCTTCTCTATTTTTCATGTTTTTTAAAAATATCTTTGGAAATAAATATTAAGAAACAAAATTGTTCGGTTGAAGATATTTTAATATAGATTTACTAACAATTTATTCAAATAAAATGTATAATTATCCTAGTTAATACTTATATTTCGATGAATTAGATTTTTGTCGGAGGTGAGTTTGTAAATTAATTACAGCCAAAGTATTACGTTTTATAAAAATGTTTATGGCTTAAAGTCTTTTAAATATTGTGCTTTATATCTCATATTTTTTACATTTCGTTATTATATTGGAACTAGGTAAACCGGGAGTCACGGAATAACAAATTGGGGTTTATGCCCGCCTTAATTAAAATCTTCATATTGCAAAAATGGGCTCAAACTATTATTTGGACTTTTAACCCTTAAACAAATGCATAAGAACCTCATATTTATTATAAAAATACCTTCTACTATGGCAATTAAGCAGAATCCTGAAAACTGAAGAAATGTTACTACCTACCTTTATGAAAAATGTCCTATATTGTATACAAAAGTGTTTTAATTTATTGATAAGTCTTATTATTTTTTATAATCATAGAACAGACAATAATAACGCGCACAAAATATTTATAAACTTATAAAAAAATATCTTCTTTTTGTAATTGAAAGTTACATAAAATTTGTATAGTAAAAAGTTTGTATGTCACGAAATAAAATATCCATAAGGCAAAAAAATACAATTTTTTATCATAATAACGTAAACAAAATCAAAATAAGCTTAGAAAGTTCAGCTTGACAGCCTTTTTTGGCGACAGTACTTTATGCATCACTTAGCGAATGACTTTTGCCTGTGGTCCAATTTATCAGACTTGTTGATGTACAAAGTAGTTTTTGAGACAGCCTATGATCTTAAATGAAACATAACAACGAATTTTTAAATAATGAGTTAATAATAAAACTAGGTATCAAAATAAACATGTTATTTTTGACAAATTTTAATACCCCACTATGACTACAACGGGTGCAAAAACACCCGGTCCACCTTCGTATATCAAAATCTGCGTGTGCTAGTCACTGTTTTTCCTGCGTATTCGGAGGCTACTTACCTTTCAGAAGAATACACGAAATCACGTAGCGATCAGTTCGCGCATAAAAAAACTATAGCCAAAAGATTTCGTGACCCGGGTGTAAAAGCACCGTTGTAGCCTTTAAGGGTTAATACAGTCAGAGTTGAATAAGGAAGCAACCTTGCGTCTGCATAAAGGAAGTTCATTCCGTATTCTAGTCAAATCATTAAGTTCTATGCAATAATACAATAAAAAATTAAGATTGTGAACAAAAATGATGGTATTTGTTGACTCTTAAGGTTTTTGACTTATATTTTTTACTACCTAACTCCAACGAACATTTTCATTGTTTTGTAATTTATGTTTTCGTTTATTATCATCTATTAACCTTACTTTTATTAATAAAATGATTCCTATTAGTAACAATAAGAAATCTTTAGAAGTATTTTGTCATTTAATAGCATTTTAAACAATAGCTGTCCAAGAATTGTCCCTTGTGGAAGTCAAATGCTTATAATATTCCTTGCTTACTTAGCATATGCTGTGTTGTATTGTAAGTGACCCTGCTCGCTCGCCCGACCCTGACATGTGTTAGCTGTAGTTAAAATTCCATCGCCTGCGTCAAATGCATCGTTATTTGTTTTATCAACATCATCGTCACATTTGCATAGAGTTTGATCTTGATTGATTATATGGACGTGACATTTGTAGCGTGAGCACGTAGCTTAGGTTGTTAAAGTATTTTTTTATAATGTTAGCCAAGTGAAGTTTTATCTAAAACTGTATATGATAACAAACAATTAAGTAGATCAGTATTTAATTTGTTTAGATTGGAACAATACAGGAACTAAGTACCAATAAAATGTGCCATACCGGAGTGCAGGTGACTGTACCTACATATACGTCATCAGAATAGCCTTTGAATAACAATTACTAGAATGACATAAGACAGTAAATAAGATACTGTGTTTCCTAAAATTAGAAGGTTTTAGCAACCAAGTCTGTGGTTAGTGAATAATTTAATTTGCATTAACATTAAATGTCATTTTATAATTTACTAGATGACCCGGTGAGCTTCGTATCAATTCCAATAATATAAAGTATAAACCTTCCCTGGACCTCCCCGAACACTTCGAGACTAAAAATAGCCAAATCGGTTCATCTGTTTTCGAGTTTTAGCGAGACAACTAATTTTATTTACTGTATACATATAAGATAGATTAGATGCAATAGGATGTAAAATGTTTCTAGAAACTAAAATCATTACTTACTAGTCATCTGTTATTGATAGTGATAAAGCAATAATTAAACACAATTTACCGCCCTTGAACTCTTGTTCTTGAGTCTTAGCAGGTTTTACGAAACTTGTGACGTTGGTTACCTTTACGCTGTATTCTCACATTATTTAAAATTAACTTTAATTATTATAAGCGGTATTTCTACATTTTATAGTCACCATGCCAGTATTTTTCAACTTTTGTAGACTTTGCTTTTGATAAGATACAATGTCATACCTCCTGTTATAATAATAATAATAATAATGCTTTATTTCAGGCAATAACATACAACCCGTATAAATTATTAGTAGATTAGTAACAATTTTTCCTTAAACCTATGTTAGTAGGTTAGTAGATGATTAATTATTTATAATTTTTATTAATTAATCTTAATTGCTCGATACTGAATAATTAAATAACGATCATGCACTGTGCTACAGGCGTATGAAGCCGAATCCAGTGTCTGAGCAATGCAGTTATACCTCCTTTGTCATATTAATTATTATACCTCCTACAGTTTCCATATTAATATTATAAATGCAAAAGTGTCTGTCAATCAGTCCGAAACAATTTTTGACGCAACAAAGTTGCGGGTGTTACTTAGAAATAAATTATTTTTTAACAAAAAATTAAAACCGACTTCCAAGGTAAAAACAATAGTAATATGAACTAAAAAGTATTAAATAACTCTTACTCTTTAATAGCACGCCTTTTTCAGAATTCGTCTAAATCTCAACTATTCCTGTACATATACTACAGTCTTCATTATTTTGAAGTCGGTACCAGCTAATTTAATCGTGAGTTCCGTAATGTCAGAACATCTGAAACTTTTGGGACTGGTACCGACTTCAAAGTAATGAAGACTGTAGTATATGTACAGAAATAGTTGAGATTTAGCCGAATTCCGAAAAAGGCGTGCTGTTAAAGAGTAAGAGTTATTTAATACTTTTTAGTTCATATTACTATTGTTTTTACCTTGGAAGTCGGTTTTAATTTTTTGTTAAAAAATAATAATTTCAATCTTTTTAGTTAAGTATCTACAAAATTAGGCTTTATGCGTAAAACCCCAATACGAATGTTAACTATTCACATTATGTTACTGTAAGCGAAATTGTGGTAAATGCTTGCAGTTATCTAAGCGATGCTGCAATTTCCAAAATTTTATCATTAAAGGTTCAGGAGTTCTGTTCAGTGCCTTTGCACCAAGAGACACCTTCGTATGAAATTTCTCTTATTCGTAACATATGTTTAACTTACTAGAAACAACATTTTAACCACTATGAGTGTTTTGATAAATTTCAAGGATTTCCCTCGATTGCTCATAGATCCCATCATCAGCTCACCACTTTCGTAATTGTTATACAAGATTAGTTACATCCTATACAACAACAGGAGAATTTTGAAAATCGGTCTACAAACAGCGAAATCATCATCAAAAACATCTGCTTCGATGCAAAATATCACGAAAAGTACCAATAATTGGGTCATAGTGTGATGACTGATGACCCATGGTATAATTATGGTTGTGATGATGATGATTAATCAAATTGATGTATTAGCTTATGCTTTCAGTTGTTTAAATAACACCGAAATCCCCAAACCTGTACCTATAAGCATTCAAAAGTTCTGTTCGGTACCTTTGGATCCAGGGTATAATCTGGTGCGAAATCTTACTTTTTGGTAGCATTTACCTTGAATGCTCTAGAAAAAATCGAAATCACTATATATTTCCATACAAAATTCAAGGAGTCCCCTCGATTCCTCAAGGATCCCATCATCAGATCACCATTTTTGTGAACATGGTACCAAATTCGAGTTAAACCCTATACAACCCAAAAATAAATTTGAAAATCGGACCATAAACGGCTGAGTGATCGATGAACATACAAAAAAAAAGATACATACAGCCTACATACAACATATTACCTCCTCCTTTTTGGAAGTCGGTCAATAAATATAAAAAAATATAGAGTTCGTTGGCATTTCATAAAACTAAATTCACCTTGGCCGATAATTCAGGTGGTAGTAATATAATAATTAATAACTAACTGATAAGCAGGTGCAGTAGACTTACCCTAGAAGACGGCCCAGGCGGAGACGACGCGCCCACAACGGCGACAACCTCCCGCCATAGATTTGGAGCTCAGGGTGACGGCAAGGGGAAGCCGTCACCCATTGCACCGAGCCCCCGCGAGAGTCGTGATGCGCAACGTGCTCCCGCGCTTCGCGACGAAAAGGAGAGGAATGGCCTAGACAAGCCCGCACTGGGGCCTCTGTTCGGCCTGGGGGCGAGTAATCGCCCCTCCGAAGAGGGGTCTGCCGACCACTAGGCAGACGACCGCTGGTGGAGCTGCGGTCGCGGTGTCGTACCCGTGGCTCCACTGTCGGAGAGGGCGCACCGCCAAGTTTTAGTGGGTAGGGCTTTCGAGCGAGTCCCACATATCCGCGTCAGGATCCCCATCCCCCTCGGAATGCGTAAATGCATTTCTTGGCGTGAAAAAAAGGTGCAGTAGACTTGCTAATACAGAGTACGGTTTCGCTAAAAATACAGCGCCTTTATAATAAAATATCTTTGCACACAAATGAAATATTATGTTACCTCGTTTTTTATAGTGCCAGGTTCTTTTTGCGTGAGCTCGGTTTTAAACTTAATTAGGTATGTATTCTAAAAAGGTCTCAAGGGTGGTTTTGTCGTAGAGGTCAACCGTATCGCCTCCCTAGAGACCTAAATACATAATTAATTTTTCTAGACTAATCTAATTTTATCCGAAAACTATGCATAAAAAAGCGACAAATTATTATACAAAGTATAAAGGTCTATATTATAAACTATAAAGGTACAAGTAGTGGAAGGCATAGCAGCTAAAGAAAGAATTTATATGAAATTCCCTTGGTAGTTTTAGGTTCGTCAGGGAATTTTATTTATCCAGTATATTCATATTATTAAATATATTAGTATTTAAATTCAAAGAATAGCCAGTAGTGTCACTGCGACACATTGCTTGCTTGCTTGCTGAGCTGCCAACTTGTACCTTTAGGAGCAAACATATTTTCTGTTAGTCTCAAACTCTATTTTAGGTTTATCATGGCACTTTTAATATTGGTAATAATAATTGTCCTCCATTGTTTAGTCGCTCTCCACATTTAGCCACTTAATTAATTTGTCCTCAGCAATGTATTAATCCTGATATGAAGTGTCGTAACAGTAATTCCGGCGCGTGCGTATCGGCTTATCGTGACCGACGAATTATACGCGGCATTGGTTCTAATTTGACTGATAAACGGACGGCTACTGCACGTTTTGGTGATGATGTTAGAATACATCTATTTTTATTTTATTTTTATGAAATCAGGGGGCAAACAAGCAAACGGGTCACCTGATGGAAAGCAACTTCCGTCGCCCATGGACACTCGCAGCATCAGAAGAGCTGCAGGTGCGTTGCCGGCATTTTAAGAAGGAATAGGGTAATAGAGGTGGGTAGGGATGGGAAGGGAAAGGAATAGGGGAGGGTAGGGAAGAGAATAGGGTAGGGGATTGGGCCTCCGGTAAACTCACTCACTCGGCGAAACACAGCGCAAGCGCTGTTTCACGCTGGTCTTATTTGGGCTCAGATAACCGTTGATCGAGTTGCTACTTCTTATGCTGTTGGTTCAGAAACATGCTCATCTATTACTCATTTACAACATTGTATCGATACAACTGTAGGTATTTTTGGACACTTTAAAACTGTTTTAGTTTCAGTTACTAAAATTAAAATTCAAAAACACAATATGGTTGAACTTGCCACTTATAGCAGATGGTGTGCAAATAGCAAATGTGCCATTTCTATGGTATCTCCTGTCCATGTCCGAAGCAGTAGGAAACAGTAGGCCTTCTATAAAATAATTTTGAGACTCAAACAATCGGACGAGAACCCCGCGTCCTACTCTAACAGTAACATCACTTCACGTTTGTTAGAGTAGGACGAGGCATTTTCGTACGATTGTTCGAGTCTCAAAACGTTTTCGTGGTACGGCTCCTGGCTTGTATGCTAGAGAGTATAATGGCCGGTTTACATTATTTCAATCTAATGATCCAGTCCAGCGCTGGATTGCTACTGGAATAGGGGGACTGGAATGTCCTGGAATGTATCTAATCCAGTGCATTCCAGTACCCGTTTACACTATTCCAGAAGCAAACCGGCGCTGAATTGGAACACTGAATTGTAATAATATAAACCTACTATATAACACTAATTCTACCGTTCCATATCTAACCTATTGAATTCTAATTATTCTGGAACAAGTTAACTACATAGATGACATATCAATGTAACAAACGTTAACTACATAGATGACATATCAACTACGAACAATGATCCTGTATAATTAGTGAAAGGTGTATCTCGGTACAGGAAGGTGACGCGGAGTCATCACGGTGCTCGGCGGTGCTCGGGGGTTCGTAATTTGTTGAAAGTCGAATCAATTTGTTTTAGAAAGTAGATTGTTCTAGCCTTTTAGACCGAGCTCTGTCACGGCGCTCTCTGCGCAATACTAGCGTCATCATCATGGTCATTACTGCTGGCATTGTCGTCATCATTGTCTTCATCATCAAAATCATCATCACCACCACCATCATCTTCACCACTTGTATCTTTATTGTAAACAATGATAATTTGTAACTTAAACAAGGTCCTGAAATTCTTGAACATCTATTTTTATATTTCCAAGCTTTTCCTCATGGCGATTTTCGTATCAAGTATCTGGTATGTTACCTAAATACGAGTACTACGGTTGATTGTATGTCTAATTCTGAGATGGCATACAAAGTCGGAAGAGTATGATGATCTGTCCAAAGGTCAATGTCTCACAAAGCATCACCCGAATGTTTACTCTTTGGAAGTATGTCGAATCGACTCTATTAATGAATTGTAGCAATTAATCCAAACTGGCGAACACACGCGCATATTTTGACACGTAACACCAGTAATAATTGGTCGCCACCAGCACTTTGTACGAATGTGGGGCAACAACGGGGCCTTGAGGTGGTGTAATACACTCGAAATTCACAATCTTGTAGTGTTACTACTCACTGGTGAAAATTAAAAAAATGTGAGCGTGAACTACGATCATTCACATTTTAGCCTGTATTAGAATATGTACTTTGTTAGTAAAATTGAAAAGAAATTGACGACGCCCGAACTGCGGTTACTGTACATTAGTTTTAGAATAAAAAGTATCCTATGTCCTTTCCCGGGACTCAAACTGATTCAAGAAGACTTTTTTGGGCATTACTTATTTGTAAAGATGTGGACCCTAATGGATGCGGATGACACGTGCTAGAAACTGCTAGAAAGATTTAGGAGAGGCCTACGTACTGGCGACTACTACTTAAACTAATTAAGAATTGTTAAATGAGTCCTGCATGTAAAACGGTAGTAGAAAATAAAGGCTATTTTTATATTATTAGTTTTACATACATTATTATTTATTAGGTAAAGTTTTGGGCATAAGTTTTGATACTGTATCTAACATAGAGATAATTCAGATCATATTAATTTGCAATTACTATTATTATATTTTGATGCTGGGTTACTTGTATTATTTTAATTACTTTGTTATTTTAATTAATTACATTGTATTAAAACGTTTAAGTATACTTATATAGTATAAAAACCTTAACACAGATTCATTTTCATTGAAGAAATCTGTGTTTTTGTTAAACCATTTGATACTTATTATTCGGGACTTAACGCGACTTATATTCTAGTACTAATGCTACTACATACTTTTTTCTCGACGTTTAAAATTGTTAAACCATTGTGTGATAGCTTCAATAATAATGTTTTGTAAGAACATATTATAAAGCTTATTGTTTAAATACAAACGAATAAATAATTATTAGGCGCTATATCTACTTGATATGTAAATACTTATTTTTGGGATTGTGTACAACTAGGGTTACTAGTTACTAAAAGGATATAACTCTTATAATAGCACTCAGTTATACCGTCGTTACGCTATTTTTCCACAGTTGCGTTTGCGTGAAAACAGAATATTTGCCTTATGTACAACCCTTGCGGTTTTATAAATGCTTTTTTAGGACTCAAAGTATCTCCTAAGTCCAATCCTATCTTGATCGGTTAAAAGCAGTTTCAACCCTGTGACGGTCTCCCCAGACCACGTCTGTTTACACTTCTAGACTTTTGTTTACAATTTGTCATTAGTGACTTAAGTAAGTAATTTCTAGAAATAGTCAGAATGGCGACAAACAGCGATTAGTCGTTTCTCAATGCACCGCGATTATTGTACGAGCAAGAGTAATGAGGTTGAGCGAGACATTTTGAAACTCTTACAAGTCTTACATAACCCGACCCTGAGATGTTCAGTTCGGTGTCCCGGACCGAAAAATCTAGACTTAGCACTTTAGTACATAAAAAAAAATTATGCGTATGTGTGTGGCACTCGAGGAGTGCCGCGGTTAAGCTATTGCATAGCATTTTTATGAACTTATGCAATTATAGTTCGCATACGTCTAGTCGCACGCAAACAAAAGTCCGAAATGCCGATGTCTGGCAACACACACCCGAGCCAAAGTCTTCCGTACTGAAACGACGTTAGACAAATGTTAGGTGTTTTTCGTTACGGAATTTCTTGATTCGGTCGCCGCGCTCAAAGCCCGCAATAAAAGCTATATGTACTTTCTAAATCTAGATGTGATCTAAGCTATCACGTAGAAGGTACTACTGTTTGTAATGGTGACAGACTTATTGATTGCTATATGATGTTACTGTATGCAACTTAATTCGCACTGAAAAATCACGTGTTTAGTTTTACGAAATAAAATTATTTCATATCCAATATTATGGTTCTTTAGTTGAGAAGAGCTGGTATCAGAGGGAAAACGTAATTTCGAGTTTATAATCGTAGTACTAATATTATTACAAACATACATTCTTATAAACGGACACATAACGAGGTTTTAGTAATGGTGTAAATTAATGTAACATTAATTTTGTTCATTAACATAAATCTTTAAGCATTAGACATCAACGCGTTATAAAGTTTCTGTTGAGTTGCTCACCCTGATAGCAGGCCTTGGAAGTTGGAACTATTGTTAATATAAAATACATTATATATTAATTCAAGACGTGAGTGGAAGAATAAGGTAAGTAACATTAAAAACTTCCCGTTTTTTTTTTGCTTAAATGGAGGCTTTAGGACCGGAAAATTTATTTGAAATAAAAAAACTGTGGGTAACATTTCGCAGCATACGGACAATAACTCATTTTTTTCCTTATTATTTTCATAAAACTTGTGACTTATCTACTTCATAACCTAGCTAATATATCTGGCTACACAATATATTATATTGTGTAGCCAGATATATTAACTAGGTTACTTGTTCGATTCTTCCACTCATGTCTTCAATTCCGGAATATTAAAAAAAATATACTATTGTAATAATTCACATACGCACAAGTTACAACGTATACATATATTTTTTATTTTACAATAATTGTTCCGGTAAAATTTGGAATTATACCTAGTATAAATAAAAAGAAATTCACACAAATCAGAGTGCAAAGGGCCGCGTTAATTCTATTTGTATACAGAAAATGTCCTCTGTAACATACTAACTAGTCCTTCAGGCCCCGCGCGAGCACCGGTGATCGCGACAACAATAGAATACAATAGTAATTCCTGGAAATTCCGACTGAAGTACTAGTAAGCACAATATTCCACATGCAGTATGAGACAAGAATACGAACGTGTCTGGAAAGAAAATCAGTAAGACTTTAAATTGTTACGTAGTTTATATACTGCCTAGTTTTAATACCATTCTTCTATAAGTGTGAGTGTCGCTAAACTCCACAACGGCTTGACTTATTTGAATGATTTTATGTATGCGTGGGTGGCGCCCTAGATGGTTTAACTTTAGATTTTAGAAGATTTACAAATCAGCCTTGCACATCTGTCGGGTCGCCGTTTGTGAGTAAATATTACTATTACCAACTAGCTGTTGCCTGCGATTTCGTCCGCGTGGACTTTAGTTTATAGTTATTCCCGTACATCACTCGAATAGTTTACGTGCAAAACATAAAAGTGTATTGTGCAGTAACCGTACATTTTTCCGAGACAAAATGTATCCAGACATTCTTTTTCGGGACTCAAAGTATCTCTATACCAAATTTCAGCTAAATCGGTCCGGCCGTTTACGCGTGATATCGTATGGATTCATTTTTATATTATAGAGAACGCTGATCAAGCATCATTATTTTTAAACGGTAGAGTGTGTAAGACTGGTTAAATCAGTTTATTATCACGAAATATAACTAGACAAAATGACATGCGGAAATTTTGGTCATTATTACGGTCAGAGTAACTCGACTTCCTTGATAGATGTGATTATGATTATTATGATATTTGAAAAGATCTTGTTATGCTGAGCACCTGTCGCAGGAGCTACTGTTTTTAAAGTGATTACGTCGCTTTGAGGATTTGGATACTTTGTCAATTGTCATAAATGCTGTTACCTCTTCACGCTTAAATTGTCGAATTTCTCTTGATAAAATTTATTATGATGATACTCTTGAGATGCTCTTGAGTTCCAGGAAAATATAGTATAGTTTTTATTAAAAAAATAATAATTCATATAATTAGTTAATAACGCGGAAGTTGTAGATGTTTTCCAACTATTTACTATCCTATGTTCAATGTCCGGTGTTCCTGACTCTTAAGTTTTTTCGTACCAAATTACTTCAAAATCGGTTTAAGTTAATTGGTAACATAGGTTACTTACATACTTTCGCATTTATAATATTAGTATAGATTAGTATAGATTACGACAGTTCTGCCACCATTGTACCATTACACGTTCGAAAATGACCGACATTACTACAGTAACACTGGTTTACAACTAGTTGGAGGTCGATACTCTTTTAAAAGCATTATGCAGCCGAAACTTACGTTACCTACCTCTAATGGATCATAGAGTAAATTGAGTTAGGATCAAGTTTGTTCTTAAAAAAACATGCATTTTTTTTAAAACATCGGTTTTACTTTTATTGGAAATGTGAATAAAACATAACAGATATGCCCGGGACACACGAGGCTAGTTTTTCAAGCCAGGATAGCAAGCTAGTGTTAGTAAGCTAGCAAGCTAGTGCTTCTGGCTTCGTGTGGACAAAACTATCTTCATTTGTAGCATGCTCCAAGCTAGGTCAGCAAGCCAGGACAGTTTGGTAAAAAACTAGCTTGCTATCCTAGCTTGAAAAACTAGCCTCGTGTGTCCCGGGCGATACAGCGGCAGCCGGCTGCCACATAACAATTCAAAATCTATTGTGTATGCGATACCCACAATGGAGGTGTTAATTTAATGCTATGTTTGCAAGAGTTGATTCGAAACAAATATTATACTAAATTAGTATTTAACAGAGTATTAAATTTGAGTGTAGAGTCCCAATGTTGCATAGGCTATGTAACTGCTGTATATATTTTTTTATTTGAGCACTTTTCCCACTAAACACTTCTCAAAATATTTGGTTACAAGTAACTTAGTAGATTAAAATTATAACTGCACAATCGCTCATGGGCGCCGGCAGGGGGGTGCCAGGGGGTGTACTTGCACCCCTTGGGAATCTCGGGATCAACAGGAATTATTGAAATAAAAAGCATTTTGTAACCCTATTACCATGCCGTACAAGGATAGTTCGTAATGTTTCGGCACTAAATGTTTTATATTGACGTAAATAGACAGTCACTGTTGTTCGTAAAAAGTGAAAAGAAAAGAACAGGAAGAAAACTAAAATCTGCACCCCTTGGAAATTATTTCTGCCGGCGCCCATGCAATCGCTAAGACCATTACCATCTCAAAAATAGCATCTCTAGTAATTAATAACTATAAATGTAGCAATAATAAACTCATTAATCTTCACATAGGCTATAATTTGCCCGTCTTCTAATGTTTTCGGGGCAGCATGTACTTTCACCAGTACATCTCACACTACTGACACTATTTTAATACAGTGATTTTTTTATTTTTTTTATGAAATAAGGGGACAAACGAGCAAACGGGTCGCCTGATGGAAAGTAACGTCCGTCGCCCATGGACACCCGCAGCATCAGAAGAGCTGCAGGTGCGTTGCCGGCCTTTTAAGAGGGAATAGGGTAATAGGGGAGGGTAGGGATGGGAAGGAAAGGGAATAGGGGAGGGTAGGGAAGGGAATAGGGTAGGGGATTGGGCCTCCGGTAAACTCACTCACTCGGCGAAACACAGCGCAAGCGCTGTTTCACGCCGGTTTTCTGTGAGAACGTGGTATTTCTCCGGTCGAGCCGGCCCATTCGTGCCGAAGCACGGCTCTCCCACGTGTAAAGTTTAATTTAAAACCGTCATGAGAGTGTATTGTTAATGTTATCTCTATCAACTATCAAAAGAATTGTGATGCCAGTTATGTAGCTGTAGTATCATGGCTGTAGTACTTTTTTGGTTTAAATAATGAAGAGTCTTAATAATTTATTAATGATAATATTATGGCCGGTAATGGCCGGTAATAGGAGGCATACCAGCCAGGCTGGCCCATATATGGCGCAGGAGAGAGACAGATGGAAGTCTTTGGGGGAGGCCTTTGCCCAGCAGTGGGACAGCTTAGGCTTGTAATAATAATAAATATTATTAATGTGTCTGTCTGTTACCTTTTTACACTTAAACTTTAGTCGCGAGAAAGGACGTAGAATAGTTTTAATTGCGTAAAAATGTTCGGTTACCGCGTTGTGTACGCTGCGTCATCTGTATTAATTAGTGTTTAGTGGTAACTGGTGAGTAGTAGCGTAGTATTTGATGTTTAATTTTTCTTAAGCTTTACTTTATTTGAGGTTTGTTTATGATTAGCATGCAATTTTTAATGCTTTGCTTTAGCCAGAGTTTCTGTGGTGACAGGACTTTGGATCGTTTCATTTCCTTATTAGTTTTTTTCCTCGTCTTATCTTCCTCAAACAAATACTTTAGACTTTCTCTGTGATTAACGAATAACGATAATTTCTATTATCGAAATTCGGTGCGCGTGAGTCATACTGAAGCAGGGCTACCAACTCAGGGGCTTTTCCCGAGATTAGAGGGAAAATGTAATTTTTAGTGGTGTTGTTGTTTTAAGGGGTACTTTAAGAGTTTTTAGGATCAATTTAGTTTAGGTTAAGAAAAATTAATAGAAAAAGAATAATATTATCTACGAATAACATATTATACATAATGAATGTTCAGAAATTTTAATTACTTAATTAAATAAATAATAATATTTTATGTGTCATTTTTATTTGATGATATTTAATAATTTCTATTTATATGGATTACTATAATTATTTTATTATTAATCTAATATGTTCATTTGATTATGTAATTTACGCTTAGTATTTATTTTATGATTTGTAATGTCCAGAATACTCCAATGAAATCCTTTGCAATAATATGGATTTTAAGGGATTTTTACGGAGTTATGGAGAAAAAATCTCTAAGAGTTGGTAACACCGGACCTCAGCCGTCACCGTCAGTCACTGAGTGCGTGCCGCGCCGTCGCGTCGTGTCATGTCCGCGGAGTAGACTAGTTCAGTGAGTGCACCATGGGGGAGGAGCACGACCAGAGTGACTCCATCAACTCCTGGGAACTCAACGGTCTGAACTCCCTCGACCTCTGGGACTATACGGTGGAGTTGGAATGCCTCCAGGGAACCGAAGGTGGGAGGGGATTTTTGCGTTAATTTTTGGTTTCTCAAAAAATAAGTTTTATGTTTTTGTAGTCTAAAAAGTATTTAAAATGTTGGAAATCTAGATTTAGATAATTTTTTTGGGCGATTGAGCAAGAAATGAGCGTGCTAATTACTTAATGGCAAGCGAATGCCCATGGTCATTGGGCACACGGAACGCTAAATGTTGCTCTTCTAACTATAGTGCTCCGCTGTTCCGTTTTCAGTCCCTTACTTATCATTTCTATTTCCCTGGCCCGTTTTGCCTCTACCAAGGTTTTTAATATTTTATATTGTTTTAATTAACAATTAAGTGACGATTCATTAATTAGTGTGTTGGAATACGTAACAGTTAAGCGCAAAGTCTGCCCTTAATGAGCAAATTAAATAATAAATGGACCGTGTTTAATTAAGGTTTAATTTAGTTAATAATATATACGACGGGTTGGTAACATGTTTTGGTTACATGAATGATGAATATCACAAAAACAGCTATTTTTGGAACTTAAATACATGGAATAATCACACAGTTATTATATTTTGAATTTGCTGTAACTTGTAGGTATAAAACATAATATTAACCATTAGGTATACATATTTGTACTTTTCTACGTATATTTGCGTATAAGATTTATCAAGAGAATTGTTAGAGTACGTAGTCCGTAATTTCGACTCGCCAGGATTCAATTATAACGCGGGAACCGTACAGTTTTTCGAGATAAAAACTATTAATCTTTATTAACCTTAGGTGCAACATCAAAATGGTCATAACATCATCAATATCATATCATAGCAACATCAACATATGGTTTGGACATGAAGATGTAAAACACAGACAGACTGACGCACTTTTGTGTTGACAATATTAGTATGTAACAACTTTAAAGATACATAGTTAGTTTTAGCACGTGAGCGTTTAAGACGACTGAGGGTTAAGTCAAACGAGCGTAATTTTGTGAGTCTTGTCTCTATTATTTTTCATACTAATCACGACTCACAAAATTACCTTCGTGAGATGAAGTAGGAATTTTTTATGAAACTGAATGCAGCAGAATTTCTGCCAACCGAAATTCTGCGACTCACGACTCACAAAATTACGCTTGTTTGGCCTCACCCTAACTTGTTCGTTACGTCTTGCTCTACCTGCTATCATCAGCTACAAACTCCACAATAGCAGTGAAAATATTACCGGATTATGACCATGGCCTCATACTGCTAATAGTTTCTTTGAAACTAGCTGTGGTATACTTTTTATTGCACTCACAAGTCACAGCTCAGTAATTGTGAAGTTTATAAAACACTAGATGATGCCCGCAACTTCGTTGCACCAAAACTCGTTTATCGCGCAGGGACCGTACATTTTATCGGAACAAAAAGTATCCTATGTCCTTTCCTGGGACTCAAATTATCTCCATGCCAAATTTCAGCCCAATCGGTTCAGCTGTTTGGGCGTGAAGTGGTAACAGACAGACAGACACACTTTTGCATTTATAATATTATATTAGTAAGTATGGAGGATAGTCCGGTCGCGGGACATGCAATAGAATTTTAATAGAATTTCCGTGAGCGAATGAAGGAAAGAAGTAGTACTAGTAACTAGACTAAAGTCCGTTTTTACCAACTACACCTAAAATTTAGGTGTCCCCTAAGCCAATATTCCAAGTTTGGTTCTTGATGAATTGACAACCCCGTAACTCTTAGGTGACGTTTATTTGAAATAAAACAACCTATTATGCGATTCATCCATCAACCGGTGACGTTTATAATTTACGGGATGAATTGACGACCCCGTACACTTAGGTGACGTATGTGGCGACGAATGGCCGTCTGATATTTTACTTGTAAAATAGCGAACTCCCATAATTAATATACAATATATTTATCACAAACCGTCCTCTTTAATCACTCTATATATTAAAGAAAACCGCAATTAAAGGGAACAAAGGGACATGAGGACAGAAAAAGCGACTTTGTTTCAGGGACTGAAAGCGGTACCGTTATAAACGGTATATACCGGTATAAAATCACGGTATTGCTTTGATATAAAGGTTGAGTCAAAACGGTTGAACTTCACTATTGCGGTACCGCAAAATAACGAAATATACCTTTATTTTTACGGTACCGATATATCTCTTTATTTTATCGGTACCCCAACCGAAATCATTACGGTACCGAAAAAATGCAAGGGCGCGAGCGCGGCGTTGCCAATTTTCGAATTGGCAACGCCGCAATTTGTCATTTCAAGACTTGGAGAGTCGGGGATAAGTTGCATTCATCCCAGCCTCCTACAATATTAATATTTAATTCGCTCGCTTATTCAGTTGTAGTTTTAATATGTTCAGACTTCAGAATATTTTATATTTGGTGTTTTCTTAAGCAGCTTCCAAAAAAGGTGAGGTTATACGTTTGGTTGTATACATAACATATTTTTTTTATGTATACAGGTTGTTAGGTTTAACACCGTTATCCTTAAAACCATCAAAATATAGGCCCATTTGATAGTTTTAAGGATAACGCTGTTAAACCTAACACCCTGTATACTTATTATATTCTATTATATAATATATTTAAAAAAAAGTCCATGGCGTGATGGACTACAATAATTACAATCAATAATATTGTATTTAAATTATCCTTGGTGCGAAAAACCTATATTACAAAGATAGTAAAAAAAGGATATGGGCGAACAGCCCATAGACGGCCCCAAATTACATAAAAAAAAATATTTTTTTATTCAACGATTACTCAGACGTTTGTCCGAATTTTAAAATTCTTTTTTTTTAACAATGGTGTAATGGTTTTTACAAAAAATGGTGACATGATATTCATGAGAAATCAAAGAAACATATTAATATGTTGATTTAAACTTTTTATGAAGTAATCTAAGCAAACGCTACCAAAAAGTAAGATTTTGCACCAAGATTTTGAGACCTTGGTTCCGAATGGACCGATAGACCGCTAAAGTCCTTGTAGTTGTCATTCAGCGTTGTTTAAATAACTACAAGTATATGCCACTACGTAAATTACATTAATCATCATCACCACCTTTGTTACACCATACATTATCATTCATCACGCTTTGACTCTATTATTGGTATTTCTCACGGTCTTTTCAACAATACGGATGAAGTTAAAAATATGGCCTCCATGCTGGTAAATGGGATAAACTAGGTAGGCCCTCATGAACCAATTCGGCTCAATTGTCATGGCAAATCAATTAATAGGCGCCAACGACGTTATCCTCATTGAAGATATTAACCAACTTCCTTTCATAGAGCGCGCAAGCCTCTTTAAACTCCAAACCTTGTAAACAGTATTACCCAGGAGTTATCTTGTACACACAGGAGCCTTAGGGATGTGGCTTACGAATTACGCCCTAAGCATGGTCTACAGTAACATCTATTCATCGAAGGAAGGAGTGCGGTCCCTAAAGCTAAAGAAATATAAACAGGAGGATAAATGAATATCTAAAACCGATCTAAGTACCTGTATCTCGTACACACACAGGAGGAGAAAGTAGTTATAATTAGTATAGGCTATGGATCGAGAACGGGCTCTCGCGTCCTCACAATTTACGAAGCTCAGGGATTAACGAGAGTCCTTCAGTGATCATCGTACAGACCAAAACCCAAAAACTGGGAATTCCCAGTCATGAATTATGATAGCTTGTCTTATGCAGTGGTAGCTATATCTCAGCACATTAACACTTGTGTCTATTACACTGACACTGATGGGGACGCTGTGACCAGCTTTATAAAAAGATCCTTGGAGGTGTCAACCAATTTTATAATATAATATAACACCAAAATGGCCAGCAAGGACAGAAACCAGCAGTGTCTGCTCGGGATTTAAATACCAGCACATATAAAAAGGAGTACAACCTTGCCTCTAGGTCCTTCAAGAAAGAGATTACTCGGGCAAAGCAACAGCACGTCAACAGAATTGGCAAGAGACTTGAGCGCCTCCCCTCGGGAACCCGTGCATTCTGGTCTCTGGCCAAAGCTATTGAAGGAAATTTCTGCAAGCCAACCCTACCATCCCTACACGTAGGAAATGGATCGTTGGCCCAGGACGCAAAAGACAAAGCCGATCTTCTGGGCAAGCTCTTTGCGTCAAACTCGACCCTGGATGACGGGGGGCAGGGGGGCATCATGTCGGATATTAATAATAAGAATAAGAAAAGTTTATTTTGCACATCACACAACAAAATATTTACAAAGGACGAAAGAACAAGGACACAGAACAATTAATATTTTAACATTATGTTGTGTGATATCACAAAAATGGACCCCAGCTCAGCATACTTGCAGCAAGTTGCTGCACTGATATTCTGCTGGGACCAATGTGTGACATCACAATAATAATATAGTTTGGACATTACAATAATAATTAGGAACTAAGAGCACTTAACTTAAGTAACTAGTACTTTCATAGTTTAGAGTTTTAGTTCATTTCAATATCTTCTTAACATCTTTGAAACTCGACCCAGCTTGATTGACCCTCTCCACCAAGCCTATGCCACAACATCTAAAGGAAAAGGATAGAGCATCATACCCGAATAAACCGGAAGATATCGCATCTACTGGCTACCATGCTGGGACCACACACGCCCCTTCAGGGTATCTATCAAACATTTCAAAATAGTGATAAATATAGTGACAAAAAAAATTAAATACCACCTATAGGTGACTCAAATTATTATTATTACTTTTGATAAAATAAATACGGATGTCTTTGATTACTATTCTTTTGTCAGTTTTTATAGGATATAATTTGAACTTATTCTTACGACCAACAATGTTGAAATATCATGATATGGGATCCATGAGATATCAAAGGAACACTTACTTTATTGGGAAACATGTAGTGACAATGGTGTTGTTTTGGGGTTGGTTTGTTGACACACACACACACACACACGATTTTCGATGTTTCTCTGTCTGTCTGTCTGTCTGTCTCCAGGCTTAAACGGTACGGAACAGTTGGTAAGCGAGTCCGACTCGTACTTGGCCGATTATTTTTATCTAGTAATAAATGTATATTATATTTTTTGTGGTTCCTAGTTTAACAATATCAGATTATCGTCTATATATTTAGTAGTTTGTGTAGCTCAATCCGTCATAATTCGTCGGCATAGGTCTCCCTATACACCATTTTTCTATGACTTCCTCTGTTTGCCTTCACTTGCCGTGTTGGGTCACAATATTATTTGAATATGTCATCTCCATCTTACTCTTGAACGTCTTTTTCTCATTGTTCATTCTATTTTTCTTTGTGTATATAATATATATTCTATTGTCTTTTCGTCTGCAAATATGGCCAGTCCAATTACATTTTATCATACGAATTCTTTATATTACATATTTTAGTCTTCTCTCCAATTTTATTATTGTATTGGGTATCTTGTGTCTTAGCTTTATCCCTAACATGAAGTATGATTTCTAGTTTTCTTTGTTGTATGACTCAGTGCTTTGGTGCTTTTCATCTTTTTTAAGCGCCTAGGTAACCGTACATTAAGCATGACAGTAAATTAGATTCGTAAAGTTTCCTTTTGACATTTAGTTTTCATTATTTATGTTAAGTTTCAGTATTTTTTCCAGCACTACTCTCAGTTTTATCGCTCTTTCAGTTTGATTTTGGAAGCATATTAATTCTTTCATATATTCCAATATTCCACATCTTCTCCGTCTATTTCAATTTCATTATCCATCAGTTATGACTTATGACCTATGATTTTTGTCTTTGTAGCGATAAGCAGTAGTCCTATTTTGTGGCTCCTGTAACATATGGTTTAGTTCCTTTGAGTTTTCATCAAAAACCGCAACGTCGTTTGCAAACCTCAAATGATTTAGGCGCTCTCAGTCTATATTAGGGACCTTTTCTTCCCAATATAAAAATAAATATATTTTTTCCTGCACCAGAAATCGCTTGGGAAGCAAGGGGTCACCCTGTCTGACTCCTCTCTTAACATGAAATTCGGGATCTTCTCGTTCTAATTAACTTTGACCTTCTAAATTTTGACCTTTGCTAAGCGCTCAGAGTATATCATGCTGTGTAATATTTTGATATACGGTATTCTTATGCCCTTCAATCAACGGTCTCCAACATTGGTCTGTGGATGATAAAATCAAAGGCTTTTGTAAAATCGATAAAGCCAATGTACGAATTTAGAAATACAAAGTTTCCTATTGCTTTTAGCATTAGGTATTTATTCCTACACAAAATATTGCCCCCCTTACTATTAAAAATATTTACATAATTTTACCTAGAGCTCAGATCTAGTCTTTGTTTATGGAGTGACTTTAGCAATATATCATATCAAGCAATCTCGAAAATCAACGGTGTGTCTGGACACATTGTATAATATAGTCTATATACAACGTGTCCAAACACACCGGTGTTTCGATCCATTAAAAAAAAATAATAATACATACATACATACATACAGAACTATGTGGAAACATGTTTGGTACAAACTGCTATAACACTTATGTAATGATAAATAGTATTTTCTTACTTTTTCCATCTTGGTGTCTGACTATTTATTATTTTAAACGAAGCTTACACGCGCTAATTATTATTGGCTACCTACGCGGCGCATCGTTATAGGCAGGACACGAGTGTCAGTAAAATCCAATCAAGATTCAACCGACTTAAGTAATTTAGGCTTGATATTCCAGCGGACAGCGGGGTGCAAACAAAACCTTTATTTTTTATAAAGGTACCTAAAAAAATATCGATACCGTAATTTTTCAATACCTGTATATAACGGTACCGTTATTTAAAGGTTACCGTAATTTAAAGGTATGACGTTATACCGCTAAATTTCTGTACCGATATTTTCCGGTTATTCAGTCCCTGCTTTGTTTTATACTATGTAGAGAATAGAGATATACGTCACCTAAGAGTTACGGGGTTGTCAATTCATCAAGAACAAAACTTGGAATATTGGCTTAGGGGACACCTAAATTTTAGGTGTAGTTGTTGAAAACGGGCATAATTTTCTTTGTCTCTCGCTCATGAAATTTCTACGATGTAAAGGACTTTACTACTATAGTTTAACGATAATGATGATGTTGATACTTGATTGTACAGTAGTGTGTCCCTAAAATAACGTCTAATATAATTTGCACTAATTTAAGAAATGATGAAAATGGTGATATGAACTTGCAAACGATAACATTATCTACATGCATGATATCAAGATATACAAAAACTAATGCGATAAGAAATGCAATTATCTTGGAGGACGTTGGAACGAGTTTTCATTGATAATTTAGTTATTGTTCCGCTTGTAACTAAAACATTAAGTACCACTTTCATTTGATAATAGAGTAAGGTTCATGCTTTTCATAGTTCTTGCATAGATGGGACCATTCCAATGGATGCATTCTCCTTCCTTTTTTTTTATAAAATAAGGGGGCAAACGAGCAAACGGGTTACTTGATGGATAGCAACTTCCGTCGCCCATGGACACTCGCAGCATCAGAAGAGCTGCAGGTGCGTTGCCGGCCTTTTAAGAGGGAATAGGGTAATAGGGGAGGGTAGGGAAGGGAATAAGGGAGGGTAGGGTAGGGAAGGGAATAGGGGAGAGTAGGGAAGGAAATAGGGGAGGGTAGGGGATTGGGCCTCCGGTAAACTCACTCACTCGGGGAAACACAGCGCAAACGCTGTTTCACGCCGGTTTTCTGTGAGCCCGTGGTATTTCTCCGGTCGAGCCGGCCCATTCATGCCGAAGCATGGCATTCCCACGTCAAATCTACCAGGTTCTTGTACACTTACAGAATAATATAATTGCTTTAAGCCATGATGGCTCTACTTTTTCTAAATTAGGGCTTAAATCTAAATTCCAAAACTCGACGAGTATAGAATTTTAATTTGATAGGTATATGGGTTCAATTTCCACCTCTATCATACTAGACCAGAGTTCTATTTTCAGTACTCTGATTTTCCCCGGCACTTCTGATTTTAGAAAATATTGTCCTTCCTTTAGTTCCGAAAGCAATGTTTAGCCTCTTGATCTATGGTCTTGTAATCAATACCTAACAAAATATGGAAAAAACGTAATTATCACCGCTTAAGGAGTTTTTAATGGCGTCTGATATCATCGATAATGGAGAGATTATTAGTAATTACAGTTAATTATCTACACCGACCTGTTTTTCTTGAACTTTTTGTACATCTGCTTAGAATTTTTATCTACGATCGTGTATTTTCTTCTAAAGGATATTCACATTCCCCGTTTAACTTGTATGTATTCTAAAATTTAACGCGTGGTTATTGGTCAAGAGTGATGGGGAGTTAAAAGATAAGCATTGCAGACCAATAAAAGCGCGGTATGTTTCCGAATCCAAGTAGAAATGGCATTGCGAATGAGCTGGTTCTAAAGTTAAATCATATGTAATTAAAATCCATACCGTACTTCCATACTTCCATATCCATACTTCCATACTAATATTATAAATGCGAAAGTGTGTCTGTCTGTCTGTCCGTCTGTCTGTCTGTTACCTCTTCACGCTCGAACCGCTGAACCGATTTTGCTGAAATTTGGCATGGAGATACTTTGAGTCCCGAGAAAGCACATAGGATAGTTTTTACCCTGGAAAAATGTACGGTTCTCGCGCGATAAACGAATTATGGCACAACGGAGTTGCGGGCGTCATCTAGTATAATATAAAACGTTTTAAAGTTATGTCATATTATGAAACTTTATACTTAGCCGTCTGGCTAACTGTTACTGGCATCATTCAGGTATATTTACCACAGTGAACCCTTCCTCGTGAAAGTCGACCACGGACCAGCAAACCGCAGGCTGTTACAAAATCATTTTAACCAACCGCTTCCCATAAAAGGGATTCAATATTATGGATAATAAAAATTTTGAAATCAACTGTTTTGGAGATTATAAGGGCCTGTTTCACCACTTCCTGATAAGTGCCGAATAGGCTATCCACCACTTAACTTGACAGATAGAGTATAGAAGCTCTGTCAAAAAAGTTGTGGATGGCCTGTCCGGCACTTTATCAGGAAGTGGTGAAACAGGGCCCTCAACGTCTGAAATATATTTCGTCCATTTGAAAAACGTAAGAAAAATAGTAAGTAAATTGTAACTCACTCTTATTTTAAATTTGTCTGATAACTAATAGATTTATCATTTTATTAAAGACGATTGTTTTGATGTGTAAATGCAGCTAGTGTATCGAAAATTTTAAGTTGTTAGAAATGTAGTTTATAAAATATACCAAAGTATGCACATAACATTCTAATATTATGTTTTATCGTATTTCATCACACGCATGCCCACTTATGTACTCGTGGAGAAAAATTACATAATTATAATATGTATTTTATAAACAAAATTGCTTTTTAAATGGATCCTCTATTTGTGTTGTAATAGAATTTGGAGTTTTGTAACATTAGTTTCGTCACGCCGACAGTAACGGTACGTCGAGCTAATGACTTGAAATGTGGAATAATAGCGAGCTGAAAGAAAGAGAAAGAAATATTTGTATGTGCAATAAGAAAGGGATAGAATGCTTAAGTAGAAGATTAAGAGCTCATGGATAGTTAATTAACTATTTGCATGTCTACTTGCTTAAGTTGTTTCACACGGCGTTAGAGAATAGCATTATGCAGGATTTCAAGCATAGAGTGTACAATCAAGGAATAAGTTTTTTTCAGTTTAACACTCGGTTTTCTGGGGAAATCTTTGAAATTTAATAATTCTTAAATTTTAACATCAATACTTACTAATATTATAAATCCGAAAGTGTATCTATCTGTTACCTTTTCACGTCCAAAACGCTGACATAGAACACTTTTTATGCCGGAAAAATGTACGGTTCCCTCAGTGATAAACGAATTTTGGGGCAACGAAGTTGCGGGCGTCGTCTTTTTTTTTAAATGAAATATAGGGGCAAACGGGTCACCTGATGAAAGCAACTTCCGTCGCCCATGGACACTCGCAGCATCAGAAGAGCTGCAGATGCGTTGCCGGCTTTTAAGAGGGAATAGGGTAATAGGGGAGGGTAGGGAAGGGAATAGGGTAGGGGATTGGGCCTCCGGTAAACTCACTCACTCGGCGAAACACAGCGCAAGCGCTGTTTTACGCCGGTTTTCTGTGAGAACGTGGTATTTCTCCGGTCGAGCCGGCCCATTTGTGCCGAAGCATGGTTCTCCCACGTATAAGTAGTAGTAGTATCTTGTACTAATATTACGTATTCTGTGGTATTATAATTATTTACACACAGTATGAGTATCCGTTAAAAGATAAAATCAGCTTTTCTTGTGGGTTCTTTTAATTTAAAATATAATAGCTATTTGTAAACATCCGACTCTGTTATTAACTATTAGGTACAAAGTGCAGTGACCATGAACTTTTTTAAGAAACCAGTACTTACCTAACTATTATAGCTAACATAGTAAACAGATGAATAATTCTGCTTAGTCATTATGTTGGACACTTAGTAGTCTAGAATCATCTTGTTTCTATGCAGAAATATTTAAATCTGTAGTGCTACATTGATGCATTTTGCCGATTTATGAGTTACAGCAATATAATACACTTTAACTTTAATCACCTGTCTTAACTACCTGCTGATAAATTATCCTCTTGTAAAGATATGCCAAATACATCAATTTTCTAATCTATAATAGCGTAATATAAATTATCAATTCGAAGCGTTGACACATTTTGAACTAATTATTTATTCAAATTGTTGTTGATTGTATTATATGGCATTGTAATTTCTGGTGACACTACACTTTACAATGGCCTCAATTTTAGTTATTTGTAGCGAAACAATCGAGACTTATTTACCAATAGTAATAGGCTAGTAAACAAATTTTTGTTTTATTCACGAATCACGATATCCATACTTCCATACTCAATATTATAAATGCGAAAGTGTGTCTGTCTGTCTGTTACCTGTTCACGCCCAAACCGCTGGACCGATTTTGCTGAAATTTGACATGGAGATACTTTGAGTCCCGGGAAAGGACATAGGATACTGGATACTTTTTGTCCCGGAAAATGTACGGTTCCCGCGCGATAAACGAGTTTTGGCGCAAAGGAGTTGCGGGCGTCATCTAGTTGTACAATAAACTCATACTCAGAATATTATTTATCTTCATATTATAATCAATAGCGTTAATGTATTATGAAAAACATGGTAAAAAAACACGAACTGATTCCAAACTCAATATTTTCTATAACTTAAGTCTTAGGCCGCACGACACACGAATCAGTACTAACTTTATTGAGCAAAACAATGTAGTAAATAGTAACGCAGAACTTTTCTCTGTGTTGCACTAATATTTTGATTTCAGAGACACTCCTAAATTGTATGCGGTACATTACGTAAATTGACAGTTCACATCCGCATGGTATTGTTTGGGGCCATTCCGCGGATGTGCTGTAGCCCGTTGTTAATATTTAGGGCAAAGGTCCTCCACCAGTTATACAGCATGACTGGTGAGTCACTTTTGATACTTAAGGAGAGTACTCGGTACTCGATTCTCATTATAATTATAAAATAAAATTAGGTACTTAATTTTTGACAAAATTTCCCTTTAAGTAAATGAATCATGGAAACTTAGCAAATTATATGCGGCCGGCGCGGCGCGCCGGCGCGGCGGCATGATGCGCCCCGCGCCCTACCTACCTACCTACCTACCTACCTACCTACCTACCTACCTACCTACCTACCTACCTACCTACCTACGCGCACTACCCTTTTTTATATTTTTTTTTTTCAACTAATATAATAACCAAATATCACGTCCTCGAGTATTGAACATGTCTCACCAGTCATGCTGTATGCGGGAGACATGTGGGTCAAAGGGTATCATGTGCCCTGTTGAGGACAATTACATATGAACTTACTTGGTTCATTGCTTGTTATTTAAACCGTTGTTTGCTTTGTGGTAATACTGTAGCTTTATGTTGTTCTCTACAAATCCTCAATTTAAAGTTCTTTTAGCGATTCTAATGCCCATTTTCACCAACCACACGTAGGAGTTACGCGGGGTTGTCAATTCATCAAGAACAAAACTTGAAATATTGGCTCAAGGGACCCCTAAATTTTAGGGGTTGTTGGTGAAAACGGGCATAAGCTTACATATGTAGTTTTGAGTGACTTATAGACTCGACAAGTTATTGAATATTTATGTAATAAATAAAAATTTCGATTCTACGGAGATACATAGTAACAAGAAAACCAAAAGAATATGTTTTTGTACATCAAAAATATTATTATGGTTTAAACAAAATATGAAATAAATGTTTCAACTCTTTTTAGTAATAATAAAATGCTGAATACGAAACAGCTACGAATAATAAAAAATATTCATTATTCGTAGCCAAACTGTCAACAGATAGCTACAGAATACAAATGCATTAAAAAAGTACCTACATACTTAGTTGCTATAACGTCATGACACTGAAAAAATATAAAGAAGAGGTTTTTTGTTCGCACACTATTCATACGTCAGTTTATGTAAAACAAGATGACCTCAACACTGAACTTCGTTGTCTTGAGATTAAAACAACCTGTTTCAACCTTACCACCTACATTATGATGCGTCTGTAGGTATAATCTATATTATATACTAACATTACTAATTGTGAAGGTGTGTTCGTCTGTCAGGCACATTTCATTTATGCAGACAGCGTAAACTAAGCTGGATTTTTTTCGCGGGTAAAGACATAGGACAGTTTTCAACGAATCACTAAGTAATGATGCTCTTTGCGTAGTAGGTAACTTGCAGGGAACATGAAGTATGGATATTCAATATTCATACTAATATCATAAATGCGAAAGTGTGTCTGTCTGTCTGTCTGTTATCTCTTCACGCCCAAACCGCTGAACCGATTTTGCTGAAATTTGGCATGGAGATACTTTGAGTCCCGGGAAAGGACATATGATACTTTTTGTTCGGAAAAAAATGTCGGTACGCGATAAACGAGTTTTGGCGCAACGGAGTTGCGAGCATCATCTAGTGAATGATAAATATTCTCTGGAAATATAGAATTCGTTATTTTTTTAACTATTCAATTAATGCTTAAAAAATCTCGTAAGAAGTTAAAGAAGCGAACTCGAACCACTTAAGCTCGGGCTTGGAGTTTGTGACTGCAGTATTCCACTCAACTTCACCTCTATTCACATCACCAGCCGAGTGATAGGTGTCCCCGTTCCTCTGAGACGGTACACAAATTATGTAGGTCGCCTTATCGAAACGAAGTTTCAATGGGTATCACTCTGTCATACAGCCTTTGTAGTGCGAGACGTTGTCCGGAAAAAAGCGACGAAATTCGTAAATTTTTCTGAAATAAAAACTTGCGTCCGACCAAAACTGATTTTTCAGGAAACACTGAAACGGTAACCAAACTTACGACTTTTCTCTCTGCTTTGTTTGGACTATTATGAATGAACTACCAAATTTCTCTCAATCATTTTTCGACTTACAAGTTGGGAATACGTTCTCCAAATAGAATAAAATATAGTTTTTTTTAAGTTAAGTTGAGTTTAAGAGTTGTGACTAACTATGCGTTGTGAGTTGCATGTCATAAATAACAAGCACTGAACTGTGAAATCAGAGCTTACAGAAAATGCTGCATAATGATAAATAACTGCTAGTTATTATAGCGTAGACAATAGAGAGGGGCGGTTCTGATCCTTGGTTCTTACGTAAGAAATAATAAATAATTGTGTTTTGAAATAGATCTGTTTATAAATTACTAGATGACGTCGCAACTACGTTGCGCCGAAATTAACCGTACATTTTTCCGGGATAAAAAGTATCCTATGTCCTTTCCCGGGACTCAAAGTATCCCCATCTCAAAAATCAGCAAAATAAGTTCAGTGGTTTGATGCCATTCAGACAACATGGAGTTGCAAAGCAATGCCGTATCATATTGTCGTATGAGAATTTGTCTGTGTCGAGCGATTATGGTTTTGAGAGTAGGTATCTCTGAGTAACTCTAGTCTTATCTTATATATAAAATTCTCGTGTCACAATGTTAGTCCACGAACTCCTCCGAAACGGCTTTACTGATTTTTACGTGCATATTCAGTAGGTCTGAGAATCGGCTACTCGGTACTTTATATATTAATAAGTGCATTTGTTGAATAAATAATAGTAAATTATTACAACTCTAGACTGAGGGCGACCATTGCTTGTGCGACGGGATAGCGATCGACGTTGCCATGGTGATATACTTATTTAGTCACTTCAATAAAATAATATGGCAAATATATTATGACAAAGCAACGTTTGCCGGGACAGCTAGTATACATATAAAATTCTCGTGTCACAAACTCCTCCGAAACGGCTTTACTGATTTTTACCAAATTTTATATGCATATTCAGTATGTCTGAGAATCGGCTACTCGGTGCTTTATATATTGATAAGTTCATTTGTTGAATAAATAATACTCGTAGTAAATTATTACAACCTGAGACTGACGGCGACCATTGTTTGTGCGACGGGATAGCGATCGACGTTGCCATGGTGACATACTTATTTAGTCACTTCAATAAAATAATATGGCAAATATATTATGGCAAAGCAACGTTTGCCGGGACAGCTAGTCATAATATATAAAAATGGATTTTCAAATGTGTTAGTCGCGCTTAAACTCGAAAACGGCTGAACTGATTGGGCTGATTTTAGTCTTCAAATATTTAAGTAGAAGTCCAGGGAAGGTTTTAAAGTGACACGAAGTTCACCGGGACAGCTAGTGTTTGATAAAATAATATCCAGACTAATATTATAAATGCAAAAGTGTGTCTGTCTGTCTGTCCGTCTGTCTGTCTGTCTGTCTGTCTGTTACCTCTTCACGCCCAAACCACTGAACCGATTTCGCTGAAATTTAGTATGGAGATACTTTGAGTCCCCGGGACTCGAATTTTTTTGGGATAAAAAGGACACACTTTTTATCCCAAAAAATGTATGGTTCCAGCGCGATAAACGAATTTTGGCGCCATGGAGTTGCGGGCGTCATCTAGTTATTTATACATATATTTACTTACAACTTACAACTTCTATCATTACAGGTTTTAGGGCCTGTTTCACCGTTTCCTGATAAGGTGCCGGATAGGCTTATTTGACAGATTCTCCATACTCCATTTGTCAAGTTAAGTGCTGGATAGCCTTATCAGCGGTGAAACAGGCCCTAAACCTAATAGATAAAATAGACTATAGAGTGTTAACTGTTACTAGTAGTCGAACTACAAGTGTACACAATAATTTAAGTAATATTGGTACTTTAGGCTTGTTTGTAAACTTAGAATTAACTATTTTTGTATAATGGCTGTTTGTTACCTAAATAAAATAAAATAAAATAAAACAATAAGTGACCTTATAGTGAAATCGTTCAATGAGCACGTAAACATTAAACAGCCGTAGAACCTGCTACGGGATAGTGGCTGAAGAGCCTTCTAGAGTGATTTTCATATTATTTTTCTATGGGACGACTGATGCCATTAGCTGTAGTAATTTTATAATATTTTCAGTAATATAAAGCATTCTTCAAGTATAATAATTAAGTATCTAATTAACTATTTTATTATCCTCTACAACATAGCTGTAGGTAAGTATGACTTTTCATAATAACATCATAACGATAATATTATCAAGAAGTCTCTACATCTTGTCCATTTTATCTTCTTGGTTACTTTACTTGGTTATGTAGTCTTTGGATTAAAATACCACCAGAAAGTGCAAACAGACTAGCTAAGATTCCATTACAATACTATTTATATCTTTATCACCAGTCGTTGCAATGCAAATTGCCAATCTTGTATGCGGGTATGTTATCACTTATCTGTGTGCAAACAGTGAGAATACTATCACAGCATTTGGAGCGAGACGCCATCTTTGTTTCCAAACAATACAACACACAAATATTACGAAACACCTGAACATTCATCACAAAATCATAAAATATAGAGTAATCGTGTCCTTAAAATCTAACTAGCTTAACGAGATGAGCTCAAAACGCCTACAACTCTACAAGGCGCAGGTTCGGCCTCATATGGAGTATTGTTCTCATCTCTGGGCAGGGGCAAAATACCAACTGCTCCCTCTGGATCGTATCCAACGAGGGCCTCTCGAATTGTTGACTGCCATAGTGTTTCAAACAGCTTGGACCCCTTGGAATTACGCCGAGATGTAGCTTCACTCTGCATCCTCTATCGGTTGTATCACGGGGAGTGCTCTGAGGAATTGTTCGGAATCATACGACCTGCAACTTTTCGCCATCGTCCCACGCGAAAAACATACCATCCTCATCATCTTGATGAGTGGCAGTCTTCCACAGTGCGTTTTTCGCGTAACTTTCTGCCGCGCACTGTAAAACTCTGGAATGAACTGTCACCAGCAGTGGCGAAGCGTCCATATAACCCGATTCCCATCGGCTTCCCTTAGGGCTTAGAAAAATCGAATATACGGGCCAACGACATATTTATCTAATAAATATTTTACATACCTACTTAAAAAACTTTGAATTCACAATGTTATATGCAATAAATTTTTCTCTCACTTGAAATACATAGTTTGAATTAATAACTATCGCCTACAAATTTTAAAAGGCAATGCAATGTGCGGGCGCAGAGAATCAAATAAGCCGCAGGATTAGCGGCTTATTTCTCCATACAACGACAGTTCATAGTAAGCATCTGTCCTTTTCATTCCTGTGAACTGGTCGTCATGTTCTGTCTCGTTCTAGCACGCGCGATATATACTTGGAAATAACTCGATGCCCGACGAGTTATTACGGAGAAAGGTTAATTAGCAACGCACAAGTGCAAGCGAGATAGATGAGTCATGAAGTAAAATTGTTATGATTCGAATTTAAGAATGAATGTAGCGACATTATACTTTTGCTGGCGCGTAATACATTTTATTTTGGTAGGATTTTTTGTAATACGACTTTATTAAGAATGCCTTTAGCGGTACTAAATATGACAGGCGCGTAATACATTTTTATTTTGCTGGTTTTTAGATTGACATATTAATATGGCGGATAGTGTGTTTGTAAACAACATGTCGTTTGTTTTGTTTTGTCGAATTTAAATTTTGTTTTAGCGTTAGAACTTAGAAGAGTGTCGTGAATTAAATTAATTTATATTGTGACTTGTGAATTGTGAGTCGTACGACGTAATCGTGTAGTTCGGAAAATATGGCATTAATTCAGAAAGACTGTTGTCTGACAGATTATATTTTGTTGTCGAAGGAAACTTTGTTTTCCAAACTTAGTTTTGAAAATTAAAAGCATGTCATTCAATTATAAATTACCAAAATTGGTAAGTAGATTTTTTACTCCGGCTTCCCTTCTCAAAATATTCACCCCTCGCCACTGGTCACCAGCACTTTTTCCGGACCTATACGACCTGCAAACCTTCAAGAAGAGAGCGTATTCCCTCTTAAAAGGCCGGCAACGCACCTGCAGCTCTTCTGATGTTGCGAGTGTCCATGGGCGACGGTGGTTGCTTGCCATCGGGTGACCCGTTTGCTCGTTTGCCCCCTTATTTAATAAAAAAAAAGAGACGAGTCGATCACTGTGCTTGTTTCTTCATTCAGTCACAACTCATAACAAACATACATCTACAGAAAATTATCATATTTTGAAATCTTAGAGTATATCTCCATGCGTGTTCTACGAAGTTCTAGCTCTACGAAGTCGATTTACGCTGCGCGGTATAATACAGGGTGCAATTAAACCTTCCTGCCAATTTTTTTCCAGGGCTTAGGTATCATTAGTTGCAGAATGGTCAATCGCGGCGCGGGGGAATGATCGGGAGTGACGCGGGATGAGGCGCGCGCGCAGGGTCACGTCACGCGCGGCCGGCGCATCGTGTCCATTAATTGTAGTGTTTTTTAGGATAACTTGCGGAAGCTATTTCTCAACATCTTAGTACTGACTATAAAAGAAAATATACGTGTATTTTTATTTTTCACAAGGATCAATATATCAAAATTTGGCAGGCAGGTTTAATTGCACCCTGTATATCCCACACTTTATTTTTATTAACTTTATTAACTTCTCCCATAATACATAAACAAATAAACGCAAGAGACTGGTGCCCTAACTAGGTTGCCCTGTGTTACGGGGTCACCCGGCCCGCCCTCGAAACATTACAGACTTATTTATCATTAGTGTTTATTTTAGAATTTAGAGGCAAGTCAAGGTTTGTGAGAGTATTTTACACGTGTGTGTGTGTGTGTGTGTGTGTGTGTGTGTGTGTGTGTGTGCGCGTGCGTGCGTGTGTGTGTGTGTGTGTGTGTGTGTGTGTGTGTGTGTGTGTGTGTGTGTATTTGTGCGCAGTACACAAGAGCACTCTCTATTCCAGCGGTCGGCAACACGCGGCCCGCGGGCCGCATGCGACCCGCGAACGTCTTACTTGCGGCCCGTGAATGTTTTGTGAATAAGTTATGTGTATTAATCCTTCAGGCCCCGCGCGAGCACCGGTGATCGCGACAACAATAGAATACAATAGCAATTCCTGGAAATTCCGACTGAAGTATTAATCCTTCAGGCCCCGCGCGAGCACCGGTGATCGCGACAACAATAGAATACAATAGCAATTCCTGGAAATTCCGACTGAAGTATTAAAAACAATGTTTTCTAATACTGCCAGTAGGTAGTTATCGCAACTTAAGTACGAAGCGGTTTGTGCCATTTTTAATAAAAACTTATTACCTTTCAATTTGTGTAGGTATATTGAGCTTCTAGGGCTATAGGTTAATACGAGTATGAGGTCTGCGGCCCGCCTTTAGTTTGTTTTGCCACCTTGTGGCCCTTGCCTGCCAATAGGTTGCCGACCGCTGCTCTATTCCTTTACTCTCATAACCCACTGGGACGGGTTATGAGAGTAAAGGAATAGAGCAGGGGACCGACACGACTGGCGAGAGATCAAGCGCAGGACCGACTTTTTGACTTTTTACATGCCCATTCGACGCATGGATCATCTTGCTTGTCAGACAATCAGGTGATCAGCCTGCATTGTCCTAACCAAACTTGGAAATAACATGTTTCCAACGCGGGAATCGAACCCACAACCTCCGAGTCAAGAGCCACGCTCTGAACCACTGGACAACGGAGGCGTTTAGAATTATGAGTCTTGGCTTTATGTCTGTCTTGCTTAACCTATGTAAGGTAAGATTAATAAAATTAATTCTTGAGACCTATGAATACCAGAAAGCACACTTTATGGTGTTAGCTGGTGTTAGTCATGAAATACCACGGCGTCATATTCACGTGACTTTAATTATATTATTATGACGCCTATAGCAGGTAATGGATAATATTTTAATTATCTATAACGATTACTATGATCTAACCGAACATAAAATTAAATTACCAAGAGAAAGCGAAGAAAGTGCGATCGTAATCTCCGTTAAATCTATAAGTTTTACACTTTATCATTATAATTTTATCATTAAGTATAGTTTATTCGCGTTAAGATGCCAGTAAGTCATCGGTATAAATGTCATGATTTGAATTGATTAATTAGATAAATATTATGCAGAGTTGTGTATTTTATAAAATAAGTAGGTAATTTAAGAGTGATTATAATAATACATGTTAGCTAATTTGAAAGTCGTAACATTAGATCATCTTATAATGTAACCTAACGACTTAGGAGCACCGAGCATGCCCTGACTCCTCTCATGGTAATGAGGTTTTTGTGTGTGTTAAATACAGCGTGTAACAAAACTAAGTGATAATACTTTGGGGTTTGTGCGAGTCGTGCGGTGTATAGAGTTTACTGTAAAAGTAGCAGCGCTAAAAGAGAAAACTTTTTTTCACTTTTCTATGGAAAAACTTGTGACGCTGGGGCGCGTGCCCATACAAACCACAAAAAAATTGGCCTTTTACCGTCGCTTCCTTCACAGCGAACTTTCTACAAGGAACACTTATCACACCCTAAAGTGTTAGTTATCACTTAGTTTTGTTACACCCTGTATAATATATTATATTCCTTACCTAATATTAATTACTATCTGTGTCATGAACGAGTGCTTACAATGTAGGCTTTCATCTCAAAGCAATATCATTCACCACTATACTTAACACTCTGTTGGGAAAACATAATTCTATGTTTCAATAATAGTAGCTTAGCTACACCATAAACCAGACTGTATGGGTACTAAATTAATTAATCGAGCGTGTCATAATGCAGGAACGACTATAATTGATACCAATTTTAACAGACCTTATTCTTATAATCAAAATTGTCACCGTTTTTTTAGAAAAGAAAACTAACAAATAATATAACTTGTTACAGACCTCCAGCTGGCCGCGGAGCTGGGCAAGACTCTGCTGGAGAGGAACAAGGAGTTGGAGACAGCGCTGCGACAGCACCAGAATGTCATCGAGGATCAGTCACAGGAAATTGAGGTAGGGCATCTAGTTTTGGATATGTTTGTCCGCTTACTACAAGATACGTTAATGTTGCCCGCATATCCGCCGCAATTGAATTCTAAGTACCTATTTTGGTATTTCACGGGATTATTGTACTTTTCAGGATACCTGGATAATTTATCTTGCGGAAAAACTATCACGCCTATTGATTTGTGCTTTAACATAGTAATAGTCAAGGTGTAACGACACGAGCCGTCACAAAGCTCGGCTTTTAGCCACCATTTTACTGCCATGCCAAAATTGATCAAAATCTAATAGGTAGTTTTGCGTCAAAAAGTAATCTAACGTGCTGCAAATCATCATTTAAATTGTTCCTCTTTTTTTGGGTATCATCTGAAATAAATGATATCATTATTGAATTTAAAGCGCATTCAAATACTACATAGCATGATTGAGACTCGAATATCAGTTGCTGTACATCAAAATATTATTGAATAAGCCCATTCTAACTGATCTAAGAAGGAGCTAACCCGAGAAATTCTGGTGGCTACCATCACGTCCTTCAAAAACCCACAAAAGTTCCTCACTTTAATCCTTAATAATAATTATATTTACAATTCCAGTACTTAACAAAGCAGACGGTCGCGCTGCGCGAGGTGAACGACTCCCGGCTGAGGATATACGAGCAGCTGGAGGTCAGCATACAGGACCTGGAGCGGGCTAACCACCGCCTGGCGGTCGACCACGCCGCCGATAAGAAACACATTAAAACGTAAGACTAGACATGTTGATATAGGTAGATTACAATATTATGTTCTTAGAAAAAAGATGCCTGAGGGAGGGTGGTGGCAACTCTGGATTTATGTATGTGTGTATAGGCAGTATAGGCCATGGCTTATGAACGCCTCCGTGGTCTAGTAGTATAGAGCGCGGCTCTTGACTCGGAGGTCGTGGGTTCGATTCCCGCGTTGAAAACATGTTATTTCCAAGTTTGGTTAGGACAATGCAGGCTGATCACTTGATTGTCTGACAAGTAAGATGATCCATACGTCGGATGGACATGTAAAAAGTCGGTAATGCGCCTGATCTCTCACCAGTCGTGTCGGTCGTCCGCCCCACTGGGTTATGAGAGTAAAAGAATGGAGAGTGCTCTTATGTACTGCGCACACACTTAGGCACTATAAAATTGTGATGATGCCATGTTGTGATGAGTCAATGTGCAAATGATTGACTTCGGACTAAGTAACATAATATACCCAAAGCCATGTACTGACAGAAAATAAGTAAATTTTATCAGAATAGCACTATAACAACCTAAAATACTGGCTTAAAATTGTAATTGATGAGGTGAACGTAGTTTAAAGCTAAATATAATTTCGTGTAACAATGTTATGCTCAATGAAGCATCGTAATCAAGAGTTGACGGCGCTAAAAACCTTAAATTAAACTTGTCACGATTGCATAACGATAAAACATTTTTGTGACTCTTAAACATCTAGAAATACTTAATTTGAAAATGTTTTATGATTTCAGATTATGCAGTACAATCGAAACACTCGAAGCTAAGTGCGAAGATTTCCAGAAAACAGTCGACGACTTAAACGCGCAACTAGAAATCGTAAGGCGAAGAGCCGAAAGGAAACCCGAAAATGAGAAACCGAAAGAAAAGGAACTGAAGCTCGCAACCAACAATGAGACCGTAGCTAAAACGAACAGTACCACCCCACAGAAGTCGTCAGCTCCTCTCCCAGAACTAACGAAAGAAGACGAGGATCTACTTAGGTTAAGTGATGAACTCAGAGAGAACAAAGTGGCCTTCGCGCAGGAACAGAGAAGAGTAACGGAACTAGAAGAACAGCTGGCCTCGGTGATACAGGAAAACAACAGACTACAAGAACAATTGAGGAATTGGCACATGAGAGAAGATGAGCCCAAATCGATGCACGAGGAATTCTCAATCCTTGAGGAAGTCAGGTAGTTATTTAACTTAGTTATTAAATTGTATCGTATAAAACCACAGTCCAAATACTAGTAACTATACCTTAAAAGCGACTTTTACCTTTGTACGTAAATAATAAATATCAAACCATAAATCAAAGAAACAGACAACATAATAAGGAAAATGACCAAATCATTAAAATACACAATAGATCATGAATAAACAATAAACAATTATTTAAATTTATAAACAATTCTTTAAATACAAAGACAAAGGAGATAAATTAATTTGAAACAATGGCAAATGAGTCTTCATTTCACAGTCAGTCGTCTGACTGTTAACGTTTTGACTCATTAGTGTTCACTTTTACATTCTTTGTAGCAGGGCACTATAATATTTCTAGTTAATTTATAAAAACCCATGTACAATACCCGGCAATAAATATTGCACATCGACCTTTGGAAAGAGACATTCGGCTAATTTCGGTTTCATAGAGCGTTATCTTTGTGGCACACACCTATTTGACATTATGTCAGTCGTTGTTCAAAATCAATAGACTGCAGTCGCGTCCAGTTCAAAATATATATCTAGAGTTGTTAACACCCCTAAATTTGCTACAGCCGTAATTTTCCAAAAGAATTTTAAATACGTAAACATAATTTGAACACCCTTTTTTATTTTATTTTACCCGAATATAAAGCCATAACTTATAGAAAATTTGGTGTATTTTATACAAAGAATAATAAAATTGTCAAAAGAAGCAAACCTTAATTGTTTTAACAGCTCCTAATATATACCGGACTTTTTGTATTTCGCGCGTAAGAGATAACGCTCTACAAAACCGAAATTAGCCGACTGTCACTTTCCAAAGGTCAATGTGCAATATTTATTGCCGGGTACTGTAACACGTTATGCTTAAACAAATCAAAAATTGTGACTGTCATTTTCAGACAAGGACAACTATGCATCAGGTGCCTAAGAGGAATAGAGAGGGACGATATGTCGTCTATGCTCGACGGAGACGACGACGACCGAAGTGCGATCAGCTCCCTCATTCTCACACCTTCAGGCCGACAGAGCCCAAGGGACGAACAAGTCAGCAGCAAACTCGTCAAATTCGACGTAAGTTCCCTCCGCTTTCTCTCCTATATTCTGTCTTCTTTCTTGTAGACTAGATATCTGTTGCTTTCTATAACAGTATTAACTCACACTTCAGTTTCTTGCATTCTCACTAATCACCACTAAACTGTGTCCGATTGTATACTCGTGGTAGTCTAAGAGCCCCTGTTTACGTGGTGTTTTGATCGTTCTAGGCGACAAAACTTTTCCAACTGCCTCTGATGTTGTTGATCACGCTTTGCATATGCATTATGAAGCGCATCTGCAGTAGTTTTCTTTGGATATATCGAATGTAGTCGAAGGTATGTCCATTACTGACTATTAGTCTAAGAGTGCACGCTGCATCATCGAGGTGATGGTTTGTAATGTGTCGTGTTGTTGATATTAACGATAAACTAATATTAATTCTCGCTAACGATATTATATGTAACTAACTAATCATTAACGTGTGCATTTCTTGAGACTGCTGATTATATTTATGTATTTAACTATCATTAGTCTAGTAATGGGTGTAGTTTTGACTAATTTGTGTTGTATCATGTCGTCGTCACTAAGGTAGTACTCAGTATTCACCTTTTCAACGGCTTAACAAAGTAATTACATGGTAATTGCTCTCTATAATGTCTTCTTGTAGCTAAATTAAAAAAGTCACCTCTCTTAAATCATACCACTCATAAATAATTGTCAAGTCTAATTAAAAATTCGGCCAATCGTCCATCCCATTTCACTAGGCCAGTACTCCATCAAAATTCATCCCGATGCTAAGTTCTTCACAAAATTGCAACCGTCAAATACATCCGACACCTAACATTGACTTTTAATTTTCCCAGAACGCCAAAGAGAAACTACTTCAAGGCATATGGGCGAACAAGGAGGACGGCCACGATAACCCGTACCGGGAGCTCGTCCAGAAGTACGAGGCCCTACTCGAGGTACAGCTGTCCCAGGTGAAGACCATGCGCAAGAACAAGACGATAACGCTGCCCGGCGCACAAACACAGGCCGGCCCGCTCTCCCTGCAGGACGAGCTGCAGGTCTCCGCTGACTACGCCCGTTTCGGCGTCAAGGACACCGACGACGAGAGCGGACACGGCGAGGAGCCCAAGGACCGGCAAAAGGCCGAGCCCGCCTCCCGGAAGAAGATCATCCGGACCCCCGACTTCTCCGAGGCCGAGACGTCCAGCTCCGGCTTCTCGGACGAGACCAGCAACAAGGCCACGCAGACCGAGCGCGAGCGGCCCGGCTCCTTCCTCTGCACCATCGCGGACGGCGAGGCCTACCGCTTCAGCATCTACGACGACGTCAGCCCGATGGACAGCCGGTTCCGGAACCGGCCTGAGTACCGTGAGCTGTTCAAGGAGATATTCACCATCCTCAAGAAGGCGGCCGAGAACAGGGATGAGGGTGAGCGCCTGCCTCTCCTTGACGACACGACGGCGGGCAAGGTGCCGCCCGTCACGCCCGCCACCGACGAGCCCCCCGGCACCTTCACCGACGACACCCAGAGCGTCCTGTCCTCCGTCATGTCTGAACAGTCGATTCCAGTGTCCGACGTCACCGTCCCGGAGGCTCGCCCGCAGGAGGAGGCCGAGAAGGTCGAAACGACGAAGCCGCCCGAGAAACCGAAAAAGAAGGCGGTGATCGAAGAGAACGGGCGAGACGCTGCGCCGGCGGGGGCGACCACCAGCGACAAACCCCGGGAAGAGAAGAAGGAGCAGGAGAAATCGAAGGAGGCCGAGAAAGAGGCCGAGAAAGAGGCCGAGAAGGAGCGAGTTCTGACGCCGCTGGTGCGTCAGCCCCTTGAGTACATAGCGGCCACTAGAAAGAAGTCCAGACATCGAAACAGGAAGCACAGCCAGGACCGGCAGGGCGCCGACTCGCCTGTGTTCCCGTCGCCGCCCAAGATCACGTACCAGAAGTCGTCGAGCAAGAAGCGGCGCGACTACCGGCCGATCGAGGTGAGCCCGCTGGTGCGGACGGCGGACGCCGAATGGAACGGCACCACGCTGCAGTTCTACAACCGCAGCATCGACTCGCCCACGCCCAGCGCCGGCAGCCGCACCGGCAAGATCTACCAGGGCTGGAACGCCGAGACCGACTCGTGGGACATCAAGCAGAGCACCGCGTCCCAGGAGATCCACAAGCTGAGAAAGCTGGAGCTGTCCTACGCTGAGGTGCTGCGGAACGCCGACAAGACCAAGAACCGCCGCAAAAAGCACCAGTAGTAACTGCTGGTTAAATTTTACCCCTCGACCCCCTCTCGCCGAGAGAGCTAAGTGATCAAATGCCATTTGTCGTTGCCAACTGGACAATTTTAGTTTAGGAGTTTTGTGATCTGCTAGCGTTACTTTTTAATTTTTATCACAATCCATATTTGGTTGCCATATACCTACGTTTCATTTATGATACATAATATATTTATTCAACTCATCTCATCATTTCTCAATAGCCCGGGGCAGTCTGGTTTACTTGATATAAATTATTGTCTATTGAACTTATAGGTCCATACGTTTGCAACTATGTCGCATAAAGATCATACTATCGTAAATACCTTTATAATTTTGGTCTTCATCTAACTCAATCTGTACTATCCTAATACTATCATAGTTTCCACATTATATTTTGTTACGATCAATTTTGAGACGATCACCTTTTATAATTGTTATCAGACTCGCCCCGGAAGACACTATTTATTGGATAGATACCCTCCGATCATTAGAAAGTAACGTAAAACCGCTAAATATCTGCATTTAATAGGAAAGACGAAAGCGAAACAAGCTTATTTTTATTGCATTTGATAAAAAATTTAAAAATTCAAACCGAATGAGTTTTTCTTTTAAATTCATTCTTATATTTGAGTCACTATTTTAATATTGTATAATATATATTATTTTACTTAATATTATGTTATGAACTTTAATTTGTAAATATTCTAAGTTATGTTAATTTGCCATGTCTGCGAGTATGAACTTCAATTCTTTTTGAACGTGTGCTGGAATTATTTAACAGAAGTAATGAAATAAAAAAATGCATTGAATATAAATTTGTTTTTTATTTAATATTTAAATAATACCTATTAGCACCCTATAAGAGCCGGGACACAAAAACACGCACGACGTCGTACGGCGCCGTACGGCGTCGTATGACGTCGTGCCGTAGAAACTCACGTAGAAATTCAAGATAAGTTTCTACGGCACGACCGTACGGCGCCGTGCCGTGGGTTTTTTACGACGCGCGTCCGCACGGCGCCGTACGACGTCGTGCCGTGTTTTTGTGTCCTGGCCCTTAGGTCAATATTAGGTATTTTTTATCAGTCACAAGTCACAGTCGTCGTAAGCTCAAAAAATATTGCTGAAATCCTCAATAATAATTATTATTATCAACTTCGCGTACAGTACCCGGCAATAAAATATATTACACATCGACCTTTGGAAAGTGAGAGTCGGCTAATTTCGGTTTTGTAGAGCGTTATCTCTTACGCGCGAAATACAAAAAGTCCGGTATATATTAGGAGCTGTTAAAACAATTAGGGTTTGCTTCTTTTGACAATTTTATTATTCTTTGTATAAAATACACCATTTTATATTCGGGTAAAATAAAATAAAAAAGGGTGTTCAAATTATGTTTACGTATTTAAAATTCTTTTGGAAAATTACAGCTGTAGCAAATTTTGGGGTGTTAACAACTCTAGATATATATTTTGAACTGGACGCGACTGCACTCTATTGAATTTGAACAACGACTGACATAATGTCAAATAGGTGTGTGCTACAAAGATAACGCTCTATGAAACCGAAATTAGCCGAATGTCTCTTTCCAAAGGTCGATGTGCAATATTTATTGCCGGGTATTGTACCTAAATTGGCTGGCACTACCTTCAAAAGTATAAAAATGAAGTGAAGTGGGTAAAATTTATATTAAAAGTATTTTTTTAAAAGAAAAATGAAGAGTAAAAATCCGTTTCCATTATTTTGTTCTAAATAATCCGATACCTAGTCAGAAATTCTGACTCAGAATATACTGCCTCGCAAACATCCGCTTTGGAATCGTGTTTTGAGGAATGGGGCTCCACATCCGAATACCTACAATCGCAACCGGGGTGGACCGTGATAAGTGTGTCTGTCTGTCTGTTACCTCTTCACGTCCAAACCGCTGAACCGATTTTGCTGAAATTTGATATGGAGATACTTTGAGTCCCGGGAAAGGACATAGGCTACTTTTTATCCCGGAAAAATGTACGTTTCCAGCGCGATAAACGAGTTTTGGCGCAACGGAGTTGCGGGCATCATCTAGTATTATTATAGTGTGCTGCTAAATTATAACGTGAATCGTGAATCGTGCCGTATGATTCGTAAAATATAATTATTAAACAAAGCAGCATTATTAAATATAGATTCAGTTACGGCATAGACCTTTATCATTCATAGCTAGTTATTTTTAACCGACTTCCAAAAAACGAGGAGGTTATATGTTCGGCTGTGGATATTTTTTTTAAGAATTATAAGAAGTAAGCGTTAAATGTATTGTCAATTTAGAAGTGACCTCTGTCAAGTTGACATCCGAAGCTTGTGAGAAGAAGAAGAAGTGGCTACCTACTCGACACTGGCAATAGTTTTCTGTTTTATGCTAGTCGCCATCAAGGCTTCAAATAACGTTATTTTTTCATAACGTTATTGCTTCCAGGGCATAGATAATGTTATGAAAATTTAACCGATACTAGAAATAACGTTATAAATGTATTTAATAACGGTAAATATTATAACGTTATATAGGATTTATAACGGTAAATATATGTTCTTTGATAACGTTATAGTCCGTCAAGAAAGTCATGACAGGCGGGAAAATTTTCTAAACGTAATCAGGCTTTTAAGGTGTATTTTTTTCTTTGTATTTTCACAGAGAACGCTTATTACATTTTAAATATGAGTGAGATTTGGTGCACCGTGCACGATCGCATACCTGATACCAGAAAATAACGTTATATTTACCGTTATTATTATAACGTTATTTTTTTGTTATGCCATAACGAAAAAATAACGTTATGGTAATAAAGGTAAATATAACGTTATTTTACTAGATATCGTTAAAAAATAACGTTATCTGGCTACCATTATGAAAATAACGGTACGTAACGATATTTTTTCTGTTATTCGATAACGTTATGAAGCCCTGGTCGCCATATCAAAAAAAAAAGAAGAAGTGGTTTCCAATTATTATTTTGCAGGGCTTCAAATAACGTTATTTTTTCATAACGTTATTGCTTCAAGGGCATAGATAACGTTATGAAAATTTAACCGATACTAGAAATAACGTTATAAATGTATTTAATAACGGTAAATGTTATAACGTTATAAAGGATTTATAACGGTAAATATATGTTCTTTGATAACGTTATAGTCCGTCAAGAAAGTCATGACAGGCGGGAAAATTTTCTAAACGTAATCACGCTTTTAAGGTGTATTTTTTTCTTTGTATTTTCACAGAGAACGCTTATTACATTTAAAATATGAGTGAGATTTGGTGCACCGTGCACGATCGCATACCTGATACCAGAAAATAACGTTATATTTACCGTTATTATTATAACGTTCTTTTTTTTGTTATGCCATAACGAAAAAATAACGTTATAGTAATAACGGTAAATATAACGTTATTTTATTAAATATCGTTAAAAAAATAACGTTATCTGGCTACCATTATGAAAATAACGGTACGTAACGATATTTTTTCTGTTATTCGATAACGTTATGAAGCCCTGTTATTTTGTCTACAAAAGACATGGCTGTATGGGCTTTGTTCCCTTTGCCTGTCCTGAATGGGACGAATCAAACAAAAAAAAACAATTATTTTGCTCGCTATTCGCTTGTGTACTTCTTGCAAGAAACATTTTTATTATATTAAATATCAATTAATTACTGAATTTCTGTTGTTAATAGTGCAAAAGTTATACTGAAAATCAAATTTATGTGGAATAAACGATTGATACTTTTTAGCTATCATGAAGAAAGAGCGAACTGGGGACAATTGTCGTCCTTTTAAATTATACGTATTTTTCTATTTAAACTTTAAAATTACTGTGATGTAGTTCGAAAGCTTAATAATTTATTAAGAATACTATTTTACAGCTCATCAGATCTTGAGTTTGACTGGCATAAGCTTTGAAAGAAGAAGTGTTATTGTAAGCAAGTTTTGTTTAGCATTATATATTTTAATTTTTTTGAGGGTAAAATAAGATAAAAGAATGTTTTTTAGGGTTTTGTAGAGCTGACTATCGTACCATTAAAGGACAACTTGAGGTACATTCGATTGAATGCAAAGCAGTGTCGAATTTATAGAGTATGCTTGAATGATCAATATGAGGCAAATTTTCAATATTTCGACCCCTTCCTTGATATTTGCCAAAGTGATCCAAACACGTAAGTACAGAACTAGGTCTACTAGAATCTGATGGCAAAAAGTGAGAAAATAATTTGACTAACAATATCGGGGTAATTGGAATAAAACATTTTGATCCTTTTTTTCTATTATAGCGGCTGATTCTGTGTGTTAAACATGCAAATATAAAAATTTATCTTATAAATTTATCTTATAATATTTTTTGAAAATCTGCTGTCAAAAATTGCCGTCAGATTCTGGTAGACCTATACCTAGTTATATTGATTTTGTTGCAAAGCCATAGAATTATATTTTTCTGATTGTTAATGTTGTTTTTCTTCATTCACTTATTGTCAATTTCTCTTAATACCTCTAGTATAGCACCTTAAAGGATATCTAGGCCTCTTGGCAGTAGATCTCGGCACTTTGGAATCCTTTGCTATTTTATTAAATTGAGCTATTGTATTTTACAAAAGTATTTCAAATCAAATTCCATACACATTTTAGCCGATCCTTGGAGGTGTTCTCTCAGTTCCACCTGGCTGCAGCTCAGAAGACAGATCCAGACCACAATGCTGGTGAGCTACACATTCAGGTGCCCGAAGATGCTGCCCACTTGGTGGGAGAAGGAAGGGGGCTGAGAATAGGAATAGAATTCTCCTTGGAATCCCCACAAGGAGGAATGCATTTTGTTGTGCCCGAAGGAGAAGGAACATTGACAGAGGTAAATTCAACTTTATAAATGTGTGTCTTTATAATTACAGTCAATTTAAGGCATCAGAGAGTAAATTAGATATTTACAACATAATAAAAAAAATAAGTATAACAGATTTGTCTATAAAATTAGTTCAAAAATTTGCCAAAAACCATCATAGTTTTTATAAGCATTGTAGTATTGATTATTTTAAATTGATTGAGTGTAAACAGTGAAATTTCTTTGATATAATTTTATTTTTGTGTGTGATGTTTGGAAAAGTAAGCATTTCTATTCTGTAGATTTAAATGTAGGATATTTTTGCACCTAATTTAATTACTGATTACCATTTATTTTTTGCAGAAATCCGCTCACATGTTCACATATGGGCACACAGCAAGGCTCTGGTTTCCGTGTGTGGACAGTTTTGCTGAGCCCTGCACTTGGAAGCTGGAGTTTACTGTAGACGAGAGCTTGACAGCTGTGTCGTGCGGTGAGCTGCTGGATGTGGTGTACACTCCCGATCACAGACGGAAAACATTCCATTATGTTGTCAACACTCCGGCCTGTGCACCAAACATTGCTCTGGCTATTGGGTAAGTTGTTGAATGCCCATAGTACTCTGCCTGGTAGCAGTGTTACTTTGAATTCATTTATTTATAGTTCATGATGTGTTGTTTAATCTTGAGCCATATTTATGTTGCAATAACTTCTAACGATTGTAAGTCACAATAAATTATACATAGACATAGAAATTAAACATAATAAAAATTAAAATTAAAACTTTCGCTAACATACGATTTTTTTTAATTCCAGACCATTTGAAACCTATGTAGATCCCCACATGAATGAGGTCACTCACTACTGTCTTCCACATCTGCTGCAAATACTGAAGAACACTGTCCGCTATCTACACGAGGCATTTGGGTTCTACGAGGAAACATTGTCAACTAGATATCCTTATCCATGCTATAAACAAGTTTTTGTTGATGAGGTGATTATTTATGTTTATTAATATAGATTTATAGAGTCCACATGCTACTTGCTTGATTTTCGCATACACAATTTTAAAGCTATTTGGACTAGTGCAGATCAATGTTTGTATGGAGATTATTTTTTTGGTACACAATTAAAAGAAACAGGTAGCATTGGGCTTCTAAATAAATTATCTCTTTGATGACCAGCCCTCTCTTTAAAATGGTTTTCGAAAGACATTTTTGTTGTTAATTATATACTTATACTAGCTGACCCGGCAAACGTTATTTTGCCATATAAATAATTTTTGGTATGAAAAATAGGTGTTGGCCGATTCGCAGACCTACTCAATATGCTCACAAAATTTCATGAGAATCGGTCAAGCCGTTTCGGAGGAGTACGGGAATGAACATTCTGATACGAGAATTTTATATATAAAATATTTTTTTGCAGACCACAGATGATGCAACAGCATACACCACAATGTCAATATTAAGCACTCACTTGCTACACTCAATAGCTATAATAGACCAAACATACATCAGTCGGAAGGCCATGGCTCAAGCAGTGGCTGAACAGTTTTTTGGCTGTTTCATAACAATGCAGAATTGGTCGGACCTGTGGCTCGCCAAAGGTATACCAGACTACCTATGTGGATTGTACTCCAAGAAATGTTTTGGTAATAATGAATATAGGTATTGGATACATCAGGAGTTGCAAGAGGTATGTTTTATGTGATAAAAATTATTAAAATATTACATGTAACATAATAAATTTATTAAAGACTCTTTGGAAATAAAAAATTGTGTAGTGCCACTCTTGAAAAATTAAGCCCTCTATCTCGAATTTTGCGCCACGCGGCACAGTGGCATCTAGTAGCAGTACGCAGAAATAAGGTTCACCCTCGATAGGAGTAGTAATGTCAAGCTAAATTATATATATTGTCTAGACACACTAGACCGAAGTTACGCGGCGTAAATTTGGCATGATTACGCCCGCAATGTATTTTAAATTGCCGATGACACACTATCCCGTCGCGTTCCGTCCGTATTTTGTATTGTTGTTTGTTATTGCGGACGTATTGCGTACGTAACTACGGCCTAGTGTGTTTAGACACTTACGGTGGTCGCAGCAAATATCACATAATTTTATCCAGCAAAAAACTGAAATATTATTTCTAGAATATGGCCAAATCTGGAGATTATCATTCAATAATCAGCACGTTTACTACGTGCTTACGTTAAATCTCACCAAAGAGGGAGAGGGGGTCAAAAATTCCTCGCGCAATTAAGGCGACGCCTTGAAAATTTGGCTGTAGCGATGCCGATTTTTCTCAGCAATGACTAAAGCTAAGAAACTAAAGTTCATTGTCAGTATTCATCATGTCTTTGTCTTTGAATTGCCCATAGCATAACACGATTGGACAACTTTTATAACACAGAATTATCAATCGAAAAGACCTCTGTAAAAAAAGAGATTCCTATTTTTCCAACAGAGGAGAGTGATTTAACGTTCCAAAATTTGTACATAAATTGAAGCATACACTTTAATATGTGCATAGCTTATATGAAATGTATTTATGGTTTTTAAATTACGTGATAAAAACCATTTTGTCGCTTACGCCCTTTCCATTTTTTGCTGTTCCATTGCTTGTTTTCTATGAGAGGCCGGCCCGGCCTCTCATAGAAAACAAGCAATCTAAAACATATCCAACACGGTTTCTTACTTTAACGCGGCGTCACCTTAATGGACACCCCCTTACTCGAATCATGTCCCAACTCCCAGGTGATGACATACGAGGAGCAGTTCGGCGGCATAGTGCTGGACCCGTGGCAGCCGCCTGCAAGCGGCGCGCGCGTCGACAGCAAGGACGTGTTCTACTTCCCCGTGCGGAATGTCCACACCATGTCGCCGCGGTATATCGAGGTGGGCTTCTTATTGAGTGGTTTGGAATTTGGCTTTCGATTTGGATGCTGTGTGTTCATTACCCACGAACAACACAAATCTGTTTCCAAATTTGCTAAGGATGTAGACTGATGAACTATGATGAATGATGTCTGACAAATAAAATGATCTACCGACCAGTGTAAAAACGCAGTCCTATGCTAATTATAGAGTGTTTACTTAGTAACAAATATGGAAGGCTCGAGTGTTTGCGTACATTACTTATAATTACGTGTTTTAAACGACTGTGCTAAAAGAAACAATATATTTTTGCCTTGTGTATATTTATTTTGAACACTAGTTATAGCGTTAACGATTTTTCTCATGTAAGATTTAAAGTTGCCATTGACCCAAATACGAATAGCTGCCGTTAGAAAAATGTTTGATAAGTCTTAAAAAATCAACTTTGTATACTTTTCATTTTCAGGTGATGCGTAAAAAGTCCCACCTGGTGTTACGCATGTTGGAGCAGCGGATCGGCCAAGAGCTGCTGCTGCAAGTGTTCAACAAGCAACTGTCTCTGGCTACAAACGCTGCCAATACCAAGATAGGTATGTGTATATTATGTGAATATATAATGTATATCCGAGGAAATTGATACCTAGGCAATTGACGGACCTATGTCGTTTGGTCGGCTTATGTCAATGTTAGCTATGATCGGCCGGATGGGTTTGACTTAACGCGACCGAATTACTTAGGTCTGCCATCTGCCTAGGAACTTCACTAAGGGCCGGGACACAAAAACACGGCACGACGTCGCACGGCGTACGGCGCCGTACGACGTCGTGCCGTGTTTTTGTGTCCCGGCTCTGATAGTACCACTTTTAAAGCAAATAAATGATTGATTGATTGACAGGCAGCGGTCTGTGGGGCCACCTGCTACTGTCTACGAACCTGTTCGTGAGGGCGATATTCACTGTGACGGGCAAGGACATGGCGGTATTCGTTGATCAGTGGGTCCGGACCGGGGGACACGCCAAGTTCTCGTTGACCTCGGTGTTTAATAGGAAAAGGTTGGTGATAACTGATTTCATTAAAATTATCAGTTGTGTTTGACGGTGGCTGCCACGCAACTTTAAAAAACAAATCTTTATCAATAACAATGAATTTAAAATTTTGTTAATCTCCCTAAAACTAGAGAACAGCTGAACCGAGTTGGCTAATTTTAGAAAAAATATTCGTGGAAGCCCAGGGAAGCTTTATATTAAAAGGAAAGCGATACTAAGTTCAGCAAGTCATCTAATTGACTATAACAATTTAGTGTTGATCTTTCGATTCATAAGAATTAATTCAAATTTTAAAAAATCAACAGGAATACAGTAGAACTAGAAATACGACAAGACTGTGTGACCGAACGCGGCATACGCAAATACGTCGGTCCGCTGCTGGTGCAACTTCAGGAGTTAGACGGCACATTCAAACACACACTACAGATAGAGAACACCGTCGTCAAAGCGGACATCACGTGCCACAGCAAGAGCAGGAGGAACAAGAAGAAGAAGATTCCCTTGTGTACGGGTGAAGAAGTTGATATGGATCTGTCGGCTATGGAGTAAGTTTTATATGGCATGATCATAAAAATATCTGTCTGTCAAAAAAGTCATGACAGGCGGGAAATTTTTTGTATGAAATAAAAAATATGAGAACTTTATTAATTAGACATAAAAATGTGCAAGGTGACAATACATATTTAAAATGTAATAAGCGTTCTCTGTGAAAATACAAAGAAAAAAATTCACCTTATAAGTGTGATTACGTTTAGAAAAATTTCCCGCCTGTCATGACTTTCTTGACGGACTATACAAGTATTATTAACATGATCAAAACAAAAAGAAAGCAATAATACAATCAATAATACTATCACATTTGGATATATTTTCGTGTGCGAAAGAGACTTTTCTGGTAATAGGTTAATGGGCGAAATAAAATCTTTAAAAGTATCAAAAATAGGTTATCACTTTTTAGCTATTGTCTTACTAAACTATAGTTATTAAAACTTTAGCGATTTTAAAGCTGGTTCTTGAGTAGCATTACACATTAAATAATTACAACATTATTGTAGCAAATCCAACAGCATCTCAAACAAATTATTTTTTAGCAAATTATTATTTTAGCAAATCCAACAGCATCTCTTTTTAAATTTCCAGCGACTCGCCCGTCCTCTGGATCCGGCTGGACCCCGAGATGTCACTACTCCGGACCACAGTCATCTCTCAGCCGGACTACCAGTGGCAGTACCAGCTCCGCCACGAACGTGACGTCACGGCACAGTCAGAGGCAATCGACGCGTTACACAACTACCCCGGCCCGGCGACGCGCAAGGCGCTGACTGACACTATAGAGAACGAGCAGGTGTACTACAAGATCCGGTGCCGGGCCGCACATTGCTTGACTAAGGTGAGAGTGATGCCTTGTTAACATTATGTTATAATGGCGGGTGTACTACAAGTTCCAGTGCTGGGCCGCACATTGTTTGACTAAGGTGAGACTGACATATTATTTTGCCCTGTGATATGTTCTGCTCAGTCTAAAGCTATCGATACGTTACACAACTACTCCAGCACGGCGACTCGCAAAGCTCTGACAGATAATAGAACAAGTAGGTGTACTACAAGATCCAGTGTCGAGCTGCACATTGTTTGACTAAGGTGAGAGTAATGCCCTGTTGACTTTGTTACAATGGCAGGTGTACTACAAGTTCCAGTGCTGGGCCGCACATTGATTGAGGTGAGAGTGATATTATCTATGACTTACTAATTATATGCCTTGGTGATAAGTTGTAAAGGTGCATAGACGATTAATTCTAAACACTCAGTACCTACTCCGTAAGCAAGTGGGTATAAAAAATAATAATTATTAATACTTAATTTGTTAAACGTCACTATTGTTGTGATTATAAGTATAGTATATGTAAAGTAGTGTCGTTGCGACGATGCGATGAGACGGAACAATATGCTCACACTCTAAAGATATTTTAAGCCAAGGGAAGAACACAGTATAGTTTTCAATAATAATTATTAATGATGAATCTTACCTTCAGGTGGCGAACGCCATGATAAGCCTGTGGGCGGGCCCGCCGGCGATGCTGACGATATTCCGCAAGATGTTCGGTTCCTTCTCCGCGCCGCACATCATCCGCCAGAACAACTTCGACAACCTGCATCACTACTTCCTCCAGAAGACTATACCAGTGGCTATGGCTGGTGAGTGATGATGATGATATTGCACGAGTTTGTTTTCTATTGAAATGCGGTCGCGGATTACTCAGAATTTCGTACATTGACTCTTCCCTTTTTTGTTTCTCTTTTGTTGTACTACATAAGTTTATTGTTGTCGTTTATACTGGTGCGTAATAAGAGCGATGGTGATAACTCGTAGTAATATTATGTCACTGAATTTTAACAACCAGTAGCTCTTCGCACATTACACCCAACTCACAGCATGGCATGGAAATGAAAGCTATATTGTTAGGATATAAGAGCAAAATTTGCCAACTCACACCGCGTGGACAGCGTTGGCGACAAGTCGTCAACTATTTGTTTGCTTGTTAGTAAATTAACTCCTAAGTAACACTACATGAAGCTGATAATTCAATGCTATTCTGTGAGTTGGGTTGGAGTGGAGCGGTGTAATATGCGGTGACCATAAAACGTATTCATTGCGCCATAATAATTCATTTATGTGACATCTGTGATTTTCGTACTTACTTGTAAATGTGACCTCTTCACACTTGGGTATACATACGAGTCCCGTGCATTTACCGAATTTCCGCGCAAACAAAATTTCATAACATATCTAATAGTAATTCTATACTTATTATAAAACAAAGTCGCTTTTTTTCCCTCATGTCCCTTTGTTCCCTTTAATCTTTAAAACTACGCAACAGATTTTGATGATTCTTTCAGTGTTAGATAGCCTATTTATCGAGGAAGGTTATAGGCTATATTTTATCACTCTAAGACTAAAAGGAGCAAGGAAATAGAGGAAAATGTGGAAAAAACGGCGAAAATTATTTGAAAGGGCTAACTTGAACGCGCTAATCTCAGGAACTACTGGTCCGATTTGAAAAATTCTTTAAGTGTTAGATGGCCCATTTATTGAGGAAGGCTATAGTTTATTATTATTATTAATTTTTATGTTATTTGGCACAGATAAGAAGTAGACCACGTGAAGGATCATAGGCTATCGATTTTAATCATTTTTTCAGTGGCTATATTATATTTTATACTCGTGCGACGCCGGGGCGGGTCGCTAGTCAACACTATTATAATCGATAATCTTATTTCAGGTCTCCGCAATATCCATGGCATATGCCCGCCCGAAGTCGTCCGGTTTCTCCTGGACCTGTTCAAGTATAATGACAACTCGAAGAATCACTTCTCCGACAACTACTACAAGGCCGCGCTGGTAGACGCGTTAGCGGCCACCATCACGCCGGTCATATCTGTGTTGCAGCCGGTTAGTTTACATCTAATAGCGGAAAACTACTACTTAGCCACCATTAAAGCTGCGTTTCCACCAGAGATATTGTGTTGCGAGGAATATGTTTTTGAGAACCAATAGAATCGCTTCATTGACGTGAGCTCGCCGTGACCTCGCTCAGCGCGGCGATGCTATTAGATCTTATAAACACATTCCTTGCAAAGTCGCAACTCGCAACACATCTCTGGTGAAAACGCAGCCTTAAATTAACATTTATTTGACTTCCTCCTTCACCAACTTCCAAAAAAAGAAAAAGGTTATAATAATATGTTCAGCTGTAGATATTTTTTTAGCCATGTAGATTCAGCATTTTTTTACAGATTCGAAATCTATACCATATTTAATCTAATCGATTAAACATTTTGGATAGTTTTACAAAGTTCAATACTATAATAATAATCAATTCCATCTAGGGTGCACCTATAACAGCAGATTCTCTGTCCGCCGACACCAAACTCATCCTAGAGGAGATAACGCGAGTCCTGAACTTGGAGAAGGTGCTCCCGTGCTACAAGAACACCATCACCGTGAGCTGTCTCAAGGCCATCCGGCGGCTGCAGCAGTGCGGCCACCTGCCGAGCATACCGACAGTGTTCCGGGCTTACGCGCAGTATGGACAGTATATAGGTAGGTGACAAGCATTTACTTAATTGCTTACGTACAACTGCTTTGAAACCATTTTGTTCTCATTCAAATGGATGTCTAGTATCGTTGGTAGGCATCATGTAGACTTTCAGAAAATATTTGCAAAATTTTATTCTGAATAAAAATTTTTGAGTTTGAGTTGTAACGCCTCTGTGGTCCAGTGGTTAAAAGTGTAGCTCTTGACTCGGAGGTCGTGGGTTCGATTCCCGCGTTGGAAACATATTTCCAAATTTGGTTAAAATGCAGGCTGATCAACTGATTGTCTGACGAGTAAGATGATCCATGCGTCGGATGGGCATGTAAAAAGTCGTTCCTGCGCCTGTTCTCTCGCCAGTCGTGTCGGTCCTCCGTCCCACTGGGTTATGAGAGTAAATAAATAGAGAGTGCGCTTGTGTACTGCGCACACACTTGGGCACTTTAAAACGACTCTTGCATTACATTCTTAGTCAAAGTCAAATTTTTTTATTCAAATTTCAATAAAACCGGCCACTGCCACCGAAACCGGTGTGGGAGTTATTAGTATCGTAGTAATGGAGACTCGCCCTGACAGTCGATTGTCGAGGACTGATATAATGATAATTGATCATTACAGACGTGCGTCTCGCGGCGTTCGAGTGCCTAGTCGAGTTCGTATCGGTGGAGGGGCGGGCGGAGGACCTGTCGGCGCTGCTGGCGGTGGTGGAGGGCGACCCATCGCCCGGCGTGCGGCACCGCGTGGCGCGCGCGCTGCGGGCCGCCCCGCCCTTCGAGCGCGGCGCCCGCCACGCCCTCGACACCGAACAACTCGTGCACAGGTACACACATACCCAATATTCGCATTCACAAACTAGTGCACAAGAATTACTACTGTTGAGAATACGAACTGGGGTATCACTTATGTAAATTGTGCGAATAACCCAAACGATGGTGCGAGTGGGCCTGAATTCGTATCCTGATATATTATATCCTGATAAATCTGGTAGTGAGTGAGCAACATAGGGGAGGGGGGAGGGGAGTAATACCTATCTATAGGGGTGTAGAATGTGATTTGCGAACCAAACCCATTCTATTGTATCCTACAACACATTCTTCTCAACGCAGCTCTGATGGAAACGCAGCCTAAGTGTCTAAACACACTAGGCCGAAGTTACGCGGCGTAATTTACGTCCGCAATGTCAAATGCATACAAAATACGGACGTAACGCGACGGAATAGTAATAGAATTTAAAATACATTGCGAGCATAATCATGCGGAATTTACGCCGGCGTAACTTCGGCCTAGTGTGTTTAGACACTAACTCTTGTTGTATTACGAGCGACCTGCGTACGATGCGGTTATCGTTCACCATCACGTCGTGATTCATCTCTAACCGGGTCAATAAGCACCGTAAGCGTAGTATAGTTAAATATAAAAAACACAAATCCAATCTTATTTCCACAGACTATGGAATAACATGAACAGTCAACTATCCAACGACTCGCGGCTCCGATGCGACCTCGTCGATCTATACTACACACTCTACGGTTTGAAGCGACCTCTATGTGTGCCGCTGCCGGAGATACAGGCGATGATGAAGCAGATGCACCACCGGGAGAGGGAGAGATTGGAAAGAGAGAGAGAGAGGGCGGAGCGGGAGAGAGAGAGGCTGCGCGAGGTGGAACTGAAGCCCATCATTAAGCAGGAGATTGTAGAAGTGAGTATACTAGATATTGTGATTGGTAAGATAATGCTGCGTGGTATAGGCCGCGTAAAACTTTGAGAACGCGAGGTGAAAATGGGCAGTATTTCATGAATTAGGCCTAGCTAGGTCCATGTTCTCTGCCAAAACTCCTAGCACACTAAATTTCATAAAAAAATCTTGCAGCTGTTTTCAAGAAAACGATAATTATACAGCTTGTAAGATAATAATAATACTTTAAATTGTGTTCCAACAATAATTACAAGATTTTTTTTATGTAAGTGTATGTTTATACAGGGTGCTTCAAAAGTGGCATATTAATCCGAAAATTTTGCTTTTCCATGGTAAAAAAGTCATGACCAACAAAGATTCTATGCACGATCAATATTTTTTTCACGGATTTCCAAAAGTCGTAGAACAAAAGCTATTCTGAATGACCCCTCGAATCACCCTTAAGGCTTACTATACCACTTTTGAAACACTCTGTATAAATATACAATTTGTTAAAAAAATCTGTTGCTGTATTATCCTGTATCGATAGATATACATTTTCCTCAAGCTTGAAATATAAGATTGCAATTTATATAATGTGTTCTGTTATTAAAGACCCCAATAAAGGACGAGCTGCAAGTGGGCCCGATGCTGACTACGGACGTGCCGACCGAGCTCCCCGTCCCGCTCACACATATCAAAGAGGAGGACGACAAGATAGACATCATTTCCGTCACGGATACTCCCATGCCTATGTTCAATGTGAGTATGGAGTCAAGAATTCATTCGGACCACATCTTGCAGTCATAACCGACTGCAAAATGCGGTTGCCGCACGGCGATCTGCAGTTTTCATACTAAATTCATATCCGCCATACACGGACCGCTCGAGCAGGTCTTGAGCGGTCTGTGCAAATTTCAACGCGACCGCTCTAGAGCAGTCGGTCTGATAGGTCTACTACGAAACCGTTTTGAGACTCAAACCATCGGACAAGAACGCCGCGTCCAAGAACAATGTCATTTCACGTTTGTTAGAGTAGGACGCGGCATTTTCATTCGATTGTTTGAGTCTCAAAACAGTTTCGTGGTACGGACCCTCACTGTAATTTGCGGTCCGTCTATGGCCAGTCTTAGAGCTATCTTTCTCGGACAGGAGGTGGGCAAGCGCGAGTATATATCAGACAACGCGGCGCCGCTGCCCGGCATACCCGGCTCGGCCGGCCCCGTCGGCTTCGAACCCGGCATGTTCGCCGACAGGACAGACCTCGGAGCACCCAAGGTATGTATAATAGTAATTAGTAGTAGTATAACAGTAGTCATAACATACCATCCCTGTTTCGGTGGCGGGTTTCATTGAGACCGGAATGAAATCCATGGAGTATATCGACGTCAAATAGATAGTCATTTGGCGTCACTCACACACAGTTCACTTATCTTCTTTATCGTAACACTAGCTGTCCCGGTGGACTACGTGTTACCAATAAAACCTTCCCTGGACTCCTACGAATATTTTAAGACCAAAATCAGCCTAATCCGTTCAGCCGTTTTCGAGTTTTAGCGCGACTAACACAATTTGAAATCCATTTTTATATACATTTTAAGACTAAAATCAGCCTAATCCGTTCAGCCGTTTTCGATTTTTAGCGCGACTAACACAATTTAAAATCCATTTTTATATATGTTACGCTCAAAGACCGAAATCGCGCAATGAGCAAAAAAAAGGCTCACAACGCGTTGTGGTCACAGTGAAACAGCCACGACGCGAAATTCGCGTCGTGGCTCTAATGAAAATGGCCACGACGCGTTCTGGCAATCGCAAAAAGTCCATAACGCGAAATTCGTGTCGTGGCTGATATGCTATTCGTTTTTCTTGATCTGTTCTTGATTGATTAATTGTCCATAGGTATGGAAGATTATATTTGAATTACCACGTGTACTAGGTTCAAAATATTTTTTCTTTTACTAAATCACTGCATAACGTGTTTTATCATTATTATTTATAAAATATCCATACTTCCATACTACCCGTACTATTATTATTACTGTCTGTCTGGCGCAACATAGTTGCGGGCATCAACTAGTAGTATTATATTTAAATTATATATAAATAAAAAAAAAAACTAAATTTACTTATTATTTATTGAGATCAGATTACCTTATATTAAAAAAAAAAAAAAAAACAATAGCACTTTGCGCCAGACAGACAGTAATAATATTAGTACGGATATTATGGAACTATGGATATTTTACAAATAATAATGAAAAACTTGATATGCAGTTATTTTGTAAAATAAAAAAATATTTTGCAGTACGCGTGGTAATTCAAATATAATCTTCCATACCTATGGACAATTAATCAAGAACAGATCAAGAAAAACGAATAGCATATCAGCCACGACACGAATTTCGCGTTATGGACTTTTTGCGATTGCCAGAACGCGTCGTGGCCGTTTTCATTAGAGCCACGACGCGAATTTCGCGTCGTGGCTGTTTCACTGTGACCACAACGCGTTGTGAGCCTTTTTTTCGCTCATTGAGCGATTTCGGTCTTTGAGCGTAACATATATAAGAAAAAGATATAGCATTATAAGAATTCCGTTGTTTGTTCGCTGATATCTTTTAGGCTGCTTAACGAAGGATGTAAAAGCGGTTTTCAGCAGTACATAGAGTGATTATGATAATTAATATTTACATTATATAATACTTTGCACTCATGGTGTAATAAAAATATTTGCTTTTAATCTCTAAAGGTTAAGGGAAACGAATAAATCAAAAGTATCTAGTAATTTTTGTTACTCCTGACATCTACACTTTCACAAGATCGTACATGGTGGGTCTTAGCGTAGTTCATATATTAAAGACTACTTAACTTTAATGAATAGTTAGAACAAATACGGAGCTTACGTCAGACTTCATTTAGTTGAATTTGAACGAGTAATTATTAAATCACCCTGAGTGCGGCAGTAAGCTAATGTTATAATGCAATCTGCTCTATCTTCTCAGGCCAAGAAGAAGAAGAAGGACAAGAAGAAGCACAAACACAAGCACAAGCACAAACACAGCAAGGACAGGAAGGACCGTCCCCCCCTCCCTCCCGGCGCCCTGCGGCCCCCCTCCGAGCTGCGTCTGCGGGAGGAGACGAGAGAGACGTTCAGCTCGCTCAGCTCCAGCCAGAGCCCCTCAGAGGATATCTCCCTCACCACGAATATGAGCTTCTGATTAAGTGTAACTAGCAACTTTGATTGAACCAAAATGGCGGAATGCAGGGTAGAATGAATCTTGCGACAACAATAAAATAGGCGTTTGACACTGCCAGATAGATGTCGCACAATATATTTTATTTGTGAAAAATTTTGCATTATTCATAGACAGCAAGACGTATAATTTTCTTTTGCTGTATTGCTGTCGCTAAATATAAAATACCGAACGGTTTTTTCTTCGTCAAGTGTCACCTAAAAACAGGCACGAGTGATTGCCGCAGCGTCGCCATTTTGGCTTAGCGAAAGCTATAATAATATTAATTTAATAAATGAATATAATATAGTAAGTACAATGACTTTGGTGTTTTTATTGATTGTAGATTGAGGTGAGTGAGATATCAGATATATAGCGCATAATAAATGCTTTTAATCGTTGAACATATGTAAAAAATATCCACAACCGAACGTAGAACCTCCTCATTTTTCGGAAGTCGGTTAAAATGTGTCAATGTAATAAAAACAACAATGTACAATTATTGTACACCAGTGTTTTTCAACCTGTGGGTTGAAAAACACTGGTGTAAGTACACCAAGCGACCGAAGACAGTTGTGAGCCACGCGCGGCCGCAAGCGATCGCGATGTACGGAATTGTACCTTTAAACATGTAAAAAAATGTCAAAATACTGTTTTCTTTTCCGCATGGCTAAAGACACAGATGCTTGTCATTTAATCGTATGGCGCATGGGCACTGAACAGTGTCACGTTATTTTGTTCAACGCCACAATTAAAAGTTAGCAAAATTAGACATCGCAACGAATCGGTTAAGGAAGGTCGAAAAACACTAACGTACACTCATGCAGACGCATACATCACAGACAGACGTCCAGTCAGACATAGCGGGAACCTCGCGTTTTCCGTGTAGAAACCAAGCGGTTTGTGTGAACGCTGTAATACCGCTATCCCCAAACCGCGACCCGCCGGGACTTTATTTGTGGCCTGCGTGATGTTAAACAATTTTGAAATTATCACGCCCACCGGCAAAATAACGTAAAGTCTACGTGGTAGTCGTTAAATTTTTTCCATTCTTAATTAAATCTTAAATTTGAAAAATGTAATTTTTTAACCCTAAAAAAATTTTGTTGCGGCTCGCGACACCAAGACCAAAACCGCCCGCATGAAAAAAGGTTGGGGACCACTGCTGTAATACAATGCATTGGGGATACATTACATTAGAGATTTTTTCCCGCTAAGAAGCTAAAATTTCCATACAAAGTTCAAAGTTTATGATGGATTAAATTTGACCACAGTCGGATTTCTAGTTATAAATTAGTAAAGTAGGGGAGCCCAAGAGGGGATATCGCAATATGCTCGAGCGTGTCAGATTAAGCTTGTATAATGCATAATAGGCTTCCCACTTGTGTCTATTTATATCACTGACCTCCATTATACATGTTTAAATGTTTAATAGAGATCACTGATATCCTGTTATGTATACAGCATACCCCAAAGAAATTTCAACTGATGATTTAAAGGTAAAGTGAACCAGTAGGAACATTAAAAAAAAAAAACAAAGCTTTATATTTTCCTATGTAAGCTTCCCAAATATTTTATATCGCACTCGACTATGTTGTGTAAAATCTTGTATTAATTTATTTATATGTAACTAAGTAAGCAATTTTCTGAATATATTTTATTTTTCATTACTTTAAAATGATTGCAGTTTTTGAACTCACCACCGCTAAAAAAACGTAATCCACAAACCTACTACTTACTAGGTCTCCATGACAGTAACTTTACAAATAGACAGTATATATTAAAAGTCTACGATACAAATAGCACTCTTGGCTCCCCTAGTATAATACGTCACGTTGTATTTTAAAATAACCTTTCCTTAAATTTGCCGCAAATAGAATATCAACTTTCCAAAACATTTTGGTCATTAGAGCGCTTACAGACGAACGGCACATGTCGGCGGCACGCGTCGGCGGCAGTCGACGGCAGACGATGGCACGTGTCGTCGACAGTCGATGGCAGACAACGGCACATGTCGCCGACACGTGTCGTTGGCGGCAGTTGACGGCAGCCGTCGACAGTTTATCACGCTTGCAGTTGTGACGTAACGCGTAAAGGTAAGCGTCCACAGGTCGATATCGTACGCAACGGACGTTTTGCATCAAACGGATATTTTTTTTTACAGTAGATCCACTGTATCGGCAGCGTACGGATTACCGACTAGCCAGTATGTTTATGTTCAAATTAGTCCAAACATCCATCCACAGTGTTTTGTTTTCAGTGTGAAATGGGGGTGTCCCGGGTGTGGACGGAAAAGTCGAAAGCAGAAATTTTCGATTAGGTAGATTAAAAAAAATATCAGTTTGATGCAAAACGTCCATTGCGTAAGATACTGACCTGTGGACGCTTACCTTAACGCGTTACGTCACAACTGCAAGCGTGATAAAGTGTCGACGGCTGCTGTCAACTGCCGCCGACACGTGCCGTCGTCTGCCGTCGACTGCCGCCGACGCGTGCCGCCGACACGTGCCGTTCGTCTGTAAGCGCTCTAAGAGTGATGATACAAGGGACAAACAGACTGCCTTTGGCGTTTATAATATTACTAGATGACGCACGCACCTCCATTGCGCAAAAACTCGTCAATCGCTTGGGAACCGTACCTACATTTTACCAGGATATAAATTATCCTAATAAATATGTCCTCTGCCGGGTAGTATTTGCATACCCAACAAAATCGGTTCAGCGGTTTAGACGTGAAAAGGTAACAGACAGACGACAGACACTTTCGCATTTATATATTAACTAGCGACCCGCCCCGGCGTCGCACGGGTATAAAATATATAGCCACTGAAAAAATGACTAAAATGGATAGCCTATGATCCTTTATGTGGTCTACTTCTTATCTGTGCCAAATAACATAAAAATTGCTCCAGTAGTTCGCGAGATAAGCCCTTTCAAATAATTTCCCCCGTTTTTTCACATTCTCCTATTAGTATTAGCGTGATAAAATATTGCCTATAGACTTCCTCAATAAATGGGCTATCTAACACTGAAAGAATTTTTTAAATCGGACCAGTAGTTCCTGAGATTAGCGCGTTCAAGTTAGCCCTTTCAAATAATTTTCCCCGTTTTTTCCACATTTTTCTCTATTTCTTCGCTCCTATTAGTCTTAGCGTGATAAAATATAGCCTATAACCTTCCTCGATAAATGGGCTATCTAACACTGAAAGAATCATCAAAATCCGTTGCGTAGTTTTAAAGATTAAAGGGAACAAAGGGACATGAGGGAAAAAAAAAGCGACTTTGTTTTATAATAAGTATAGATATGGAATATGGATGTTGACGAATTCATCTACTTAGTGTTAACCGGTCTGTGTCAAGATTCCACATAATTATTATTGTGCAATAGTGAAGTCGATTCCGCCGTCTGCGATCAAACGGTACTGCCGGCATTTAGGGTTCCGTATCCATTTTTTTATCGTCGAAGCTTGAAATTTTGGGAAACGGTACCAGCTAATAAGCACGTTACAACTTTACACGTTACAAGGAAAGGTCACAGCATAAAATTTTTGACGAATCCTGATTAATCTAAAATATTATTAAATTACAGTGGTCCCCAACCTTTTTTTCATGCTTGCCACAAACATGTTTTGGTCTTGGTTTCTCGGGCGGGGCCGCAACAAAATTTTTTAGGGTTAAAAATAACATTCTACAAAATTAACGATTTTAAAGTGGAACAAATTTAATGACTATCACGTAGACTTTACATTATTTTGCCGGTGGGCGTGAATTTCAAAATGGTTATATCTAAATTAGGTTAACAAAGTTAACACGCTTCGAACGTCTAAATAAACCGGTTTTTTTAGTGAAAAACTAATTAGATACTTTCGCAGACGCTGGAGCCTGGACCTGAATTTTTGGCAAAATCTTTGGTCAGATGCATTTTGTCGACGACCATTTTTATAGCAGAAAGTCTTTGCTTATTATAACCATAGTGATGAACATGATGCAGGCAAAAAACATAACAACATAACGCTTCGGTCTTCGCCTATGTCCCAGTGCAGAGGTCACCAAATGGCGGACCGCTGACCCATTGTGTGCGGACCAAACATGTTCGAAGAAGAACTTCGTTAAAAATTTATTTCGGTCTCGACATACCGATGAACATGTAGCTACAAAAATTGACACTTTTTCTCATTGATATAAAGAAACACCTTTGTAATTTCCGTAATTACATTTGTTTAATAAATATTTTTTTAAACGTGTGGATCGCGAAGGTAATTTTATTTCTTAAAACGGACCCCGAGCGAAACTAATTGATGACCCCTGTCCCAGTGTATGATTATAGAGCGGACATTCATAGATACCGAACCTCCGTTACTCACCCTATATTTGTATGGTTGCCTAATCTATGTAACTTAATATGCCTGTGTCCTTAATGCTATAAACTGAAGAAGTTTAATCCATAAATTCTCGAGTTAAGGCAATCGTAAAAATCATTTTTCCATTCTGATACATATTCATGGGGTTCTCCTCGGAATGTCTAGTTTTATTATTAGAACAAGAAAAATTGATTTTATTGAGTAGGAGTTTTAGGAGAGTAATAAAATATATTTTACGAAACCCACATTATTAATTATTAAATATTGTTACTTTGTGATTAATAATATGTTTGTATTATTTATAGAATGCGGCGACTAACGATAACAACTTGTTTTTAGGGTTCCGTACCTAAAGGATAAAACCGAAACCATTCCACTAATGCTCTCTGTCTGTCCTGTTTCTCTACTAAGCTGTATTTTATAAAAATTACCGCTGAAATTTTTACCTTAGCTTCATTTTACGCCAAAACTTTTTTTTTCAAGTTAAATATTGGAGAGAACATAATTATGATATTCTATTAATCATTGGAGAACAACATAATAATTACTACGTCTTATGTGTTTTATTTGGTTCAAATAACAAAAAACTTTCACTGGTGCGACAGGCATTTAAATAATATTATTTATTAAGTAATAAATATTAAGTATATGGATATCAAACGATGGTAACGGAGTTCTGTTACCATCGTTTGACATAAAAAAGCGTGTTATAAAAGAAAATAATATTTGTATATTATATTTTAGTTTAGTCTTCTCTTCTTTATATATTCGATTTTTTTGCTCGCTATTTAGTAATACATATAATGGTTTTAACATAATAAATAATAATATAATATATTAATATACGAAACTATTCAAACACTAGTTGGACTCGCACTTGTCGAATCATTATTAATGCTTTATCTCACGTTGGTTTTATTGCCTCTTATATTCATGTTACAGTTTAGTGAAAAGTCGAAAATTATTAAATATTTCCAAATAAAATACAAATATAAATAGTTTATTGAGCATAATATAAAATATATTGTTTACTTACAAAAAAGTTTATAATTTCGGTCCCCCAAACTATGCAAACAAATTATAATTAATCTTGAAGATTAGGTACATATGCTAGTTATGTTCATTTAAATTGATCCTTATTTATTTAAAACATCTTATATATAAAATTCTCGTGTCACAATGTTAGTCCACGAACTCCTCCGAAAAGGCTTTACTGATTTTCACCAAATTTTATATGCATATTCAGTAGGTCGGAGAATCGGCTACTCGGTACTTTATATATTGATAAGTACATTTGTTGAATAAATAATAGTAAATTATTACAACCTGAGACTGACGGCGACCATTGTTTGTGCGACGAGATAGCGATCGACGTTGCCATGGCGACATACTTATTTAGTCACTTCAATAAAATAATATGGGCGAAATACTTTAAATATTATGGCAAAGCAACGTCTGCCGGGACAGCTAGTAATCTATATAATCTATACCAATATTCTGAATACAATAATGTGTCTGTCTGTAACTTTTCACGCTCAAACTGATTAGTGATTACCGTGATGGGTACAGGGTAGGGATATTTGTTACTTATTATGTTAATACCCCTTATAATATATTAAGTAATAAACTGTCATTATAATAAGTCTACTGTAAAAAAATATGAGGTTTATTCATTAGTTATGACTTATGATTAAAACTAAGTATGTTTGTTATCGAAATGTTCAAAACTAACTTACTGGTCATTAGGTAATTTTCTTAATTTTTTTTTATTTAACGGTGACATGCAAAATCATTGATGTATTTTATGGTATACGTAATATATTATTATTAACCCTTAAAGGCTACAACGGTGTTTTTACACCCGGGTCACGAAATCTTCTGGCTATAGTTTTTTTATGCGCGAACTGATCGCTTCGTGTTTTCGTGTATTCTTCTAAAAGGTAAGTAGCCTATGAATACGCAGTAAAAACAGTGAATAGCACACGCAGATTTTGATATACGAAGGTGGACCTTTACACCCGTTGTAGTCATAGTGGGGTATTAAAATTTATCGAAAGTAAAATGTTTATTTTAATGCCTAGTTTTATTATTAACTCATTATTTAAAAATTCGTTGTTATGTTTCATTTCAGATCATATAGTCTGTATCAAAAACTACTTTGGACATCGACAAGTCTGATAAATTGGACCACAGGCAAAAGTCATTCACTAAAGTGATGCATAAAGTATTGTCGCCAAAAAAGGCTGCTGCGCAAGCTGGATTTTCTAAGCTTATTTCGATTTTGTTTACTTTATTATGACATACAATTGTATTTTTTTACCTTATGGATATTTAACGTTGTTCGTGGTGGCCGAAAAGGAAGATCTTCCGACCGAGAGAGATAGCATGCTCGGTCAGGCCGAAGCCCACTGACGTCATTTCAGACGTTGTATATATCTTGCCGTTCTCCGAAACTTCGATAGCGCGATGCAGGATTGTTAGGCGAATTGTGGGTACCGCCACAGATAATTTATTTCGTGACATACAAACTTTTTTTGTATACAAATTTTATGGAAATTTCAATTACGAAAAGAAGATATATTTTTTTAAAAGTTCATAAATATTTTGTGCGTCTTATTATTGTCTGTTCTGTGATTATAAAAAAAAAATGACTTAATAATAAATTAAAAACCAGTAAGTATACAATATAGTAGATTTTTCATACAGGTAGTCATATTTCTGCAGTTTTCAGGATTCTGCTTAGTTGTCATGGTAGATGGTATTTTTATAATAAATATGGGGTTTTTATGCATTTGTTTAAGGGTTTAAAGTCCAAATAAAATTTCGAACCCCTTTTTGCAACATGAAGATTTTAATTAAGTCATTATTTTCCAATTTTAAGAACCGGGTGTTTTTACACCCGTTGTAGTCATAATAGTACACGAAATCATTGTAGCCTTTAAGGGTTAAGTGGGTATACTATTATTATTTAACCGACATCTTTTAAAGGGCATACATACCTATAACTGGCTACTGCTGTCAATCTAAAGTTATTATTTGTTGAAAAAAGAAAACTTTTTTAAATATTTTTATTGCAATATTTACTTATGCAACCCTTTGTAGTTCTATAGATAGAGGCATTGAAAATGTTCCGGAATCTATTTTAGCTTTGTGAACATTTCAAGAATAGTTGCAGACTGCAGTCAATCAAATCGTATTAGAAATCATTGGATTGAGATTATTTTAACCGACTTCCAAAAAAGGGGAAGGTAAACACCTGCTGCTATAAAAAAAGACGGGTTGCACTCCGGGAGTGCCGGCAGAAGTGAAAACAAGATTATTAACGTTGTGCATTTTTTAACCCATTTTTTTATGAAAATCGATTATTAAAAAAATCGTTTTTTTTAATTAATCGAAACCCTTACAATCGATTAAATTTTTAACCCATTTTTTATGAAAATCGATTTTTTAATTAATCGAAACCTTTACAATCAATTCGAGTTCGAGTTCGACACAAAGCACTACTCTCCAACCGTCTTACGGTTTTTCCAAGATTTTTCTATCAGCACGAGAATCTGACGCGAGTTTCACAGTTTTTACCCATCCCACAAAAGTGCTCAACGCCGCTAAAGAAGTTTTCAATTCAATAATTTTTGTGTTTGCCATTTTGGCTGATTGAAACAAAACAATTAGGAGAAATCGAACATCTTCTTCTGTTAAATATAATTTAATGGATATAGTTAGTATTGTTCAAATATTACGTTCATTACAAATGAGATCGACCTTTTGAAGGATAGCGTCGTCAGTCCTTAGTTGATCGACGAAGCCTGCGGCGTTAGTCGCGCGATAGACGACGGACTGACTTGTTCTATCTGGACGATATTCTTCTTTTCTACAAATAGATATTCTTCTTTATTTCCACAAACATGACAGACACATGGACAGACAGGAAGACAAAAAAGTTAAATGTGGCGATCGTCGGTGGAGGGCTGGTAAATATTTGTTTCTTTATTACCTAGTCGTTTTTAATTACATTTACTGCCGCACTCAGAGTGGAACATTATTTACTTAAATGTAATTAATTCATAATTATCTGTCAAACTCTTCATTAAATTGAAGGCACAATAATTAAATGTCTCTAAGTACGGCGGTAAATTTAATATTATAATGACAATTTACAGATTAAGATCTATTTATAATTGCTTTTTTTTATAAATAAAAGTCGAAAATTCTACCAACTTTTAAATTTATTTTTAATTAATTATTAATATTTTAGCTATGGTATTCTATTATTTTAGTGTAAATTAATACCTATGTAATTAATATTAATTATAAAATATATCGTAAAGACTAAAAAAACTGGATTAATTTTGTAAGGGCTTTGACAGATGGCGTCCTTTTAGTGCGGCAAAATGTACGGTTTCCGCAAATCAATATTTCTACAACGCTCTATAAAGTGAGAGTCACAATCAAAATTCAGTTTTCAAAATATTGAATACTAGATGTTCCGCATGGCTTCGCCCGCGTAAATTAGGAATTTGACAGGACCGTACATTTTTCACAAAAAATAGTCTATGCCCCTTCACGCGTGGTCCTTTATCTGTGCCAAATAACATATTACTCCAGTACTTCGTGAGATAGGCATTTTCAAATAAATCCTGTTTTTTCCACATTTTCCTCTTAAAGTTAAAATTCAAAAATGTTTACATTGTAAACATTATAATTAATTAGTGAATTGTTTTTTAAACAGGTGGGGTCTTTAGAAGCTCTATATTTGGCTAAGAAGGGGCACCGAGTCTCTCTGTACGAGTACCGTGAAGGTCAGTATCTGATCTATTGCATTATGTATGGAACCAGTATGAAACACAATATATTAAATAACTAAATACGATTGTAATTTTTAGGGTTCCGTACCCAAAGGGTAAAAACGCGACCCTATTACTGAGACTTCGATGTCTGTCCGTCTGTCCGTCTCTCCGTCTGTCTCCAGGCTGTAACTCAAGAACCGCTATAGCTAGACTTCTCAAATTTTCACAGATTGTGTATTTCTATTGCCGGTATAACAACAAATGCAATAAAAATAATTTTTAAGGGGGGCTCCCATACAACAAACGTGATTTTTTTAGGTTTTTTCATTCGTTATCAAAAATGGTAATAGGTAGGCGCTTGAAATTCTCACAAACGCCTTAATGTCTATTTTATTAATTAATAATAATATTTAAATAAAATAAAAATTTAAGGGGGGGCTCCCATAAAAAAACACAATTTTTGGCCTATTTTTGCTCTATAACGGTACGGAACCCTTCGTGCGCGAGTCCGACTCGCACTTGGCCAATTATTTAAGTATCTACTGGTATCTATTAATTTTGGTTTTTATTTTTCTAATGCATTTAAGAAACTTAAGAGTTTATAAATTCAAGGACAGCGCAGCGAAATTCTAAAATTAAAAAAAAAAAGCCTAGACCAGCGGTTCTCAAAGTTTTTTGGTGGTGGATGCTGGTGTCTGATAACATTTTTAAAAACTATTTATGTATTGCTAACGGAGCCCCTACAAGGCGTTTGTAGAGCCCCAGGGCTCATGGTGCAGGGAGCACACTTTGCGAATGTCTGACCGAAATAATCTGAAACGCACGAATTCGCGCCTTTTTAGGGTTCGGCTACCCAAAGGGCAAAAACGGGACCCTATTACTAAGAGTTCGATGTCTGTCCGTCTGTCCGTCTGTCTGTATCCAGGCTGTATCTCAGGAACGGCTATAGCTAGACTTCTGAAATTTTCACAGTTTGTGTAATTACGAGTATCTACTTTAATAATTAATAATAATAAAATAAAAATGTAAGGGGTGCTCCCATACAAAAATTACTACACAATAATTTTTACGGAAACCTTCGTGCCCGAGTCCGACGCGCACTTGGCCGATTATCTTTAAACTTTAACTTATTCTTTTAAAGTGAATAATTATATTCTTTGCAATTTGCAACACTCCGAGTATAATCGATAAACTTTGAGCTTTCTTTTAATTCTTTATAACTATTAGTAAGTATATTTATTTATTGATTTCGAGGCAATTTCGCTAGGTATACTTATGTGCTGTACAGTGGCGGATTTACAAATTTGATGCCAGTAGGCTTTTCAATTTTTGCCGCCCCTGCTGACCTTTGAAATTCCATACGTGAAAGTTTGGATGTATGTATGGATGTTTGTTTCTCTTTCACGCAAAAACTACTGAACAGATTTTAATGAAATTTTACAATAATATAGCTTATACATCAAAATAATACATAGGTTACAATTTTAACCGACTTTCAAAGTGGGGGAGGTGTTATGTTAGTTTTTTGTGTTCAACGATTACTCCGCCGTTTGTGAACCGATTTTCAAAATTTTTCTTTTTGTGTATAGGTTATCATCCCAATTTGGTACTATATTCATAAAAGTGGTGACCTGATGAAGGGGTCTATAAGTAATGGAGGGAACTCCTCAAAATTTATCTGGAAACATGTGGTGACTTAAAAAAAATGGGCAAAATTTGCCGCCCCTCTAAATCTGCCGCCCTATAGGCTCCAGCCTAATCAGCCTATTGGTAAATCCGCCACTGGTGCTGTATAATTTTGGCATTAATCCGTAACTGTACACTTCACGCGAGAGAGAGAGTAAGAATACATTATAATAAATAACTTTTAAGTTAATCTCAAAAGATTCGACACTACTTATTCAAAAGATAATAATATATTTTATTGTTCACTAGATGACGCCCGCAACTCCGTTGCGCCAAAATCCGTTTATCGCGCGGGAACCGTACATTTTTCCGGGACAAAAAGTATCCTTTGTCCTTTCGGGACTCAAAGTATCTCCATACCTAATTTCAGCAAACTCGGTTCAGCGGTTTGAGCGTGAAGAGGTAACAGACAGACGGACAGATACACTTTTGCATTTATAATATTATTATGGATTATGGAATTATGGATTAAGTATGGATTAGATAGATAGATAGATCGTTTATTTGCTTAGAATGCAGGTACAATAATAGATGTTACAATATTTTCTGATTGATATCTATCTTTAGATTAGATTGTTATCTTTTTATGAATGAAAACGAATAGTCGCAGGCAAACTTTAATTAATATCAAAATTTTGACGTCGGTCACAGTATTATACAATATTAACCCTAATTAAAGGAATATTGTAATATTGTGATTTCGGTCGTGTCGTATTTCGGCGTCTTCTGTGGACGTATCATTTAAGATTTTAATAATTCAGCCATTTGTAACTGATGCATTATAAATAATATACCTACCTATAATGTTACTATTTTAATTATCACAATTGCAATAATACTTGGTACTACTAATATATATTCTGTGATAATACATTGTTGTGTTTTTGCGAGCGCAAAAAATATGGCGCCTAGGTTCCGATTAAAAGATTTGATAACATTCATAGCGCCGCGCCACCGTATCCGTGGCGCCTTTTAAATCTGCATGTACAGGTCTACCAGAATCTGATGGCAAAATTTGAGAAAGTAAATTGACTCTAGCAATGCCGGGGTAACTGGAATAAAACAGTTTCATCCTTTTTAGGGTTCCGTAGACAACAAGGAACCCTTATAGTTTCGGTCTGTCCGTCCGTCTGTCTGTCTGTCCGCAGTTTTGCTCAGAGACTATAGGACCTATAAAGCTGTAATTTGGCATGAATGCATAATAATGATGCCAACAAAATGGTACATAAAATCTTAAAAAAAATATTTTTTTATGGTACCTCTCCTACACATCAAGCGGATTGAATTTTTTTTTCGCGCCCACCCCATCGTGTGAGGTGTCGTTGGATAGGTTTTTAAAAAATATTATGAGTATTCTCAGATCATTTTCCAATTTAGGGATCCATTTGTGAAATATTAAGTTTCAAAGTGGAAAAAATCGTTAGAGTCCAGTGACCCCCCTTCTACCAGCTAAACGGTTGCTTCTGGAAATGTGAAAAAATTCACGGGAGTAGGAAATATAGTGAATTTAAAAGGAAAACTATCACGGCTAAGAAGACTACTATAAGTTATTGAGTTATAGTCGATCAACTAAAAAAATGTATTCGGCGAAGTATAAAGGAACTTTTCGTTCAAATTCCTTTGAAAGTAACTGAGATGTCGATGTTGTTTAAGTAGTGTAAAACACGTTATAAATGTACGTTCATTGACCATAAAAACATGTCAAAATCTAGCGGTACTACGGAACCCTATATTGCGCGTGGCCCGACACGCACTTGGCCGGTTTTTGTAACAGATTTTGAAAGGAACATTAATTATTATTTATGTATAATATACCAAAAAGTGTCACCAACTCACCACTCAGCGACAACTCTACATGGACTATTTAGAGATATGGTAGAGATTGTAGAGTTTTATCGCTTGGGCGAATTGTGTTAAGGCCGGGTAAGCCGCGTTCGGTTTGGTCGTTAAATGTTAATAAATTACTTTATTTATCTTATAATTATAAGATATTAATTTATTAATGTCACTACAGACGTCACCACTCGCCAATGTATGCAAATGTGTATCTCAGCTATCTTGAATATCTCTAAATTATTTGCATGTATTATATATAATACTAGCTGTCCCGGCAAACGTTTCTTTGCCATATTATATAAAGTTACTTTATTTCAATATATATAATTAAATAAAATAAAATAAAATATATAATTCAATAAAATAATACGGGCGATATACTTTATTAAAGTATATCGCCCGTATTATTTTATTGAATTAGTGACTAAATAAGTATGCATAGAGGAAAATAATTGTCACCATGGCAACGTCCATTGCTATCCCGACCCGCGGCGCATAAACAATGGTCGCTCTTTATAGACAAATAATTTGCAATAAAATAAAATTGCGACTATAATAATTAAAGATCTAAATTCTAAGCTATCCTATCTCTCAAGTTGGAAAAAAGCACACATTAAAAAAAAAACATTACAATCGGTTAAGTAGTTTAGGAATCCATCGCGGACAAACATCGTGACACGAGATTTATATATATTAGATATAATAATTAATAAGTTACGCTCAAAAACCGTTGACAGTGGATAGTAGATACCTTCGGTCAAATACCTGTTAATTTTTGCTCAATGAGTCAGCTAAAATAATAATAAGTAGATAATCCTGATTGTGACAGTTACACTGAGTAAAGGGTACGTTGCAGCTAGGCCAGTCAACATAATGCATAGACATACATACTTCCATACTTACTTACTTAATATTATAAATGCGAAAGTGTGTCTGTCTGTCTATCTGTCCGTCTGTCTGTCTGTCTGTTACCTCTTCACGCTCGAACTGCTGAAGAGATTTTGCTGAAATTTTGGCATGGAGATACTTTGAGTCCCAAGAAAGGACATAAGATAGTTTTTATCCCGCAAAAATGTACGGTTCCCGCGCGATAGATGACTTTTGGCGCAACGGAGTTGCGGGCATCATCTAGTACTTAATATTACTAAACTACTACGTAACCAAATTCATCAAAACGTGAACGCAAAAAGGGCTATTTTTAAGTAAGTCCTACGTATTAAATATTTCATAATGATAATATTTACTTATGTGAACAAACAATTCTCGAATATATTTTTGTGAATACATTATCCCTTTCTTGTTGAGTATACTGTATAGCTATGTAAAATATGCAAGCTGTTGGTTCAATTAATATTTTTGTTCGTCTTTTAATAATTAAGGGGCTAGGCGTAGCCAATTTAACTGCAATGCGACACAAACAGCCAAAAAATTACTCTTTCTTTGACAACCAATCCAACAGAGGTGTGCTACCAAAAAATTACTAACTTTAACATGCCTCTTTAAGCTTGGGCTGTATGTAACGGAATATTTGTGTAGGCAAATATCAAATCCCGGCATGTCCACCATAAGCGAAACTTGGCAAATGAGAGAAATATGTTTTTGGCTATAAATAAAAGTATTTCTTGGAATTTTCAGCAAATGGGGATTTATATAGGAGGTAGTGTGTAAAGGAAAATATAAAAACATTACGCTTTAAAACCATGTTAAAGTTTGGACATATCGGTGTTTGATGTATACTATCGAAATTTATCGGAGTTTGAAAAATATCGCTGTGGACTTGCCGGATTTCGAAAAATAGGTGCTGGACTTACCTAGTTTTGACAAATCTTATTTTGACAATCCCGTACTTAGGGTTGCTTCATCGTAATATTTTACAAAGCCATAAAATAAAACACATCATACAATGTAGTTTATTAAACTAGGAGATAAACGAATCGCACATAAAAATCTAAGACCTCGTCCACAGCATAATCTTTGGAATTATTTAAGTATTAGTTCTTCTTCCCTGTCTCCAATTAACTCGTTATTGCTTTCTATAATATTTGCATAAAGTTTTGCGGTTTGCTACAGCTTTCATTTTTCACGGCAGAATTCCACATTCCAGCTCGCTAAAATATACATACATATTTTTCTATTGAATAAAATCTGTAATATTAATTTAAACATTGTTTAACGCTTAACTTTTGTACAACCCTAGGTTTTCATGTTCACCACTGAAATAAACACACTACTATGTAAGAATTTGTTTTGCCTCTTAACTTTATTCTCTACATTTTTCTTTTTAACTTTTGACACAGACTTCTTCTTTGCTCTCCCAGGATTCACCACACTAATTTATATACTGCGTTCTTCCATTTTTCTCACAAAATTAAAAATTTAGCGCCATTCATAGTTCAGTTTCGAGTATGGGTGTGACTTGCCGGATTTTGATATTTACCTACACATTTGAGCATTTTTACCTATCTCTAGTACTAATTAGTCTAATTAATTTGAAACTTCGCACATATTAAGAGCCAATGATAATGCAATAATTTGTATTTTTTTTTCTTGGAGTATAATAATTATTCACACACTTTCTAGACATCCGGAAGACCCCCCAAGTGCGTGGTCGCTCCATCAACCTGGCGCTGTCAGTCCGGGGTCGACAGGCGCTGCGAGACGTAGGGGTGGAAGACCACATCATCAACCACCACGGCATCCCCATGGGAGCCAGGATGATACATCGACCTGATGGCTCCACTTATGAAATACCGTATGACAGTAGGACTAACCAGGTAAAGTGACACTTTTTAAACCCCCTCTTTGGCATGTCACATTTGGTAGGCACTACGGTACTGACTTAGGACTTAGGTAAGAGTAAATAAGTACCTATACATATATTTTCCTTAGTCTATGCCACAACTTAACTTGACATATCGACCCCTCTGGGTAGAAACGTCGTAAAAGCCATTTTGGTCAAAATGAGTTTTTAACGGTTTCTTACTCAGAATCGCGAGCTCTATATATATATATATATATATATATATATAGTATTAATATTAAAGAGGGGCTCTCATACAACAAACGTGATTTATCTTGGCCTTTTTTGCTCGATATCAATAATGGAAACAGGTAGGCACTTGCAATTTTCACAAAAGCCTTATTTATATGTGAAATTCATAATTAATGATAATTTTTAAATAAAATAAAGATTAAAGGGGGGCTACCATACAAAAAAAAAAAACACAATTTTTGCTCTATAACGGTACGGAACCCTTCGTGCGCGAGTCCGACTCATATTTGGCCGATTATTTTGATAACTTTAATAAAGTTTGTCGGAAAAGTACAATAATACATTAAAATAATGAAAATCTATAAAATAATTTGATATTCGTCACTAATATTTGTCGCATTTAATACACAAATTACACTTTCTTATTATTACACTTGTCTTTTAATTCAAAAAATACCTTCAATAAAACCTTATTTTAAGTCTTATACAACCAAATGAATAAATGGTTATAGTCGTGAAGCGAATAAAAATGTTGTAAAAGCCATTTACAACTAGATTTTTGCCATGCGATCTCTGAAACTATTGAATGTAGAATTTTTTGAGTTTCTATATAGTAAACTACCCGAAAATCTAAGCTTAATGAGCTATAGTGGTTTATTATAACTTCAAAGAATAAAAAAATGTTCGTGTAACAAAATTTCGATTTTTGTTTTTTGGCCGTACTGTAAAATGGCTATTTGGCTTTTACGACGTTTCTACCCAGAGGGGTTGATATAGAGTATGGAGACTCTGTCAAAAAAGTTATGGATAGCCTATCCCGCACTTTATCAGGTAGTGGTGAAACAGGGCCTTAGTATTATAATATAATTTGAAACATAATCGGCATTTTTTGCGACAAAACAAAATCTTCAGCGTTATAATATTAATATATATGAAAATATAGATATATGTACAGAAAAACTTTCAGCGTTTTTAAAATGACGAAGGTCTGGCTGCCCTGGTTCGCGGGCCGCAATAATAATGTTAAATAATAATAATTAATATTTATCTAGATATTACTATATTGATAAGTAGTTTTTGTATTTTCTTGACGAACGCGAAGGTGAATTAGAGTTTAAAGGAACCATACGATGACCTTTCACAAAAATTTGAATAAATAAAATGTTACTAGTTACTATCAAAACAAAACAACAAGGCATTTAAAATTCCAAGACATAAAAATAGGTTTTTAGGTTGACAAACTTGCTTAAAAATCGGCCAAGTGCGAGTCGGACTCGCGCACGAAGAGTTCCGTACCGGTATAGAGCGAAAGTAGGCAAAAAATTGTGTTTCTTGAATGGGAGCCCCCTTAAATATGTACTTAATTAAAATGTTATTATTAATTTACAAATATAATTAAGGATTTTGTGAAAATTTCAAGTGCCTAGCTGTTACCAACGTTATTGATTACGAGCGAAAAACCTAAAATAAATCCCGTTTGTTGTATGGGAGCCCCCCTTTAATATTAATTTTATTGCGTTTTTAGTATTTGTTGTTATAGCGACAACAGAAATACACAATCTGCGAAAATTTCAGAAGTCTAGCTTTAGCGGTTCTTGAGTTACAGCCTGAAGACAGACGGACGGACAGACATCGAAGTCTCAGTAATAAGGTCCTATTTTTACCCTTTGGGTACGGAGCCCTAAAAAACTGAATTTAATTAGTAGAAATTAAAACAGAACGAGACTTAGAGGATAACAAGCATCATTCACATGTTGTGTGTTTAAAGCTTTAATTAATTCATCTGTTTATAGTTTATATTACCTACGAATGTTATGTTACTATGGTCGTATATTGCCCTCCTTTATACTAAGCGTGTTTATACAAGTTATTCATTTTTACCCGACTACAACGAAACTAAAAAGAAGGGTATTGATTTCGACTAGCTTATTTTTGATAAGTAATTTAAAACCTCAATGACATAAACAAAAAGATAATATAACAGTGAAGGGTGTATAATTGTAATAAGATATAGAGCAGCCAATCGTGACATATCATTTGCACTTGGTTTGGTTGTAATTATTATGTACTCTACTCTCCTTAAAAATATAGACTCTGAAAGTACACGCACAGAGAAAAATAATAAAAGCTGTGTAGAGATATAGCTCTATCAACTCGTACGTATTGAGCTGCCATTAATATTGCACAATATTATACCACCTAGCACCTTCTATTATGTGGACATGACAGAAGGTGACATGTGCAATCATTAATATTGCACATGTCACCATAAACAGGTTGTTCGGGTGAACACCGTTATCCTTAAGGTGACGCCGCGTTAAAGTAAGAAACCGTGTTGGATATGTTTTAGATTGCTTCTTTTCTATGAGCGGCCGGGCCGGCCTATCATAGAAAACAAGCAATGGAACAGCAAAAATGGAGAGGGCGTAAGCGACAAAATGGTTTTTGTCGCGTAATTTAAAAGCCATAAATACATTTCATATAAGCTATGCACATATTAAAGTGTATGCTTCAACCAATTTATGTACAAATTTTGGAACCTTAAATCACTCTCCTCTGTTGGAAAAATAGGAATCCCTTTTTTACAGAGGTATTTTCGATTGATAATTCTGTGTTATAAAAGTTGCCCAATCGTGTTATGCTATGGGCAATTCAAAGACAAAGACATGATGAATACTGACAATGAACTTTAGTTTATTAGCTTTAGTCATTGCTGAGAAAAATCGACATCGCTACAGCAAATTATCAAGGCGTCGCCTTAACACCATCAAATGAGCCCGTCAAAATGAACAACTTTTCCTATGAGAACAATGCTGGGAACTCAAAAAAAAAAGCCGTCTTCATACCCATACGAATGCCCGGATCGGCAATTTGTAACTGTAGGGGCGAAGCTCCAGGGATGATGCTGGTGGTCTCCGCCAGAAATAAAAAACGTCTTCGATGAAAAATAGACTGTATTGATAGGTACTAATTGATATACGAGGTATAGCCGCGGTGCGTGCGTCGCTAGGCCGGTGGTCCGATGAAGTGAAAGGGCGCGGCTGCCACGCGCTCCTCGCTGGCCGCGGGTGTCGCAGGGAGGCGCGCGGGGGCTACCGGTTTGGCCGCCAGCGCCGCGCGGCCCGATGAGACGCAGGAACAGTAACGGTGTTCACACTTCACCCTAACAACCCTGTATTATATTTAGTAAAGATGCACGTCTTTTTTACATGTCACATGTAAACGGCGTGTTGTGCCCAGAATTGTGTGAATTACGTGCACACTTTTTGTAATATTGTTTATTGTCGTCGCCATTGACAAAATTCACATCGCACGCGCATAAAGCGTGTATGTGTATTCTCAGTCAGCTGTGTGTCCTGCTACTAATATATTTTATACTGTGACTAGATGACGCCCGCAACTCCGTTGATTGGCTCAACGGAGTTGCTCGTTTATGGCGCGAGAACCGTACATTTTTTCGGGGTAAAAAGTATCATATTTCCTTTCCTAGGACTCAAATGCTCCATGCCAAATTGCAGCAAAATCGGTTTAGTGGTTTGGGCGTGCAGACGTAGCAGACAGACAGACAGACACACTTTCACATTTATAATATTAAGTAAAGTATAGATGTAGTAGTATGTATAGATGTAGATCATTGTAGTGCCTAGTGAAATAAAATTGAAAGCTGTTTGCTCATGGTGCTTCTGTTACACAAAAAAGCGTTGGAAGCCTGACAAAATAACATAATATTAAATATCCATACTTACTAATAATTATTATAATTGCGAAAGTGTGTCTGTTCTGTCTGTCTGTTACTTCACGCCTAAACCACTGAACCGTTTTTGATGAAATTTGGTGTAGGGATACTTTGAGTCCCGGGAAAGGACATAGGATATTTTTCTCGAGTTTTTCGAGTTTCTTACGCCGGTTCTTCTCGCCGGGTTAGTTCCCGAACCGGTGGTAGGCCTCATGTAGACGTTCTAAAAGTGTTAACTTTGTTAACCTATCCATACTACTATTTTAAATGCGAAAGTGTGTCTGTCTGTCTGTTACCTCTTCACGCTCAAACCGCTGAACCGATTTTGCTGAAATTTGGCTTGGAGATACTTTGAGTCCCGAGAAAGGACATAGGATACTTTTTATCCCGGTAAAATGTACGGTACCCGCGCGATAATCGAACTTTGGCGCAACGGAGTTGCTGGCATCATAAAGTTATAATGACAGGCAGGCCAATTTGATTGAAGGTTAGAAATATTTGTTTGCATCATAATATGTATTATTTAATAAACAACATTGATAACCTTACAGAAGTAGCAATTCTTATCTCCTTGCCCTAGATATTTTATAGGCTTGATAAGGATAGCATTGTAGGGCCTAGGGTTACTTAGGTTTATAAGATTTATGCAATAGCTGTATAACACTTTGAACTTACAGTAACCAATAATCATAGCTTTCGTTACGAACCAAATAGAGATTGAGAGAGTTAAGGTTTCGTACCCAAAGGGTAAAAACGGGACCCTATTACTTAAAGGTCTGTCCGTCTGTCTATCTGTCTCCAGGCTGTATTTTAAGAACCGCTATAGCTAGACTTCTGAAATTTTCACAGATTCTGTATTTCCGTTCCGACTTCCGTATAACAAATACTAAAAACAAAATAAAATAATATAATATTGAAGGGGGGTTCTCATATATGATACAACAAACGTTATTCTCTTACCTTTTTTGCTCAATATCAATATTGACTCTCCCGTATTTTCCCTTTGGGTAAAGAACCCTAAAAATTGGCTGCTTTCATGTTAATTAAACAAACTGTTTTAGCTTTACATTACATCAGAGTGTGACTAATTTTATCTCTTTTTTTCAGTGCATTTACTCCGTTGGGAGGAATTATTTAAATTCAATTTTACTCAAAGGTAAGAATAAATTCTAATTTTAATTTTATTATTGCTAAACAAAACAATATCGAAGACTATTACAAAGTCTAAAGTCCATTTGTTTGTTATCTTTTCACGTTCTAACCGCTGAACCGATTTTGCTGAAATTTGGTATGGGGATGCTTTGAGTCCCAGGAAAGGACATGGGATGCTTTTCGGAAAAAACGTACGGTTTACGCGCGATAAACGAATGAGTTGCGGGCGTCGTCTAGTATTTTAATATGACCTTAAATTATTTTATTTTATTTTTCAGAATCGGAAAAGTACAGTAACATGGAGAGACATTTCAATCACAAATTATCGGAAGCCGATCTGTCAAAGGGATCACTGACCTTCCTCAAGTAAGTACATTTATCGCACGTAAATAATTAATTATGTAATTAATATCGATCTATAAATTATATAATTAATATCGATAACGATAGCACGATTATATAATATAAAAGTTGGTTGTGATGTACGTGTACGTCTTAATTCTTTAAACTCCGCTCCAAGTCCGTAGTCACAATCATGCTTTTCCTAAACTTCCGAAAATGGCCACATTTTATTCTACCTCTACAGAGTACCTACCAAAGTAAATTAATCCTTCGATCGCGGATTTTTGGAAATCTATTGTTATTCTGTTGTTATCGCGGTCATTGGTGTCCTTATGGGGCTTGATGTGTTAAGTCTTAAGTTTTACGTGGGAGAGCCATGCTTCGGCACGAATGGGCCGGCTCGACCGGAGAAATACCACGCTCTCACAGAAAACCAGCGTGAAACAGCGCTTGCGCTGTGTTTCGCCGAGTGAGTGAGTTTACCGGAGGCCCAATCCCCTACCCTATTCCCTTCCCTACCCTCCCCTATTCCCTTCCTTTCCCATCCCTACCCTCCCCTATTACCCTATTCCCTCTCAAAAGGCTGGCAACGCACCTGCAGCTCTTCTGATGCTGCGAGTGTCCATGGGCGACGGAAGTTGCTTTCCATCAGGTGACCCGTTTGCTCGTTTGCCCCCCTTATTTCATAAAAAAAAGTAATAAGCAGACGGTGGATCGACGTGATTTGGTCTATGTCAACGTTTATTTATTTTATTTTAATCTCAACCTCAAGCCCAGCTTATCTTGATTTATTATATTTACAATGTCTTGTCATAATCAGACCAAACAACGTAAATTATTCGCCATCTGCGAATTTATTAATTTCTCTAAAGGATCCCACACATTAACAGTCCGCCGGCTCTGGTCGGCAGGCTGCCTGACACACATTGACCGTCGATACAAAATTCACAAAATCGTCAGGGGAACTGTGAGTCTGTGATCTTTTCCGATCAACTGTTAATGTGTGGGGCCCTTAATGGTACCTCAACCCCATGCCTGAAACTTTACTAATATGTAAATTAACGTAATTCCAGAACAGAAACATACGAGAAGGTGCAAGTGACAGCGGATTTGGTGGTGGGAGCTGACGGGGCGTTCTCGGCGGTGCGCAAGGCCATGATGAAGAAACCCCTGTTCGACTTCAGCCAGCAGTACATAGAACACGGATACCTGGAACTGTTCATACCGCCGGGGGATGATGATAGGGTAAGTGGACTGGAGACGGGTACTCTGACGTAGGACACAGGTTAGAGGACAGGTACAGGACATAGGTTAGGTAAGCAACAGACATACCTACTTACATAGACCAAAGAAAGTGGGAGCATCAAAGTGGGAGATGTCGCTATTTTGTGCCATTTTAACTTTCTTTTAAAGCACTATGTATTAGTCTTAGCTCTAAGCAAACTCGAGAGCTAGGATATTTTAACTAATATATTAAATTATAATTATTCTTTTACAACAATTCTTTACCAGTTTACTTTCTAGTCTCCAGTTCTACTAGAGTCTAGATCTTCTCTAATATGTATGTTAGATCTTTTTACTTCCAGTAGCTTAATTTTGCTATCAGGATATTGTAAATATGTATTTTATAGCCGACAATCTTCTGTGTGTGCGAGGCTAATTATTGCTTTATTGCTCCAATTACTCCCTGTCACAACTATAGTAATAATTTTCTTCAGTATCTCCAATTTTTATTATGCAATTCTTCGTCTTTACAGTGTGTCGTCGAGGCAAGTCTAGGAGATTTTTGGGGTTGGAATACGAAACTTTAACTTAAAATATTTAATGTTCCTACATACATGATACAACCTGACTTGGATAAAACTAAATTATTATTAGGTACTTTCATTTATGGCATTTTTGGACTCTGTAAATTAAATAAGAAATTAACTGAACCAACCTTATTCAAAAATCAAAATATACATTATACATATTATTATTATTATGCAATTTAACAATCTTATCGGTAGGAAAACATTTTTTTTAATTAAAATTTTTAAAATCAGAATCAAGTATTTCGACATTTGAATGATCGTCTGGTTTGAGGACTATCATCGTCCTATTTGATCTCATTAATTTTGTTAAATGTATTTGACCTCTCATTGACTTTTTCTAACAGAAGCCCTTCCTACATTGTATTGATGGAATTAACGTTAATTGACCATATTTAGTCATTAATTAATGATAATTGAAGTACACAGGATCAGCTGTAATTGTCTTTCTTTTTACCGAATTGTGGACCTGTTGTATGTGCATGATTCACAATTCACAAACTTAAAGGCCATGTTAGGCTAGAGATCAACTACGATAACATGGCGCGCCCCTCCAAAATTCAAAGATTAGTTGACCAACAAATCTTGGTAATAAGTGACATTAACTGAAATATTGCGTGTACTGTGATTGGTTGAATACTTACTACATACAAACTCTTTCATAAGGATGTGACTACACACATTGAAACAGTCATTGGGAGAGGTGCGCCATGTTATCGTAGTTGATCTCTACGATATTATAACTATGATTGCCTAGCCATTATAACTATGATTGCCTAGCCATCGAAGTTAGAGCGCTTTTCCTGTCACCTGCGCTGCTGGCCGCGCGCGTGCTGCTCGCATGATCTTCGATGGTAGACTCGTAATTCTTAGCACTCGTCCATCACATGCTTGGAGAAGTCGCATGACGCCCATGTCAAAACAAGTGCCCTTACAGTTTCAGATGCCCCCCAACTACCTTCACATCTGGCCGCGGGGAAACTTCATGATGATAGCCCTCCCCAACCAGGACTGCTCCTGGACGGTCACGCTGTTCATGCCCTTCAAGAACTTCGCCCTTATCGACACAGAAGAGAAGCTGCTCGCCTTCTTCGAGAAACACTTCAAGGACTCCATCAGTTTGTTCGGAGAGAAGAGGCTGATCAAAGACTTCTTTAGCACGAAGCCCTCACCTTTAGTTGCGATTAAGGTTTGTTCTGTTATTTGGAGTTTTTTTTAGTAGCAAAAGTTTGTTTTGAAAAGGTAACTGTGGCTCTTGCCAAGTTTTACATCGCCCAAGTTGACTAACTGCTCAATATGTCATAGTATATTTTAGACTCTGATATTTTAATAACTTCTCCGCAGCGAACATATACATACACTCGAAGCAGGGCCGGACCGTGAGCTTACCGGGCCCTGGGCTAAAACTATTTAGGGCTACAACATTTTAACTGTCAGTTCATAGTACCAACATCTAAATTGTATAATAAACCTTGATCGTAGGAATCTCAGGGATGCCAACAAAAATTAATAAAATTATGAATTCTTTCGCATTATCGTCTATTTTTGACTTGACTTAGCTGGACGGTGGAGGCCCTTGAACTCATGGGGCCCTGGGCTTAAGCCCAAATAGCCATATGGTAAATCCGGCCTTGCTCGAAGCATTCCTTTTGATGCTTACGAGAGAAAACAGATTGTATCTTATAATTGACTTTCGCTCCCCCAAAACTTTACTAATTCCCACCAAAATCCCCAGTGTCGTCCATACAACGTAAGCGATAAAGCGCTCATCATTGGCGATGCGGCGCACGCGGTAGTGCCCTTCTACGGTCAGGGCATGAACGCCGGCTTCGAAGACTGCACCATCCTGGACCAGCTGTTCACCAAGCACGATGATGACCTCGCCAGGATCTTGGCGGAGTTCTCCGAGACGCGGTGGCGGGACACCTTCGCGATATCTGATCTCGCCATGTACAATTATATTGAGGTAATTTTTGTCTGATGTTTGGTGGTAAAATATTCGTTTATTCGCTTCGTTGTTTCTTTCGCTCGCGTATGAAAATAATTTGTTAGTGATAACAAGATTTTCTTGCGCGAATAACATTTGGATAGATAGACATAGACAGCCATACAAGCAGACTATAATATTTGCATTTATGCAGTTTCTCATAAGATTTTATTTCTTTTTCGGGATAACAGTAATTATGCTTACTAAAATCCAAATTAAAAGCAAATTCATCACAAACAATAATTTCAAAGATTTTCGTGGTTACCGTTATGAATTCTGGCGACACAAGAAATGCAATTGTGGGCATATAGTAGACAAATATTTTAATTTTTCAACCGCCATATAAACAGATGCGGGATCTAGTGACCCGTCCGTCGTACCGGATCCGGAAGAAGATAGACGACTGCCTATTCTGGCTGATGCCGGAGCTGTGGGTGCCCCTATACAACTCCGTCACCTTCTCCACGATGCCCTACAGCCAGTGCGTCAAGAACAGACAGTGGCAGGACAAGGTAAAATAATAACCAAGTTAATACCGGCAGGGCTACGAATAATAAAAACTATGGATGCGTAACTCCCATATTTCAACCGTTTTGAATTTGGTTCTTTTTTGCACACTAAAATATGACAATTGACAATAGAGCTACGAAACACACATGAACATATTTATGAAATAAATCCGTTGACAATAATTGTCACATGTATAAAAACACAAAATTGTGTACCGAATACCTATATGCATAATGTCATGTATTCGGGTCACATTTTCTAGACTCGCGGACAAAATTTTTGACACAGTTATTCTTCCTTAGTTTTTATTATTCGTAGCGGCAGGGTGATCAAAGCGCACGGAAGTGCGCAGGCCAAGTTCCAGCAGGTTATGGATATTACACAAATCTACAGCTGTGTTTCAAAAATTTCATATACATACAATGCACACAAGCCTGAAATATCGCATGCATTGATTTGCGTCAAGATGTCCTAAGGCTAAAGGGTAATTATGTATATAGATATTGCACAATAATTACCACAGCTGTCTGTCAAAATTTTCGTATACAAATTTCACAATACACTCGCGGATTCTTAGAAATCTATTGTTATCGCGGTCGTATGCGACCGCTTGGGGCTTGAGGGAATAAGCACCGATTAGGTATACGAGTACGTGCACTTTGGCGCAAGTTTGCGTTCTTGGTCTTCTAGATAATTATGTTTAAGTACTTATATTTACTAGTGTCTGTATCCTTGGATTCGTGTTGCTAGCCTCTAGGAGGGGGGTAGTCCCTCACCATTTGGTGATTTATTCGCTCATTTCCTGGTCTATTCAATAATTAAAACTATAGGGGTGAGTTGCACCAGAGGCGTGGTGATAGTTAGCTATGGTCAAAGTTAGTGTTATAGTTAAGGCTAACTTAATTTTAACCTTAACTTTGACACAGAATTTGACAGATGTCTGCATTTGCTGGTCCGACAAGGCTTTAAATGAACGTGGGCGGGGGCACTGCTGGTAAAGGAGAACTGTCAAAAATGGCGTTTTTGTATGATGACAGCGTTAGTTCCTATTTTCGCCACGTTCATTTAAAAGCCTTGTCGACTCCTTGTGAGTATAGTATTCGTTGCTTGTCGAGCTCTATAGTTATGGTTAAATATTATAGCGTCCATTTTTGACTTTAACCAAGGATTTGACATTTTGCATTGTAGTTATAGTTACAGTTAAAATAAGTTGGTGCAACTCACCCTAAAAAACCTTTTGTTCTGTTTTCAGGTACTAAGGATCGCGATGATGTTATTCATATTTATATTAGTTTGCATTGTGATTGCAATAAAAATGTCTTGAGTGATGCTATGTATTAATATATTTATGACTTTAATAATCTAATGTTATTTATTAGGTAATTAAACATATAAGTTTACATTCACGATCAATAAATCAAATTTCCAAAGTATTCGATTATCTTTTACTAGTGTTACAATTATTTATCTTCGTAGTAAAAGTTTTCTATTTTAATATGTATTTTCAAAAGAACTAATCCCCCAAATGTAACAATATATACCTGACGCCTGATCGTTACAAAAGAGCAATGTAATTGTTACAATGCCAGCTTTTCAGATACGGCGCGGCGCTCGTTAAATTAAAATATTCATTACTGCAGCATACGGGAGATAAGAATTAGTCAAATACTAATTATCTAATATCAATACAATATTATTTTATTATCCACACGGTATTCGACAATAATATTATTATTGTGCAACTCTGAATATTCGAATTCGACAAGAATATTTTTATTAGATCACCAAAAATTAAAATAAACTTAGTGTTCAGTTTTAGGACTGGACTGGAGCTTTTTTTACTTTTAGGTAGCAAAATGAAAGCCCGTAATACAAACTTGCGTGTTTTCAGTAGAATGTGATGTAAGAAGGAATGACATTGAAAAAGGACACTACGAATAAAAATTAAAACGCCTGGCAAATAGAAATGGCAATATTGCGGATTCTTGATGTCTTCAAAATCCTGTCAGGCATTATAGGCCTGAACATCCTCCCGTTGAAAGGTCCACTTTCAACTATTTTAAATCCTCAGCTTTAGGCAAAGGGCAGAGTCGGGTGAGAGCTCGCCGTACGCAGCCACGTGCAGTAGTAACCTCTGATACTCTTGATATAGCATCCGGTCCTGGAAAGAGACGCACCACGCGTCCCAGTCGCCAGCAAAGCGGGGGTAAGTTGTCTTCAGCTAACAACACCATGTCACCAATAGCAAGGCGATCGGTGTTTTGACGCCATTTGCTTCTCTGCTGCAATTCGCTCAAGTATTCTTTCTGCCACCTCTGCCAGAAATGTTGCCGCAAACTCTGTAGATGTTTGTAGCGTTTTTCTTCGTTGTTGTTCCCGGCGTCGTCCAAAGATGGCGCTGGTGGTAGGGCCGTTAGCGGCCGGCCGATAAGAAAGTGCCCTGGGGTAGGAGGGTAGGAGGTCATTCGGAGAAGAGGATAGAGGACACAAGGGACGGTTATTAAGTATTGCCTCCACTTGTGCAAATAGTGTAGATATATCTTCAAAAGTTAATTTGCTATTAGCCATAACGCGTTTGATATGAAATTTAGCCGACTTTATTCCAGCCTCCCAGATGCCGCCGAAATGAGGAGCGTAAGTTGGTATAAAATTAAATGTAATAACTTGATGACTTGCAAACTGAGACAAGTATTCCTCATTTTGTTTAAGAAACTGTCCTATTTCTTTTGCAGCGGCTACAAAATTGCGACCGTTATCGCGGAATATTTCCGTTGGTTTTCCTCTACGCGCAATAAAACGCCTAAGCGTCATAATGAACGCATCCTTACTCATATCACTGACAGCTTCTAAGTGAATACATTTATATCTTAAACATATAAGTGACGTTATCAGCGTGAAGGGACCTTATTGTCGGTATTGAGTTATTAGTATCTCCATAATATATTTTTAATAGGCTATCGAACCATGTAAATAACATGCGTATAGGTCTGAAAAATATTTTTTGAAAAAATGCTTAAGCTCGAAAGTCGTAAAAGGTGATATTGAGAAAATCGCATTCAAACTTCGACATCCTAAAAAAGTATGTTATTGTAGGAAGTTACATAGATATCATGTTTTTTGAAAAGTACGTTATCTGGTCTTTTATAATTTAACTTCAATTATATAATTTTATAACTCTATTCCTGTTGCTTACCACGCCAAAGTGCATGATGTAATGAAAATGCCCAAGATGGTTTTTACTAAATATTTCACTTATAGTATGTTTTAAACATAGTCGAATGAGATCAAATATATAAACTTCTATTTAAAAAGTAACTTTTTTCTGTCTTAAAATTCAAGGTAAAGTTTAGTTTTTTTTTTCGAAAGGGTCTAAGCTACTGGTCTGGTTAAGACCATGGTAGTTTAGTCGTGGCTATAACTAGTCTGTTGCTAGTTGGTTTGGAGATAAACAATGAGGGGGCCTGGCCCCCTCCCCTAAAGTCACACGTGTAACATTCTAATCGGGCAATATTGGGGAGAGCTACGAAAATAAGCTATTTTCATCTGACGTGGGGAAAGTTTAGTAAAAAGCTGGTACAAATACTTACATAATATACTATCCGCAAGCTCATACAAACAGTACTCCACTCGCCAGTAATTGTGAGTTCTCTTATGTTAGTGAATTATTGTGTAATTTGTGAAAGGAAAGAAAACAAAATATTCTTGGATAATACAATATGTAAGTACATATTTTATATTATACAAATACTTTATAAATGGTCTATGGCTATATTCTTAGAAATCTTGTAAGTTGTAAAAATAAATTTTCGTGAAAAATATTCTCAATTGACGAGAATGTAAGCAGCTTATTAACACCAATGACAGATCTATTATTCAATGGCCAAACCATGATTTATATCGCATATTCCGCATTACACAGAACACAAGTTAAAATAAACTTTAGCTTCCGTTAATGACATCCTTGTCCGTTACAAAACAAAATCGTTTCACGAAAATAAAATTCAAAGTACGATTCAACGGAACCAGAGTGGTACATTACAGCTTTAGTTCTCTCTCAATTTTATAAAACAAAATTATATATTTCTAAGCAGAACAAAGATTTGCAGATACGATTTAAAAGTTATCTAGTCTCCGTTTTTTCAAACCACGTTAAATAAGAGCCCTTCAGGGCCTTACCTGCCTTTTCAACAAATAAATTCAAAATCCACACCTCAATATTTTGCACTATACTTTAGCTCAGCCGTCTTGTTTCTTTCGTTGGTACTTGGCATCGTTATTAGATTTAGATTTGATGTAACTGCCTCAATGTTGGGTTCGAAAATACATGTTAAACAGTTGACATCCATTTTGTTCTCGCTTATTGTTGGGTTCAGAATATTTTTAACCACTTGGCGTCCATTTTGTTTTTACTGGAAGGAAAAAAATGCATTAAAATCCAACGGCGTAAGGGCCAGACCCAATTCTGATGTCAGAAATAGCTTAGGCTTGCTAAATAAAAGTATTGTATAAATCATAAACACCAATAAATAAAACGTAGTTTATACGTATTGTAACTACGTAATACAATTATTATTCACTTAGCTTTTCTTCATTTCTAATTATTAAGCTGAAAGAACTGATATTACACAAAAGGCCAAGAAGCGTTTTAACCAAATAAATACTTATCTTATAACGATCTTTGTTCGAAGTACTCAGAGCCAATTCACATTGACAGGAGGCAGAGTGACGGCTTACGGCAAGATAGAGAGAGTGAGTCCCTTCCATCAGACAGCCCGCCTTAAATACTGCCATATCAAAAACAACCCCACCGCCATCACTCCACCCCACGTCTGACTACCAAGATTTGCATCTAATATCATAAATACAATGATTCATAGTTACAATCACCCTGAAAATCATTATAAATCAAGTATTTAATTATAACACTTTTATATTAATTTATTAACTGTACTATCTTTTGTAACAAAAGTATCATAACCGGAAACAACAATAATTATTGTCAAAAAGATTAATTGACGTGTTCAAAAATAATGTTATAATTTGTTGTCCAAATATCATGAATTAATTATTAATAATAATTAGTTCAACTCACATGAATTATTGAAATATGTACTTCTCATAAGAATTTCAAGTTAAATAACAAAACAATAAGACAAAACCATTGTTACCATTATACATAATGTTATTTATGACTATTATTGAAATAATAGTCATTTATATTCATCTATATTTTGAGTAAAGTGGGTCGTACCTCACACGTGCATTATTGTGTATTAAATTTTCAAATGTGTCCCGGAATTCCAACCAACGGAAATATGCACCGTCAAATTTTGCAATCTGTATTTGAGGAAGTTTAATACTTAAACTTTCTTGATTTTCGAATTGCATTGTATTCTGAAATACAGAGGCGCGCCTAATCTCAGATTCTATTTTCTTATTAAATTGGTCTAATAAGGTCTTGGCTGTGGCCATATTGATGATAATATCGCGCTCGATATTGTCACGCTCTTCTATCTCGTTAGCAATGTTATCCGGACATAAAACTTCTAATTTCTATTTCATTTTGCAAATCATCAACACGCACTGATAATGTCTAAAATTTAGCTAGTTTAATATTTAACTCTGTGAGTTGTATGTTTGTTAATTCTTTCAACTCAGAAATGCTATTTAGATAATTACGAAATTTTGTTATTTGTCCCTTAGCGGACGAACGCCTAGTAAGCAAATCTTTAATATGTTGCTTCTTATCAATTTCTGTAGACATTGCAAGTATTGATTTATAAAAACCAAATAAAAATTATGAAATTGTATCTTTAAGAAAGGTAATTTTGCGGAAAATAAAGAAAAAATGGCTCACGCTCCTTATGACGGTGACATCTACCACCCCAGGCCAGCAGGTGCTTATGGAATATCAGCTTCTCCAATTTTTTGTGACTTCCTTATGGCTGGAAAGCACCTACCACTTACCGGTGCGTGGCGCCTGAAATTAGTTGGCAAAACTATCTTAAAATCAAATATTTACGATGTAGGCACTAATATCACAATGTTTTTTAGTAAACTGTATGAAAAATAACTTAAAATAATGTAGAAAATATCTTCGAACAAGATGTCGGACAGTGGAATTTAACCTCAACACGTACTAGTTACCTATTACAAGACGTTGTTAATTTGCACAAATGGATTTTAGCAAACACTTATTAGGAATAAGGGATCAATTGGGAATTTAGATTAAGTATAGGAAATATCAGGGCACTTAACTTTGTCGAAGCACGCCGGAACAATGTGGTACTTTGGTTGCATCCACTAATTGTCCAATTTCCAATAATCCAATTATCCTTTGGCTGGTAATTTGCGATTATTCTTCTTAGATTCCCAAGTAGCTCCCCTCATGGGCCACCAAATGTTCAGTTTTAGGACTGAACTGGAGCTTTTTTTACTTTTAGGTACCAAAATGAAAGCCCGTAATACAAACTTGCGTGTTTTCAGTAGAATGTGTTGTAAGAAGGAATGACATTGAAAAAGGACACTACGAATAAAAATTAAAACGCCTGGCAAATAGAAATGGCAATCTTGTGGATTTTTGATGTCTTCAAAATCCTGTCAGGCATTGTAGGCCTGAACACTTAGGTAAGTTAAAAGGTTTACAAAATAGAAGAGCGCATCTTTTTTTAAAGTCAGTCAAAATAGACTAGTAGAATAATAACTCTATTTTACCTTTTGGTATGCGGCCTGCTGTATAATTTAAAACGTGTTTGATCATGATTTATTCATGCTGTAGTGTCGCCCGTAATAAAGTTGAGTACCAATCAATGCCTAATTGGCTCCCAGTTCGTCGTTAAAAAACTAATCATGATTATATTTTTTGCCCGTGACTTCACATAAAGATGTTCCTTGGAACTCTATGTTACCCTATCTGTTTTTCTAAGGTGTGTGCACAAATTCATTCAATACAGTTTTGGAGCCTACTCTGTTGCACCAAACCTACACCAACAACTTCAGGTTTACATTTTTCTTATATTTATTAACTGACTTCCAAAAAGGAGGAATTTTCTCAATTCGATCGTATATGTATATTTTCTTTGTTTTAAAAAGCTTTTGATTATTCAATGTATTCCATTTTAATTTATTTCCCTCTTATTGAGTTCTATGACAAAACATATGACGGATAGCACGACTCCAAAAAGCAGTACACTAAAGTGGATTCTGCAGTCCGATAGAGTCACCGCCACAAACCTTCGAACAGGGTTCACTATCAACAACTGACTCTTGAAGTAAATATCGTTCAGATGTTTCTCCGTGAGTCCAGACTCAAATAACCTTTGGACATGTAGGCGGAAGACATCGCAGAGAGGAAACCCCTTGGACGCGTACATCGTGAGCATATAACTAGAGGAGTAGTCCCAAGTGTCCAGCTTCTTGTTTCCATCCTTGTCTATGTATTTATATTCACCGAACTTGTAGCTATAGTCCAAGTAGATGGTGCACAGGTTGCTGGATTTGGCGACAGTATCCAAAGCTGTTTCGATGTACCTGCAGTTCGGAGAGGTATCCGTGACGAGAGTTTCGTTGTAGGTGTACTTAAAGAACGTCAGCATGGCCTCCGTGATGCATGGCGTCAGAAAAGAGATGTACTGCTTGTCGACGACGGGTGTGATGCTCCTCTTCTTGCCGGTAATGACACTGTAAAACGCAGTGTTGTAGAATGCGCAAGCGAGAAGCGCAAAGAAGATCCAAATGATCATGAACCTTCTCAGTTTGGTCACACGAATTAAATTATTATCCACGTTCCCATAGAAGTATCCCAGAACGCGGAGAAATATTTTCACGTAGTCATTAGTCCCGGTGATCAAGTAGGAGATAAGTATAATCACTGTAGAAAAAACTATGTACGACAATATAATAAGGGCCCAGGTGGTCTGTTCGAAGGGCTTGTAGACAGACTTCCAGGTTTCCTCCTTACGAGCGGACGTGTACACTTTAATGGTGGGATAATTGTACCCGGCAATGAAGTCGAAGACCTCAGCTCTGTTCTTGATCAAGATGAAAGCACCGGCGACAATTTCAGCCGTTTTATTCTGTAAGTAAACCAGCGACCCGGTGTAGGATCCGTTCTGGAGGACAACCCCGTATCTGACGTGAGTCGGCACCATTATGTAGTTGATAGAAATATTTACTAGTCTCCCGATGTTCGACAGAATGTACTGTTCCAAGCCTTCTATGGTGTCGAGGAATTGAAAATTTTGGTTGCTCTCGGATATTATAAACGGTGGGTCCTCGGAGACCGCGACATTTATGGTACAGTTGCGACTGGATAGTTTGTCAGGAAATAAATTAACTTCACTGGTATTATCGCAGTTTCCAAATGAAGTGACATTAGCGATGCTGCTCCAACAGGTACCGTTTGCGGTGGAATAATAAGTGGATATTTCGATTTTATCATTTTTGTCCTGTAGTACGACCACGTTGAATATGTTTAAATCTAGAAACGTACTGAATATCTCATTTTCTTTGAGTTTATCCAAACTTTCTTTTACCTTAACAATATACTTTGCTTTGGGGTTCCATTTTTTATCTTTTCTTATTCTGATCATAGTTTCGTGAAATGTTGTTAAGTCCATCGTATACACGATGTAACCATCGTGCGTCCATATCCACTCGTTGCTATGTGTATAACCTACTTTGTAACAATTTCCTGAATTGATATTTGTGTACAAATAACTGAAATCTTCGCTAGAACTAAATAATTTGATGTTGCTTCCGCAATAAAAATATTTACTGACGATTTTGTTGATACAATCGGCGTTTTTTGTCTGCATTGAAATATTATTTTCAATTTCGTTCTGCACGTTGACTAGCTCACCGGCTAACGAGTATTTCAACCACCCAAAAAGGAGCAAACATATTTTCCCCGCCATTCTATTTTTAACTACAAAACGTGTGGTTTTCTGACCTAGTTGATAAATAACTGAAGCGTGTACTGCGGGGGTGACCGTTAAAAAGGATTATAAAATACGGTCATATTTTTTTAGTATCGTAAATGTTTATGTTTTATGTCTTATCTTGATGAAGCACTCTTGAAGTAAATGATTGATGTCGCATATAATATATAATTTGTGTTCGCTATCTACATAATAATTATTGATAAAAATATAAAAAATAAATAATAATACGTTGAAATTGATTAGTGTGTAGTGTTAATACATATATGTATAAAGAAACAAAGTAGTTAGATTTTTTAGAATAGTTTATGAAAAGTTGTTGAGTTAAAGCTTTTAAATCTAGGTGATCCAGGATTGTCATTTAATTAAAACTAATTAAATACAACTAATTAACAGATTGTAGTTAGATCGTTAGTGGAGTATTTAGAGATATGTCTGAAGTCTCAACATGGGAATGACTCAGGAATTTCAAAACAAAAGTCCATCCATTGGTGGGGTTTAGGTAAAGGGCGTTCCCAGGGTCCGCATACCGAAAATTTCGCGAATCGAAACCCTTAGGTCGTCCTAACGAGCCTGGTGACACTAATTAAAATTTATCGTCGCTAATCCACCAAATATTTGGATTTAAACAAAAACATAATGGCCGCCCTGGGATTGGGATCATTATAGGATTTGGGAGTTTCGAGTCATCACTATGAGCATTGTCTTAACATAATTATTATTATACTTTTCAAAAGGTTTGGTTTGTACCGGACCAAATAATGTACTACAATAATACTATATCGCGTAATTGAAGTTCCTAAGGACAACGTGACGTGTATAACGTCTGAAATAACTACATGGAGACTTGACCCAGCACAACACAGGAGACCTTAGTTTAGGGCTTGCTGCATCCCACAATTAAAATATTATATTATTTCATGTCATGATAATAAAGTAGTATAATATCTTTATTGCAAGCATGTAGTGTTACAAAGGTCTTGAAAGGGTAGGTACTAATTTGTACCTATACCTCGGTAGTTTGTATTTAAAGTACTTACTGAGTATTGGAATGAACTTTTAACCATTAACCTGAGTGGATTCAGCAGCAACTATTGATTCTACTGCAATTCAACTAAGTAGTTAGCTAATAAAGGTAATAAAATGGATTGCTCTACAGTCTACAATCTACATCTAGGAACGCTCATCTAGTAGATAGTAAACTTTGTAAAGCAAATAAATTACTATTTTCGCTTAAGTACCTACTACATAATATTTGTGTGTACTTTAGAGGTTTCAAAAGGTTCACAACAGCTCTACATTGATCTACACTCTATAGCTTGTAAAGCTTTTAGCTGATTATTTAGAAGCTATTTCGGCGGAGCCTCTTTGATTTGCCGCCAATTAAAATACCTTTCAACTCTTAACTTTCATGTTACCGAGTAATCGTCCATGTTGGCTTAGTTAACAGCTGCTGATTCAAGATGAGAATATTCACAGAAAATTGAGAGTTTGTTAAAATATCTTAAACTTATTATGTGCTTACTTACTTTAAAGGTATCTAATCTTTTTCTTTTCTTCGACTTCCAAAGGAGGAGGTTTATTGGGGTGTACGTACCTACACAATTTTTTTATCTTATAATTTTTAATAGGTTATTTGATTTTCACGTTTTGTGACTCGTCCTAAAGTTTGGATCAAAATCAGCTATTATCTTTTATAGTCTTGCAAATTTTTGTTTTACATATACATCACGTTTCAAAGGCATCTAGGTGCCAAGAGCACGCAAAGTAAAGTCATTTAAACGAATATTACAATATTATCGAATAAATTACAATTAAATTAAATACTTAGTGATTATTTTTCATTTTAAACGCGTGTACAAATTAAAAATCGTTGATCCTTCTAATAAGAACTTTTATAGCACCACGATCCTGCCATGATGGTTAACCACAATCATTAAGAGCCCGTCCTCTCTTTTCTACTGCTCTCTTCACACTCACGCCCGTCTTTCATATGCCAGGTAAAAAAGGACGATCGCCAAGTTAGCGGGCAGATAGAGGTTTTCTGTTTTTAAAGGGTTTTTTATATTGAAGTGGTAAAAAGTAATTCCAACACTTTATAGACGACTTTCTCAACAGTACATTGTATTTTTTCATACCGTTAAGACGTCAATACAATCCATAAAAAGGTGATATTCTAAACCTTTTACAGCAAAAATCACAAAACTGTCGCGGGCTTGAGTTGTATTATTTAAAGATACTTAAAAAAATAAAAAATCTAGCTCCAACACTATATTATAATTGAAATGATCTTACATGTTGTGCATTAAAACTTATAGAAATACTGTATTTTAACTGTTAAATCACGTCTGTTAAATGAGCGAAATCGGCAAAATTTCGTATACGGACTCTTAACGATACTATCACTAATCGGGCTGACTGAAAATATTTACACTAAATTAGCCTTTATGTAACACTAATAAGGATCATAAGCGATAGCCCAAAAATTTTGCTACCTGTGATTTGTCTGCAACAAATAGCACGGCAAAAGGAACTCTAAATAACTTTCCGTTAAGAATCAAGATCGTGTAAAATTGATTCTAATGGCAGATTTTGTGCGATTTTGAACTATACGCATTGGACATAACGTTAGATTTCCTATGGCAGGACGATTAAATCTTACGATTTCGGGCACCAATTAGAAGATGAGTGTGCAGTGTTTTTTTACCCGACTTTTTAAACAGGTGCATAATATTAATGAGTCATGTTTAGGTGTTATCAATAAATGAGGAATTTTTATCAATAAACGTTTCAGTTTTAATTGGGTGCATCATTTATAACGAGCTTGAGTTTTGAGTTTTGACAATGGTCGATAAAAAGATAATATTTGGTCGGTTTAAGAGCTGTCTCCTTTATTCCATTTCACTGCTGCAGTGAAATGGAATAAAGGAATGATATTTTTTTATGTAGGTAAGTATAATAATCGGCCAAGTGCGAGTCGGACTTGCGCACGAAGGGTTCCGTACCGCTATAGAGCGAAAGTAGGCCAACATTTGTATTTTTTGTATGGGAGCCCGGAGCCCCCCATAAATATAAATTATTTATTTTTATTTTATCATTAATTAATTATTAAAGGAAACATAATATTGAATATTTTGTGAAAATTTCCAGTGCCTACTTATTAGTTATTCCATTGCTGATATAGAGCAGGAAAAGACAAAAAAATAAAATCAATTGTTGTACCTAGGTATGGAAGCACCCTCCATTTTTAGGGTTCCGTACCTCAAAAGGAAAAAACGGAACCCTTATAGGATCACTTTGTTGTCCGTCTGTCCGTCCGTCCGTCTGTCAAGACCCTTTTTCTCAGGAACGCGTGGAGGTATGAAGCTGAAATTTATATCAATTACTCAGGTCTACTGTCCCTTGAAGCTGTGAAAAAATCAAACTTCTAAGCCAACGCAATCAAAAGATACAGCCGTTTATGCCGCAAATTTTCGACACTTGCAAGGGAATCAAAACCTACAGGGTGCTTCCCGTGAACTCAGAATCTTGAAATTTGGTACGAAGCAACGTCTTATAGCATAGATAAAGGAAAAATTACGAAAACCATAAATTTTTAGTTACATCACATAATATATTTTTTTTTTAATAATTTTAAACTTACTACCCATTTCCTCATAAGCGCGTAGAGGTATTAAATTGAAATTCATACCAAATACTCAGGTCTATAATACCTTTAAGCTGTAACAAAATCAAACTTCTATGACGAACTTTGTAAACCTTGCAGGTTTGTACGGAACCCTCGGTGCGCGAGTCCGACTCGCACAAGGCCGGTTTTTTAATTTTATTTTGTTTTTAGTATTTGCTGTTATAGCGGCAACAGATATACACAATCTGTGAAAATATCAGAAGTCTAGCTATAGCGGTTCTTGAGATACAGTCTGGCGATGGACAGACAGACATACAGACGGACAGACAAAGAAGTCGTAGTAATACGGGACCCCCGTTTTTATTCTTTGGGTACGGAACCCTAAAAGTAAGTATAAAACTAAGCAATATGTAAATAAGCAATAGCTTTTTAATATGTAGTAGCTGCTGAAAAAGCTACTGAATAAAAGTCTTAAATTCACGGTTTCCGATATCTGTCAGGACTTAGGAACTTCCATATTTACTGGCGGTTTAATTGATTAGCTAATGACTACTGAGTACTTAATGCTAAATATCTATAGCATAGCCCCGAGCAAACTCCTTGACCATACATTTGACGCGTTGCCGAGATCGCACAAAAATCCTATTTTTTAACCGACTTCCAAAAAACGAGGAGGTTATATATTCGGCTGTGGATATTTTTTTTTTACTTATCTTAGTTCAAAATTGATCTAAAAAAATTTAAAACGGGAAATCTATCTTTTGTCGTGTGTTTCAAATAAACGTAATTTGTAAATACTCCAAGTAGATGGTGAAAGTATGCTACAATTTTAATAAATTGATATTACTTTGGAAGATTTACTTTGGAAGCATGAAATTAATCATGAGTAGGTAAACAAAAATAGAAAATTTAAAACGGGGAAAGGAATGTTGATATACTGAAGATTATTGCGGTATTTTTATTATAACTTTATAGCTTTCAAATTATGAGTTTATAAGGCTCTAAATACGGTAAATTACGGAATCTCCGTAGGGGAAGGTCCTTAACTAATCAACAATGCAGTAGAACAGCGGTTCTCAAACTATTTTGGCGGTGGAACCTTTTAAGAAGTAACATCTTTGACGGACTTAAAGAAAAAGAATGTTTTATCATAAAATATTGTCTCCATGCTAGACGTGTAGCTCCGGCCTAAAAAGACGCATTTGAATTAGTCTCAAATTTTGTCACCAGGCCATCTAGGTAAATACATACATTCTGTACTAAAAGCGAAGTAAGGGCCGGGACACAAAAATACGGCACGACGTCATCTTGAATTTCTACGTGAGTTTCTACGGCACGACGACGTCGCACGACGCCGTACGGCGCCGTACCGTGGGTTTTTTACGACGCGCGTCCGCACGTCGCCGCACGGTGCCGTACGACGCCGTACGACGTCGTGCCGTGTTTTTGTGTCCCGGCCCTAACGCCTCATCAATAATGTGACTATTAGGTCCAATTTCACCAACGACTGTTAAACTTAATGCTCGAACTGGCATCACGTTGCCTCTTCCGTTAAAGAGAACACATGACATTTTATTGTTAAAATAAAGCTGTTAACACTAACGTCGGTAATTAGTGTTAAGACTTAAGAGGATACACTAGGGCCGTTTTTCCATACAAACGTTGTCCCCTGTTTCCTCCCTGGATACTGGATAATACCGGCTGTAGGGGCGAGCGCCCTACGACGTTGTGCTGAGGGGAAATTGGGATATAATGAAGGAAGACAAAAAATGGGTACCTGTTGATGATATATGCTGGCGGCCTGATAGTCACACTGTCACCGTGGTCTATAATCACTATCACTGAGCTTAGTTCATGAGGATAAATCACGGATAATTATTGAATTAATCGCGAAGTTTGGGCCGATCGGCTAACCGAGAGGAGATTTTCGTATGTGACGAACGCGCGCCGGCAACAGTTTAGGGCGGAATGTGTCACTTGTCATATGACAGTTGACAGTGCAGAGTGCAGACACACGCGCTGCAGTGTTGGCAACGTCGCGCTAGAGTTTGGCGCGAACATCCTGGGGGGGGGGGGGGGGGCCCGGCAATGGGCGTGAGCTGATCCCCATCTTGAGCTGAATCCAGTGGGAGCCGGGCAATCTTGCCGACAGGTCTCCGCAGCTGGCCTTGTGAGGTGGCCAAGTCCATGACTCTGATGACTCCATCCTTCCCAGGTAGTAGGCGTGTGATTCTTCCCATCTTCCATTGGAGAGGAGGCAGACTGTCCTCCTTGAGCAGAACCAGTTCCCCAATTTTGGGTGGAGAGGAAGAGGAAAGCCATTTGGAGCGGATTTGAAGGGTATGGAGGTAGGACTTGGTCCAGAGAGCCCAGAAGCGCTGAGAAAGAGCTTGAATGAGCTGAAAGCTCTTAAGGGGGGAGATGACTCTGTCATCTATTGTGTGTTCGGGAAGAGCTGTGAGTGGACGGCCTATGAGGAAATGGCCGGCTATGAGGGGCTGACAGTGCGTAGGATCGGACGAGAGTGGGCTGATAGTCCGTAGGATCGGACGAGAGTGGGCTGATGGTTGTACTTGGGACAAGCTATTAATTTATGTTCCGTCGATCTACAGTATGGGCAATAAAATTTAGACTTATGACTGGCTTGAACTGAGTATACGTGCTGAACCCGTCGGAGGGGGAGAGGGGGTTGTATAGTGTTGGCGAGAATGAGATGGAGCTGGGCTGACATGTGGGGTGCGCATGGTATGTGCTGAGGGCGAGCGCTGATACGCTGAGCTGATGGGTCCAAAGCGGAGTACGCATGGTATGTGCTGAGGGCGAGCGCTGATACGCTGGGCTGATGGGTCTAAAGCGGGGTACGCATGGTATGTGCTGAGGGCGAGCGCTGACACGCTGGGCTGATAGGTCCAAAGCGAGAACCGCGCGGAGAACGGGGGGAGGGGGGTTGTTGACGGGAAGGGCCCGCTTGACCTTGAGACTCAGCAGCGCGCACTGGCGTCGGACATTCTGTCTCGACGCAGCGTGCGTGCTCCTCTAAAAAAAGAATCAAATTTGCATGTAATATTGCTTGACGGCAGCTTGAGACTTTGTAGGCATTTTAATGTGAAATAAACTGAATATAAAATAAATGGGCGGATAAGACGAATAAAAAGTTATAAAATAAGTTACGAAAATATTTATGTGTAGTAATGTGCTAAGTTAATATGTGTCTATATAATTATAAAACAGGAACGATTATAATATGATTAATTGAGCGGACATAAAACTTTTAAATTCAATACCTAAGTCGCTTGTTATTGTAATAGTTAAAACAATAAAAAGTTTCTTATCGAAGCGAAGGTATGCGCGCGCGGCGATCGAACGATCGATAAGAGGTGGGTAATTAAGTCAAGTACTTACTCGAGGTGCTAAGTTATAACGTAAACAACTTAAAATATTTTGCACGAGCCGAACAAAAATAACACTTAATGTTATAATGGTATAAGGCACAAACTATGCGATGTATGAATAAGTTCCTTTGTTCTATAACACGACGGAATTATGTTGAAAATATTTTATATAGGTATTTTGGGCAGAAATATATTCTGGAATTTAATTTAAATGCAATATAGAATTAAAATATGAGCTGAAAATAATTGGATGAGACTTATTTAATAAGATAAAAAGGGATTTAATTGTCTTTGTGAACTATAATGGCGGGCGGGCGAAATACGTATTTGGCAAACTTTTGCAAAAATATTGCCGTAGGGAGATAAAAAAATGGGCGGATGTTACTTAATTCAATAGAATATTGATAATAGAATGGAATTCCAATTAGATTTAGGCAGAAATATGGGCAGAGTAGACTGTATTTTCAATTTTCGCCGGGTGGGGCACGTGCTGGCGGGGCGAAAAAATTCCCTAGGAGTTACGATCCGGCTCGAAGGACCAGAAAATTTAGGGGCGAGCGCCCTACGATGTTGTGCTGAGGGGAAATTGGGATATAATGAAGGAAGACAAAAAATGGGTACCTGTTGATGATATATGCTGGCGGCCGGCTGAGATGAGACGAGCTGATAGTCACACTGTCACCGTGGTCTATAATCACTATCACTGAGCTTAGTTCATGAGGATAAATCACGGATAATTATTGAATTAATCGCGAAGTTTGGGCCGATCGGCTAACCGAGAGGAGATTTTCGTATGTAACAAACGCGCGCCGGCAACGGTTTAGGGCGGAATGTGTCACTTGTCACTCGCGTGTCTAGCGTATGACAGTTGACAGCGCAGAGTGCAGACACACCCGCTGCAGTGTTGGCAACGTCGCGCTAGAGTTTGGCGCGAACACCGGCAGAGTTATAATTTTTTTCCTGAATATCTATGGCCACTATTAACATGTCTCTATGTTTTCTTTTTTTCATAATTTAGTTATTAAAAATGATATGAATATCGAAAACCCAAAAAAATGGCCAGAATTTCTTCTGTGTTCAAACATCCAGAAAACAAAGGCTAGATTGTACAAAAAATAAAACATAGGAACATACCAGCTCTGGCCTTATTTTAATTTTTAATGAAAAAGGACTTAAATCGGTTACGTTTTCGAGAAGAAATCAGGGGACAACGAATTTCTGTTCAGAATTTTCAATTCAATCTGTAGTTGTCGCGCTCTGCGGGGGGAGGTTTGAGGTTAGGTAGCAATAGATTTTTTTACAAATACTTGTTTTTCATTTCTCTAACCCTCGGTGTATCCTTAACATCAGCTTGTGCTGTTAACACTAATAGAAGTTGCTGAAATTGGGCCTTAATGTTCGATCCAAGTAGAATACTGAGTAGATCGATTCAGCTGTTATGACAAGACGTTCCCAGGGTAACTAAAAATAACAATAATAAGCGGCCATGTGTCGACTGTCGGTCCCGCTGCTCTAAAACAAACAAACACTGACTATGACGTACTAATGAAGCGTTATGAATGGGAAAAGAAACTACATAAATAAGATACGTAGAGCCTTTGATTATGTAGAGCCACGGTGTAATAAATATCTATTTAATTACACTGTGGTAGAGCCAAGACTACTAGATATTATGTCACTGTTTTAAAATTTTGATTCGAACCCGCGACCCCCGGCTTGAGCTGTCACGCACTCAACCTAGTCTATTCTATATACCTAGAAGTTAAAATTATCAGTCACTCAAATTCTAGTGCTTACTGATTTGTAGGTAGTAGGAGAAATACCTACAGTCTAGACCGTAGACGAAAATGGACAAGTTTTTTGTAAGGTTTTATAAAACCCTAGCTTGTTTGTAAATTTTAATAAGTCAGTTCCATGTAGTCAAAGGCCTTCGAGAGGTACGCATACATTTGCAGTTCTCCCCGGGCTTTTAGAAATATACCCCGTGTAAAATTCTTCCATATTTATTTTGAACCGAAAAAATATTTGTAACTTTTTGAAACTAGATTGATTGAGCGCTTTCGACAAAATATGAAGTGTTTGCCGCAAAATTTTATTGGCTTTTAGCACATTTTCACTCTATCAAGTGTAATGTTAGTTTTTTCAATATATTTTGTTGTAAAAAATTGTTGTTTGCTCTCTATGAAACACAAACAGAACAGCTACACCTAGATGCCTATTATTTAGTATGTTTATTTTTCTCTTCACGTCTTTAGCCTTTAGCTTTCAAAATGAAAATCGGGTAAGTGCGAGTAGGACTTGGGCACAAAGGTATCGTACTGTTATTGAGCAAGAACAGGCCAAAAATGATATTTTTGTACGGTAGTTTTAAATATCTATTTTTTATGAATTATTAAAATACACATGTAACTGAGTTAAAAGAGAAAAACATGTAAAATGTAACTGAGGAAACTTCAAGCTGTTGACTACCTACCTTTTGACATATTATTTGCTTATAGCCTACCTGTTGACATAATTGATATCGAGCAAAAATCCCAAATAAATCACGTTTGTTGTATGAGAGCCCCCTAAAATATGAATTTTATTTCGGTTTTTGTATTTGTTGATAAAGTGCAAGTGGTATCTGAAATACACAATCTGTGAAAATTTCAGAAGTCTAGCTATAGGCACAGCAGATCCTGAAATACAGCCAGGTGGCAGACAGACGAACGGACAACGAAGTCTTTGTAATAGGGTCCCGTTTTTACCCTTTTGGTAGTGGGTAGGTACGGAACCCTAAAAAGGGATCTTGCGTGTAAAATTTTTTGTGACTAAAATCACGCTGCGTCGTTAAGTCTCATGTCACCTCATTATAAACTTATCGTTTGCATGTTAATTTCGATAACTCGTCGTCGTTTTAACTGGTCGTTAATTAATTCAAGCGGACTACTGCCGTCTGTCTGTGTGTCGTGTGAACTGGGGTGGTTCGACGTAGCGGTTGTGACTTATATATTATAGTTTACCTATCTATAGCTAGATTCTTTCAGTAGTGTTTGTGTATAAAGGCTTAAGGCCTCCAGATAAAGAAGGCCGACCCTCCCGGTTGGACTGATTGCAGGCCGATTTGACCGAACTTAAACACATAGGCAAGCACAAAAGTCCGGTTAGGTTAGCTTGCGATCTGGATCATATTATATTTCTTTATTTGCTTCAAAAGTGGTACATTTTGGTGTAACAGTTATGATAGATTTTCCATGATCACACTTTTCACTAATAATATAGCATGCAAATTTTTAGGCACTTATTCTAAATACATTAATTTCCATTCAATTACATTTCATACTATAAATAATTCAATATAATTTCAATTAAAGAAAAAATTCAATTAAAAATAATAAACCCTTAGATGTCCTAATCTTATGAGCTAATAATATTACATTCATTCAAATTTCAATTGATTTCAAAATAATAATTCAATGTCAATAATATGAGTATGCGATATTTTAACAATAATATTTAATGCCAGTAGTAATCATCAGATTTTATTACTCATTTTGGAATTTGTGATAATAATACATAGTAATTATAATAAAAGGAATAAATACAACATTCAAAATAATAAACCATTACATATCCTAATCTTACAACATTGCTCATATTACATTTCCAATTGATTTCAAAATAATAATTCAATGTCAATAATAATATAATGTTTTCAAAATAATAATTCTATGTTAATAATAATACAATTAAAATATATTTTAAGTAAAAATAATTTTTAATGTCAACAGTATAATTATAATCATATAATTTTATTACTCATTTAGGAATTCTGTGATAGAATAACAATTTTTTTTATCATTTCTTTTTTTAAATTTATTGTAAGGTAGGGATTTTATGGTTGTTAGGGTAGCGCTGTAGGCCTTTATACACATGGCATAATATTCTTTTTTTTTGATAAAGACTCGTTCTGGGAATTATATCTAATACTAAACGTTTGGGTTTTCTTTTAGTTCTCGGGTAAATTTCACTTGCCTCTGTAAAATAAGCATAGTGAGTTTTTACAAAGTTGACTAGTTCATATATATAAAGGCAAGGAAGCGTCATAATATTTAATTTTTAAATAGAGGCTTACATGACTCATATGAGGGTTTACCACATATGGCTCGTACACATTTTTTCTGCACTATAAATGCTTTATTAATGTCAGTTGAGTTCCCCCAAAGTAATAGTCCGTATCTGAGTACTGAGGCCACATATCCATGGTATGCCGAGAGTACAGTTGGTAAGGTTGCCATTTGCCTCAGTCTATGTAGGACATACACGTAACTATTTAATTTCTTACATGCATACTCTATGTGGGCCTTCCAGTTAAGATTTTCGTCAATATAAATACCCAAGAACTTAGTGTTGTGCACTTTTTGAATGCATTTATCTTTGTAATTAATATTCAGATCATTTAGTTTAGTACCGTAGTTATGAAATTGTATATAATTTGTCTTAGTCAAGTTTATATTTAGGTTATTTTTATCAAGCCATTCTACTACTTTTTTAATTGTATTATTAGTTTCAATGTCAATATTTTCCTTACTATTTATTATTATTGATATGTCATCTACAAATAGAATATTTTCATAGTTACCTAGTAATGTCAGGCAGATCATTTATATAAAATGAAAGAAAAAAGAACAATGGACCAAGTACACTGCCTTGTGGAACTCCTGTATCGTTGACTTTATATTGTGATTTAGATGATTGCAGTATATTTTTATTATTTATAGATTTTATTTCCACATATTGTCTTCTATTAGCGAGGTAGGATTTAATCCAGTTTAGAGCTGGGCCTCTTATACCTAAATCTTCTAATTTATTTATTAGGATATTGTGGGATACAAAATCAAATGCCCTACTCATATCAAAGAAAATACCTATAACCGATTTATTTTTATTTAGATCAGAAACTACGGCATGCACCAAAGTTGACGCTGCTAATATCGTTCCCTTGTCGTTCTGAAATCCAAACTGGTTGTGTTTAATTATATTCATCTTTTTTATGAAAGTCATTAGTCGCTTGTACATAACTTTTTCAAAATTTTTTGCCAATATTGGTATGAGGGTGATTGGACGATAATTCTCAACTTTTGATTTATCTCCTTTTTGTGCATCGGCTTTACAATTGATATTTTTAATAATTCTGGAAAACAACCAGTTTCAAATGATAAGTTGATAAGATGTAAAATAATTGGAGCTAACTCTTTTTTGCAATACTTAATGATTTTCGTAGATACACCATCATAACCTTCAGCATTAGTATTTTTTAATGAACGAATTACACTATCAATTTCAGTTAAACTACACGGAAATAAGAAAATTGAGCTGAAAATACGTTTGCTATTTGTTTTTCTCAATTTCACGTTAATATTATTATTATCAGTCAATTTAGTCAGATAGTTATTAAATTCGTTAGCTATGTCAGTTGGATTAGTCATTATTGTACCATTTAATTCATTTTTTATGTCCTTTATGATGTCATAGTAATTGTTGTCATTTTCCAAGAGGCTTTACATTTATTTTTAGCAGTACATACATAATTGTCATTAAATATTCGTAGTGAGACATACATGCATTTGCGTAATATTTTAGAGTATGTTATATATTTATTTTTATTTTTATTAGTTTTGTGTTTATAAAACATGTATCGAAGTGATCTTTTAGTTCTACAACTCGTTTTTATTCCTCTCGTTATCCATTTTAATTTTTTACATTTATTTGTCATTTTGATCCTTTTTAACAGAAAACACAATTTGTAAAAAAGTAGAAAATCTTCGTAAAAGGCATTCATTGCATCATTTATATCCGTTTTAGCAAAAACATCGCTAAACGTTAGCTGACTGAGATAGTAACGGAACTTTTCTATGTTTTCTTGACTATAGTCACACTTATATTATATAAAATATGTTGATAGAGTGTATCGATTGGCGTTCTCGTATAGGACCTTGATACAGAAAAGAAATTGGATAGATCTCGAGGGGAAATTGAGACCCGATGGATTACCATGATTGCGAAGGTATTACGCATAGTAAAAGTCAATCATGGTCCATGGATCTCTACAAATTCGTAATTGCTTGTCAGTTGTTCATTATAGATCAACGTAAAGCACTGACCTCTATAACTGATAATACACTGGACTGGATATGCCGTACAAAATGACAGCTATTTTTTGTGCCGATTTAAGCGCAAAATAGTAGTTCCAAGTACACTCACTACTGCTTTCACATAGCAATCAGCGCCAATGTGGCGACTTTCAAATAGGAACATTTTATTGATAGCGATCGCCGGTCCAGGGTATTATAGAGGTTAGAGGTCAATGACGTAAAGTAATCGGTCACTTGACAGCCAATTCCTATCACATTGATACTTAAGCACGCCGAAACAACTCAGCCAATTTGGATAAAATTAATGACAGATGTAGACTTAGAGAATACTGAATCTTGCGGTCTTGTAAAATGAGAACTCTAAAATTGGTACGAGAAAATAATTATTTAGGAGTAAAGATAAATTTAATCCTTCAGGCCCCGCGCGAGCACCGGTGATCGCGACAACAATAGAATACAATAGCAATTCCTGGAAATTCCGACTGAAGTATTAACAAAGCCGTGAACAGTGTTTAATAAAATAGTTTCTCTTAGCGGCCGCGTGCGCAGATCGTAGATTAACCGCACGCTCTGACTTACACCCTTTTACCTGTCGGCCGTCTCGCACGCGTGAAAACATTTTGATAAGCTTAATTAATAGCGCGGCCTGCAGGCAAAATGATGTAAGTTGGGTTTCAAATTATGTGGAGTTTCTTTTATCTCTTAACCCTTATGTCTTCCTACCTATGTTGAATACAACATTAGTCACACAGCTCACTGCTCACTACACAAATAAAACAAAGGATTGCACTCCGCAACGTCAGCAGTAGGTAACAAACAAACAGCAGAGCATTGGATTCATTTTCACCGAGCGGTAGAAATTATTGAGGTTTATATTTGCTTTCCTACCCCAGCGTAGTGTCCCTATTCCCTCCGTCTTACGATTTTCCATCAGATCGCGTCGTGTCCTAAACTCCTAACGCGAGTCTAACGATTTTACCTCACAAAAAAGCACAATGCCGTTTAGGCTATTTCGCAATTCGCTCTGAGGCTTTTAAAATAGTTTACTAGAACTTAAGTCGCATTTTCTTTCTCTTACAAAATTCTTAACACCCTTTCTATATGACTGACGTGGCTTATCCTGGATATTTCAATGCAATTGCTTATTGCATATTCTGCGAACCGCTATTGGGCTGTATTGTGAAGCTGAAGACGACAGCTTACTGCTTTTGTTGAAATGGAGAGGGATTTCTTCCCGGGCTGGGACTTATTAAATTTTGAATCTCTCTAAAAGCGTGGAATAAATCGACAAAACGTATCTGCAAGGATTTTAGTTTCATGAACTCTAAACCACGAGTTTCATAAGAAAACTATAATTTTTGTTAGTCAAAATATGATACATAATATTATGTATTTTATATTAGTTAATGCCATGTCTTTTCCCACTACTCAAATTCAGGTTTTAATGGGAATTCCGTTAAAACCCGTTCAACGGTGCAAGAGTGAAGAGCTAACAAACAGTTTCAGGCAGACAGACAAACACAATTTCACGTTAATAATTTTAGTATATTATGTACTATGTAGATGTGGTGGATATATTGCCCGCGGCTTCCCGAAAAATCCCGCTGGAACCTAAATAATGTTGTACCTATACCCACACTAAACCATCTCAAAATCGTAGAGGCTGCGTGTCTTTATTTGTTACGTAAGAACATTCGTTTTTAGGGTTCCGTACCCAAAGGGTATAAACGGGACCCTATTACTAAGACTTCGATGTCTGTCTGTCCGTCTGTCTGTCTCCAGGCTGTATCTCAAGAACCGCTATAGCTAGACTTCTGAAATTTTCACAGATTATGACGTATATCTGTTTCCGCTATAACAACAAATACTAAAAATGAAACAAATTAAATATTTAAGAAGGGCTCTCATACCAACGAGAAACTTAATTTTTTTTGCTATATTTTTTAGTCCAACTCGCACTTACGTACATTACATCAATGTTATCTTATACAATCTTAAGTGCTTCTGCTTAAAAACATACCTTACTACATCTTACATTATTTTAAACAATTTATTGATCGTAAAAATGGCGGCAACAGAGACGTCAAATAATCGGCCAAGTGTGAGTCGGACTCGCGCACGAAGGGTTCCGTACCGTTATAGAGCAAACATAGACTAAAAATTGTGTTTTTTGTATGGGAGCCCCCCTTAACTTTTTATTACATTTAAATATTATTATGAATTATTAAATAACGCATATATTTAAGGCCTTCGTGAAAGTTTCAAGTGCCTACCTCTTATCATTATTGATTACGAGCAAAAGAGGCCAAAAAAATCACGTTTGTTGTATGGGAGCCCCCCTTAAATATAAATTTTATTTTTATTTTAGTATTTGTTGTTATAGCGGCACCGGAAATACACAATCTGTGAAAATTTCAGAAGTCTAGCTATAGCGGTTCTTGAGATACAGCCTGGAGACAGACAGACAGACGGACAGACATCGAAGTCTCATGAATAGGGTCCCGTTTTTACCCTTTGGGTACGGAACCCTAAAAACGGGTTCAAGTAAATTGTGGTTTTAGTAGCAAATTGAAGAAATGTTGTACGCTATCAACAACACTTATCGTCACCTAAACCACATAAATTATGCTCGTTGAACTTATCTTACTTAAAATAAAATAAGAATAAAACCGTTTTTGCATAGTTTAGAAAACGTGTTTTTTAATGAATTTTGTAGCGAGCGTGCAAGTTGTTAGTGAACATTAACATCACGAGATGGCGTTAGCTACACTAATATAAGCTAGTATAAGCTTATGAAAAGAGTCGCGGTGACTTTGAAAGCAGTAAAATATCGATAAAATATTTTCTTTGATAAACCCAAATATAATTAATAATTATTAATTATTATTTTTAAGTAACAAAAAATTAAAACTGACTTGAGACTACCAATGTAAAAACAAATAATAATAATATTATTATGAACTTTAAAGTATTAAATAATTGTTACTCTTCAATAGCACCTAGATACTATCACAATTCGCCTAATTCCCACCTTTTTCTACAATGATACTATACATGTATAGTCTTCATTAAGTACTTTGAAGACAGACAGACAGACGGACAGACGGAAAGACACATTTTCGTATATTTTATAATATTAGTATGGATGGATAGTATACAAGGTGTAGATAAAACTACCTAAGTGATAAGTCATAATACTTTAAGGGTGTGTGTGTATGTGGGGGCATATAGAGTTCGCTGTGAAAGTAGCAGCGCTGAAAGCTGGTCTATGGCTAAAAGTGAACTCTATAGGGGACACATACAAACGGCAGCGGCGAGGCGAGCACTTTCAGTGTCATATGATCTTAAACTTTATCTTCATTATTGTAATACATAGTATCGCTTGAGAAGTCTACGGCCTCCCGTGGCCGCTCGTGGCCGCTTGTGGACGCTGGCGGCGGCAATTTCTCAAGCGATACTATGTATTACAATAATGAAAATAAAGTTTAAAATCATATGACACTGAAAGTGCTCGCCTCGCAGCTGCCATTCCGGTGTGTCGCGACTTGCGGCACTCGCGGCCCTTAAGTATTTTCACTTTAGTTACACCCTGTACATGGATGTATCTTTCCTATGTAAATATGTGTTCCAAGTAATGTAAGAGTAATTAGTATCGTGTAAGTGTTGGGTGGAGGGTGGAGGGAGTTCCACGCCCCGGACTGGAGTTACCGAACTATCTGATATCGCTCTGATTTAATTAAAACACCATCCCCATATAACGGGGGCTATTACGTACAATGGCGATCACTCGCCATCGTGATGGCTAACAGTTTAAAAAAAATCGTATTATCCATGCAGACTTTTGTCATTCTAGCAGCTAACTATACAATAATATACTGTATACATACCATCCTCATCACCTTGTTGAGTGGCAGTCTTCCACAGTGCGTTTTTCGCGTAACTTTCTGCCGCGCACTGTAAAACTCTGGAACGAACTGTCACCAGCAGTATTTCCGGACCTATACGACCTGCAAACCTTCAAGAAAAGAGCGTATCTTAAAAGGCCGGCATCGCACCTGCAGCTCTTCTGATGTTGCGAGTGTCCATGGGCGACGGTAGTTGCTTACCATCAGCCCATCTAGCATACGCCAACGAGAAAATTTTGTCTACACGTTTTCTCGATGTTTGATGGCGTTTCTCTTTATCTCTATTGACCCTAACATGACATAATTTTTTTCTCGTGTAGATCTGTCGTCAAAATCTATCGACATAATGTCAAAAAATGATTTTGACATTAAGTCGTTATCGACAATATAACTACACACGAGAGTGAGATATCTCGAGATTTTCTCGTTTGCGCATCTTAGGCCGGCTGGTGACCCGTTTGCTCGTTTGCCGCCTTATTTAATAAAAAAAATATGCGACAGCAAAAGCGAAAGTCAAAACCCTAAAAACTCGCAAAATCACTCAAACCACTCGGTAGCTGTCACGACTGCTCTCCCACAATTTGATTGGCCGAGAGCACCGTCTCGCCACTCTACTATATTATACAAGTACGCTGGATCGATGATACCCACCTGCTTTTTGTGCCTATTTGAAGCGGAATCAGCGCCCCCATTATGGGGGCTGAGAACTAAATCTGACGTAACCACAACCAATAGCAACAGTTGTCATCACTAGTATTAGTTCCAAGTACTCTCACTATCAGCGCCAATATGTCGGCTTTCAAACGTCATTTTTACGTCAGATTTAGTTCTCAGCCCCCATAATGGGGGCGCTGATTCCGCTTCAAATAGGCACAAGAAATAGCTGTCATTTCAAAGGGCATCATCGGTCCGGCGTAGTTGTATAGGGACCATGCCGAAACTATAGAGGGCATCGTAATTCGACAGCGACACGATGCGAGTAAAAGATGTAACTTGTGAGTGACTCTGGCATCGCATTCTCTTTGACCCCGGCTAGTTTATAAGTGATTTTTTTTATGTTTTAGACTATAAAATGATTTAATACTTACACTTCCAAGTGTCCACATGCGGCCGCGAGAACAACAACAGATTTCCAAGAATCCGCGATCGAAGGATTAAAGTAAAAACTAGATGACGCCCGCAACTCCGTTGCGCCAATAATCATTTATCGCGCGAGAACCGTACATTTTTCCGAGATAAAAAGTTAGGATACTTTTCCATGTCCATTCCCGGGGTTCAAAGTAAATCCATGCCAAATTTCAGCAAAATTGGTTCAGCGGCTTGGGCGTGAAGTGCTAACAGACAGACACACTTTCGCATTTATAATATTGAGTATGGATGAGTTTGTAACAGTAAACAAAGAACGAAAGTGTGAATAAAAATGTATAAAGCTTATCTAGTTATCTAAGAAAATATATGAAAAAGTAATTAGTAGCATCCATCAGCATAGAAAGTAAAAACTTGATAGGTAGGTAAATATTGCAATAAAATAATGAAGATGCAAAAATACTTACAATAATTACTGAAAATGCTTGTGGATTAATAAAATAAAACAAGTTCACTAAAATACATGCTTTTATTTCATCAACCTTCTGCGATTCGCTCGATACCATCTTCAGAACTTTTGTCTGTCACTATTTTTAACTAATTTCAGTCTGGACCTTTTGTTCAGTGCAAACACCATATAAGTATTCTTTAAATAACACACAAATACTGCACAATCAATCTTTTTTACTTGAAGAATCATCCTTTTGAGAACCAACACTTTGACAAGACGGTTAAAGTTCAATACTATCCTCAGTGTTGAATTCCTGGCAGGATTTCTCCAAATTATCCTTACTTTTGATACAAATTTATGTGTAATTGGCATATCAATTTAGATGGAAGCCAGTTTGGATGTTTACTGAAAGAAGCAACGGTTATAGGTTAGGTTCATATTGGGTTCATCAAAAATGAATTTACGGTTATAATCTACAAAATTCAGTGTTTTTACGAGTCTACACTTATCCTTCATGGAACTTTTTAAATACTTACGTATGTTTTAACCGGCTTTTATCCATTTCTTTCGTTTTTCAATAAGCCATAGCAATTGAATACTTTTGCCAGGAAAATAGTAAAATTTTACATTGTTCGATTTGCCTTTGTTTTTCTTGTACGTATTAGAACATAAGGGAATACAACATTGCATTTAAATTCTTGAAAATACTCAAATTTCTCAAGAAATCTATAATTTTCCGTAGCTTGACTTGGGCTTGACAATAAAATTTTCGCATAAGTTTCGGCTATTCGTCACTAGTGGCAGTGTCATCGCTCTGCACGGTCCCTACAATAGAGGTCAGTGGTCTCGCCACTCTACTATATTTTTTTAAACGGGCTTTGGCCCACCACACATTCCCACCACTGTATCTCCTGTGTCGCCAGGATCGACAGCGGTATCCAACCACGAAAACCCTTTGATATGATCTCAGGGAGCCCGAGGGACATGCTAAAACTGTCTTGGAACGAAATTAATCAGAAGAAAATAGGAGGAGTAGGAAGATTCTAATTTCCCTTCCCATAAAAGCGGGAGACAGCACAAAGTTGCAATGACCATGTCAAAGAACTTAAGGGGGAGCATCACGGAAATGAGGTTAATAATTGTGACTCCTAAGCTAAAGCTAAGTTAATATTGGAGTTTATCGTGTTTGACTGTAATTGCCAATAATAATTGTGGCAAAAACGCTTGAAGGCACGGAAGTTCCTAGCGCTGTCCACGAGATCACCGTAGTATGCGACTCCAGATGTACAGAATAGGTTGTTTAGCATAGTAGTTCTTTCGTCCTGCCAGAGACTGCACTCCCAGAGAACATGATGAGCGGTTTCTCCAAACATGTTGCCTTCGGTCGAGCACTCGCACTCTACTATATAAGAATGTACTCTGTGACTCTACACGGTAGGTGTAATCAAGGCAATGAGCGTAGCGATTAGAGATCGACTACGATAACATGGCGCGCCCCTCCAAAATTCAAAACGTTTGAACTTTGAAGTGCGTTGTCTTACGCGGTAGGCTAGTTATGATTAGTTGACCAACAAACCTTGGTAATAAGTGAAACTAACTGAAATATTAAGTGTACTGTGGTTGGTTGAATACTTACTACATAGTGAACATACAAACTCTTTCTTATGGATGTGACTACACACATTGAAACAGTCATTTGGAGGGGCGCGCCATGTTATCGTAGTTGATCTCTACAGTTCGACAAGGCTTTAAATCATAAATGAATATGTCAATGATGTCAATGGGCGCTGCTGGTAAAGGAGAACTGTCAAAAATGACATTTTTGTATGATGACAGCGTTAGTTCCTATTTTCGCCACGTTCATAAACAGTCTTGTCGAACTGTAGCTATTGGATCTTAAACACACAATCCCTGCAACACAATATCTTTGGCGAAAACGCAGCTGTTGCTTAACGTTTACGCGATGGACCCCTGAGGTTCAAATATTATGAGCCGGGTAAAACTCGAACGCAATGTGTTCGCTACTTTTAAATTACGATTGTTATAATATCAACCATTCCACGAATGCAATTTGAATATGGAATGCGCTAGGTATTTATTCAATAACATCCAATAAAATTCATTTATAATTATTTAGTACTTATGTAAAAATTGCAATTGAGCGCCGTTCAGAAGTACTTATAAGCGGCCTTATTTCCTTTTTTTCGATCTCTATTCACTTTATTAAATACTAGCGACCCGCCCCAGCATCGCACGGGTATATAATATTATATTATAGCCACTGAAAAAATGATTAAAATCGTTAGCCTATGATCCTTCACGTGATCTACTTTCTTATCTGTGCCAAATATCATAAAAATTGCTCCAGTAGTTCGCGAGATAAGCCCTTTCAAATAATTTCCCCCGTTTTTTCCACATTTCCCTATTAGTCTTAGCGTGATAAAATATAGCCTATAGCCTTCCTCAATAACTGGGATATCTAACACTGAAAGAATTTTTCAAATCGGACCAGTAGTTTCTGAGATTAGCGCGTTCAAGTTAGCCCTTTCAAATAATTTTCCCCGTTTTTCCCCCATTTTCCTCTATTTCTTCGCTCCTATTAGTCTCAGCGTGATAAAATATAGCCTTCCTCGATAAATGGGCTATCTAACACTGAAAGAATCATCAAAATCCGTTGCGTAGTTTTAAAGATTAAAGGGAACAAAAAGACATGAGGGAAAAAAGCGACTTTGTTTTATAATATGTATAGATATAGATGTATAGAGATATAGATTAAGCTAAATTAATATTTTACTCATTACAAAAAGGTTTTACACGATACAGCTGAAGTTACCAAGTTTCAATAAAATTCCATTTTTATTTTATTACATATCTAAAAAATATACTTACAAACCTACTTATATTGTCACAGATAAAAAGTACCCTGTACCCTATTGTCCCTTGGCCCTTGAATAGAATCATTTAGGGCACGCGCCGTCAACGAGCGGCACGCGCCCTTGGCAGGGTTCCTGTCGGAAACCACTTTTTCCCACAGGAATAAGTCCGCCATTGTAATGGGCCTAATTGTTCGCAATATATTTTTTTAATAAACGTAATAAAATCTTATACTTAGTATGACATTTTATTAAGTTAATTTAGTTTTTATTATTCGTAGTGTTTATTGCTGATCCGGCAAATGTTGTTTTGCATACGGTGTGGCAATTTCAGTCATTGTCATGGAGATGTGACTGTCACGCCGATTTTAGAATACTCGATGGGCTATGTATGCTATCAGCTATCAGGCACGGATGTAAAAAAATACGGATGGAGCATTACACTATAAAGAGGTGAAGCATGCAAGGTACGACAATTTCGTTTATTGTACAACCCGCTGTCATTGTACATTGAGTGACGGCGCCAATGACATGCACACATCCTACACGGGCGGCCATAACTATGCTTCACTCGGGATTAGAGTTGATTAGACAAGGTTACGTCCGTATTTTTTTTAAGTCCGTGTAAGGTAAAAATAGACGTTGGTATATTCTTAGATTTATCAAATAAGCTGACATTAAAATCGTTCCAGCCCACAGAGATAATTCCAGCCGCTTCGGAGGAGTTTGGGAAAAAATAACGCGACTCGAGAATTTGATAAGCGTCCTGCAGTATACAATGGCCCAAGATGGCCTACTGCAGTCTGCGGGCCATCGTGAACTGTAGACCATGAGCACAATGCCGGGTGGCTCATTACTGTCTGGCAATCCATTGTGAAGACCATTGTGAAGAGGCACCTTTTGATGTAGTGGATATAAAATATGTACAAACTTGAATGCCTATCTGAGGTTCCTATATTAACTATTAAAGACAAAGCCTGCTTATCAACCAAGGATATTATCCTAGCACCTCATTTCATCAACGGTTTCGCATCGATACAATACAATAGTGTTGACAATTGGAGGGTAGTTGAATACAGTGGCGGAGTCAATACGCAGGACAATGGGCGCCCGGCTTTGTTCATTTCGGCGGACCGCGGACCTCATTGTTAGAATGTTTAGCGGGAAATTCGTGATCCATTTTTAAATGTTTGAATTCGAATATTCCATTTTCAGGTTTTGGTTATTCCACGGTTGTTCCGTGTTCAATTTTGATTTGATGACTTTGTTAAGGCTGTACGTGCATCCATGATTGCCATGATTGATTGCGAAGATGTTTGGCAATCATAGATCAATACTCTCAATTCTCTAGGCACACGTTTGTAGAGTATTCAATTGAAGTTCTACCAGGTTCTACTTAACCTATCAACCCCCATAAGGACACCGGCGACCGCAACAACAATAGTATATCAATAGATATTCAGGAATCCGCGATCGAAGGATTAAAACACTTTCTGACAACTTTAGCCAAAAAAAGAAACAATGGAGTTACAGTATTCTAGGTATTACGTCGCACGCGCGAATTGTTTACTTATATAATTTCAACAATAATAATATGCTAGGTACCATATTATTATATATTAAAATATGTACCTACTGCTAAGCTACTGTATAAATGTGATAGCTGGTGGCTGCAATCTTCTGATATGACCAGAGACGGATTATCTCACTAGTTCAGGCCCGGTTCGGCTGCCCATTCACATAATGGCTAATGTTTGGACGAGGACAAGGAAATTTGAATATTCCGACGACGTACAGCGAATTTGTATTTTTGACGGGAAATATGAGTTATTTTCTTAATACTTACTTTAATATATAATACCATCAAGATGATGGTGAGTGTTAGAGTACGTATAATAAAAGTCGATCACGCGAGGTACTTTTAAAGAAAAAAATATTTTTCGGCGGGGTTGTTAAATTTTTTGGAATGGTTTTGGGGATGTGAGTGGCGTCCGAAATGGAAGATCCAGCGAGAGCATGCTAATGCTCGATCAGGCCGAAGCCCACTGACGCATATATCAGAAGTTATATAATATATTGCCGTGCTTAGAAACTCTGATAGCGCGATGCAGAATTGTGATGCTAATTGTGGGACGTGTCACGTGCGTACCGCCACAAAATTTGAAACTCGTGTCAGCCAAATATGTCAGCATACCCCTACTACCTCCACTTCTGAATTGCAATCCGATTTTATAACTATTAAATATTATATAACGTGCAAAACACTCAACTCTTCTCAGAAGAGTATAAGTTAGCTACACTTACCAACAAAAGAGTTATTCTGTGGTTTGTGCGATGCATTTCGAGTGTAATCACATTTGTAGTGTTTTTATGAGTGAGCCAGTGGGAAGGAAGCACGTGGTCAAGCGTAGGGATGCATCCCAAACAGCCCACGCTGCTCACCACCACGGAGTTCTAAATTATAGATGTAATACGCCAGTTTTAACACCAGTCACTGGCTTGTATAGATATGCTATAAGAATTTAAACATGTTTTACATTAGAAATTTTAAATTGAAATTAAAAATTCGAACGACGGTGGGAGTGGACTGGCGGCGCAACGTAGGAGATCAATTAACACCCCCCTCTCTTTTACGTTCTTTTATCTCTTTTATGTTATTTTACACACAGCATACCAAGGTGGTATCTGCTAGGAGTGTCAACTGTCAAGAGATTTAAGAAACTCTACAAAATAACATTTGCGAACTCAACTAGAGATCAACTACGATAACAAATTTCAAAAAAATGTGAAAAACGTTGTCAAAACGTTTGAAGTGCGTTGTCTTGCGCGGTAGGCTAGTTATGATTATTCGACCAACAAATCTTGGTAATAAGTGACATTAACTGAAATATTACGTGTACTGTGATTGGTCGAATAATTACTTCATACAAACTCTTTCATAAGGATATGACTACACACATTGAAACAGTCATTTGGAGGGGCGCGCCATGTTATCGTAGTTGATCTCTAACAGAGTGCAACTCGTTATTTTTCTTGCCATGGCACATCCATTGTCACTATAGATCATTGGTAGCTAATGCATTTTTGAAACTTCCATTAGTGTTCCTGAACGAATTGCTGAGAAATCAGCTAGTTCTCAGCCACTTTAAAACATGGATTTTATTAATGGAACTGGAGCAGGCGAGCAAATGGCTCTCCTGATGGCAAGTGATTGCATGGTAAAGTAATGCCTCCGTGGTCCAGAGATATAGAAATTTTTTTTCCGTTTCCCTAACATTGTCAGGTCTGTTTATTTTCTGTCTTTCTATAAAATACAATTTAGCAAAGTAATTGGTATATAAGGAGTTGGTCTAGACTCAGATCCCGGAGGTCGTGGGTTCAATTTCCGTGTTCCAAATAATAATTATTGTTTCTAAGTTTGTTTAGGGCTGTTCTTGTCATTGTGTGATTGTGTGACAAGAAAGTGAAAGTTTTTTTAGGGTTCTGTACCCAAAGGGTAAAAACGGGATATAATAAAAATAACTATAATAAAAACAAAATAAATTAAATATTTTAAGACAAACGTGATTTTTTTGCTTGATATCAATAACGGCAACACATGCGCTCTATGTGTTGCTGTTATTGTTTGAAATATTCACGAAATGCTTAGTTGTATATATTTTGTAATTTAATAATTACTTAATCATAAAATTTAAATAAAATAATGATGGCGCTCCCATACAAAAAACACAACTCTCAGCCTATTTTTGCTAGGGTTCCGTACCTTTATAGAGCCAAAATAGGCCAAAAATTGTATTTTTGTATGGGAGCGCCAATTAATTTTTTATTTTTATTTTAAATTATTAAAGTTCACTTACGAGTATAATTAAAGCCTTTCTGAAAATTTCAAGTGCCTAGCTGTTGCCATTATTGATAACGAGCAAAAAAAGCCAAAAAAAAACACGCTTGTTGTTTAAGAGCCCCCCTAAGATAATAATTTTATTTTGTTTTTAGTATTTGTTGCTATAGCGATATACTGTATACCTACACAATCTTGGACAGAAGTCTACTGCTATAGCGGTTCCTGAGATACAGCCTGGAGACAGATAGACGGACGGACGGACAGACGGACAGACAACGAAGTCTTAGTAATAGGCTCCCTTTTTACCCTTTGGGTACGGAACCCTAAAAATGAAGGACACATTTTGCCTGCAAAATAAATGTCAATGCAATTATCAATTTCTACCCACAGTTTGTTACCCATGGTTTGTTATGGTTATGCTACAGGTGAATAATGTAAGTGTTAGTTGGAACAGAGCCGGGGTATAATTAGACTTGTCATGGGAAACGGGCATGAAAGCATTTCTTTATGCGAGTGAACTACTATTGATTTAAGGTGTTTTACACATGTGGCAAATTTTTGGTTTTACGCGGTTTATATTTTTTTACATCAACATTTTATAACAGTATTTATTTATTCTCTTTATGTACAAAATTAAGACATAATATTTATAAAAGTACAGTAAGTACAAGTAAAAACAATACTTATAAAGAAGATACGAAGTAGTCCTAAAATTTTTGGAAAGCGTTTAAACTTTAAGGGGCCGGGCTACCCTCGAAATTCTAATACATACGTAATACCAAAATCATTTTGTCATACGAAAATATTCAACATGTTTGAGTTATGTTTCAGCTTAAAGTAGTAATTACCTAGGTTCCTGAACAAAAATTAACTTTAAAATATTTAAACACTAAAAAAAATTTTTTGTGTTTCCATTTTTTTTTCTAAATTTATTACTAAATATTTAAACACTAAAAAATAGAGTAAAACACTAAACAATATATGAATAAATAGTAAATTTACTACAAAATATTTTAATACTAAATTTTTTTTTTAGTGTTTAAATATTTTGGAGTTAATTTTTGTACAGGGACCAAGGTAATTACTATTTTAAGCTGAAAAATAACTCAAACATGTTAAATATTTTCGTATGACAAAATGATTTTGGTATTACGTATGTATGAGAATTTCGAGGGTAACCCGGGCTCTTAATAGATTAGAACTGCTTGTAATATGACGCCCGCGCCGTTTTCAAGCTTCAATGATACCAATGTAATATTATGTTAGAAGAAGGCTATGCCAGCTAGATTAGAAATTGGGGTATTTAGTATTTTTCATCCAATAGTTTCGATAGCGAAATTAAATAACAATCCATAGAAATTAGAAAAACTAATTGCAAGCGCCACGTCACAAAGCGATGCTTCATATCAAACCTTATACATTTGTTCCAACAATGATGTCAAAATTATTAAATGCAATTTGACTAACTGCCCTGTCTTCGCCGCATGTGGCCGCGGCCTTATGTGCGGGAAATTCACACGGTGCGCAGCAGAATCGCTAATGTATCTAATTATTTCCTATCTGATCAGAACCAACGCTGAGAAGATGTGCAGTGATTGCAAACAAGACCTCATATTACCGTTTAATAAGCGTACATAATATATATTATGTTTGTTTGCGTCATAATTAAAAACATGTAGAGACTGAAAAGTATCTGTTTTTGTTTTACCCAACTGTGGGCTGCTACATACATGCTTAACCAAAGATGTAAGAACTAGATGAAATGAGCCTTAGTCTAGGTAAGTTCCGAAATATTACGCAGTATACTAATTACTAGCCCATGTAGCGTAGTGATCATGATCATGGATGTTGTTTCATTTCAAAATATACGTCAGTTAATCTAATTATACCTATTGACTTTGTTGAGATATCAAATATATTACGTCACCGGTGTCTCACCAGTTGGCTGCTGTGGCTCATCATTAGAATAATGAAGAAATTGATTCTCAGCCAGATGGCGGGCCTCAGTAATTGATTGGTCGCATTAAGTCAAAACCATCAGACCGATTACAGCTAACATTGACTTGACATAAGCCGACCAAATGACGTAGGTCTGTCAACTGCCTAGGAATCAATTTCCTCAATGGTACATTTTAAATAAATATGTATTAAGTATCTATATGTTAAAGCACAAATCAATAGACGTGATAGTTTTTCCGTAAAGTGTACCACAAAATGTTCAGGTTGTGAGATATACTAGGGCTCGCTTCGCTCGCCCTGATTAACACTGGCTGGATTCAATTTCGGAACCCACGCTAAGAACTTTAACCCTTCATCATAATAATATATAGAAATAATTCACTCAATGATATTTCTCAACATATCAACGAACGGGAACACAATATTTATAGCAGCGAGATTCCTGTACATCATACCATGGCCGGGGGCACTCTAACTATGTTATTATCTTTTGAACTCGGCTGAGCTTTCATTAATAGCTCCCTGAGGCGCCCTGGAGCCCTGACAGGACGCGGGCGGGGCACAATTTAATTGTACATTAATTCTACGACTCCCGAGAGGTGATTTTATTTGGTTACAGATTGGAGCACAATTGGCATCGGCTTACGAATATTGGTAAGTTGGTAACTACTACTTGGCTGCTGATGATGATGAGGGTGGGAACCTGAAGGGGACCTAATAGTGGCTGGAAGGTGATAAATAAAGAGAGAGAAACAGTTCTACAAGGCAGTGTCAGATAATCTTATCTAAGTTGTCTGTGGAAATACCTTTTTTTTGGTCGGGAAATGCTATTATGCATCCCCGGCAGTGCTGGGGAGGACAACCGGGGTATGTGGTACTCGCTGCGACCGATGAGATGGTAAGTGGCCGCAGCTCTACCCACTAAAACCCGACCGTATTCCTTTCTGCGCCGCTACTGATAGATCCACGGGAAATGTGGGGCCACCGCAGTTCTATCAGCGGGCGTCTGCCTGGTCGTCGGCAGACACGTCTGAGTGAGGGTGCTCGGACACCCCCCAGACGATGTAAAAACCACCATTCGATCGTGATTATATTGACAGAATTTAGTTCAGCGTTCACTCTTTTTGACAGACTATAAACTATAGCCTTATTCTCAGACTATATAGCTGCTTTATTCTCAGACTATAAACTATAGCCTTATTCTCAGCAATAGTAGCTCGGGGTAGTGGAATCTGACTGTCATATGCAATGCAGTACATTAGCTGAGGAGTGGGGCATTTGGCGTCGATCCAGCCGCCATCAGTGTTCATATTTATTTGCATTCTCTTGGATTTTCTTGCCATTTTTTCAATCGCCGTTGTCTTTACGACTCATTTAAGTTTACTGATCAGAGCACAGAAAAGATTACAATTAAAAATAATGAATTACTAGCTATATGACCGAGTTTAGCTCGGTGTTCAAAAAACTGAAAAAACACACATAAAATTACATTTTATGAAAATGATTCCTAGCTAGCCGATTCCGAGATTCCAATATATATATATATATATATATATATATATATATATATATATATATATATATATATATATATATATATATACAAGAATTGCTCGTTTAAAGATATAAGATTAAGTAAGTACTTACAGTAAAATACATTGCATCATTTAAAGACAGACTTAAGACTTATAGTAAAATACATTGGATAGTAATCAAAAGACTAAAACCGAAATAAGAAAACAAATCACGTCATTTCTGAATTAGGTGGATGGCGGATATTTGAATAAAACAGTACGTACGATGAAAGTATTGTTTATTGAAATAGAAGTGTTAGTAATAAGCAAAAGCAGTAAAAGGAGGCTATGTTAATTATTCATTTACTATAATAATTCAAGACGTGAGTGGAAGAATAAGGTAAGTAACATGAAAAAACTTCCCGTTTTTTTTGTTTAAATGGAGGCTTTAGGGCCGGATTTAAATATGTGTAGCCAGATACATTAGCTAGGTTATAATTTATGAAGTAGATAAGTTACAAGTTTTATTAAAATAATAATTAGGGAGAAATGAGTTATTGTCCATATGTTACGAAATGTTACTTGTTCGATTCTTTCACTCACGTCTTCATCATTATTGTAACTGGAATATAATAATAATGTATAACAATATTATTGTGATGCCGGGGCTGCTAGACCTTTACACCACCTTTGTCTCGTTTAAGCGACTGGGTACACGGGCCTATCAGTGATCCCGCAGTTGTTGTTTCTCATGGACATGAAGAAGTATCCGTCCACCCCCCAGTCCTTCCCCCACGAGTTCTTGATAATCCAGTACTCCTCACCCAGGTGTCTGCCGTACCCAACGATCGTCACCAGATGGTCCAGCTCCAAGAGACCGTGACGCGAAAGCTCGTCACTGTAATACAAACTTATATTGAAAAAATCGGCCAAGTGCGATTCAGACTTGCGAAATGTTTCGTACAGCGAAAGTGTGCAAAAATTGTGTTTTCTGTATACGAGCCCCTTTAATATTTTTTATTATATCTTGTTTTTGGTATTTGTTGTTATAGCGGCAACAGAAATACACAATCGGTGAAAATTTTAGAAGTTATAGCTAAAGCGGTTCTTAAGACACAGCCTGGAGACAGACAGACTTAGTAGTAGGGTCCCGTTTGGCGTTTTTACCATTCGGGTACGGAACTCTAAGATACAAAAGTTTGCCTATATGTCTGTTAATTGTTTACCCTTCTGTAACAGTTTTGAGCAATGCTAATAGAGCATAATGAAGCAATTTTGAGGAAGTAACAGACATGCAATGCCGTAAATAGGGCGGTGCCACCGATGCCCAGGCACAGGGCGTAGACTGGGGGGCGCAATAATGGCAGGCAGACCAGGCAGGTTTTTTCTGTTTTCTCCCGATAAGTTCTCGCTGCGCTCGTAGTGCTCCAATTTTAATTGGGGGAGAATACCAAGTTTTGTTTTATCATCCTAAATGGAAGAAAATGGGCCGATAATATCTAAAAAAACAAGGGCGTTGTTACTTGTTATAGAATCCCGCACATGACGCAGTTATAGAAGCTCGCATAGGACGCAAAAAGGCTATTTACGGCACTGCAGACATGTTACTTCCTCAAAATTGCTTCAGCGAAAGGTTCGAGATTTTTTGAGTCAACAATATTTTGATTGAAACTTACCAGTATGTGGAGTAGAATATTCCACCGGTGTAGATTATCAGATCGTACGGAGTGTACATAGCCGTGGTGACCGGGCCGTGGTTTAGAAGTGCGTACTAAAATAAAAGAAGGGTCAGGTCACTGAGAATGAGAGAAAACGGAGCGTGGCAATACTTGTAGTGAGTGGAGTCCTAGAACAAATTTTTTTGTGATTACTAACAAGCTAATTTTTTGTGAGTAGCCTCATTTTGATGAGACATACAACATTTTTATTTCCAAAAAATCTCGAAAGTGGTAGCTAACAGAGATAGAAAGGATTTCATACTTTGACTTGATGGTCCTAAAATATGGATTGTTTTATTTGTAGGACAAGGTTACTCTTAAATAATTTAACTATTAACCTACAAATATACAAAAAATCAGCCGATTCGGGTTCCGTTTTAGGGTTTCTGTAATCAATAAAACTTGGTTGACTACCCTAAAACGGAACCCTAACCAGCAGATTTTTTGTATATTTATAGGTTAATAGTTATATTATTTAAGAGTAACCTTGTCCTACGAATAAAACAATCCATATTTTAGGACCATCTAGTCAAAGTATAAAATCCTTTATATCTCTGTTAGCTACCACTTTCGAGATTTTTCGGAAATAAAAATGTTGTTTGTCGTATCAAAAACTCACAAAAAATTAGCTTGTAATCACAAAAAAAATGTTCTTTAAAAAAAAAGATTGTAATTGATCCTATTAATTTAACACTAACTTTCCTGCGATTCTTATTGCCGTATTCCGTATTCAGGGAAATTGTCTCTGAACACGGCTGTGAGAATCGCAGGCAAGTTAGAATAAACATTTTAATCACTTACCTTTATCCCTTTGACGCTTCCCGAGGGTATGGCTGTGAACCCTTGTATTTTGAAGCCCCTTTGCAATTTTTTTGTAGCGCAGAAACCGTTCTAAAAATTATCAATAAGTTAAAAATATCAAATGCCATTTCCAGAAAAATCATGTTAAAAGTGATAGGATCAAAGTATTATCAGAGGAATTGATATTCACGATTAGGTATGTTATTTGCTCGGGTTATACAAGTCAATGTTCGTCGTGAACTGTCGACTAAGCGTGACATAACTCCAATACAACTTTATATGTAAATAGGCCATCTGCAAATGAATTTTTCTGATAGTACATAACGCTAAGATAATGTTGTATAGTAACATAATATCTTTTACCTGGTTAGCGTATGGTTCATAAAACACATCAAGCGGTGCGCCCTTCGCCTTAATCCAGTGATACGCTGACGTGTCGGTCCCACCGTTACACCCTTGCCCTTTGTACCTGGATCACAGATAAATACCTTCAGCCTCTACTAATATTGTAAAGAGCACCCAATGCGCATCCATGAAGTTTCAGAAATCTACTCAGGCAATTTTTTATTTTCAGATGAAGTTTGCCATAAACGTACAAATTCAAGGCTATTTTTTAGCACAAATTCTTGAAATAAAGATAATATTTACGCCCGCGCCTCGGACTACTGCTTTGTTCTGCTCACTTATGTTATCTGAAATTATTCGTATCTGTAATCTGCGTCCAATTCTGTTTCAGTATGAAGCTGGTTTACTTACCACTGCCTATATGATATTATACTATTCTATTGGACAGGTTAGTATAATACCATAATAATAATTATTAATTATTATGTTTACCCCCAAGCACAATCTATTATAGCCTGGCTGCTGAGGCGTGGTAATGGACCTCCGGTTTTGGCAGCGAGCACCGCCGCCACCGCGCCCGCTGCACTTATCGCCCAACCAGCTTTGCATTCCAGTTGATCTAAAAATGGATTTTGTCACATGACTGCTGTTTGACACGAAGGACTCTTCGGGAATATATCCCTTGTACCCAAAGAGTCTATGGAGCTCCACGATGGATTTTTGCTGGATTTTTTTAACAGGCGTCCCTCTCAATATGAAAGGTGATTCACTTTTCGACGGAGAGCTGGCGACCAAATCGGTCATGTGGCTTCAGCTGTATTAAAACTCCGTTAGCTACTTCCCTGAACAACAAACAGTTGTTTTTAAGTAGATACAAGTGTGGGTGAATACAATATAAACTTCTTTCAAAACCTCAGACTCTATATGAATCGGGCAAATGAATCACTTAGAGAACAATAATTTAGAGTTAATTACCATACCTTGTACGGGAGTGATCCAGCCTTTCAAACGCAAGTCGTATTGCTTTGGAAATTTCATTTTTTCTAGCGCATGTAACTCGTGAGGAAATGGTATGGTTCCGGTGTGGTCATGGGTCGAAGAAGGGATGAGACTTAGCAATTTGTCCATTTCACTGGGAGTCCTGTCTATGAACTTGTTTACACCAAGTCTGTAGGTGGATTTCCGATTGTTGTGAGCTGATATATGTCTAAAATATAAGAAATAACATTTTATGTTTTTGCTGGTACAACATAGTTTTAAGTATGATTACCTAAAAAGTGACATTAAAAAATATATTGTTACCCCAGATGCATCTAGGACGAAATTTCCACAGTTCCCAAGCTTTTTTTTCATTTACAGAATCTTTATGTTTCTTATAAATAGGTCACCCTTTTATCGTTTTATAAACTCCGAGCTAAAGCATATTAAAAATAACAATCGAATTATTTACCTCATATTCTCTTCGAATATTTGTCTTCTCATCTCCTTTTCGTCAAGGTCCTCATATCGTGGTTTCTGTTTTGCTAAAAACCTGCCACAAATTACACCAATAAGTGGTTTCGTTACTGTACATTTAAACTTTAATATACTAATAAAATAAAATTTAGATTTCCCATTTCTAACTTACCAGGCAAACAGGTTTTCCTCAACATCCAAATTTATTTCCTCATTGTATCCTACCAAATTGTTATATATTCGACCATGTGCTTCAGTGCAGTTATCTAAAATAAGAAAAGCAATTATTAAATTCGCAAACACAGCGAATTCATATAATATTATTTTTAATTTAACTATCTAAGTCAAAATATTTTAATACTGATACTACATAGACACACTTTCGCGATTATGAATACATTGGTGGTTGTTCAAACTGCATTTTGCCTGTAATAGGATGAAGACTTTCTACAAGTATATTATTTTACTTATGTACCTCTGTAATTGTTCTTTGTAAAAAACTGTAAACGTACACTTTTCAGTATCGAAGACGTCGTCGCTGAAGTCTGTGTTGTAGTTGATTATGTCAATCACGATGTGATTCAAAAGGTTCTCGCGAAATTCACCAAATTGAATTATTTCAACCCTAAAAAGTAACATTTTTTCAATAACAAGGTATTAGTAGTACTAATGCTAAAGGTGATAGTAATAGTCGTTGCTTCATCATATAAACAAGTATATATATTTTATATAAATAATGCAAAACGTTCTATCGATATAGTTTAATTTCCCACTGCAAAGATCATCATTTTCAAACTCATCTTCTTTATATTTCCATTCTACTAACCTTGCGGGGTACCAACTGGAGTTCTCGTATTTCGCCCACACAGTGGTCACTGTTTTACCATAGCCTTCATCCACAGATTTAAACACTTTCACATCACCGATTTCTAAAGTGTCATAACCTGAATGTACAGTTCTATTAGAATCCATGTGAGTTTAAAGATTTGCCCTACAATCCTGGTATCATGTACTATATTATTAATTTATTATTAATATTAAGGGCCTGTTTCACCACTTCCTGATAAGGTGCTGGATAGGCTTATTTGACAGATTCTCCTTACTGTATCTGTCAAGTTAAGTGGTGGATAGCCTCATCAGGAAGTGGTGAAACAGGCCCTTACTCTTACAAACTTCTTTATTATAATCCTGCTATACAATTATAAAATTCTTTAAATTTGAGATTGGGAGGATTAATTATTTTACTGAACGGATATTGATAAATTTCTGTATAATATCCTGAAAATCTATACTTTTCCAGTGAAATACCGTATTATAAAGCATAGTTAGCTTTTTCGGCGTGCATCCGTTGTCTGATTGCCATAACACAAGTTTTACTTAGCATGGGATTAGACGACGTGATGTACGCTACCTAGCTTTTATACTATTGTATATTATTGTATGCTTAATAAAGAATCTGAATTTGAATTTGAAATAGTTTATGGTTTGCTTGCACAAGTATTTATTTAATACTTTAGAAGCTAATATCTTTAAAGTATGTGAAACACTATTTCCTTAGCACTTTGGACTTGGGCTATTTAACTTTTTGCTGTCTCCCACATTTTTCTGATTAATTTTATTGCGGATGCTAAGACAGTTTTAGCTTTGGATTGTTTCATGTATGAAAAGTGAATTTGTTGTGAGCCAATGCTCTTTAAGTATAGAGATATTCTTACCTATATGTGTATACGTGTCATTTATATCGGGTAATAATTCGTCCTTCACCTTTTCTTTATGCTCCTTGCTGTTTTTGCCCATAGCACAGAAGAGTTTGTTGGTGTAGGAGCCGTTCGTTTGTGGATGTATCTATAATTAACAACGTTTAAATCTCAAGTTATTTTTTATTATTATAGCTAATTAATTAAAATCTTGTGCAGCAGTATTAGTTGCCAAACTCCTGAACGGCTGGACTGATTTTATTGAATTTTCTGTAGGTTCGATATGGACAATAGAATTAAGACGATATTTATTTTTCAAACCCAAAATAATATAAAACATGAAAACAATATTACTATTAATATATACACCTATAGAGCTTAATACTATATAAACTTACTTCGTACAATATTCCGTCAGTGTATTCCCGTTCTTTGAAGATGATTTTCGCGGCTCCATCGTATGTATCTTTTCTATAGGAGTCACTCGTACGCCTGCAAGTATTAACCTATTATTTACTAACGTACGCAGATACTATATTGATTATTTACGTAAATAGAGATTTTTACTGATGAAAGAAACGCATAGAGGCAGCTGAGGGTTGTGTGCCACAAATTGGTTGTATGGTATCTTTTTTCTCTCGGGGTTTTTATGTCTTTCTTTGTACGATATACCTAGATGTTGTGGCGTAAAAATATGTAATTACTGCTTACCAATAGTTTATTTTTTCTATTACTCCAGATGTCAAGTGGGTTTTGGTCGCCTCATAATAGTATTTCTCCTGCCATTTTGGTAAGTCTGAGAAAGTGAAATAATAATCATTTTTCAATTTCAATTACAAAGGACTATGAATTGAATATACAATATTAAGGCCTTTTGATGGCAAAGATGAAAATTTTTAAGATAACAACTTTTAAACGAAGAAGGAATTTCAATGTAACCCGAATGTATTATGTAATGAAAGCTATGATATAATATTATAAAAAAAAGGAATGAAAGTATATATCTTAGAGCTAAACTATTTGTTTATTTGAACGCGCTAATCTAAGAAACTGAGAAATTACTGTCTCAAATTAAAATATTACTTTTGTGCTGAAACATTAATTTATGGAAGAAGATTTTAGACCAAATAATAAAAGGCTTCGACCAATAGGAAGTGGAAAGCACCAAATGGAAAAATGAGGAAAATTATCCTATATAAGGTAGAAATCAGTAATAAATGCAGGAAACTGAGAAATATCAATCTTAAATAAAATTAGTTTGTATGAAGTTGCGGCCAGCTACAAAATGGATGAAAATATTACCTTCACAAAATACGCAATATACTTGCAACAGTACAACGATGTACAGTAGCGTCGCGGGCATGGTGGCGGCGGGAACGCTCGTAGTGATTATTTGTTTATTTCCATCTCAATATATACAAAATGTAATCACACCGAGATGATTACGATAAGAGCTTTTTGTTTCAGTGAACATGGCTGACAGAATAATATGGATATGATCAATCAAAAAACAACGCAATTGAATTTTCCGTTAAACCATTATTATTAGAAAATACAGACCAAGGGAAGGTATTTTTAGTGTCAATATTTCAAATATTTCTATGACCTACGTGAAATCGATGTCATCATTGTTTTAGAGGTATAAGATAACTGGTAAAGGGACATACCAGCAACGCTTTAGGATTCATCAAGAAGAGGCAAGGATATTTATAGACCTGGGGCCAGTGACAGATTTTTATGACCAAGTCCCTCCCAACCGAAACTTCGTAAAATGAATAAGGGACTTATACTATGAATACTCGAGACCAAGCCGACTCGAAGGCCGGCAACGCACTTGCAGCTCTTCTGATGCTGCGAGTGTCCATGGGCGACGGAAGTTGCTTTCCATCAGGTGACCCGTTTGCTCGTTTGCCCCCTTATTTCATTAAAAAAAATCAGTTACCTGTAAGTCAAGGGAAAAGTCATCAGCTGATAAGTTTCAGTAGGTCATAGATGCTGTTGCGTTACAACTTTCAAGGAACCAGCTGACAAACTTTCCACTGAGATGCAGCAAGCTGACATTAATTTTCATTCATAGTAGCATATAAACGATCACCAGGTAAATTTTTAGCTGAGAGTAAATCATTGAAAAAAAAATTTTTTTTCATGTTCAAGGAGCCAGCTGACGTATAATCCACCGTGTTATGGTCAGCTGACTATGTTTTTCTTTCAAAATACTACATAAACTGTACTCTGATAAAATTTCAAATGAGAGGATATGACTGAAAAATTTTTTTTTTCTTCATCTTTGGGAGGCTGCCACTGCCCACCCCACTAACGGAGTCGCAGCTGATGGTCACTAGTATTCATAGTATAAGTCCCTTATGCATTTTACAAAGTTTCGCCCGGGAGGAAATCATTGACCAAAAATTTGCCTGGCTCCCGGGCCAGTAATAGGTATTTAACATCATATTAACCGCTCTTTCATTGTATTTTGTCAATTTACCATCTTTTTCTCTTAGCAAAAATATACATTTTTGTGATTTTCTTTTCTATTATCAATTTTATACAAAAGTATTAACCTGTAAACACAGTTAAAAAAGGAGTCAATAAATTAAATCAAGTTGTAATAATATCTAAATTGTGAGTACAGCGGGTGTATGGAACTTACTATAATATATTTTGAAAATATAAGACTTATCCCTACTATTTTCCACTTATATTCCATATCCTTCAGCTCTCATAATTAATCGAACTTCATTAAATTTATCCAATTACATTAATTAGAATCGATGAAAGTTGTTTACGGGGCTTTATCAAATTAATAATTATTGTTATTTGATTAGATATGAGGAGGGAAAATGGGAGGTCTTGGACGAGACCTCGTAATGCTATAAAAAATATTCTAAGCCACGTAAAAGTTAATTATTGTCTCCAGGTCTGGTTCTCCTATCAGTTACCTCTTTCTTTTTGGGTTTCCTATTTAAACTACTTGATATTGGGAAAAAATTTAAAGGTTTTTCAGGTTATTAGGTATCTATGACGTGCAACTGAAGTGCCGTATAAAAGACTTCCCAACGAAATAAAATATAACATTCTTTCCTTCTTCCATAATTTGGGTGCCAAAATGTTTTCGTTTTCGCTTCGTTATAGAATCGCTGATGAAAATGTATGGAATTGACATAAGCGTTCGTTAATATGACTTTGACGTTCGACTCGTCTTACGGTGCGTCCACATTTGTATCATTTGCGCGATCAGATCTCCGATCAGATCACCGTCGCGATCATCGCGCCGTATCAAGTATGCGTATCATAGTGTGGACGCCTATTAGATCATTCTGCCGATCATGCGTGTATTTGATACGACACGTATCAGATACGCGGTTAATAGCGATCGGGGCGTATCATGATACGCGTATCATTTTGACACGCTTCGATGATACGCGATGATGTCAATTCCATACATTTTTAAAGGCGATTCTATAACGAAGCGAAAACGAAAAAGTTTCGGCTAAATGGCCATTTCCGCCTTACGTCGCGTCACGTCGTTGTGTTACGAGGTAGTTTTTCGTTTCGCATCGTGGGACGTGGGGGGTGAAAAATTATTTTCACCCCCTCACTACATTCTATAGCTTCATTTGTTCCCTTCTGTTTGAGATAACTCCGCTTCCCGCCCGATCTAAAAATACATTTCTTATTCCTGAGACTGCATTCCGCTGCGATATAAATTGAACACCTGCTACACTGCTACAGTTTAAATGCACTTCCAGTTGTTCTCAAAGTGTTGTTCTTTTCATCATGATCAGAGCTTTTGATCACATGCACCTTTGTAATTTTTTTGGTTTTGTCAAGTCAGTCAACAGAATATCACAACCACACATTATTTTGTCAAACTCTTCACTAAATTCAAGGTTAATCATAATTAAATATCTCTGAGTATGGCGGTTAGTCCAATTAAAATATAACGTAGATCCACAATTATTATAGCATATTTTATGTTATAACAAGTCTAATTTTTTTTTATATCTAACCTTATAGGTAAATAATAGCAATATTATCACCACCACATAGTAACTATTTAGTATTCATCTGTGCCACCACCCTTACCTAATCATCTAAGCCCGTGGTCCCCAACCTTTTTTTCATGCGGGCCACAAATATGTTTTGGTCTTGGTGACACGGGCCGCAACAAAAATGTTTAGGGTTAAAAAATAACATTCTTCAAAATTAACGATTTAAAAGTGGTAAAAATTTCACGACTATCACGACGACTATACAATATTTTTTCGGTGGGCGTGAATTTCAAAATGGTTTAACATCACGCGGGCCACAAATATAGTCCCGGCGCGGCGGGCCGCATGCGGCCCGCGGTGGGCCCGCGGGCCGCGGGTTGGGGATAGCGGATCTAAGCAATGTTATCAAACTACTTTGATTGTACAATTTCTTTCTTATACCTTTCCATTATCCATAGAGTTCTGTGTGGAAAAACCTTCTAAAAGTTTAGCAAGCTCCGGCCACATTAATTATTAGATGTAGTCATTTATCATACAGTAATCGAAGAAAGAAATTGTACAATCAAAGTAGTTTGATAACATTGCTTAGATCCGCTATCCCCAAACCGCGGCCCGCGGGCCCACATTAATTATTAGATGTAGTCATTTATCATACAGTAATCGATATAATAAATCTAGGTCTAGACTCACGCGGTACCTGGGATAAGTTAGAGCTTAAGATCTCGTTTATCTTGGACCTAACTGTTGGTTCAAAGTAATCTAGCCGGATAACTCTCCCGGTTAATCTGACTTGGATAAGATGATATGAAACCTGGAAGTTGGCAAGACTACTAGAATTCATTGAGACTAGATAAGTAAATAATTAAGATTAGTTTACTTAGGGCGCTGGTTAGACTTTATTGATGGTAATAAATACTATCTAGTCTAGGTTATAAATAAGGTAGTATTATTATATATTTTTATGAAATTGTCCTGCCACGAACGTTAGCAACACCGTGTAGAAGTTACTCTTAACTTGGTATAGATAGTACAAGTAGTAATTACTTTAATTAGGCAGGCTAGAAGCCGTTATAGTAGTACTTACTTAGTAACTATTTAGTAGGTACTTTGTGATATCACCGTACTCGTGTTCCTGCATATTCCTAGGCCCTGTTAGACATTTTAGGATCTCAGGTTGTCTTAGAACTTTGTCGCCTGGTTGACAACCAATGGAACTTAACGTGCGACTACGCGACAAAACACGTTTTCTTCACTTGTTTCACGCACGTTTGCTATCATGCCGCGGTATAGTTATACCGCGCCAGTTTTCGCCAAATGATGGCTCTCGCCTACTCTCCAGCGAGTCCTATTTAAATTTGCTCAGTATATTCAGTTTAGAACCTTCTGGCTTAGCTGAAAAGTACCCGGCCAACTTCACAATGTCGCTTCCAAATTCAAATAAGCCCGCAAATGTTAATTCTCAATTGGCACTCCGCAATAATTTACAAGTTATAAAATATACGGAACTATGCAACAGTGTCTGTGGCGGCTTAAATATGCAAACCGCTCTTTACTGCTGATTTGTTCTGGCACAACTTTGCTGGAATTTATTTCAATTTGGCCTTCTGTTTTTGCATGAATTTGTAAGATCAATGTCATTCTTGGATATATTGATAGTCCATATTTCCTTATCATTGCGAATGAAATCATTAGTACTAATGATTTCATTCTCAATAAAGGTTGTATCATGTATGAAAATATTTAAAACATTAGGTATGCTTCAAAGGTTAAGAGCACTCTTTTTCTTTAACTTATAACCTACTTTATAAAATGTTAATAAGATTGTTGCCAACAGAAGTCGTGGCACGGGACATAATATCCGTAATACTTCCTTTTTAGGGTTCCGTAGCCAAAATGGCAAAAAACGGAACCCTTAAATAGATTCGTCATGTCTGTCTGTCTGTCTGTCTGTCTGTCCGTCTGTCCGTCCGTTCGTCCGTTCGTCCGTTCGTCCGTTCGTCCGTCCGTCCGTTCGTCCGTCCGTCCGTCCGTCCGTCCGTCCGTCCGTCCGTCCGTCCGTCCGTCCGTCCGCCCTGCCCGCCTAAATACTAAAAAATATTTTTTAGAGTTGAAATATTTTGTAGTAAATTTAATATTTATGTATATATTTTTTAGTGATTTACTCTTTTTTTTAGTGTTTAAATATTTAGTAGTAAATTTAGTAAAAAAAATTGTACACAAAAAAATTTTTTTTAGTGTTTAAATATTTTGAAGTTAATTTTTGTTCAGGAACCTGGGTAATTACTATTTTTAGCTGGAAAATAACTCAAACATGTTAAATATTTTCGTATGAGAAAATGATTTTGGTATTACGTATGTATGAGAATTTCGAGGGTAACCCGGACTCTTAAATCTAACATACATATTAATAATATAATAAATACCTTATAAACTAACATACATATTTTATATTCACTTATAAACTAACACTGTCACTAATTTTTGCCGGCGACGTGACTCGACGCTTCGTTCCAGAGTCTCCCCGGAACCTTTTACCCCGGATTTTAGGGGTTCCCATTTTTTCGTCTAACCTATGCGTGTGAGGTATCTATGGATAGGTCTTCAAAAATCACATTGAGGTTTCTAATATCATTTTTTTCTAATCTAAATAGTTTGCGAGTGAGACTCTTCCAAAGTGATAAAATGTGTGTCTCCTCTAACTTCTAAAGTAAGGGCATGATAATTCAAAAAAATAAAAAAAAAATATGATATACATTATTATAAAAACTACCAACAAAAATTGGTTTGAACGAGATCTAACAAGTAGTTTTTTTATACGTCATAAATGGTAAACCTTAATTTATCTTTCATTAAATCAACTAAAATATAAACATTAATCAAAAACCTTTTAATTTTATAGAAATAAACATTATTGCTGCTGCGGAATCCTTCATGGGCGAGTCCAACTCGCACTTGGCCGGTTTTATTAACTTAAGTGACGAATTCTATCCTTTCGACACGCTAAAATGTTGATAAATCCAAAACGAACCTTTCTCCCTCATGTTAAGATTTAAATTAAAACTGAGTAAAAAGTTATCAATGATTTTGCAGAAAATGTTAAGATTAGTAATCTCAGGTGAAATTGAACTTTATAAGTAAGCATTAAAGTTTATTTTGGAACTTCAAGTTTCGATTGTGTAATGCAAGGGACCAAAATGCACCCGCAAGCTGTCACGCGCTCGGTTTTTCGGTTCGTCGCTCCTAAAAAGTGTTTTAATTACACTCTGTAAGAGTCAGATTGAAAATGAAAATATTCCAACTTTTTTGGGGATTCCAGTAGGCGGTAGTTTTTGGGTGAATTAATTATCGCTTAAAGTTTGTTAGCTTAATTAATTTGTTTGACATAATTAATCTAAAGCTCAATGAAAGGTAAAGTTTAGAATTTGACATCATTTTAAACACAATTTGACTGTTATTAGATTAGATTTAGGTTCTTCTTCATTCTGTTTTAAATAAAATTACTAAATTCGTTTAAAATTATAAGTTTTGAGAACTTGCGCAATACATAAATTCTATGTACTTACCTATTTATATTAGCTAACTTAATAAAAATATAACAAGAATATTTAACATACTTACTTTTAAATATTCAAATAACTTACTAAATAGCTCATTATTTATTAAAATAAATACTTATCGGGAGCAATCGCCGACATAGGGGGCTAATTGCCCATATTTTGTTATAACGATTTTGACGGCGTTTCCGAGATGTGGTCACGTAAACAGGTTGATAAGCAATAAATCTGTCTGTTATCAACAACGGTATCTGTAACGGTGGCCGGTGGGTATTGGGTTCGAATCGTTTACTGGAGTCTGGCCCACGCGCATGCCTTGTATGTGTGCGTGAGGGTGACCACACGTTAGTTGTTTTTGAGGATATAGGTATTTACACTTTTTAAACATTTTGTGTGTAGTTTTTCAACTGTTCAATACCTTACATTTCTTTTTGTAGCAAAACGTTTAGTCCTAACTCCTAACTAACAGAGAAGTGATTTTCTGCAGCCAACTATTATAGACTATAGAGTTTTTTTAAAAACAAAATATTCATTAAACTAAATAAAATTATATTTTCTGATACTTTTACCAAGTATGTCTTACTTCTAATGTACCTACTTATCTCTTATATATAAAATTCTCGTGTCACAATGTAAGTCAAAAAACTCCTCCGAAACGGCTTTACTGATTTTTACCAAATTTTATATGCATATTCAGTAGGTCTGAGAATCGGCTACTCGGTACTTTATATATTGATAAGTGCATTTGTTGAATAAATAATAGTAAATTATTACAGCCTGAGACTGACGGCGACCATTGTTTGTGCGACGGGATAGCTATCGACGTTGCCATGGCGACATACTTATTTAGTCACTTCAATAAAATAATATGGGCGAAATACTTTTAATTATGGCAAAGTAACGTTTGCCGGGACAGCTAGTAATGTATATAGCATGTAAATCGAATTTGTCCTACATTATAACGCAATATGCCACCTACTGAACAGTCTGGACGTGGACATAATATTAAATTGGGCTTGGGATTGATTAACGATTTATAGCATTGCATTAAGCCCACGCTACGTAGCACGGAATTATGGTCTACGATTATATCATACTTTTAGTATCTTTATTGACGTATTAACTAATAAGTAATAACCTCCATCTAAGCTAATTTAATGTAGAAACTAAACTGACCTTTTTCATTTATTATTAAAAATATTTAGAACCTAAAACCTATAATTATTATAAGTGTGAGGCCGCCAATTTTTGCTGATATGACGCAGAAAAATTGGGTTTTAAGATGGAAGGTCGCCTTATGAAAAACAATCCCGGGTGGGTCCCAGTGAGACTGGAGAATCCCACACTTCCGTTTCGGGGGAAGTTAGGCCCTCGTATACGGGGGGGCCACATAATGCGAAGGAGGAGAAGGAGGTTAGGAAAAGTAGTTCGAAGGAAACCGACGACGATGGAAATAGCTCAATGGACATGGTTAGGCAAGACGATAATGGAACTATGGCGACGGCAAGTGAGGGAGAGGGAGGATCACGAGCAGCGACGCCCGTGTCCACTACTGTCTTCACGAGTAGGCTTCTTTTTGGAAGTGACACTGACGGAGAGAGCGGCAGCGGGTCTGCTACCTCTCAAGGCTTAAAAAGAGATAGTGAGAAGGTGAAAGAACGGGAGAGGTTTCTACGTAAAACACGTGGAAATCCATATAGCCCTGAGAAGGACAAGGAGACGCGAAAACCTGTCTCAAAGCGAGGCAGAGGACGCCCTCCCACCACTAGCCATAACGTAGGTCTCGCCAAGGCCAAAAAAGATCACAATGATCAAGCGATGAGAGCCTTGGAGGTCGAGAGCGGGATTCTGGAGTCAGCGAAAGGGGTTCCGCGGCTTCGGTCACGCCGGCTGTCGGAGTCCTCCGGTATCTCGGATTCGGCAATGATAGTAGACGAGGAAGTTACTTCGGCGCAATTGGGCGCTGTTATTACGGAGAGCCTCGGAAACATCTCAAACGTCGTCCAAAGTTCCAAGAACCTCAAGGGGACGTCCGCGGCCGCCTTGAAAAAGGCAACCAGCGCCATACAAGAGGCGTGTTTCACGCTTCTTAAGCGGACAGAGTCGACTGAAACGAGGGTTTTAGAGGCCGCAAACGCGCGCCTCTCTAAAGAACTGGATGAGATAAAACGCGAGCTGGAGACCGTCAAGCGAAAGATGGTGGATGCTCAGCCACAGACAACTCCCAGGGAGCTAGATGTAGAAGAACTGCTGCAGCGTGCCGTACGCGAAGCGGTCTCCGTGACCAGCGCCAGATTGGACGCACGGGTTGGAGGACTAGAAGCACGGCTTCTTCCGGAGCCGTGCCTGCGCCCCCCTCTCGCCTCAAACAGGATTCAGGATGGTTCGACAGCTGCAACAACATCTGCAATGTCGACACGATCGAAGAAGAATTGTACGCCGGCCCCATCAGTTACATCACTGATGCCGCCGACGAACCCAGCGCCGAAAAAACAAAAGAAGGTCCGGATGACTGCGGCTGCTAGAGAGGCGGCGAGTGCACGTATCGACGTCACCGAGTCAGAAGCAGCACCTATACTACCTCCCACTGCAGAGTGGTCAGAGGTGGTTAAAAGAAACAGAAAAAGACAGGGAAGAGAACAGGAGACAGATAAGAGAAGTTCCTTAGCACCGAAGAAACGGAGGAAGAAAAGGAAGGTTAAGAAACTGCGCGCTCCTGAGACTGCGGCTGTGGTCGTAACCCTTCAGCCAGAGGCTGAGAAGAACGGAGCTTCATATGAGGAAGTTCTTAGTGAGGCGAGAAAGCGCATGGATCTAAGAAGCGCTCTTAGATCCAGATCTAAGAAGAGCTCTTAGATCTCTGAGATCTCGGATATGAGATTCAGGGTCGCTGTAACTGGAGCCCGAATTTTTGAGGTTTCTGGTGACGCGTACACTGAAAAGGCTGACGCCCTGGCCGGCAAACTAAAGGAGATTTTGGGGGAAGAGAAAGTAAAAATCTCTAGACCCCAAAAGTGTGCCGAGCTACGAGTGTCAGGCCTAGACGATACAGTCACGTCTATCGAAGTTAGTGAGGCGATCGCGAGGGCTGCCAATTGTCCTGTAGAGGCAGTTAAAACAGGGGAGCTACGCAGAGACAGACGCGGTCTGGGTACGGTCTGGGTGAGATGCCCAGTAGAGGCCGCCAAGATTGTCTCGAGTCCGCAATATAAGCTGTATGTGGGCTGGGTAGTAGCGCAAGTAACACTGCTGCCATCGCGGCAAATGCGGTGCTACAAGTGCCAAGAGGCAGGTCACGCAAAGGCCAAGTGCACATGTGACATTGATCGCAGCGGACTTTGCTTTCGCTGCGGACAACCGGGTCACGTATCGGTAAGATGCTCTCGCATCTTACCTCGTAATGGCTAAAAAAATTCTACAATGTAATCTGAATCACTGCGCCAATGCGCAGGATCTTTTCGTCCACTCAATGGCGCAGTGGTCCATAGACATTGCAGTAGTGGCTGAACCGTACCGCATCCCAAATCGTACAGATTGGACAAGTGACGTGGACTCCTGCGTAGCGGTAGTCACCGGGCCTAGAATAGTGACAAACGGCTCAACCCAGGGTCAAGGCTTCGTTGCGGTCAACGTCGGGACTCTTACAGTCGTAGGCGTCTACTTCTCGCCGAACAGACCATTGAGAGATTTCGAGGCACTTTTGACGAGACTCTCCGCTCTTGTATGCGAACAGTCCCAACCGGTTGTCGTCGCCGGGGATTTTAATGCCAAGTCTCAGTTATGGGGTTCCACGGTGATGAACGCCAGAGGCCGAGTGCTCGCCGATTGGGCGAATGCTATCGGACTTGTCGTGCTCAACCGCGGCAATGTGAGCACATGCGTACGACATAATGGGGAGTCCATTGTCGATATCACTTTGGCCACGTCCAGCATAGCTCGCCGGGTAAGCAGATGGCACGTCATTGAAAACGCGGAGACATTGTCGGACCACCAGTATATAAGGTTTAACATCGACAACGTCTCAGATAGAAGAGGTCACCAATTTGCATCATGGCGGCCCCCGGTGGTCCTTGCAACGTCTTGATAAAGACGTCCTGAAGGAAGCCGCCATCGTGCAGTCTTGGGTGCCTATGCCTCCAGACATGGATGCATCTATGCCCCGAGCCAGACCGACACAACGTCGACGCAACGCGTACTGGTGTCGACCGGAGATACAGCAACTCCGTGCCGAATGCGTGGCGGCACACCGTCGTTTTGCCCGGTTACGAAGACGGAGGAACCGGAATGCTGAAGCGGAGGAAGCTGCCTACGAGTCCTACAGGACGCTTCGTTTAGCCTTAAAAGTAGTATCCGGCGAGCCAAAAACGAAGCCTGGACAGAGTGGCTGGAGACTCTCGACCAGGATCCGTGGGGTCGTTCCTATAAATATATGAGGCAAAAGCTTCGTCCGGCCGCCCCACCTTTCACCGAGAGCCTGGATCCACAACTAAGGGAGTCTGTCCTCTCCGGCCTTTTCCCTCCTAGGGCTGAATGGACTCCGCCGACGATGGCGCCATCAAATGATTCCGACGATGAGACAGACGGAGAAATTCCACCCATAACATCGGCGGAACTTGCAGCTGCAGTGGCAAAGATGCGACAGAAGAGCGCAGCCACGGGCCTAGACGGCATACCGAGCCGCGTGTGGGTGCTCGCCTTGGAAGAGATGGGCGAGCGGGTACTCACCGTACTGAATATCTGTCTGTCGCAATGCCGGTTTCCGAGTTGCTGGAAGCGCGGCAAGCTGGTCCTGCTCCGTAAAAAGGGCAGACCAGAGACTCAGCCTTCGGCGTACCGCCCGATCGTTCTGCTCGATGAGGCGTGCAAAATACTCGAGAGAGTGCTCGTTGCGCGCCTCACTGAGCACCTTCATCGTACTGGCCCAAACCTCAACGCCAATCAGTTTGGCTTTCGGATGGGACGATCCACCATCGGGGCGGTAGATCAATTGCGGACCATCGTAAGGGAAGGAACCGCCCGGGGTGAGGTAGTTTTGGCAACATCCCTGGATATTTCTAATGCCTTCAACTCCTTGCCCTATGCAACGATAAAGGAAGGGCTCCGGTATCATATGGTGCCCAAGTACCTGAGAAGGATTCTTGGAAATTACCTTTCGGTGCGATACATAGAGTACCCAACAAAAGAAGGCTGGAAAAGAATGGCAGTTGTGTGCGGTGTTCCACAGGGGTCTGCCTTAGGCCCTCACCTGTGGAACATAGGATACGACTGGGTGTTGTGCGTCACCAACCTGCGAGGAGTAGTGTTGATGTGTTATGCCGATGACACACTAGTTATTTGTCGTGGGAAAACTTACCGCAAGGTCATAATTCTTGCGACAGCTGCGGTTGCCCAGGTGGTGCATCGCATCCGCGCTCTGGGCCTGGAGGTCGCCTTGGAGAAATCCGAGGCGATCTGTTTTCATGGCCCACGAAACGCGCCACCGACGGGAGCTGCCGTTATGGTAGGCGGTACAACGATTGAGGTCAGTCAGTCCATGACCTACCTGGGTCTAGTGCTGGATAGCCGGTGAACTTTTAAAGAGCACTTTCGCCGTTTAACGGCGAAAGTCTCCAAGGCCGCCGGCGGACTGGCGGGCCTTCTCCCGAATCTGGGGGTACCCAGTTTGGGATGTCGGCGCCTGTACATGGGAGTAATCCGCTCCATGTGCATGTACGGTGCGCCGATATGGGCCGAACGACTGACGATCAGGACCAGGAATATCCTAACCGGGTTACAACGGACGATGGCTATAAGGGCGATAAGGGGATACCGCACCGTCTCTAAAAATGCCGCGTGTGTTCTTGCCGGCAGTATCCCGTGGGACATTAAGGCCGAGTCACTGGCCGAAATATTTTGGCTATGCCAGGATGAACGTGAGGAAGGACAGATCCCATCGCCAGACCTGAAACGGTGATGGAGAACATCAGCACGGGACCGGGATTTAGACCTTTGGCTAGGTCGTCTAAACGAGTCCCTAGTCAGCGTCGAACTGCTGAACGCAATGCGTCCCGTATTGAGGGAATGGGTGGACAGAAACCGTCCGTCAACACAGATACTGACCGGGCATGGCTGCTTCGGTCAGTAGTCGACATGGCTAGACGCGAGCAAAACACTGCTTGCCATCATTGCAGTGACGACCGGGATACGGCGCAGCACACGTTGCTCGTCTGTCCCGCTTGGAGTAGACAAAGAGCGGCCCTACAGGCCACTATTGGACCCGACATCACGCTGCCAGCCATCGTTCGTGCGATGCTGGACAGCCAACACTCTTAGAGGGCAGTCGAGACATTCGCCGAAGTGGTAATGTCGTTGAAGGAGGAGGCGGAGCGTAGGCGAGAGGCGGTGGCGCTCGATCCTCGGAGAAGGCCCAGGCGGAGACCACGGCCAGACACGGTCACGACATCCCGCCTTAGAAGGGAACTCGGGGCGTCGGTATGGGGCTGCCGTCGCCCATTATAACGAGTCCCGGGTAGGCCACGATGCGCTAGGTGTTCCAGCGCATCGTCGCGGAGTGATGTGGTATGTTGTCCACGAGTGAGCCTGAAGAGGCAGAGGTGGTGGGGCTGCGGTCGTGTATCACGCGTTTCCCGTAGTCCCACCTTCAGGAGCAGGAACACCGTTGGGGTTTTAGTGGGTAGTCCCGGGTGCGTCTTTCGTCCGCCCCGGGGAGTCCCACATACCTCGGTGGTCCTCCCCAGGCCCCGGGATGCGTAAATGCATTCCCCCAGCGCAAAAAAAAAAAAAGGATTCCAAGAAGAAAAAATATAAGCCATAAACTATCTTAAGCTCACTGAGTCAGGCGTGGGGGGACCGTTATAAAAACTCAATTATAACTAAAAGTTCCTTTAATAGAATGTCATGGTGTAATTGGCCGCTTATCCCGAACCTCAGGACCTCAGAACTAATTAAGAGAAGTAATTTGTGTGATATTTATGGCAGCGTGTGTTAAAGCAGGTTTTAAATTAGATGTCAGATTAGAAGATTGCGATTTCACCAGTTTTATTATCTTGTTTTTGCTCGCAATTTTGTGCAGAAATATAACAGATAATATGCTCTCCAATATGTATATAGGATTCTGTATACATATTGCGTATATACGTCCGTATATACAGAGGTGGACGTATAATACTCTACAGAGATAATGGTACGGAACCCTTTCTGTGTAAGTCCAACTTGTACTTGGCCGATTTTATACATACTAGATGACAATTGACGCCTGCCACTCCGTTGCGCTAAAATTCGTTTCTGGCGTGGTAGCCGTACATTTTTTAACCGACTTCAAAAAATGAGATTATCAATTCGACGCGTATGTATGTAATATTTCCAGAACTGCCCAGTTTTTGTATATGTTAATCTATAACAGCTTCTGAATAAATGTGCCAAATTTCAAAAGTGTATGTATGTAAGTATGTATGTATGTATGTTTTTATGTTTGTGCACGCATATCTCCGGAACTACAAGTCCGATCTAAATGATTCTTTTTTTATTGTACTAGATATTGTTCAACTTAGGGAATACTGCAAGTTTCATCAAAATCAGTTCAGTAGTTTTTGAGATAGGGAATTTTAATTCTCAATTGAGTACGTACAATTTAGAAGTCGGTTTTATCTTTTTAAAATACAGTTATCCTAAAATTCATTACATAAAAGTATCCTATACAGTCCTTTCTCGGGACCCAAATTAGCCCAATAAGCCCTAAATTAGCAGGTCGATTGTCTGTCAGTGCGAATACCGACGTAAATGACATTAAAATAACATTCATAACAGCGCGCCTTGTACGGTGGCGGTTACGACGCTCGCCGCGTCCATGATAGGGCGAAATAGGACAAAAAACCTTTTTAAGGCTTAATATAATATATATTTCAAAAAAGTAAAAAAACCAAATTATTAACTTATGTACCTATTGCAAAGCAGTAGATATTTTTTATATATTCTTTTGATAAATAATGAAAGAGTAAAGTGGTTTCATTCAACGATTTGGAGGTGATTTGGTTTTTTATTTCTTTATTATGTGATACCGATAGAAATTATTATTATTTTTAACAAAAAATTAAAACCGACTTCCAAGGTAAAAACAATAATAACATTAATATGAACTAAAAAGTATTAAATAATTTTTACTATCTAATGGTGCCTTTTTCCGAATTCGGCTAAAACTCAACTATTTCTGTATTCAATCTTCATTATTTTGAAGTCGGTACCAGATAGCTGAATCTTCAGTCCTCTGACAGAATATTTGAAACTTTTGGAACTGGCACCGACTTCAAAATTATGAAGATTGAATACAGAAATAGTTGAGTTTTAGCCGAATTCGGAAAAAGGCACCATTAGATAGTAAAAATTATTTAATACTTTTTAGTTCATATTAATGTTATTATTGTTTTTACCTTGGAAGTCGGTTTTAATTTTTTGTTAAAAATAATAATAATTTCACTCTTTTTAGTTACACTAGTAGGTAAATCTTCGCGTATATTTTACGTATCTTATTACAATTTGTCAAGAGTCACAACTCACACTCACAAAATCATATATTATCAGTGAAGTGAACATATTGTGCTAAGTAATTTAACAATTTTAATGCTTCAAGCCCCAAGCGGTCACCGGCGATTGAGATAACAATAGAAAGGCTATTGTGTCTCGTTTTTCCACGATCGAAGGATCTATCAGATAAAAAATTGTATAAACTTGCATAGGATGTAGCGTAGCTACTCATAATATTTAATATTATCATAATTATTGACAGCTCTGTTCTTGTAAAGCGCTTATTCCACTTATCCTAGCTAGGAAGTCCTAGCTAGGATCCTAGCTTTCTAAATGTTATTCCACTTGACTAAATTTTTTCCGATTTAGGATCCTAGCTAGGATCCTAGCTTCTAAATGTTATTCCACTTGACTAAATTTTTTAGGACCCTAGCTAGGACTTCCTAGCTAGGATAAGTGGAATAAGCGCTTAATCAAGAATTCAAATCGATACTTAGTGCGCCATCTATCGATTAATAAGTATAACTGATTAAAAAGACACTTAATGACTTTGTTTTGTGTAAATGCTCTTTTTAAAATAACTTTATTTTAATTCTATTTGTCTATTTAAATTTTATAAAGTAATTAGTAAAGTATTCGATCTGTTGTCTGCCGCCACGCGCCACGCGGCGCGGCGGCGCGGCGACGCCGTCGCCTCTGCGGCGCCGACCGCCATGTATTAAACAAACAGGTGTTGTTATACAGTACATAATTATTATTATTAGTATATCCATACCTATGCCTTGTACTATTATTAATTCTGTGCCATGAGACATTGGTGACCTTAATGATGATGATGACGATGATGATGATGATGATGATGATTATGATGATGAATATGAATTGCATAGTAGCATATGCTTTCTGTTCTTAAAACAACGCCGAAACTCCCGAACGTGTATCCATAAGGAGTCAGGAGTTCTCTCAGCATCTTCGAAACCATGGTATACTTTGACCCAATATTTGACTTTTTGGTAGCATATTCTTAGTACACTTCACATAAAACCAAAATCACCATATGTTTCCATATAAATTTCGAGGAGTTCCCTCGATTACTCATGGATCCCATCATCAGGTCACCACTTTTGTGAACATGGTACCAAATTGGAGTGAAACCTAATACAACAAAACAAAAATTTCGAAAATCGGTTCACAAACGGCGGAGTAATCGTTGAACATACAAAAAAAAAAAAAAAAAAAAAATATCCACAGCCGAACATATAACCTCCTCGTTTTTTGGAAGTCGGTTAAAAATATGGCAAAACCAAATTACGTATCATATCATGTAGACTACTAATTATTTTTTTCAGATATAATTTCTCTGTTAATGCCGATGAAAAGTTGTTTCATCTGCACGCTTTTTTCTAAGGATCAGCCTTAAACGGATAGACAGACAGACACACGTTCGCATTTACAATATCAGTATGGATGTAGTCTACAGTCTGATGTTTTTAAATAGGCATGAGAGCCGTGAGGTTAGGTCAGAAAATATAATAGGAGACAAACTAAAACTGCATATTTTAATATAAAAATCTTAAAAAAAAAGTGTTAAAATTATTGAATTGTAGTTTATTATTAGATTAATATTCTCACTTTTCTGCATCTGCTTTGTTATAATTTAAATTGGCCTTTAACACTACCCGCTCCTCAAACATTTCGTCAGACAGACGGTTTGATTTGGGAGTGTTTATCATTGTGGAAAATGAAAATAGCCGCTCCACAGGCGCAGAAGAAGGCAGAGAAGTACTATCACAGTACTATATATAGGTATTTTAAAAATATTTTCCTAATTTCAGGATGGCTTTCTAACATCTTAAAGCTTCTTATTTTCGTCGGCGATAAAATATGAAACTACAGTTCTGCTTTTGATCGTGGCTCACAATCGCTATACTGTCTCGGATTCCGAATCAGTATCAAAGTACTCTTTTTCTCGCGATCTTACTGCCGCTCGTTCTATAGGAGCCTGAGTAGGGAGTCAATGACCACTACCGCTATGTTTCGCCGAGTACAGTATAGTTAATTTTACACTGATTTTGCATAACACTTCATTAAGTAGTTTATTATAAGAAATTAATATTATCACTTTTCTGCATCTGCTTTGTAATTATTTAAATTGGCTTTTAACACTACCCGCTTCTCAAACATTTCGTCAGACAGACGGTTTGATTTGGGAGTGCTTATTATTGTGGGAAATGAAAATAGCCGCTCCACAGGCACAGAAGAAGGCAGAGGCACAGTGTGGCAGATGAGTACTATCACAGTACTATATTATTTTTATATTTATATTTAAAAAAAAAAACCTAATTTCAGGATGGCTTTCTTACATCTTAAGCTCCTTATTTTCGTCGGCGATAAAATATGGAACTAACAGTTCTGTTTTAAATCGTGGTTCGCAATCGCTATATTGGATCTCGGAGTCCTTAGTATCAAAGTACTATTTTTCTCGCGATCTTACTGCCGCTCGTTCTATAGGAGCCTGAGTAGGAAGTATCAGTGGTATAATATCATTAAGTAAGTTTTTTATCTTTTCCTATTGTGGTTGTCCTACTAATATCCATTTTTTTTATATTTCGGATGCAAAATTGCTGCAAAAGCAGCTTTTTCTGCCTCACATCCGTATAGTCGATAAAAAATCCCTGAATCTTCTTTGGGCACTTGAAAGATAAACCTCGACAAGAGGTTGGCAACATTTGAAAATGCCAGGTCTGAGTACATAATTTTCTTAATTTTCTTTGTAATGAAAGAATAGTGGTAAAGATATGCCGTAATAAGTTGCATTTTCACCCCGCAATACATCGAGTGCATTGCAGCTATTGATTTGTATTGTTTTACATAATTTATAGTAAAATCAACTTCAACAAGAGGATTTCAAGGTATCATAAAGACTATTCCATCTTGACTCTACAGGTATCGATGGTAAAGTATGGTCTAGGCCCTAGGGCCAAAGACTGCCTAGGCAGTCTTTGGCCTGTTTGCAGATTTACACAAACTGTTACATTTTAACTTGTTTTTGTTTACTCTAGTAATGTCTTACGTCAATAAAATTTTATAGGTAAGCGATGGCGTTATGTGAGGAAACTCAAACTAGTCAAACTACACTAGAAATTCCGTTTCAAGTGAAACAAAGCGTCAAAAATAATGTGGTACCTCTATAGCCTTTGACTGTATAGATCTATAGATCCGTACCGTATGGAACGATAGTGAATTGATCTTTAGAATTAGGGCATCGAGACCGGGTTTTCCCGAGACCCGACAACCCGGGAAAACCCGGGTTTTCGGGTGGGGAACACGAAAAAACCTGGGTTTCAAAAATGGAACCCGGGTTTTTCGAGCTTTTCGGGTTTTTTTGTTTTTTTATAATCATTAAAGGCAAGACCTGATTTAAGGTATTTATAACAAACTAACATACAAATTATTTATTTTTATAACATAAGTATAGGTTCAATTACTCCTTTTGGTCATAAATTAATTAAACAAAATATAATATTTTAAAGCAAATGTTTCGTTTTAAGAGCATCAAAGACTAATTGTCACAAAAATATTTATAAATAATAATATTTTGCTAATCCTACCAAAACTTGAGTAGTTTTGTTGTAAAACAATCAATCTATTCAAACAATCTATCCATGGCAAAAAGTTTTCAAATTTTATAGAAGCCAAGTCTTGTTAAACATATTTTATAGTTTTCACTTTTCAATCAACGTTCAGTGATTGGCCACAGTTTTATTTACTTTATGATCAAAGGCTTGAAAAATAAAGTTTGGACGGCTTCTAAGTCTGCTGAAAGTACCGTGGACTTTTGATGATGGGCAAGTCGACCACTGGTAATGAGTGACAAAACGTGGTTATTACTTGTATGGACTGTTGCTGATAAAATACACCCAATACCCATCAACAAAGTCTTAGGGATATTTATATTTCTGGAATATCTAAAAAGTTGTCAGGAATTTTCGAAGACAGTGTTACTACCAAATTTATCGTTCCTAAAACAATCACAGTCATAAAAAATCAATGATAAGTCAGCAAATCTTTATTGGTTTTATAAATTGAAAATTTCATTCGAATGAGATGTTTTTATTGCTGATTGTCAAATTAATAGTAATAATTTATACTGATCGATGTCTGGCATTATTTTTACTAAAAAATATTTTTGTGCCCTGCTGCGGTATGACGCCTAGGCTTCTTTGCAATTTAAAGTCATTATTTTTAGTCATCTAACTTACTAAAAACCTTTTAAGGTTTTTGTTTGTCGTTATGTTTTTTGTCATATTCATAATATTATAACAAATAGCGACAATATTAAGACAATGCAAATAGTAAAAAGGTTCCAGGAGAGCAACCAGCCCCTAGAAACTGACAAAACCATGCAGAGGAGTTTCCATCAAGTATAATCTGAATCCATATTTTTGTATTCCAGTATTGCAGTCTGGCAATTCTGTCTGTCTGGATTTATTTTCATTGTTTGAAAGACTGATGTTGGTAACACATAATAGGACTAACGATGGCTTTCTTTAGCCGGCCGTGATGATGTGTGTGCGGAATTATTAAAAACACGTGATTTTACTGAATCCAGATGAAACACAAGCCGAGTTTTTATCAGCACCAGCGCTAGAGACAATTTCTCGTGTGTAACGCCATGCCATCATGGTTAATCTTCCAAATTCACTAAAAGCTACTTTCCGCATTTGCCATAATATGGCCTGGTCTGATCAATTACATGGTAATCTGACATGAATTCTGTCTATTGTGACTAGAACTAATGACTACAAAAGCTTTGAGGTGTAGTGTAATGTAAGATTTGCCAGTAAGTTAGATGACAAAAATATTACCTTAAATTGCAAAGAACATTCGGTTTCATACCGTAACAAGGCAGACAAAAGGCAATTAATTTCAGGTAAAAACTAGGCTCAAAAATTTAATTACAGGTATAAAGTATGCCAACATCCACTAGGACAAATAATTATTAATTAATAACTTGACAATCAGCAATAAAAATGTAAAAGATTAAATAAAGATTTGTTGGTATACGTTTTTATTTAAGGTTATTCTTCCATATTTTACTGTCTTTAAAAATTCTTGATAGATTTTTATATATTTCATAAAATACAAATACATTTAATAATATATTATGTAATTTGGAGCTGAAGCTTGTAATACTTAAATCTTGGCACGAAAATCTTAATCCCTAGCTTTAATAGGATCCAAAATATAGGAGAGGTATTTAGTCGCTTCGATAAAAGAATGATATGGTCGTGCCTGTTTACTTGAGACTTGGTTGGGCACTGCCGTGACCGCACACTATGGTATTTAAATAGTATTTTACTGGAAAGGTGCTGGCAATTGCTGAAAATCATATTTAAAGTAATTTTGCATCGTTAATCTTTGAATTTTAAGAAAACCCGAAAAAACCCGAAAAACCCGGGTACCCGGGTTTTCATTAACAAAAACCCGAAAACCCTATTTAGAATGCTATTGACATTAGATTGAGCTTTCCCGTTCTGGATACGCCTATTGTTTGAATATCCAAGTCCCTGTACTCGCAGGGCCACCACAAACAAGTTGTATCACAATTTTTTATTATTACTTAAAGAACTGGTAATTCATAATTCATTTATTTGCTCAGAATAGAATTTGGTAGTCTAGAGATAGAAAGACTAGTCGACTTAATTTTATATCAATTGACAAAGTTGATGATTTGATTTTTCGCCGAACCGGTAGAAGGCACCATAGATTCGACGTTAAAAAAGTGTATCTCTATATCCATTTTGAAAACGACTTTTTACGAAAATAATGACAAATATTTCGAAGCAACTTTCATTATTAATACCTGTGCTAGTCTTAATTGTTTCTGTAACCAACTGTTCTTTCAAAGAGGTTCAAAATATTTTCTTTGACTAAAAGTTGGCAGCCCTACGCACATAGCGGCGACTTCGCCCTGCAATTTACCTGACCTACCTCCTGAATGTTACTATTATTCGACCTCTACGACCTAAGGTAGGGCGTCGCGTATGAACAGTTAGCTAATTCACTTGAACCCTGATTAAAAAGAGCAGTCACTAGAATTTTGATTTAATCTATACTGAACTAAGACAGTGGTAAGGTTTGTTTTTAACGTCGAATAGGCCCCGAAACTCCTAGACCCATTTTGATAAAATTTAGCAAGGGCACTGGGAAGAACGTAGGGTACCTTTAACTGCCAGAAAATGTACGAATTTCATAGGATGACATCATTTACGTGGGCGGAAACGAGTGCTCTATAATAGCTATTGCTTGGAAAAAGCTATACTTTAATAAGATACAAGATGTAATATTTTTAAAATGGATCTGTAACTTCTGTTTATTCTCAATTAATTCAAATATTTCGCTTTAGGGCAAAATACAATAAATAGAAAGGTAAAAGCTTAGGCTCTTAGGCTATATTTATCATCTGACTTTAACCGTTGATACATCTTATAGGCGCGCCTAATGTATGCCTGTGGATAGCCAGGGACGTATTTTAACGGTTATAAAGTATTTTTAATTTTGTGAGCCTTGTTTACTAACGTTTATTAACCTTGTTCATACTATGTCTGGTTTAGTATTTACGTCTACCTAAATATTAAAGTATTAAACATTATAACTAAGATATGCATACTCGCAGTATAATATTTTAGATCACATTTGCCTTTGTTAAGTTAAACAATTTGATACTCATACTACCTACCTCTAATAGCTGAAACTTAGTAGAACTATACATCTATAATATAAAAATGAATCGCAAAATGTGTTGATATTTGGTAAGCGCATAACTCAACAACGCCTGGACCAATTTGGCCAATTCTTTTTTTAAATGTTCGTTGAAGTTCAAAGATGGTTTTTGCGGCGAGAAAAATTCGAATAAGCCATCGTTAGCTAGTAATATTATATTATTAACATGTACTTATCGCAATTCTCTATTTTTCCTACGAAAAACTTGAACATACTACACGTTGATTATACAATATATACCCCTACCCCCTAAATATACCCCTTAAATCAATACACCCAAAAACATATGTGCAGTGTGCACATAATATTTCATTTTTTTTTAAATTAAACTTCATTTATGCCAAATTTTAAAGCTTATTTAGCCCCCATTACACAACTTTACCCATAAACTATTTATCATTGATACGATAACGTAAAATAAGAAATTACAATAGAAAAAAATCGAAAATCCAGCGTAGGATGATGATACCATCTCTTATAGAAAGACGTTGGAGCAAGCGTCAGCGCGATGTAGGAAACGCACGGCGCCATCTATTATGATTTTTTGGAACTAACTTAATTTGCACAAATTTACGCATTTTTACCCCCTTACAACCCTTTTTTCCAGTTAAAAAGTAGCCTATGTCCTTTCTCAGGCTTATTATCTGTGTACAAAATTGTTCATTACAATCGGTTCAGTAGTTTTGGCGTAAAAGCGAGACAGACAGACAGACAGACAGAGATACTTTCGCATTTATAACATTAGTATATTAGTATACTGTATAGACTATAGATTGTACTTATACTAAGCCTAAATCCGTCCCCGTACCGCTCTTTATAAAATGTATCCTAATTGGTCCGTTTAATAAAACTGCGGGCAGACTGCCGACTGCCGTCAACCGCCACCGCACAGATGTTATCGATTGATTGATGTTGTGTGTGGACTGTACTCTGTAGTGTGTGTGCCGTGTAACATGTCGCATGTCGCATGAGGAATGCATGGACTGTGTTGATTATGTTATTTTGAAGAAAAATGTTTAGTGAATCCTATACTGTATACGCGAAGATTTTATAACACTATGCGGTGTGTGGTCCCAAAATATCTGATAATTTCTATGTGTTTGTCTTTTATTTCGATGAAGACGTTCCTGCCTCAGCCTGCGTTACTACTTTACGGCAGAGTTGGGCATAATTGAAATACTCGTTAATCTAATTACTAATCTAATCCTTCAGGCCCCGCGCGAGCACCGGTGATCGCGACAACAATAGAATACAATAGCAATTCCTGGAAATTCCGACTGAAGTACTAATTGCAAACTAATTAGAATACATTTTAATCTGATTACATTGTAGTTGTTTACAATATTACTTCTTTATTGTGGTTATAGAGATTACACAAAGCAATATATTCCTAAGTATTCCAATTTCAAATAAATCTAATTAATTTTTGTACAATTACTTTTGTAATTGGTTTCGACTTTAGACTCATGTAATTTTTTTTTTACAGTGTCAGGAGTTAAAAACACATAAATTGATAACATTTATCGTCGGACAATGGCCTGGTTTCATTGAAACTAGGCCAGTTAAGCAGGAGTAATGTCATAGTGCCCAAGTGTGTGCGCAATACACAAGAGCACTCTGGTTTCAATGAAACCAGGCCAGTTGAGCAGAAGTAATTTCATAGTGCCCAAGTGTGTACAGAACAGCACTCTGGGTTTCAATGAAGCCAGGCCAATTACGCAGGAGTAATTTTATGGGGCTTAGTGGCCTGGATGTCTCCGATTTAGTCCAGATTCGGGGAGGGGGTAGCCGAGGTATTTGATGTTAGAAGAAACCCCGTTCCTCTAGGCCTATTGGGAGCGGAGTTATGGCCGCTTTTGTTCGACGTTTGACAGTTGCCGAGCTGTCAATGTCAAAGTTTGAATGCTTGTAATTCGGCAACTATTTGTCATGGATATGTGGTTCTTCGGCTTGTTCTTCCTGGATTTTTCTCCTCTATTCGATCCTGGCCTCAAAATTGAGAAAAAAAAAATTGATGTCTCCGATTTAGTTCAAATTCGGGGAGGGGTTAGCCGAGGTGTTGCCTTTGATGTTAGAAGAAACCCCGTTCCTCTAGGCCTGTTGGGAGTGGAGTTAGGGCCGGTTTTGTTCGACGTTTGACAGTTGCCGAGCTGTCAATGTCAAAGTTTGAGTGCTTGTAACTCGGCAACTATTTGTCCTGGATATGAGGTTCTTCAGCTTGTTTTTCCTGGATTTTTTGCCTCTATTCGATCCAGGCCTCAGAATTAAGAAATAAATTTGATGTCTCCGATTTAGTTAAAATTCGGAGAGAGGTTAGCCGAGGTGTTGCCTTTGATGTTAGAAGAAACCCCGTTCCTCTAGGCCTGTTGGGAGTGGAGTTATGGCCGCTTTTGTTCGACGTTTGACAGTTGCCGAGCTGTCAATGTCAAAGTTTGAGTGCTTATAGCTCGGCAACTGTTTGTCCTGGATATGGGGTTCTTCGGCTTGTTCTTCCTGGATTTTTCCCATCTATACGACCCTGGCCTCAAAACTGAGAAAAAAAATCGGAAAATTCTGTTGGGGCCAAGTTGTAGATCTCATCGTCCTGATTAAAATGAGCCCTCACTCGGGGGGTCCAGGACTAAAGATGGCCGAGTTATGAGTCGAGGGATTTTCTTCCGGAAGGGGGCACTATAAAATTACTCCTGCGTAATTAGCTTGGCTTCATTGAAACCAGAGTGCACTTTTGTATTGCGCACACACTTGAGCACTATGAAATTACTTCTGCTCAACTGGCCTGGTTTAATTAAAACCAGGGTGCTCTTGTGTATTGCGCACACACTTGGGCGCCATAAAATTGCTCCTGCGTAACTGGCCTGGTTTTATTGAAACCTGGTGTGGAAGCTTTTTATTTATTATAATTACCAGCATTGGACATTGTAATTGGGCATAATTAAAATACTCGTTATTCAAATTAAATTTAATCTAATTTCAAACTAATTAGAATACATTTGAGTCTAAATACATTCTAATCAACTAACGCGTAATTTCAGGTGCACAATTCTTCATCAATCGGATTAATAATAATTTGTAATCTGATTAACAATTACAAAGTATTTGTAATTCTGTAATTGCTAATCTAATTACTTTTTGCCCATTTTGCTTCACGGATACCATACAATATAGTTTATGTCGTCGCACGAAAATCGGTCCAGCAGTTTGCAAAATTAGCGCGAAAATGAATGACCTACCATTCTCTCATACCGCTTACTTTTAACCGAATTCCAAAAAGGAGGTGGTTATATGTTCATATTTTGAAATATTACAATCATTGGCTACCATCGTGCACAAGCGTCATTTAACAAATGATCCGCAGTGGCATGTGACGTCAAGTTATCATAACAATCGTTGTAGCCGTCACTTTGTTAAATGACCGGTCAGTTAGTGAAATGGTTATCATCGCATGTCAATCTGTGCGTTCTTCCGACTACCGTTACATGTGTCAATCTTAAAAGGCCTGACGGCTGATTAAATAATTGATAATTCATAAACTGTCCACGATTTTTTTTATTATAAGGTTCTTCTACTCGTTAGGGTATGTAGGGTATTATGGATAGCCATGATTGTCATGCGATCCGGTAATCCAATCCAGCGCTAGGTTGCTATTATATTATAAACTATCTGTTGCCCGCGACTTCGTCCGCGTGGACTTCAATTTATAGCGCGCGGTGTCAACAAAATATCAAAGTGAACTCACAAGGAAGGAAAAATCAGAGTGAACTCACAAGGATCGCTATATATAAAATAAGTTACTGTTCAGTTTAATTAAGGTACAATGATTTTTTAATCTTATTTAGTGGTAAGCTTTTATTTGTATGTTTCTATCGCATTGGGGTAAACCTGTAATGGTAGAAATAAGTATGGAAATAAATAAATAAATATAATAATAAATAAATTGGTGTCAAATTTAAAAGCTTTTTAAAACCCTGGTACCCCTTAAATCAAAATACACAAAAACAGCTGTGCAGTGTGCACTGTGCACATATAATATATATATTTTTAATTAATCTTTATTTATGCCAATTTTAAAGCTTATTTAGCCCCCCCATTACACAACTTTACCCATAAAGCCCATAAATTATTTATCATTGATAGGAGTACTTTATTATGTCACTGCATAGATAAAGTATAAGCATAGGTAAATAACTCACTACTCAGTGTAGTGAGTTATTATACCTGCATAACATTATTAACAATCGAAAAATTCAAAAATTATACTGTAAAGTATAACTTTTGAGATGGTAACAACCTCTTATAGAAAGAGGTTTCAGCAAGCGACAGCGCGATGTAGGCGACGCTTAGTGCCATCTGTTATGAGTTTTTGGAACTAACTTAATTTGAACAAATTTGCGCATAAACACCCCCTTACAACCCCCTTTTCCATTTAAAAAGTAGCCTATGTCCTTTCTCAGGCTTTAGACTATCTGTGTACAAAATTTCATTACAATCGGTTCAGTAGTTTTGGCGTGAAAGCGAGACAGACAGACAGTCAGACAGACAGAGCAGTGCATTCCAGTGCTGGTTCACACTATCTCAACGGTAATCCAGCGCTATGTTGATAAAGTGGATAGCGATTACGTCATATAGGTATATAAAGTTTCGCAAGCATCAAACCAAACGTGGAGCATGCCACTACAGCTAGACATCAACTACGATAACATGGCGCGCCCCTCCAAATGACTGTTTCAATGTGTGTAGTCACATCCTTATGAAAGAGTTTGTATGTAGTAAGTATTCAACCAATCACAGTACACGTAATATTGAAATATTGTCTATATGTCTATATGTATAAAAAATTTGATGATAAGTGAACTTAATGTCACTTATCATCAAAATTTGTTGGTCGACTAATCATAACTAGCCGACCGCGCAAGACAACGCACATCAAACGTTTTGACAACGCACTTCAAACGTTTTGAATTTTGGAGGGGCGCGCCAAGTTATCGCAGTTGATGTCTACCTCTACAGCATGCACAATCAGCGTGCATGATGCATAAAGCAGTAAGCACAACCATAGAGAGATAATATTATATTCTCTTCATGCTTGTCATTAATGAACCGACGACGTGGACAGGCGGCATTACAGAATAATTTATCCTTACAAATAAACATAATAATTATAAATTGACAAATCAAAGTTTAGTTTAAAGCACATTAAGAGTCTAATGCCATATTTTATTAAGATAATATCATAAATTCCATTTTAATAAAAGATTCTAGAATTTCAAGTCAAAATGGTCTATAAAAACAGTTCTCTAATTCATAGACGTGCGTCATTTATATAATGCTCCTTATTTTATATATTCCCATTAATTAACTGACGCAAAACTTAAATCGCCGTGTCTAATGGGAGTAATTTATATTAAAAATTTGTCTATTTTTTAAACTTGCTCATAAACTGCAGAAGACTTCTCAATATTCAATTATTTTCAAGGGTAGGTATAGGAAGTCTTTAATATTAAATGTCTTAATCTTATTGGACATTATTCATTGTTATCAATTATATATTATGAGTTATGACATATGACTTATGAGTATTATGTAGCTATTTTTTACCTTTTGTAACGAACGAAATCAAACCTCAAGTTATTTCAACTTTGATTTCTGCAAAAAAGGCTTAAAATTTACTAGAATCTTCTGTACGTTTTCTTTTCTCATAAAAAATCCCTTGCCCAAAATGCTAGTTATCTACATAAACTAGTGACTAGATATAGAGATTGACTGTAATATAGTAGAGACTGTAGAGTACTCAATATACATGATGATGACTCCAAAACATCTCCAAGCTCGATGTAAGCTCTCATTATATCGGGGCAAGCTCAGTGAGGCTCGAGTTGTTAATGACTGCCGAAACGACAGGCGAACTGCATAAAAACTACATCGAAGCGACAAGCGCGATGCGACAGGGGAAATGCTGGTTCTGTACTTATTAACCGACTTCCAAAAAACGAGGAGGTTATATGTTCGGCTGTGGATATTTTTTTTTTTTTTTTTTTTTTTTTTTTTGTATGTTCAACGATTACTCCGCCGTTTGTGAACCGATTTTCGAAATTTTTGTTTTGTTGTATTAGGTTTCACTCCAATTTGGTACCATGTTCACAAAAGTGGTGATCTGATGATGGGATCCATGAGTAATCGAGGGAACTCCTCGAAATTTATATGGAAACATATGGTGATTTTGATTTTATGAGAAGCATCCTAAGCATATGCTACCAAAACACAAGATTCTGCACCAAGGTATACTATGGTTCCAAAGATACTAAGAGAACTCCGGATTCCTTTTAGATACAAGTTTGGGGGTTTAGGCGCTATATTAAGAACTGAAAGCATATGCTACTATACAAATTATATTCATCATCATCATCATCATTTTCACGTCAGGGTCACCAATGTCACCAAAATTGAACATAACAAAATATTCAACCTTATCTCCAGAGCGTAAGGCGCACATTTGACATTACTTCTGAGAAGTAAGTTGCTTCGATAATACAAGTAACATGCTAGAGTGCACAGCTGTCACACTTACCAATCACGGCCACGGGCGGTCGTAGACTTCTCAAGCGATACTATGTATTACAATAATAAAGATAAAGTTTAAAATCATATGACAATGAAAGCCTCGCCGCTGCCGCGCTGCTAAAATTCCGGTTTGGCGCGGCTCGGCACGTGTCCACTTCGATTTTTTTTAATGTATTGTTCAAAATTATCTGCAGCTGATATTATATTTTGTAAGTGTGACTGTTAACAAATTGTAATAAGATACGTAGAATAGTATACAGGTGTATTAGGGCCGATTCACACCGGAATGGCGCAGGCGAGGCGAACAGTTTCAGTGTCATATGATTTTAAACTTTATCTTCATTGTTGTAATAGATAGTATCGCTTGAGAAATCTACGGCCGCCCGTGGATGCTCTTGGACTCTTGCGGCCGCCGGCGGCGTCAATTTCTCAAGCGATACTATGTATTACAATAAAGTTTAAAATCATATGACACTGAAACTGCTCGCCTCGCCTCTGCCATTCGGTGTGAATCGGCCCTAATCTACGTATAGTACGCGATGATTTTACTAGGTAACTAAAAAGAGTGAAATTATTATTTTTAACAAAAAATTAAAACCGACTTCCAAGGTAAAAACAATAATAACATCCTTATAATATGAACTAAAAAGTATTAAATAATTTTTCCTATCTCATGGTGCCTTTTTCCGAATTCGGCTAAAACTCAACTATTTCTGTACTCAATCTTCATAATTTTGAAGTCGGTGCCAGTTACAAATGTTTCAAATATTCTGGCATCTGGATTCAGCTATATCTGGTACCGACTTCAAAATTATGAAGATTGAGTACAGAAATAGTTGAGTTTTAGCCGAATTCGGAAAAAGGCACCATGAGATAGGAAAAATTATTTAATACTTTTTAGTTCATATTATAAGGATGTTATTATTGTTTTTACCTTGGAAGTCGGTTTTTTTAGATCCGTCTGTTGTAAGCGTGAACTGTAAACAGTACCAGACAGATCTGCTACCAAAATGATGAAATACAGTATGTACATTGTACATTCTGACTAGGTAGATACTTTGACTTCTAGGAAACGATATTGAATAGTTTTATTCCCTAAAAACAAACGGTATCCGAGTGATTAATGCGTGGTCATAATTAGGTAGGTAGTTGCAAACAACATGTAGATTCTAGTTCCTACTAATAACATCTTTATCTGTTTTTGTATCTGTTATCTTTTCACACATAAACAGTTGAAATGAATTTGAGGATATTTGGTGGATAAAAGCTTTCCACTAATAAAACAAAACTCGATTAAGTAATAGCTTAGATTATTTTTAAACTACTAATGTTGGTGGTACGGTTACACTACGGAACCCCGATGGCCGATACGGAACAAGATGGCCGATAAGTTAGAATAGTAGCGCGTCTTGTCAAGCAGCTGTACCTACGCGTTATCAGTTCAATCAAAAATGTTGCATATACAACGGTCAAACTTGTTCATGTCAATAACAACCTCCTTTTTTAAGTCGGTAAAACACAGAGGTAGCAATCGTTAATGATCTATGTTCTGATCACTTAACGACTATTTAAATTATAATTCTGGCTATGTTTTGATTGACTTTAATAAGCAGACTACACTCTGGGATAGTAAGAGATTGTTTAAAAGTCATAGTTTCTATGGTGTAAAAATATACTACTTAAATACTAATAATATACCTAAAATCATACAGCACAGTAAATCAGCCATTTATTGAATACTAGCTGTTGCCCGCGACTTAGTCCGCGTGGACTTTAGTTTATAGCGCGCGATGTCAACAAAATTATTAGTGTTTAAAAAAAATTGTTTATTTGATACATTTTACAATTAAAAAAAAAACCGGCCAAGTGCGAGTTGGACTCGCCACTGAAGGGTTCCGCAGCAGCAATAAGGTTTATTTCTATAAAATGAAAAGGTTTTTGATTTATTTAAAAAAAAAAATTGTCCGGTTAAAAAATAACAATTCCTTGCAATTGTTTGTTTAAACAATATGGCACCGGGTTGCACCATGGCAACGTGCATTTATATCTTAAGGAGGGCAATTTGAAGAGGATCGCATAAAAAAATTGTGGTGGAATAGTTTCCGATACTCATGCGCCGACTCGTGCTGGTCTATTATACTATTTATCATTAATAAGTTTAAACTTTAAGGTTACGTCACTGCATAGATAAAGTATTGAGTTATTTAATAACGTATAAGAGAAATAACAATCGAAAAATCAATATTCCAATGTAAGATGATACCACCTCTTATAGAAAGACGTTTGAGTAAGCGTCAGCGCGATGTAGGAGATGAACGGCGACATCTATTATGATTTTTTGGAACTATCTTAATTTGAACAAATTTACGCATTTTACCCCCTTACAACCCCTTTGTCCAGTTAAAAAGTAGCCTATGTCCTTTCCAAGGCTTTAGACTATCTGTGTACGAAATTTCATTACAATCGGTTCAGTAGTTTTGGCGTGAAAGCGAGACAGACAGAGAGAGATACTTTCGCATTTATAATAATATTAATATCTAAGATAAAACAAACACAGAGACAAGTAAGTACATATATAACGCGCGTGTGACACTGCATAATTAATTATTTAATAATTATAAGTAAGTATATATTATTTTTACTTCCAAAGTTATCTTAAATATTTCAAATTAGATGATGCCCGTAACTCCGTTGCGCAAAAATTCGTTTATCGCGCGGGAACCGTACATTTTTTCGGAACAAAAAGTATCCTATGTCCTTTCTCGGGACTCAAGGTATCTCCATGCCAAATTTCAGCAAAATCGGCTCAGCGGTTTGGGCGTGAAGAGGTAACAGACAGACAGACAGACAGACACACTTTCGCATTTATAATATTAGTATGGAAGTATGGATTTGTGCATACGATTCTTTTATTCATTCATACGAATGGTCTAGACCAAGGGTCACCAAATGGAGGACCGCGGTCCGCATCCGGACCGCCGACCCATTGTGTGCGGACCAAGCATTTTCGAGATGAACTTCGTTTAAAAATAAATTTCGGTCTCGATTTACTGATGAACATCTCCAGGATTTAATATCAATAGCTTATCCAATTTCACTCCAAACATCAGAGAGAATTAGCTATAATTAGAAATTAATTTTATTATTAGAAAATAATTGTCACTTTTTTCATGGATATATAAGGTTACCTTTGTAAATTCCGTAGTTATTTTTTAAACCTATTTTTAACCTTTGTTTTTTTAAATGTGCGGACCGCGAAGGTCATTTCATTTCTTAATATGGACCCCGAGCAAAACTAATTGGTGACCCCTGGTCTAGACTCTACGAGATTCAAAGACCATCTGTGCATGTATGTCTTTAAGTTTTTAACTAATAGTTAGTTAGTTAAAATTCCCATGCATTAAAAACAAGTGTTCAGAGACAAGATAAGGGTTAGAGCAGGAGTGGGATGTTGACTCCGGCGCCGACCAATCAGCGACGAGCGCTGCGCCAGGTGCGCCCGCGCAGCAAAAACAATGACCTCTGCAGTAGTCTGTGGTGTAACATTCATAATATTACTGGGGTTATTGGCTGGTTGAAAGAAAATAATTGATTTGGCTGTAAAGAGGAGTTGCAACTTGTGAGTTTCAACGTTTTACTACATCTTTATATTACCGATTGTTTTATGCCTTAGACAACTTTTATTTGATTCGAGAAGACAATCAATCCGGAGCTGAGGCTCAACCCCCTACCCTTTTTCCTTCCCTACCCTCCCCTATTACCCTATTCCCTCTTAGAAGGCCGGCAACGCCCCTGCAGCTCTTCTGATGCTGCGAATGTCCATGGGCGATGGAAGTTGCTTTCCATCAGGTGACCAGTTTGCTCGTTTGCCCCCTTATTTCATAAAAAAAGACAAAAACGAAGATTTTGACTGTGCAAGCGCCATGTCACTAAGCGACGCGTTATGTCCTATCTCATGTCAATCCCAAGTCCCAACGCTGTTGAGACTTGAGAATTTAGTACTTACCCTGTCATTAAGAACAGGGTTACTACTCAACTTGCGTTGGGCGTAAGCCGCAATGGCGTATGCCACTGTTTTTTTCATAAACTACTCTATTTTTACTGTACTGGAAACGAAAGAACACTGATTTGGTTTAAACTTAAATGCGTCACATACGTTTCAAACCTCGGCTGCCTTTGAAAAGGTCTTAATTATATCCAGACTAGTCTTTTCTAGCGAGCCTAGAAGGCTTATTAGCGAAATTACTAGCTTACTAGGCTGTGGATAAGTTTTTGCTGGATTATAATTAGGCCGTCCGCCTGCGGAGCGGAGTAAAAAACACATAAAACCTTACTTACTCCCGGTTTTTAAATTACTCGGTACTGTAATAAAACCACCAATAAAAGCAAAATTGAATTTGTAGCCGTCAATATTTAATGAAGTACGAGAAGCCAGTTTTGGCTGCTCATCATGGGTCAATATTCATTTCCTTCAAGACAAAGTTTTATAGTGTGTAAGGGTAGCTATGATAATTGATAGTTAAGTAAATACCTCTACAGTGGCGGATTTACAAATTTTCCGCCAGTAGGCTTTTCAATTTTTGCCGCCCCTACTGACCTTTGAAATTCCATACGTGAAAGTTTGGAATGGTTTGGATGTATGTATGGATGGATGGATGTTTGTTACTCTTTCACGCAAAAACTACTGAAAAGATTTTAATTAAATTTTACAATAATATAGCTTATACAACAGAATTAGACATAGGCTACAATTTTAACCGACTTTCAAAGTGGGGGAGATGTTATATTCGTTTTTTTGTGTTCAACGAGTACTCCGCCGTTTGTGAACCGATTTTTAAAAAAATCTTTTTGTGTATAGGTAGGTTATCATCCCAATTTGGTACCATATTTTCAAATTTTTTCTTTTTGTGTTTAGGTAGGTTATCATCCTAATTTGGTACCATATTCATAAAAGTGGTGACCTGATGAAGGGATCCGTAAGTAATGGAGGGAACTCCTCAAAATGTATGTAGAAACATAATATTGTGGTGACTTCGGTTTCGTGAGTAGTATTCTAAGCATATTGTTACGGACACGGACAGTTATTTACCTCAGCGCGTACTTTCTAGAAAAGTCCAACCCTTGTTTATGTGAATTGCGTATTTACGTAAACAATCCAGAATGGAACGTTCCAGAAAGCGCCGCGGGCCATATAAAAGATAAACAAGCCGGCAGTCAGTTCAGTTTGATACAAGCGATCATCAAGGCGACTTCGAAGTGAGAACAAGTGATCAATAGTGAGTGATTGTGATAGTGACCTACGACTCGGCTACGACCTAGGACAGTGATAGTGCTCAGTGATTTGGATCTAGTGCTTAGTGTTTGGACTTGGTGATTTGTGTGAGCTAGTGTTTGTGAATAAAGTCTTTAAGAGAGTCCAGGTCCAGACCAGGTCTTTCTCTCCGAATCCAACGAACCCTAGCACGTAACAATATTATGCTACTAACAAGTAAGATTTTGCACCAAGGTATACCATGGTTCGGAAGGTACTCCTGACTCTTTATAGATTGGAAGTTTGGAAGTTTCAATGTTGTTTTAAGAGCGGAAAGCAGAATATGCAAATTACATTCATCTTCATCATCATCATCACTATCATAAACCATTATAAAACCATGTATCATCCCGTTTTGACCCTGTTATTGATACTTTCATAGTCTTTCGGGTACAGCTAGTATTACATAATTACATTTATTCTAAAATAGCAACTTTATGATTTGTGTTCTATCGTCCTCACTACATCGGCTTTTTCCCGTTGTTAGTATGATTGTGAACTAGGCGATAGTTCTGTAAGTTACTTGATTATTTTTCCAACCTACTATGTAGTGACGAGTGTACTGTTTAACTGTTGACCTAAAAAACAGAAGCATATAATGCTAATCACAAGGTAAGAAAAGGCATGCCTTAAAAATATCTACATCATATTCATATAATATAAGTATCATCATAATATTATTTTGTGTATGTGTGTGGGAATAATGCGTGGCGGCCAAAGGAAGATCTTCCGACCGAGCGAGGTGCTATGCCCGGTCAGGCCGAAGCCCAAGTGATACATTTCAGCTGTCGTATATATACCGACGCGGTCAGAAAACTTCGATAGCGCGATGTAGGAATGTTAGGTGAATTGTGGGTACTGCCACATCACTCCCCCCGAAGACCGGAGGTCGAATCTTGAAGTCTTGTCGCTTGAGTCGCCAGTGTCAGAGAGTTCCAGTGAGTCAGGACTGTTGCAGTGAGTCCCAGTGAGTCGGAACTGTAAGCTGCTGCACGGGATCCAGTGAGTCGGATAAACTGCCGTGCGGGGCCGATGCTACGTGCTGACCAGGAGAGATGTGCTCTGCTTGCTGACCGGTCGGTGTAGTGAGAAAGCCCGATGATGCCGATGCGGAGTCGCCCAGGCCGCGGTACATTGCGGCTAGTGGACGAGGTACCCGATGAGGCGATGCTGGCTGGCGCGGTGCGGAGGGGCGGGGAGTGATGATGATGAAGGAGGCGTGTTCTGTCGAGGGTCACCAATGTGGGAAATATGCGTGGAGGCCAAAGGGAAGATCTTCCGACCGAGCGAGGTGGTATGCCCGGTCAGGCCGAAGCCCACATAATACATTTCAGCTGTCGTATATATACCGACGCGCTTAGAAAACTTCGATAGCGCGATGTAGGAATGTTAGGCGAATTGTAGGTACCGCCACATGTGTAAACGTTGTTTTTGTTCAATATTTTTTACTAGATGACGCCCGCAACTCTGTTGTGCCAAAATTAGTTTATCGCGCGGGAACCGTACATTTTTCCGGGATGAAAAGTATCCTATATCCTTTCCCGGGACTCAAAGTATCTCTATGCCAAATTGCAGCAAAATCGGTTTAGCGGTTTGGGCGTGAAGAGGTAACAGACAGACAGACAGACACACTTTCGCATTTATACTTATGAGTTATGGAAGTATACTCACAGTTTGAAAACAATACGAACAATTTCTATTAAATGACATGTTATTAATCCGGTTAGTGGTGATGAACAATGAGATCAAATAAGTTTTACATTTAGGCAAAAAAAAAAGCCCGGGAGCAAAAACCTTACTAAAGTCGTATTCGTTTCGTTTTTTCAACGCGTATTTTTTTCTGTAAGATAAAAAAAAAATGTGCAAAATTTGCCGCCCCTCTAAATCTGCCGCCCTAGGCTCTAGCCTACTCAGCCTATTGGTAAATCCGCCACTGTACCTCTAAACTCTAAAGTAATTCAGAGGTTGAAGAGTTACGTCGTGCTAATTATTGTTATAAATCCATCTGTCTGTCTGTCTATTACCTCTTCACGCCCAAATCGCTGAACCGATTTTACTGAAATTTGGCATGGAGATACTTTGAGTCTACTTTGAGAATACTATTTGTCCCGGAAAAATGTACGGTTTCCGCGCAATAAACGAGTTTTGGCGCAACGGAGTTGCGGGCGTCATCTAGTTTATAATATTTATGGAATAAATATAGTTATGAGTATGACGTAGGTAGGTACCTATACTCCTTACGTAAATACTTACTTTCCCAATACATTACTCCTGTATATAACCGGTAAAAATAAATAGAGTTATTTAAAAAATTGGTTACCCAACGCTATCATATAGTAGCTAGTAATTTTCTTGACCGTAGAAAAATATAATGATATTAATAACATGACTGTAGACATTGATACAGTAATGTGGTCATTACAACTAATACAGCGGAACGGAACTCGATTCAATTCGAGCTTTGGGTGAAATTGACAGCCGAAATTAACTGCCGTTTCATCATCATCATCATCATCATCTGACACGTCACGTTGTCAAAGGCATAGCGAATCGTCAATAAATAGACTTATATTTGAGATATCTCTCCCTATAGAATAGATAAGAAATCGTTACGTTGGTCCTGAGCAGAAGCCGGTCGAGTCGGTCTTCATGCGGTCTTCCGACTTCTCCGAGAACAAAGTATTGCCTTTCCGCTCTCTGGGGAGATCAGGTTGCTATTGCAGCTCATCAATAGGTAACCATAGAAGTTTTCTTATTTAAGCCTAATATTTATATTTATTAGTTAAGATTATAATATTGTGATTACTTACCAGGGCGACTTAATCGCTTAGCGATAAAGCCCTTTAAATTAGAATAAAAAAAAAAAAAAGTATTGCCAATGTATTGCGCACATACTAGGCCGATTAAAATTGGCTCGTGCATAACTTGATTTCTACAAATCCAGCCAGTCTATGCAGTTGCATTATGCACATACCTGGCAATTCCTCTTCCAGAAAACAACTTAATTATTGAAAGTTGGAGTCTGGAGAAAATTTCTTTACAAAATGCCTAAACAATACCTTCTCCCTAATCCTCCTTATTTTAACAATTTACAATTTTGTACAATTCCACCTTATCAAACAACATTAATGCGCATTATGACTTTGTGTGCCGAAGATAAGACCTCAGCTTTCCACAACTTTGCGTCTTATTCCAGGGCGAATGAGTTTATTATAGCCTGCACGTATTGAGCAGGTAAATTTTTGGGTAAAGTACACCCTTCAACATTTAAAATGCCGCAGAGTAAACTCGGGCTTCACACCTTGCGTTTAACTTCGCGATAAAAGTCCTTCAAACGCGCTGAACTAAAATAAATGGTGTAGAACGTAGAGAATTTGTTGAGGTGTCGTCTGAAACTCCTGTGATTGTTTTCACTTTGTTCGACATGCTGACGTAATAACTAAGTATTTAAATGTCTTTCGCAATATTTGAAAAATGTTTTGGCAAAAATTTGTTTATTGACAAATAGTGGCCAACCTTTGGTCAGCTTATGTCATGTTAATGTTTTGTTGATCGGCTGGCTCATGGGCGCAGGGTGTGACACAGATCAACCAAATTATGTAGCCCAGTCATCTGCCTATTTACCTATTGACTTCTCTGTTAATACAAAATACTACTAAAATTCTTATGAAATTTAGGGTTGCCATCCGTCCGGATTTCCCCGGAGTTGTCCTAATTTAAAGGGCGTCCGGGGAGCGTCCGGCAGGGTTTTTGAAAAGTGTCCGGGTAAAATCCGGACACTTGTTGAGAGCAATCAACTTTTTAATCATGACTCATGCAGGAATAAACGAAGAATAAAAACACGTTAAGCATACACACGGTTTCTTGCACGGACCAATAGTTAATCAGATTTTTACAAATTCTTGTTGGAAAAGCAAAAATTGGCGAGACGTAAATCGTAAATATTAATAGTTTAAACTTTAGGAGGACGTGTCCGGGGAAATAACCAAATTTCGGCCAAATGTCCGTGATTTTGTCGTGCCTGACCGGCGATGGCAATTTAGGTGATGGCAATATGAAAACGGTATCAACCTCAAGACCATTTTCACAATCGCATGATAAGTGACGAATAGCTTTTTCGCGAGTTTAGTCGCTGCTAACCTACTCTATACCATACTGTTTCTGAAGCTCACAGAATCCAAACTTCCGAATAATCTATTTGATACTCATGCGATTGTAAAACATACCCTCAAGCTCTTGCCTCCCTCGCATCATGCACAATCTAGTACAGGGGTCACCAATTAGTTTCGCTCGGGGTCCGTTTTAAGAAATAAAATGATCTTCGTGGTCCGCACAGAAAAAAATTCAACAAAAATGTAATTACGGAAATTACAAAGGTATTTGTATCAATGAGAAAAGTGACAGTTTTTGTTGACTACATGTTCAATGTTGATCAGTATATCGAGACCGACAACATTTTTTCATTTTCGAACATGCTTGGTCCGCACACAATGGTTCGGCGGTCCGGATGCGGACCGCGGTCCGCCATTTGGTGACGCCTGATCTAGTAGGTATCTTTTTCACATCCACTACGTAATCTACTGTTTGTTTTAAGGGTTCCGTACCCAAAATGGCAAAAAACGGAACCCTTATAGATTCATCATGTCTGTCTGTCTGTCTGTCTGTCTGTCCGTCCGTATGTCACAGCCACTTTTCTCCGAAACTATAAGAGCTATACTATTGAAACTTGGTAAGTAGATGTAGTCTGTGAACCGCACTAAGATTTGGAAGAAGATAAAAATGGAAAAAATATTAAAAATTTTAGGCGTCCCCATAGGTACAACTGAAACAAAAGAATTTTTTTTTCATCTAATCTATGCGTGTGGGGTATCTATGAATAGGTCTTAAAAATTATATTGAGGTTTCTAATACCTTTTTTTTCTAATCTGAATAGTTTGCGAGAGAGACTCTTCCAAAATGATAAAATGTGCCCCCCCTCTAACTTCTAAAGTAGGGGCATGATAATTAAAAAAAAAAATGATATACATTATTATAAAAACCACCAACGAAAATTGGTTTGAACGAGATCTAACAAGTAGTTATTTTTATACGTCATAAATGGTAAACCTTAATTTAACTTTCATTAAATCAACTAAAATATAAAAATAAATCAAAAACCTTTTAATTTTATAGAAATAAACCTTATTGCTGCTGCGGAACCCTTCATGGCCGAGTCCAACTCGCACTTGGCCGGTTTTTTTTGCTACTTGTCGTCATTATACATCGAGTTCGCATAGACAAGACAAGAAATGCACTCACCATCAATTCCCACGGGCTGGGAAATGTGCTGCATGTAAACAAGGCCCCCTGAACAATGACAGGAAGAGTCCATCGGTCACGCTGGCTGGGCACGCTCATTGCTTTCTTAATAAATTCATAAAAGCTATTGCGGTGTTTTGCTTTAAATTGCTGGATAAAAAGCTGTGGCTGAGCTTCTAACACATAAATACAGTTGAGTCTCAGACATGTTCTTAAAATGACAAAGACAAGTTTTACTCACCTAAAACGCGTTGTTTTGCTGCTTCAAGTAATATATTGTTACTAGCTGCCCCGACAAATGTTACTTAGCCATAATATAAAGTATTTCAGCCATATTATTTTATTGAAGTGACCAAATAAGTATGTAACCATGGCAAGTGGCAACGTCCATCGCTATCCCGTCGCACAAACAATGGTCGCCTTCAGGCTTCAGTCTCGTTTTGTAACAATTTAGCATTATTTCTTCAACTCTGGAACGAGCTGTCACCAGCAGTTTTTCCGGACCTATACGACCTGCAAACCTTCAAGAAAAGAGCGTATTCCCTCTTAAAAGGCCGGCAACGCACCTGCAGCTCTTCTGATGTTGCGAGTGTCCATGGGCGACGGTAGTTGCCTACCATCAGGTGACCTATTTGCTCGTTTGCCCCCTTATTTAATAATTAAAAAAAATGCACTTATCAATATAAAAAGTACCCAGTAGCCGGTTCTCATACTTCTGAACATGCATATAAAATTTGGTAAAAATCAAAAAAGCCGTTTCGGAGTAAGGTAACTAACATTGTGGTACGAGAATTTTATATTATAGGGTTATACTAATGTACCGACTTCGTAGATATAAAATCTAGTTATAGATTCTATGTAAGTACTTATTACTGAATAATGCAATTTGATTTAAATATTAATAAAAAGAACACGACGTGTCTGGGTCAAGGAAAACTTTCGTGAAAAGCGTGCTTTACTTAGAAATTTGAGTGAACTTGACAAACGATACTTACTTAACTTGTACTTAATGCTATTTCCAAAGGACTGACTGACTACACTTGACGAAATGAAAATTAGCAAAGATCATTTATAAATGTCGCGTACGGACGTGGACGTACTACAGCTGTCCACTAGGGTTGGCAACTTTCGCACTTTGATCTACAATACGGCAATTAGTAATTACTAAATTAGCAACTGATTTTATACGTACCTATACTAGTCTGCAGAGTACCTACTCTACCCTAAGCAGTGACAAAATATTAAATTGTAACAAAAAGGCCACAGGACACCAGCCACTTCCACTATTCTGGATCTAACACAGCCGGCCGCGCCGTCCGTTTGCCTCGGGCACCGGCTTCCATGCTGCCAGCTCTTTTTCTAGGTGGATTAAAGACATCTTCCGGGATATATGGGACTCCCTAGGCACGTTGTCTGCCTACTTAAACCTCACACTCCGCTTAGTGCAAGAAAAAAAAATCCACCGCAAATCTACATGTTGCTAGCCCTAGCTCTTTAATATACCTCGCCCCGAGCAACAATATCGGCCCACGCGCTACGTGACGCACTACTGAATTGAAACTTATTCAATAGAGGACTGAATAAATAAAAAGACTGAAAGATTTTTGTTTGCCTACAAATCTCAGTGGACAAATAAGGACAATATAAACTTGAGTGGAAAATGACGAATAAGGACTAGCGCTCACTTATCGCTTAGTCTTAACACAGAGTTATGCAGTATGCTATACAAAACTTAATATCCATACTAATATTATAAATGCGAAAGTGTGTCTGTCTGTCTGTCCGTCCGTCTGTCTGTTACCTCTTCACGTCCAAACCGCTGAACCGATTTTACTGAAATTCGGTATGGAGATACTTTGAGTCCCGAGGAAGGACATAGGATACTTTTTATCCCGGAAAAATGTACGGTCCCCGCGCGATAAACGAATTTTGACGCAACGGATTTGCGGGCGTCATCTAGTTATGAATATATGCACACACTTTATTTTAATAATCTGCAGTCTGTACACCATCAATTTAGCTGATTGCGTAACAAAGAACTTTCGGACGTAACAATCTGAATTATTTGATAGTGAAAATTTTATTACAATCAAATAATCTAGATAAGAAAGACTAATAACTATAACTTTCTATGCAGTGTGATGTGTATACACAATGTATACACGGTGTATATAACTGTATACTATACACGGACAATGGACGACAAGCTTTCACATTGTATGCATTAGCTTTAATAACTCGCGTGAACATCTACTGGTCAGAAGTGGCAAACTTTTTAAAACGAAATAAAATTTTGGTATTGCTAAATAGCCGATTAATTTTGTTGAAAAAATCGATGATGATGTAATTTCATTTTTCAAGCCTAAGACGAATCTAACAATTCCTTCAAGCCAGTTGATCTATGTTAAGCATGACAAAATATAAACTGTATAAACGATAATAATATGTACCAAAAAAGGCATAATATAAGACGTATTACCTATCGCCTGACTCAGTCGGACATAGAGAAGTTCTGGTTGGGAGTTGGGAGTGGGACAGATGTTTTCTCAACAACTCTACAACTACTTCATACTCTGAATTAGCGGGAGTAAGAGACAGAAGATTTAAATTTAAAATTTAAAAAAATAGTTTAAGACAAAGCTTATTTAAAATACTTATATATACATCAATCTATTCTTATTATAAAACAAAGTCGCTTTTATTTCCCTCATGTCCCTTTGTTCCCTTCAATCTTTAAAACTACGCAACAGATTTTGATGATTCTTTCAGTGTTAGATAGCCCATTTATCGAGGATGGCTATAGGCTATATTTTATCACACTCAGACTAATAGGAGCGAAGAAATAGAGGAAAATGTGGAAAAAACGGGGAAAATTATTTGAAAGGGCTGACTTGAACGCGCTAATCCCAGGAACTACTGGTCCGATTTGAAAAATGATTTCAGTGTTAGATAGCCCATTTTTTGAGGAAGTGTTGTGATGTATAACAAAATAATACATATAACGCCATCTGTTAATACTTTAGTGTACTGTGTAACTGTATGTCCATAAATATGGTAAACTACGATTGTCTATATTGTATTATCTATGACTAGTATGTGTAAAGAAAAAGTTAATATAATAGTCAGTCTGTGCCAACTATTCCGCTGTTTCATTATAGGAAGGCTACAGGCTATATTTTATCACGCCAAGACTAATAGGAGAATGTGGAAAAAACGGGGGAAATTATTTGAAAGGGCTTAGCTCGCGAACTACTCGAAATTTTTATGTTATTTGGCACAGATAAAAAGTACACGTGAAGGACATAGGCTATCGATTTTAATCATTTTTTCAGTGGCTATATATTTAATACACGTGCGACGCCGGGGCGGGTCGCTAGTTGAAAAATAAAACAAAACCAAAGTTTCTCAACCCTGCTATGATAAGTTGGCCAGATAAGCAGTACGTTAGTGTATCAATAATATAATCGCCGCTGGCTAATGAAACCTTTGTTTGGCTGACTAATGTGGGACAGATAAACCTCAAAACCAATACAATGAAACACTAAATTACCTGTACCCTCCCATAATTAACTTGTGGTTTTTGAGTTATCGAAGTGAAATGGAGATAAAATTCATTGTAAATTTAGTACCAGGTGACGTCAGCGTCCGTAATTCCGTTGTGCAAAAATTAGGTTATCGAGCGAAAACTGTACAATTATCCGGGATAAAAGTATCCTGTATCCATAATATGGCCTTTCTCGGGACTTAAGGCTGCTCTTTCGAAAAAAGCGTGCAGATGAAACAACTTTTCATCGGCATTAACAGAGAAATTATATCTGAAAAAAATAATTAGTAATCTACATGATATGATACGTAATTTGGTTTTGCCATATTTTTTCTATCGGTATCACATAATAAAGAAATAAAAAACCAAATCACCTCTAAACCGTTGAATGAAACCACTTTACTCCTTCATTATTTATCAAAAGAATATATAAAAAATATCTACTGCTTTGCAATACATATGTTAATAATTTGGTTTTTTTACTTTTTTGAAATATGTATTATACTAGCGACCTGCCCCGGCGTCGCACGGGTATAAAATACTAAAAAATGATTAAAATGGATAGCCTATGATCCTTCACGTGGTCTACTTCTTATCTGTGCCAAATAACATAAAAATTGCTCCAGTAGTTCGCGAGAAATAATTTTCAAATAATTTCCCCCGTTTTTTTTACATTCTCCTATTAGTATTAACGTGTTAAAATATTGCCTATAGACTTCCTCAATAAATGGGCTATCTAACACTGAAATAATTTTTCAAATCGGACCAGTAGTTCCTGAGATTAGCGCGTTCAAGTTAGCCCTTTCAAATAATTTTCCCCATTTTCCCCGTTTTTTCCCCATTTTCCTCTATTTCTTTGCTCCTATTAGTCTTAGCGTGATAAAATATAGCCTATAGCCTTCCTCGATAAATGGGCTATCTAACACTGTAAGAACCATCAAAATCCGTTGCGTATTTTTAAAGATTAAAGGGAACAAAGGGACATGAGGAAAAAAAAGCGACTTTATTTTATAATAAGTATAGATCCTTAAAAAGGTTTTTTCTCCTATTTCGCCCTATCATGGACGCGGCGAGCGTCGTAACCGCCACCGTACAAGGCGCGCTGTTATGAATGTTATTTTAATGTCATTTACGTCGATATTCGCACTGACAGACAATCGACCGGCTAATTTAGGGAGAGAGGGCCCTTAAAGTATCTGCATACCTAAGAAAAACGATTAGGGCGTGAATATTTAACAGACAGACAGACGGATAGACAGACTTAGCTGTAAGGACAGATTTTATGTAGATAAAGTATGATGTTCATAATAATAATTGCCTAAGCTTGTTAGTCTTATCCATTACGTATACGCTAGAGGTACCTGCCCTACTAGACAAGTGGCAAGCGATTATCGTAAACGCCAACAAAATGTATGCGATTTGACATAAGTCATGACTCATGGCTTTGCTAGCGAATACCGATGTCAAATCCCGTACATTTTGTTGGTGTTTACGATAATCGCTTGCCACTTGTCTAGGCCCTTTAACTTTATCCATCGTCTTCTGCAGTCTGCCTTATTATCTGATAGGTAAAATATCCCTGGGAACTTATAGAATACTGAATATCGCCGACTACACAGTCATCTTGTACTAATTACAACGTCAACAACAAAATAATATATTGATGATGATTACCTGTCCTTCGAGGCGAATCTGTCTTTGGCGCCATTTTCGCTGTAATTGCAGCGTATTTGTATAACTGCAACTCGTTTGCAGCAGGTGTCTGTCCCAGTATAGAAAATAATAACCTGTTTATTGAAATAACAGTTTAAAACATCTTGAATCGTGGGAAACGTCTTAGCACTCGAAGTCTTGAACCAGATGTAACGAGATGGGTTTTAAAAATCGAACGTGCATCGAACACTTTTGAACTGTTTTTGTCGGTGGTCTCTCAAGTTGTGAGTTAAAATAGTTTAAGGATGTACATAAGGTCAAATTCCTTTATTTTTTATATTAAAAATTAAATTATGAAAGTACTAAATATGTAAAAAATTGGACACCCAGACGCTTATTATTAATTATAATGATTATTTATAGATTCTTAAGGAATTATTATTGAAAAAAATTGAGATGTAATTTGACCACCGCTAATAAATTACAAACACAATGGTCGTCATGGCAATGTTCGTTTCGCATGCGCAAAGTTAAAAACCAGTGTCAGTGTTGTGTCATGTGCCAAAATCTGACAGAAGTTGATTTAATTTATATTACTGCACATGCGCGAAAGCTGCACATGCGCATTGAAAATGAAAGAAATATGTCTAATCTAACAGCTGTATCGCCATTACTTTTCGAAGGAAAGTTTTTATCAACTTCAATTTGAAATATTTAACCAGAATTACCGGTGAACCCACTTTTTTGTGGGCTTAAAAAATCGCAAATCGTACAAAGTAACTGATAGCAGTTTTTCAGGTATTTCTCTTTGTTACAAAGTTCCCAATTCTGATGAATTCTCAAAAATTGTACCACTTCCGGAACGTTTACGTATGATACATGGAAATTTTAAAATTAATTATTTCACGTAACTTTTCGGTAAGGTATTGATTTTTTGGTATCAATCAATGCAGGATGTTTTATTCTACTGCATATTTCGAATTTAGGTCAAAATCTTTGAATTTATAAATGTTATATACATCCTTAAAACGGAGAAGAGAAATAAGTCATGTAAAAAAGTTAAAAATGGAAATTATTTTATTGAACTTGAGACTTGAGAGGTGTCAAGGGACACCCGGATAGAGATATCGAGAGATAGATAGAGACTGACAGAGAAACACGTACATGCCGCACGGCTTACAAGCTTACATATTAGCGAAATGTCTCGTTACAACTTTTGGTCTTAATTTTTTCCGTCTAGCCCCCCTTCGCAACGCGCGATAAGGAACTTCGTTCCAAATATGTTATAGCCAATATTAGGCAATAGGCATGTACCTAATTATACTGTATAATTTTCGGTAACAATTTAAATCTTATATCTTTATACGAGCAATTCTTGTATATATATAAATATATAATTGGAATCTCGGAATCGGCTCCAACGATTTTCATGAAATTTAGTATATAGGGGGTTTCGGGGGCGATAAATTTATGTGTGTTTTTCAATTTTTTTTGAATACCGAGCGAAGCTCGGTCATATAGCTAGTTTATCTAAAACAGCGAATTAAATATTATGTATGCACGCAAACATTACGCTAATATTTATATCTCACTAATGAAAAAAAAAAACACGTAAAATATACAACATCAATTTTAACGAATTATTAATGTTGAACTACATTAGCAACAATAAATAAATGAAATTGTTTCCACGATCTTATTCTGCTAAATCCTGTTTAGGTGATAATCATGACATCTAAAATGGTTTCGAAAAAACCCGTATCGCATGTTTCTTCAATAATAATCCGAGCGGCAACCGTCAAGTTTACGAATTAATCTAGAACCATCTACAGGGTGTAACAAAAATAAGTGATTATACTTAAGGGTGTGTATGTGTTCCTTGTAGAGAGTTCACTGTGAAACTAGCAGCGCTGAAAGACCAATTTTTTTTTTTCACTTTTGTATGTGGAAACTCGTGACGCTCGGGCCCTTGCCCATACAAAAGTGAAAAAAAAATTCGTCTTTTATTCTGTATATAATTGTAAAGCAGTCTACCACAAAGCCATTCTGAATTGACACTGAGATGAGTGAGAAGGCCATTATTTAAAAAGGAGAAGGAATAAGCGTGCAGTTATTTTAGATCGATGGAGAACTAAAAATTGAGTATACAATCCTTGCAGGTGCTGGTTCTAAAATCTAAACTTGGCAATTTTTTTGCCAAAATGTATGAACATGGCGGATCAAGGAGCGTAGGTGCCTATAGCAATGGCAATATTACGCAAAGTTCGGAGCAGAGGGCGCAAAATTGACAGAAACGTTAAGCATGGAAAAAACTCGCTTATTGTACTTACACTTGGTACTACTACTCGACCAAGCCAACTAGACGACTGTCAAATCATTCTATCTCGCACTTATGCATTGCTAGCGACGTGCGTAAGTGCGAGAGAGCAACCTTTGACACTCGTCTAGTTGGCTTGGTCGAGTAGTACTAATATAATAATTATATTCTGTGCTTACACTGCTTATACGGTGGTGCTGCCTCCAGCGCGTTAACATTGCAGTTATATAACCTGCTGTCTTGGGAGTTGGGCTTGAATAAGTAACAGGCAGACATACACACTTCCTCATTTAATTAGTATGGATATCGAGCTAATTAAAATATAATATCATTATTTATAAAAAGACCGTGGATTCCCTATGGAGAATCCGTAATTTACCGTATTTTGAGGCTTATAAACTCATAATTTGAAAGCTACAGAGTTATAATAAAAATACAGTAATAATCTTCAGTACCTCAACATTCCTTTCCACGTTTTAAATTTTCTATTTTTGTTTATTATACTCATTATATCAGCTTCCAAAATAAATCCAATTTATTAAAATTCAAGCATACATGCAGCATCTCCTTAGTATTAACAAATTACTTTTATTTGAAACACACGCCAATAGATCGACAATATCATAAACTACATATTCCCCGTTTAAATTTTTTTTAGGTCAATTTTGAACTTAGATAAGTAAAAAAATAGGGTTCTGGTGCGATCTCGGCAACGCGAACGCGACAAATGTATGGTCAAGGTCGTTTGCTCGGGGGACGGCCTTAATAACCTCTGTTCTCGGCGTTGGTCGCTCGGCCTATTGCTTTGACTCTGATCGACTGGTTGGACTAGTTAGTGATAAATGACTGTGTTTAATTCTATTTTTGCAGCACCAGTGTTCAAAGTATTCGATAAAAAATCTTCATGTTAAAGCCACGACATCCTATAGCTGGCGCTGTCAAAAAGTAATGTTATGTAGTTTGAATGTAGTTATGGCAAGTTCGTCTGTACTAGAATTCAGATTTTAGATCGAGACTCCTCGGGCTTTACTTTGGCGATCAGTCCAAATTCCTGTAATATCATATTTATCTAAGTATATAAAAATAAAAATGTATTTTTTTTTTGGTAGTCTAGCTAAAACCCGAGAGCAGCTGAACTAATTTGACTATAAAAGTCTTGAAAATTAAAATGTTTATGGAAGTCCAGGGAAGTTTTATATTAAGAGAAAATTATTAGGAAGTTCACCAGGTCATCAGTAACTATATTATAATAATAATTAATGTTCGACAAGCCAATATTATGTTATATTTTATAATATTACTTATTATTTATTAGGTTTCGTGTTTATCGAAAAGGAGATGTAAATAATTGTAAAGTATCGAATATCTGTAATGGTCTGCATTGTTTACAGTAAGCACACAAAATATACAGGAAAAGTATTTGCTACAAACAGTCAAACAGTCTTATATTGAGTACCACTCTCGGTAAAAGAAAACAGACTTCGTTCTTGTATGAAAACTTTTCCAACATCTCTTTCCAACTGCTCCCAACATTTTTTTAGGGTTCCGTACCCAAAATGTAAAAACGGGACCCTAATATTAAGATTTCCATGTCTGTCCGTCTGTCTGTCACCAGGCTGTATCTCAAGAACCGCTATAGCCGGACTTCTAAAATTTTCATAGATTGTGTATTTCTGACATTGCCTTCATAACAACAACTAATACTACTTATATAATTAATATTCGTATCCAACGAAGGGCCGCTCGAATTGTTGACTGTCATAGTGCTTCAAACAGCCTGAACCCTTTGGAATTACGCCGAGATGTAGCTTCACTCTGCACCCTCTATCGGTTGTATCATTTGGGATTGTTCGGAATCAATACCACCTGCAACTTTTCGCCATCGCCCCGCGCGAAAAATATACCATCCTCATCACCTTGATGAGTGGCAGTTTTTTACCGTGCGTTTCTCGCGTTACTTTCTGCCGCGCACTGTAAAACTCTGGAACAAACTGTCACCAGTAGTTTTCCCGGACCTATACGACCTGCAAACCTTCAAGAAGAGATAGCGCTTTTTTTTTTTTTAAATTAAATAAGGGGGCAAACGAGCAAACGGGTCACCTGATGGTAAGCAACTACCCGCCCATGGACACTCGCAACATCAGAAGGTTGCAGGTGCGTTGCCGGCCTTTTAAGAGGGAATACGCTCTTTTCTTGAAGGTTTGTAGGTCGTATAGGTCCGGAAAAACTGCTGGTGACAGTTCATTCCAGAGTTTTACAGTGCGCGGCAGAAAGTTACGCGAAAAACGCACTGTGGAAGACTGCCACTCATCAAGGTGATGAGGATGGTATGTTTTTCGCGTGGGGCGATGGCGAAAAGTTGCAGGTGGTATGATTCCGAACAATTCCTTAGAGCACTCCCCGTGATACAACCAATAGAGGATGCAGAGTGAAGCTACATCTCGGCGTAATTCTAAGGGGTCCAAGCTGTTTGAAACACTATGGCAGTCAACAATTCGAGCGGCTCTTCGTTGGATACGATCCAGAGGGAGCAGTTGGTATTTTGGCGCCCCTGCCCAGAGATGAGAACAATATTCCATATGAGGTCGAACATGCGCCTTGTAGAATTGTAGGCGTTGGTCCGGACTAAAGAAAGTACTGTCTCGCTCTGTTAAGAACACCAAGCTTCTTCGAGGCTAATTTGGCCTTACCCTCTAGATGATATCGGAACTGGACTTCGCTCGATATGTTGACGCCAAGTATCGCAATGCTAGGGGAAATGGTTAAAGATGTGCCCTTGAAACGAGGACATACGACCATTGCTGACTTTTTAGTGGTGAACGCGCAGACCTGTATCTTGGCGGGGTTGAATTGGACCAAGTTACGTCTACCCCATTCAGAGACCTTCTTCAATGAATTCTCCACCTTAGACACAAGTTCGTTTCGACTCTCAGTGACATTTTGCCGAGAAATATTGGGGGAGCCGGTATATACAGCATCACATGTACTGTCATCCGCATAGCAATGAATGCCGCTGGTCTGCAACATGTCATTGATATGCAGTAAGAATAGAGTAGGCGATAGCACACAGCCCTGAGGGACACCAGCATCAACAGACTGAGTTTCCGAGCATTCGCCGTCAACTACGACCTTTATGCTTCTGTCTGCTAAGAAACCAGTGACCCACTTACTTAATTTCTCAGGCAGCCCGTATGATGGAAGCTTTGAAAGCAGCACTTTATGCCAAACCCGATCAAAGGCCTTCGCAATGTCCAAACTAACAGCCAATGCCTCTCCCTTCGACTCAATTGCCTGAGCCCAACGATGAGTCAGGTACGCCAAGAGATCACCAGCCAAGCGACCCTTACGGATCCCGTATTGTTTAGTTAATAGAATCAGGCGTTACTTTGCGGAAATCCATAGCTTAAAATTTAGTTTGTTATTATTTTTAGCAATATTCCGCGAAAAATTGCGCGAAAATTTTTTTCGCGGAATATTGCTAAAAATAATAACAAGCTAAATTTTAACCCGTATTGTTTGTCGCTTAGTAATCCCTGGCCGTCCAAGTATCGAAGAAGCTGGCTATTGATAATGGATTCCATTATCTTCGAGAAGAGAGAGGTTATAGCGATTGGTCTGTAGTTGGAAGGGTTTGACCTTTCACCTTTTTTGGGGATCGGGTGCACCAAGGCTGTCTTCCAGGAAGCCGGGACGATGCCAGTGGAATAGGAGAGCCGAAAAAGATGCATCAAGACCGGAGCCAACTCTGGAGCACACTTTTTCAACACAATAGGCGGGATTCCGTCAGGCCCACTCGACTTTTGGATATCAAGGGAACGGAGGGCTTTTCGCACTGAGCGCTGATGAAACCGAATATCCGACATGATGCTCGTGCATCGCAGTATGGTCGGCGGTTTTTACCCCCCGTCATCCAGGGTCGAGTTTGACGCAAAGAGCTTGCCCAGAAGATCGGCTTTGTCTTTTGCGTCTTGGGCCAACGACCCATTTCCTTCGTGTAGGGATGGTAGGGTTGGCTTGCAGAAATTTCCTTCAATAGCTTTGGCCAGAGACCAGAATGCACGGGTTCCCGAGGGGAGGCGCTCAAGTCTCTTGCCAATTCTATTGATGTGCTGTTGCTTTGCCCGAGTAATCTCTTTCTTGAGGGACCGAGAGGCAAGGTTGTACTCCTTTTTACATGTGCTGGTATTTAAATCCCGAGCAGATACCGCGTTGGCCCAGGATTGGTAAGCCTCCTGCTTCCGGCGAAAAGCTTTTTTGGGGGATGAACCAAACCAGGGACGAAATCTGCCGCCAGTTGGCACCACAGAGGACGGAATGAAAAGTTCCATCCCCTGCATCACCACATCGGCAATAGAGCTGGCAGTGTTGTCGGGATCAACCGGCGAGAAGCACACGTGCCCCCAAGGATAGGATGCAAAAAACGACCGCATCCCATCCCAGTCTGCCGACTTGTAGTGCCACACATGACGGTATTTAACAGCACGCTGTGTTAACACCGTCGTAAGTGGCACAGAACTCCTGACAAGGCAATGATCCGATGAACCAAGTGGTGCGGTTACGGATATTTGGTCAGGATTTGAAGTCAGCAGGAGGTCCAGCTAGGAAGGATTCTGACCATCCACATCTGGGATTCGCGTAGGCGTAGTAACCAGTTGTGTCAAGTCTTTCGCAAGGGCAAAGTTGCAGACAGATCTCCCCGCATGATCGGTTTTACTGGAATTGAGCCAGTCGGCGTGGTGGGCATTAAAGTCGCCAAGCATTATGATCTCTGCGGATGGGATCTACTGCTGCACAAAATCTGAAGCAGCTTGCAGGTGCTCCAAGAGTCGGTCCGTCTCGGAGTCACCACTATGGGACCTATATAGGCATGCATAGACGCGAGGGTGGTCGTCGCAATCTATGCGGAGCCATGGACCTGTCCATCAGGTCCATGGTCTCAAGATTGCTGAGGCGGCGAGAGCAGATATCATCTCTGATATACACACACATACCAGCTTTGGGTAGAAAGGAGTGCTCGAGATAATACCCTGGGTGGGAAAGGTATGATGTGTCACTCGGAGATGATATCTGCGTCTCGGTTAAAAAGAGCAAAGCCGGCTTTGCCGTCTCAAGGTGGTAATGGACGGCATTAAGGTTGGAGTGTAATCCCCTGATATTGCAAAAGTTAATACGTTTTATATCGAGGGGGGTGTTTTTGTGTGTTTGCTCTTGCCCCGAGCAGATTTGAGCGCAGTTTTGCCCTCCCCAGAATACGAGAGGCAGCCTGGACGTCCACGCTCAGTTCCAGGTGTTTCTGAGCATAGACGTCCAGAGAGGGATTCTCCAACGCAGTTGGTACCCTCCTGGGGTAACAAATTGTTTTTCAACTGCGGCATTTCTAGGGGGGTAGGGGATTGGGCCTCCGGTAAACTCACTCACTCGGCGAAACACAGCGCAAGCGCTGTTTTACGCCGGTTTTCCTTCTTAAAAGGCCGACAAAGCACATATTAAGCCTCTGTTATTAATAAACCAGTCAGTAAAATCAGACTAAACTATTAAATTATTTAAAAAAACTTAGAATATTTCTTAGTAGAGTCCTTTCCGCCTGGGAACCCCGCCACTTAAAAACTCGAATTGCTAATTAAAATTCTGTTTTCAAAATAAACAGCGCGATCTATAATATATAAGAAAGGCATTTAAAAATGGAATAGTCAGTTGTCAAAGTTGTTGGGCAGGGCAGGGCCCGGGGAGCGAAAGGTATTCGCTAATTAATTGCCTGCCGATCTGTAGCCTGTACTATTAAAAGGATTCTTAATATAAATGAATTGATATAACTGTAGTCACTACTTACTAGTCTATATTATCATTGAGAAGTTAGCCCAAAAGTAGAGAATGCACATATTAAGTATTATGCATAGCACTTTTGTCTGTTTCATATTTGGTTATAAAATTTATAAAAAAAATATTATTAACCTGCATTATCTTTTCATATTATTATTTTCACATTTTTTAATATGTATACACAATAATAATAAAAGTCTACATACGTCATACACACTACAGTAGATATTTTAATTTTTTAATGACCCTTAATTTCGACATTCTTACCAAGTCTTCGGTAGTATAGTGGTCAGTATCCCCGCCTGTCACGCGGGAGACCGGGGTTCGATTCCCCGCCGGAGAGAACCTTTTTTTTTATCTATTGTTTTTTTTCTTTATTTAAACAGAAGTAAAAGTTATTTAAACAGTAGTAACAGTAGTAGTAAGAGAAAATATGTAAACAGTATATTTTCTTTAGTCTATGCTTACTTCTATTTAGGTCGCCCTAAGAGACATTTAAAGAATAAAGAATAACTCAACTACATAATAATATTATTATAATGAAGAGTGTAAAAAAAATTTGTTTACATCATACATGTGAAAATTCAAAATAATAATATCTCATTCATAAAATATTATCCGAGTGCACTGCCGTTTATAATAATTAAATTAATTAATAAAATATGTGGTTTTAACTATAATAATGTTTAAAATAGTATTATTGAGTATGTTGGAAAAAAAATTGAAATTTTTATTTAAAAAATGACAAAAAGCCAACATCACGCGGTATTCCCAGGCGGTCACCCATCCAAGTACTAACCGCGCCCGACGTTGCTTAACTTCGGTGATCGGACGAGAACCGGTGTATTCAACGTGGTATGGACGTTGGCGAAAGCAGTAACGAATTTAACTTATAAATACATCTATTTACATGCCTGTGTGTTTGTCTGTACGTAAGTCCAAAAGTGGATTAATAATTTTAATCTAGTAAAACTTGAGCAATCAGGCAAGGAGTTATGTTTTTGTGACATTGTCATCTTAACTGTTAGAAGACACCAAGCAGGCATATGCATAGACATACTTTCACATTTTTAATTTTACTTCGTTTTTCTGGCGCCCTTCCGTCCACCGTCTACAAAATATAAAAATAGACTTCTGCTCACAAAATATATTTTAAACTTCTCCGTTTTTGTACTAAAAAATTATGTTTCCCAGAGCATAATTAGCATTTTAATGATTTTATGTGCCGTGTATGGGCCGCTGTATGAACAAGTCATACAATTCACAATAAAATGATCACAAGTAACCCTTAGTAGTTATAGGCCGAGGTGAGGATGGAAAATATTAAATAACAAACGGAGCAAAATTATTTTAATTACATTTCTTAAAAACAATTACAGTCTTTAAAGCCTTGTTCGCATTAGGCCAGTATTTTAGTCAAGTACCGAGTATTTTAGTAGCTAAATTCTAGCTTCTGCCCCAAAATGACTAAATTTTTAGTATTCAGACACGTTTAGTTACTAAAATACTCGCTACTTGACTAAAATACTGGCCTAATGCGAACCAGCCTTAAAAGTGGTGACAATAGTTTATTTGCATACAACATACGAATATAAAACATGATATTTTTGAAATGATTTTCGAAGTTAAAACTGTTTGAGTGGGACACCGGACACGTGACTTGATTAAACATTCGTGAACTCTGACACGTGGCGGTACACGTGTGGTACGTGTCACACTCACGGCCTCTCCTGCCGTGGGCACGGCGCGGCGTAGGAGGGAAAGTAATATATTGTATATCCACTGTATAACCACCACTTTTTACTGCGCAGCGAAAATTATTGGCTGCTTTTTCGTTTTTTACTTCGGCCGGCATTCATGGTGCGCGACTCCATCATCCATGCTGTTTTTATTTCTCCAAAGTACCATAACATGGGACTTGCGACGTCCAACCCTCGGCCTATGTGACTGGTGGGACGAGTATGACCAAAATATGATGGAATATCAACTGGAATGACGATTATAATTATTACAGATGAAGTGCACCGTAGAGCTACGCGTCAGGAAGATGTGGCAGCTAGCGAAGATGAGCGCTACGATGACGATGACAATACGAGAGCTTGGCGTATGGCAAGTAGGTAAGTGTTATACTATATTATTTGTAGGGTTCCGTACCCAAAGGGTGAAAACGGGACCCTATTAATAAGACTTCGATGTCTGTCCGTCTGTCCGTCCGTCCATCCGGGCTGTAACTAAAGAACCGCTATAGCTAGTCTTCTGAAATTTTCACAGATTGTGTATTTCGGTTGCCGCTATAACAACAAATACTTACTAAAAACAAAATAAAATTAATAATTTTAAGGGTGGCTCCCATACAACAAACGTGATTTTTTCGGCCTTTTTGCTCTATATTAGTAATGGCAACAGGTAGGCACATGATATTTTCACGAAATCCCTTATAGTATATCTAAGTAAATAATTAATATTAATGTTAAAATAAAAGGGGGGCTCCCATACAAAAAACACAATCTTGACCTATTTTTGCTCTCTAACGGTACTTTCGTGCGCGAGTCCAACTCGCACTTGGCAGATTATTTTAGTAGATATGAGGAATACAGATATTATGTTTTAGATATTATTGATAAAACAATAACCCGAAGTATAAAGGTTTTTTTCTGACTTTTGTCACACTCAGAGGAAACCTTCTAGAAAAACTCCAGAGAATATTCAGAGAATATTCCAGTTCTTAGTTTTCCTATCAGTTATTATGATGGGTCTGCATGACGCAGGTTTTGGTAGAGGCAGACTTTGATAGTTCCTTATAAACTTTGACTTAGGTAAGCGTAGAGTGCAATATCATGGGGCTTTAGTGTCCCATAATACATATTATGGTAATCAGGCCGATCTCCATAAAATGCCCTAGATGCGCAAAGCATTTGCCCGTATAATGTTTTTAAGCATAGGTTTGATCGCGGGCTTTGAGCGCGGCGAAGGGAACCGATTCAATAACGAAAACCACCTAACACTCGTCTAACATCGTTTCAGTTCGGCAGACTGTGCGACTAGACGTATGAGTGTAGATTAGCTATTGCTATATAGTAACACCCGGGGTGCCACATGTATTTTTCGTCAGCACCGTTCATAATTCGGGTGCCATATCTAGCCACTCCTGCACTGGTCTCTGGGGCAATTAAAATTCGCGTCGCACTTGCTTGAGGCCGTATTAGGAGCAATTGTGTTGACGAGCTCAAGTGGCCGGAATGGGACATGGCGTAAGACGTTCCCGGAATCCTAAATGTTTAATCTACTTACAGAATAGGGATACAATAACAAATTCACTGACATATTTTTTGTACAACATTAGACTATGCGCTCGCTTTCTTGAAAGTTTGCAGGTTATAGCCAAAGAATTCTATTTATACTGAGGGTTATGGCACGGAAATACCAATGACAACAGTTTGTCGACGTTCTATAAGTGTTAATTTTTAATCGATTTAGGAATAAAACAATTTCATTCAATTTCAATAACGTTTTCGGCGTAAAAACGTATATTTTCCGGGATTCGATTCGATGTGCTATGCAGCTCTATACCAATATACCAAATTACGTCAAAGTCGGATCCGCGGTTTAAGCTTGTATGTCTGTATATCTGAAAGACTTTCAAATTATTAATATTAGTATGGTTACAAAATAAAAATGTATCTTCGATATAAACAGTAAAAGTAGTTTTAAAGTATTTTCCACGCTCCACTTTTCGCCGACCACCGGGTGCTTATTAGTTATTATGAATATTTATTACACATTTACATAAAGATACTATCTAAAGTAGGTATCAAGTAATTAAATTGATTACTGATAAATATAACCTTATTAGTAAAAACTTGTATACCAAATAACGGAACTTAGTTTATGGGTAAGTATAATATTATCATGTGAGAACTTGGCTTCTTTAAATAAAATATTTTTTACTTGTCTTGACTCTTGTATTATGCTGTAGCCTGTATGCTATATTAAACGCGTTTTATATTATAGTAAGTAATAATATAAAGGGGTCTAGCAAATAGTCAATTCCAGAAAATCCAATGTTTTAAGGACCAAAAAAGTGAACAATCCGTAAATCATATTCTTAACTACATACATTTTTTTTACTATGGTAGGTCTAGCCTGTATGTTACCTTATTTAAGTCTGTCTCTACTGCCTAACTTTTTTACCGAGCCTCTACGTTGATCTATTATAATTCATTTTTCATATCATACTATTATTTAACGATTACAAACACGAAGAGGAATATAATAGTCGCTTGTAGGATTTTATAGTTGCACCCTATACTTATCATATGTTATGTCGATATTTTATAGCCTATAGTCTACTTTACCCCATATTATTTGCAGTTAAAATGCTAATCCGCACCTTTCTAAGTTCAACGTCCGATAAGCGGCCGCCAGCTGTTATCAGCGCCATCGACACGGCAAGCCGTTGCCAATCGGTTACAACTCGATATCTCGCGATACCTGCTTCCCGTGATCGTTGTTGAATCTAGGTTCTACAATCACTTTGCGATCTATTGTTATAAGCTTAGAACTCTCTTATGCAGCTAGACATCTATAGATTACTTATTCTCGGTTTCTAAAGTTTTTGACGTGTTTATTTCCTCACTAGCGCCTCAGATGGGCTAACGAATAATTTTAACCATTCAAAAACTTTGCTGAATAGAATATAGAGGTAAACTCCTGTCAGAAAATTTAAGACTAATTGAAATTGAAATAGGTAATCGTAATTAAGTATTTTGTGCTCGAGTAGCAAGGATCCGACGGTAATCTCTAAAGTCTAACCATCAGGCGATACGTTAGTTCTTTTTCAATTTCAAACAAAAACATAAATTCGTACATAGGTTTAACCAACAGAACACACTTTACAGGCATCACCTACATAGGTAAACATTAGCGCCGATACGGTATCAACAGGCACTGTTTTGCCTCGTAAGCGTTTCACACAGCAAACAAGGGGTAAGCGAGGCCCCCGATGCCTAGAAAATACATTGTAAAGGGTTGAGTGTTTGGAAAAGGCAGTAGAAAACGAGAGAATAGGGTTAAAAGAGATTCTCGGAAAAAGGCTTGTCGTTTTGGTTGCTCTAATAAAATTGTTCGCTAACCTATAACTACTTCTCCTTTATCTGCAACTCATGCATATAAAACTGAAAGTTTACCTGTTCATAAGCCCTACAGTACAGAGGTACGTACGACCAGCAACTATGGAGTTTCGGTCGTGGTTAGTTTAGGAGGCATTCAATTCTGACGGTCTGCCTGACCTTTGATAAAGACTAAAGAGTAAACTCTCAACTTTTATAAAATGACGATCTGTGTGATGAAAGTATCTGGATGTCGCTGGCTCTTATAAACGAGATATAGATAGTGATTTGGGCGTAATTTTGTAGCAGTATGATCTTCGCGCGTAGATTTCGCATAAAATTCGCCATATTTTGTGGACTATGTGTCTATAATTAAAATTATATTTCTTCGCTTCATTCTTCGATATATAATTATTAACCAGTAGTACCTCTGTATCTGTTAGGCAATCGCGTTTTTTCTAAGACGTATGTGGGTAGTTGAAAAATTACCCGCACGCTCGCCCACTGGACTTTCCGGCATGTCTCATTATTTGTTAACGCGAGGAAACGCGAGCACGAATACTTAGTAACCATGCCAAAGCGCTGCAGGCCTGCAGCTGGTTATAATTAATATTAAAATGATTGAGTCAGTGTTTGAAATAACTAAAGTCAGTGTTATTTTATCGTGTAATAAGAAAATACATGTAAGTACTATTAAATACTTAAATAAACGGCAGGCACTACCGAGGCCTAGACGAGTCAAGTATATTCAATACTAACCGGCTTATACTGCGACCGCGAGTCAATAAACGTACAATGTATTGGGACTGCGAGTCTTTATACACGATCTATAATATTATGTATGCTTTATCTGTTCTATAAATAGAATTATAAAACTGTATGATTGCCGGATTGGGGGAAACAACTGCAGGTGATTACTGCAATTATTTTAACTAACCGGCACGTACTGCGACTGTGAGTCAATAAGTACAGTGTGTTTGGACCGTGAGTCCTTTTACACAATCTATAGTCTATAATATGCATCGGAATTGATTGCGGATCTCTGACGATGTTTTACCTATTCTATAAATAGAACTATATGTTTGTCCGATTGGGGGAAATAACTGCAAGTTTAATTATATATTGTTATTTTATAAACCGCCATAATGTGTGGATTGACTACGGGTCTCTAAGCACAATTTATATGCATCGGAATTGACTGCGAGTCTCTGACGATACTTTATCTGTTCTATAAATAGAACTATACGTTAGCCGGTTTGTGGGTTAACAGTAAGTTATTTTATAAACCGCTATATTGTGTGGATCGACTGCGAGTCTCTAAACACAATCCTTATGCATCGGAATTGACCGCGGGTCTCTAACGATGTTTTATCTAAAAATAGAAGTACAATACTATGTTGGCTGGTTTGAGGGGACTAACTGCGAGTTAATTACAATTTAAAATATATTGATATTTTTCAAATCAACATTATATATGGATTGACTACGAGTTTCCGACAATGCTTGAAAATAAAAAAAATGTAACTACCGCGCGTTTTTCCCGCGCTCTTTGTTCTATAAATATAACTACATAATAATTATTATTATTATATTAATATCTTTGCCGTTTTATAAAGAATAGCTATTTCGAGCTAATAACTAGATAGACTGCGAGTCTCATCAGTTAACAACCAATGCGCGTCTCGCGCGATCCTTTTGTTCTAAATATAGAACTACGATTATGATTTACTATGTCTAACGGTATATAATTATTATTATTAAATAAATCTTGCACCATTTTTGGGACTCGGGATACACCGCGAGTGTACATAATGTAATGATTTTCGAATATTTAAAATAATTATTTAATGTTAATTTGGAGAAATGTGATTTTGTGTGAGTTATTCAAGATTATTTATTAAATTAAAAGTAGTTAATCAAATTATTTTATATTTACATTTTGTGATTAATCAATATTATTTATTGCATGAATTTATAGGAAGTAAAATTAATTTTAAGTCTACATTTTTTATATTGTTAGTAAATTATTATTGTTATGCTTAAAATTAATGTTAAGGCTTCTATAATTATATTTGTATTTGTAATAAAATATTTAACTAAGAAGAATGCCAATTCATAATTCAATGAAAATTTGTGGGCGTATTTCCGGTCTGATGTAGCCGGAACTGTATTTAATAAATTAATATATTTTTAAAATATTATTTCCGGTGAAAGATCAATAAATTGTAGATTCTTGATTTGGAAGGGGCATTCTTCTTAGAGCAGCCATAGAGTGAATATCATGGTAGAACTGTCACTGTGAATTATTAGTGTAGTTATAAATAACTATAAAATATAGTGTTGTGAAGAAATTAGAAGTGAGAAATTAAAAGGTGATTTATTGTCTGAAGTGTTTGATATTATCACAATAACGAAACTTACTTAATATCTACGTAGCGTAATAGTACCCTCAATATTTTTTGCAACATATTTTATCGACAAATAAGTCGATTATAACGAGCTACCCCAATATTTATTTTTTTAGGTCACTAAGACCTAAGACAATCGGGAAAATATCACTAAAAGTGACCAATATAGGTACGGGACGATCAGGTTACGAATGAACCCGAAGCCTTCCCGAGTACCGGCACTGATAGAACCGGACCAGATCCGGATAGATCCAGGGCTCCTACTGACGTTAGGTGCACCCTCGTTGGATTCGCCAGATTATTGTTTTAAATGATCCCAAAAACGATTAAGTTAAGCTACTGCGTATAAAACATTCCTGATAATAAGTGTTACAGATCGATTCCATTTCGATCGATTATAATCATTATAGATCTCACCTAACAAAGTCTCGATATGACCAGACTTATCAACAGTATCTGATTTATCTCGATATAAATTATTATCAAACTTATCAGATAATATATTATCAGAAAAGACAACTTCGTAACGGAAACCTATAACACTTAGACTCGATAAGTCTTGTCTCAATATCAGACCGAGATTATTATTGTTTCGTTGGATAATTCCAGTGTTTGTTCTCAGAGACAAATTAGTACATCCCATCAATCGGGTACCTTTTGAGCTCTTTGGGCCCTTGGGGGGGGAGGCAGAGCTGGTTACCGTCGGCTGGCGCCGCTAGTACCGCTACAATCAACCTCTTTCTAGTTTGAAGAGCGTTGAGGCGACTAAACGCTCAACACCGCAGCCGTAGTGCTGACAGGTAATTGTATATATATTTTATAAATGTTACTATTATAATTATTGTGGGCTTTACACAGCTATCCCCAACCCGCGGCCCGCGGGCTGCATGCGGGCCACCGGGACTTTATTTGTAGCCCGCGTGATGTTAAACCATTTTGAAATTCACGCCCACGGGCAAAATATTATACAGTCAACGTGAAAGTCTTTTTTCACTTGTAAATCGTTAATTTTAAATTACGTTATTTTTTAAACCTAAAAATGTTTGTTGCGGCCCGCGACACCAAGACCAAAAATGTTTGCGGCCCGCATGAAAAATAAAAAAATTAGGGAACTTCGTTCCAAAAACAAAAACAGGTTGCGGACCACTGGCTTAATTTAATATACATCATGACATCAATAAACTATTAGAACTATATCTTCGTGTACCCTTATCGAAGGTTACATTATTTCAAAGATTTTCTTTTCCCCAAACAAAGCGGCGGAAAATATTGTATTATATTTTAAATACAATTATTATAACATAACTAGCTGTCCCGGCAAACGTTGTTTTGCCATAGAAAGTATTTCGTCCATAATATTATTATTTTATTGAAGTGACTATACCTACTAAAGAGTATGTCACCATGGCAAAGTTCATGATTGCTATCCCGTCGCACAAACAATAGTCGCCGTCAGTCTCGAGTTGTAACAATTTACTATTATTTATTCAACAAATGAATACACTTATCAATATAAAGATAAAAGAGTAGATGTTGCCCGATTCTCAACCCTAGCTCGCTAAGATTCACAAAAGTCGGTCGAGCCGTTTCAGAGGAGTTCAACCACGCACACCGTGACATGAAAATTTTATATATTAGATATATTATATTATAATATACGCCTATTAAAAACGAAATAATATAGAACAGTTAAATCAATGTACTCGTGAGCTATCTCAACTAATAGATATTTTGACACCTTCATATCCTGATTCCTGACCCCCGCCGCGGAATGCAACTAGTTTTAAGCGACTAAAATATTTAATACTAAATAAAATATGCAATGATAAATACGATAACAGAATCACACTTATTCTTGAATAATAATTGTTAAAATATTCAGCCTGGTGGACCGAGAACACAACATTCTCGACTTCTAATCGTATTAATATGCAATAATCACATTATCGACTACCACAGAGCTGGACCCAGTTAAAGCAGTAGACTCCTTAAAATTTATTCTAAAATACTTTACTTCGACTTAGATTTTAGATAAATACTCTGTTTAATCTTATTGACTACATAGACATATTACAGAGATCTTCGTCCGCTCCATCGGAACCTTAGCCAAACAATTTGACAAAGGCTGTAATACAAATCACGATATTATCTTCTACAGCCATCACTGTGCACTGTCATTGTTTATGAACAATGTTGACTTTATTGGTTGGTGACATTGGCTCAGATGAATGTGTAAAGACTGAAGCGTCTTTCGAAAGAAGCTTTCCGGTAAAAATACTTGTATAATAAATACATACCTAAGTAATATAGTACCCGGGATCCACTTATAAATTATTTGTTTTTTCTTGAACTCTGTACCAACTGAATACTCAAACTCAAACTCAAAATTTTTTATTCAGAATAAATTTTTGCAAATATTTTCTGAAAGTCTACATGATGCCTACCACCGGTTAGGGAAATAACCCGGCGAGAAGAACCGGCGTAAGAAACTCGCAGGGGGCCCACTTTATTTACCAAAAAAAGTGAGAAAAAAATTAAATTTTTAAAATAAAGTTTACAATGCTGTAACTTAAAATTATACAATGTCAACATACATACATAATTGTAAGTCATAAAATAATGTAGAAGTAGCCCTGCAAGCAGCCATCCTACTCCCAAGATGTGCCGTCGTTTATGAAATCATTGACCTTATAATAGGCTTTGGCACACAAACGTTCTTTGACTACTTTTTTAAATTTATTAATGGAAAGATATTGAACGTTTTCTGGGATTTTATTATTAAGGCGTACACATTGACCTTTAAAAGATTTACTAACTTTACTAAGTCTGATCACCGGTATTTCTAGTTTGTACTTAATTCTAGTGTTTCTTCCATGACTGTCACGTTTGGTTGTAAATTTACTAAGATTCTTTCTAACATATAAAACATTATCCAAAATATATTGAGAAGCAACAGTTAGAATACCAATTTCTTTAAACTTTTCTCTCAGAGATTCAAAAGCTGACATTTTATAAATTGAACGTATAGCTCGCTTCTGCAGCACAAAAATCGTATTAATGTCGGCAGCGTTTCCCCATAAGAGGATGCCATACGACATTCTACTATGAAAATAACTGAAATAAACTAGTCTTGCTGTGTCTTCGTCAGCAATTTCCCGTATTTTTCTGACTGTGTATGCTGCAGAACTGAGCCTATCTGCAAGATTAGCAATATGAGGACCCCACTGTAGTTTACTATCTAGTGTAATGCCTAAGAATCCATCTTCTCATCATTTAATAGTATATTGGTTTTAACTTGCCTAACATTGGGCAAAGTAAATTTTAAACATTTAGTTTTCTTAGAATTTAGAAGTAAGTTATTAACGTTAAACCAATGTACTATTTTTGAGAGAGCACTATTTACCTCGTCGTAATTTGACTGTTGTCGCTTCATTTTAAAAATAAGTGAAGTGTCATCAGCCTGGTCATTGACTTAAAACTTATTGCCGAATAAAACTCGGCAAAATAAAAAATTACGGTTTTAAATTATAGCGGTATCGAAATTTATATTATAAAGACATCAACTCCCGGGCGTGATTGGATCGGTGATGTTATTAATTTATGTAATTCCTTTTTATTAAAAACGAAGTTTCATGTTATGTTAAAGTTATTACGCCGTGCGATGGTTATTTAAGATTATATTAAACAGGATAAAGCAGGTGCTGTGCGAGATCGGCGTAGCGTCGACACGAGCGTCGACACGAGTGAAACTGGACACGATTAATGACGATTAGTAAGACAACAGTCGAAAGGCAAGACTAGCGACTCCAATAATTTCGATATTTTCCTTAGCCATAATTTTATCGACGAACAAAGTTTCGCTGAATCAGTTATAATATTATGCTTAATCACCATGATCCCAGTATGTTATCATTTAAATCACAAACCATAGAGGTCTCTTACGTTTCGTTTCTGACTAATATTATTATTTATTGTTAAATTCTTTCTCCAATATAATAATGATTACTATTCATAATGAATATGGTATGTCGTAAAAAAAAATCTTTCTTTCGTTACTCTGAAAATCTACTGATTAATAATTATATATCGAAGAATGAAGCGAAGAAATATAATAAATGATCAAACGAACTTATCAAGTGAAGTTCGATCATTATTATATGAGACGCTTCATTCGAAGATATAATCTCCCTCCCACCCAGTCTGCACGAAACTATGTTTGCTGCAGTACCCAAAGAAAGAAAGAAAGATTTTTTGCATTACTTCTCTCTAAACATAATGAGACATGCCGGAAAGTCCAGTGAGTGAGCGTGCGGGTAATTTTTTAACTACCCACATACGTCTTTGAAAAAACGCGAATGCCTAGCAGATACAGAGGTACTACTGGTTAATAATTATATATCTTCGAATGAAGCGACTCATATAATAATGATCGAACTTCACTTGGTAAGTTCGTTTGATCATTTATAATCTCGCACAAATATCTGATGTATTCGCCATGTGGATTCACTAAAAGTATTTTAGTAATGTGTACTTGAAATGAATCTCCTTTTAAACGATTTAACATCTGTCCATATGTTAACACATGTTTGGGAGTTTAACAAATTGATTACAATTACGCAATCCTAGGTTAAACTTATTTTCCACTAAAAATGGTTTAAAATATGTCCTGCTACACACCTAACGATGAAACTGCACGGTTTGGTTATAGAGATAGAAATAAATACGGTATGCGAGGCGAAATCACAGATCAAAAATATAGTATAGTTTTTAAAACGGAACTGCGCAGTTACATCATCGCCATTCGCCACAGAGGCGGGTGTAACTTGGCTTTGTTTCACAGCATACAAGTGCAGCATAACCGAAGTATTGCCTATTGGTATTGATCATCCCCTTAGCATGGCAGTACAGATCGATTTGTATTATTGCGGCCACGGTATCACTGGGCTTGTTTTTTGTTTAACTTTTACTAGAGTAGGTATAAGTGTAGAACGAAATAGATTGGCTCTTTAATTCTGAGTTCTATCTTCTAGCTATAATATTATGAGCTGTAAAAAACCACGGAGCTAAAAAGCCCAACCACTAGATAAGACCACGGCGCGTTTTAATTTTCATACAAATTATTAATTACTAGATGACGTCCGCAACTCCGTTGCGCCATAACTCGTTTCGTTTCGTTTCCGGGACAAAAAGTAACCTATGTCCTTCCCCGGGACTCAAAGTATCTCCATTCTCCATGCCAAATTTCAGCAAAATCGGCTCAGCGGTTTGAGTGTGAAGAGGTAACAGACAGACAGACAGACACACAGACAGACAGACACATTTTCGCATTTATAATATTAGTATGGAAGTATGAACTTACACAGTACAGGGCACATATTTTGCCGTTTATATGGCGTACCTAGTATTTTTTCTGAGCCTATGATGCGCTTAGATTTAAATTAATTATAAATCCATATTATTGATAATAATCATTAGATAAGTATATCAATAATTCTGATATTAGTATAGGTTCCTAATATAATTATTTTATTATTATTAGCTGCTAGAAACTTAGCTATTACACGCGCCGATACGGACTTGCAACTTTCACTGGATCCAGTGGACACTGGCCAGCGCTGTAATGTCCACTGGATACAGTGAAAGTTATTTATATTAGTGATAATAATGCCACGCTTAAAAGCTAATTATTACAAAGCTATTAAAGTTAATGGATTTGAGAAATAATAGGTTTATAACTTCGGCTTAGACTATAAAGCCCCGTATAAATTTTTGTTTGAGGGTAAATAACGCACGTTGGGGGCACCGTATAAAAATTGATACGGCAGTACGGCGGTATCTAGGCCTCTTTAGATTTTTGTCAGAGGTTAGGTTTGTGAGTTTGTCGGCCGAATACTGGAACGTCACTCAAATGCATTAATCAGTTGAAGGGCATTTAAATGTAAGCGTTTCCCATATTTAAGTGATATACACAAACGCCACTCAGACAATTTCTTGTGGTACTCACGTAAGTAGCCCTGTGAGTAGCCGTCAAATATTTACATCATGGCAACATTTACAGTGTTACATTTTACGCTAGATCTAACTTGATTGTACAAATAAAAAGTTCACTAAAAATCATTTAATTGCCGTTTACTATTAGTTTTCATTAAATCTATTTAAATGACATGACAATTTTTAACATTATTTTCTGTTTAATTACAATAGAAAATCCGAAATCGACTTTAAAGTTTAAAACAACGCAACCATACGTAGAATGGAACGATCTTTTGAGTGACAACTGACAATTGACATGTTTGAAAACCGACCGATTGACATTATCAAAAAGAAGAAGAAGACCGACCGTAGTGATTATATTCTCTTTGTGGAAAACATTTTGATAATATTATAATAAGGAGACAAAAAAGAAACATGGTTGTAATTATACTACCTCGGAAAAGGATATTATGCTAATAGTTTAAAAGTGAGTTACAAGTAACATTAATATCAATATAGGTACTATTTTCATGAAAATATAGTTGTGTATTGTAAAACGTAAATGTATCGTTGTATTTTTTAAACGCATTGAGCATTTATTTCGACGGCGACTCGCGGTCGGCCTTTCATGGTCAGAAAGACTAGATAGCGACGATAAAGACATTATTTTAACATTATACACACACTTTTTACCGTAATTATAGATTTAAGAGACCTCTTGACCACTCTTAAATGCAAGTGACGCTTAAATCAGTTTGACAGATCATTTGACAGCTCAAAAAAGTTGAGTAACCATCGAGTATACGAATTTTTTTACTAAGTGGTGATCATGTGGAACCTGAGTACAACTTATTTGGAGGTCCACTTAAAACTAACTGGAAGTTAAAATTTGCGTTGGAGAATACGAAATTTTCGTATAAGTTGTACTCAAAAAATTAAGCAGCATTTATATATTTGAGAGACGTTCCAGTATTCGGGCGTGTGACAGTTAGATGCGTAGAGAAACAAGGGCGGCGCGTACCCAACAGTGATGTTGAAATCTTCGGTTTCAGTTGTTACTTAAAAAATAGTCACTTTATCTGTGAGCACCAAGCCTGTTTTTTTTTTTAATTTAAAATAAGGAAGTTGATATGAACGGAATATTATTCCATTATGTCCGATATATTCATCAAGATGGTCGTCCATTTTCAGAATTCGAACATAATATTTAATATTAATTCAGTCGCTCCCGTTAAATATTTTTACCAATTTCGTTTAAAATGTGGAATGAAAATCGTCGAAAGAAATTCCATACAACATTTCATTCGCGGAATTAAAATGTTTGTCGTCGCTTTGTGCGGCATCTGTTACTTACACTCGCTTTGTCCACTGACACATTATGGAAATGAGTTTTTATATCTCTGCCTATCGCTTAATGAATTAGGAGTTATGCAGATTTCAGGTCTCATATTTACAGATAATGCTGAATATACCATCCTCATCACCTTGATGAGTGGCAGTCTTCCACCGTACGTTTTTCGCGTAACTTTCTGCCGCGCACTGTAAAACTCTGGAACGAACTGTCACCAGTAATATTTCCGGGCCTATACGACCTGCAAACCTTCAAAAAGGCCGGCAACGCATCTGCAACTCTTCTGATGTTGCGAGTGTCCATGGACGGTAGTTGCTTTCCTAATTCTATTAAAAAATGCTAGACGATAAAGTGCCTAATTGGTTCTTGTATTCACTATGTATTTTTACGTCGTTTCTTGAGAATTTTATATCTTACGCCCTGGTTCGTCTTTTCTTGTCTTGTCTTGATCTGGATGGATCAAATAGTCGAAACCTTTTTCTTAAGATTTTTTTACAAAATAACAATGTAGCAACTAGCAACTATCCATAAAATATTTGATCTGTATGACCTCTTTACGCCCAAACCGCTGAAGCGATTTTCTCGTCTCGGGAAAGGACAATGAATTTTATAAGTTTGAGGGCATGACCTTGAATATTTTATAAAACGCTAAATTAGGTTCTATAAAGAGCCGAGAACCTTGTTGGAGTGTGCTAGTAACAGCCTATACGTCAATTGCCTGCAATGCTGTATTGGCTCAGGAGTTACAACGTTTCGCCAACACTCACATTAATCAGCTTTCCAAATATTTGACCTCTCGTTTTGATTCGTTGAGTCAAAACACATAATAAAGTGTTGAGCTTGAAATAATATTAGCGGAGTATATTCTGTAGTCTGTACATTTTAATGTAAATAAAAACAGAGCTCTACGTAAACGGGTTTCATAAATTTATATATATATATATATATATATATATATATATATATATATATATAAATTTATGATATATATATATATATCATTTCTATACTGTACTCTACTCGGCGAAACACGGCGGTAGCGGTCATTGACTCCCTGTCAAAAACTTGTCATTTTCTATATAAACCGCGATTGACAGTGAAGTGTCAGATGTTGTCAATCGTGTCTTTGTATAGAAAATGACAAGTTTCTGACAGGGAGTCAATGACCACTACCGCCATGTTTCGCCGAGTGTATATAAATGAAATGTCGCTTTGTAATCGGTCGTTTCAAATTCTCGGTACCATTTAGATGAAGATGGATTGAAAATAGAGTATACAATGACATCACTCCGAAATATGTGTGATACGAGTTATTTGCGCACTTTTGATGTTTTGACATAATTTTTGTTGAAAACACCAGTTTAGTCGATTTCAAACTGCGGGGCTAAAATGGTCACATTTAGCAATTCCTCTCAATCAATTCACAAAATGAATTGTCAAAACTGTCAAACACACGAATGTCAAATTAGTACGAATTTAGATATCTGAATTGCCAAGACAGTGTCAATTTTGCGATTTTTAAAAAAATCATTCATATTATGATTCATAATAATTATGATTCTCCCAAGCGACCGTTTTAGCCCCGCTGTAGTAAAATGCAGTATAATGCGAATAAACGAGGTGCGCCTATGGACCTGTTAAGCTTTATCTTATGTTACAGGGCTCACAGGCCGCAGCGGGCATAATAACATTTTATTTAGAGCATCCATACTCTAATCTAATGTCTGTCTGTCTATCTGTTACCTTTCCATGCCCAAATTTGGTATTACTTTTAGTCCCTTGACATAGGATACTTTTTATCCCAAAAAAATGTACGGTTCCCACGCACTAAGATAGTTGCGGGCGTAGTCTAGTGAAAAATAAAAGACTTGCGATTATTAACGACTCTACATACTTGCTCTATCCACATCCATTAGACATAAGAACAATATCTTTAGTACAACAAAAGAACATCCATTCACACGGCCGTGGTACATGTGGACACGTGTTGTGCTCGGTGCTCCTACTGTTCCCAGAGACATGCATGCGGGCACATTCTCTATACACTCCAGAAAGTATTCCCAAACGGAAATCCTTGCAAGCGAAACTCACCCTTATTAATAAAGGACTGTTCAAATATGGATAATCAAAATTGTTTGATTGGCTGTATTTTTTTTAAGCTTAAGTGCATTGATAGAAGGAAGCCAATTTGTTATTTGATACTATCTGATCTTCTAGTCTTCCAAAATTAATCTTAAATGGCTGGGAATAATTTTAGAACTTAAGATATTTGCATTTTCAGGAATGATATGACGTGTATTAGAACTTGTAGAGTACCTACTTAATTTTTAACCGACTTCCAAAAAACGAGGAGGTTATATGTTCGGCTGTGGATATTTTTTTTTTTTTTTTTTTTTTTTTTTTTTTTTTTTATTTTTGTATGTTCAACGATTACTCCGCCGTTTGTGAACCGATTTTCGAAATTTTTGTTTTGTTGTATTAGGTTTCACTCCAATTTGGTACCATGTTCACAAAAGTGGTGACCTGATGATGGGATCTATGAGTAATCGAGGGAACTCCTCGAAATTTATATGGAAACATATGGTGATTTTGGTTTTATGTGAAGCGTACTAAGAATATGCTACCAAAAAGTCAAATATTGGGTCAAGGTATACCATGGTTTCGAAGATGCTGAGAGAACTCCTGACTCCTTATAGATACACGTTTGGGAGTTTCGGCGTTGTTTTAAGAACAGAAGGCATATGCTACTATGCAATTTATATTCATCATCATAATCATCATCATCATCATCATCATCGTCATCATCATCATTACCACGTCGTGTTAAGGTCACCAATGTCTCATGGCACAGACTAGATAATAGTACAAGGCATAGGTATGGATATACTAATAATAATAATTATGTACTTACTGTATAACAACACCTGTTTATTTAATACATGACGGCGGTCGGCGCCGTAGAGGCGACGGCGTCGCCGCCGCGCGGCGCATGGCGGCAGACGACAGATCGAATCCTTTACTAACTACTTTATATACAGATCGAATACTTTATTAACTACTTTATAAAATTTAAATAGACAAATAGAATTGAAATAAAGTTATTTTAAAAAGAGCATTTAAACAAAACAAAGTCATTGAGTCTTTTTAATTAGTTATACTTATTAATCGATAGATGGCGCACTAAGTATCGATTTGAATTCTTTATTACAAGAACAGCTGTCAATAATTATGATAATATTAAATATTATGAGTAGCTACGCTACATCCTATGCAAGTTTATACAATTTTTTATCTGATAGATCCTTCGATCGTGGAAAAACGAGACACAATAGCCTTTCTATTGTTATCGCAATCGCCGGTGACCGCTTGGGGCTTGAAGCATTAAAATTGTTAAATTACTTAGCACAATATGTTCACTTCACTGATAATATATTATTTTGTGAGTGTGAGTTGTGACTCTTAACAAATTGTAATAAGATACTTAGGTAAAATATACGCGAAGGTTTATCTACTAGTGTAGCTAAAAAGAGTGAAATTATTATTATTTTTAACAAAAAATTAAAACCGACTTCCAAGGTAAAAACAATAATAACATTAATATGAACTAAAAAGTATTAAATAATTTCTACTATCTAATAGTGCCTTTTTCCGAATTCGGCTAAACCTCAACTATTTCTGTACTCAATCTTCATAATTTTGAAGTCGGTGCCAGTTCCAAAAGTTTCAAATATCTGAAGTTTCAGCTATCTGGTACCGACTTCAAAATTATGAAGATTGAGTACAGAAATAGTTGAGGTTTAGCCGAATTCGGAAAAAGGCACTATTAGATAGTAGAAATTATTTAATACTTTTTAGTTCATATTAATGTTATTATTGTTTTTACCTTGGAAGTCGGTTTTAATTTTTTGTTAAAAATAATTGGTAATGACTTCATTTCTTTGATGCCATTTAGACATTAGAATGTACTCTACTGGACGGCTATGAAATAATGTCGTATTGAAATTACTTTCTCTTCACGTTAAACTTATGGAAATTGGATTATTTTTTCACGTTATTATTTCAGATAACGTGAAAAAATAATCCAATTTCCATAACTTTATCACGCACCCTTGTTAGTGACGTCACACACCCTGTGCTGTTGAAAGGTACCGGTGATAGTAGATATCGAGTGACAGAAGCCTATTACAGTCCCCTGTCTCTTTGCTGTTTGAGTGATTTGACGCTCTTGGAACGAGGCCACGTTGTTTTAATGCGTTGCGTTGTCGGAACCGAATAACGCAATGTATGCCATATTGCTGGGATGCACCAATTAAAAACAAAAGAAATAAAAGACAGTGATATCGCAGCGCCTCATTAATTATCTTATTACATATTTTCTTGACATTCTGTAAAAACATCGCGTCCGTAGAAGCCACGTTTCTATTTATGTGGATTGTTGCATAATTGGCAAGAAGCCACGTCCAAGACATTGTACGACCCTTTGTAAATTACTGAATACATAATATTTTCATCTCCACTTTGACGCTGGCGACTCATAAAACAGAAAGATATAATATGGTAAAGGTAGAAGAAAAAAATAAAGTGGCATAAAGTATGTAAAACGCGGATTCGCCGCACCGCATCTTAGCGATGTGGCTTCGCTCGTATGTCACGAAAATTTGATAAAACATCTTTCGGGCTCTGTCTATCGCTTATTAAATTTGAGCTTATCTATCACAGATAATAAAACGACCCTTTGTTTAGAAGCTCATCACATTTGGTAACAAATGCGACGTGGCGGAAACTTCGATGGACATTGCAGAGGAAAAAATAGTTTTTGACTAGACTCACGAAGAGTTTGTTCCTGGAATCAGCCCTGACAGGATGTTATGTCAAACGTCAAACGACCGTTTTATTTGTATCGAGAAAGTTATTGACGTTTGTTTTTGTTAAAATTCTCTTTCTTTATCTGGACATTTTTAGTCTATCATTACTAAAAGGTTATTTTTCTAAGTTGTCAGCTATGCCAAAACATGACAAACATACATAATATTGTCTAGTTGTAGCCATAATTACAGACAAACCCATAAAGAATGGACTATTTACATCTCAATGACTATTAATACGTTTTTATGATCAGGATCTTTTATGGATTAGCTGTAATATACTGTTAAATAAATGACGGTATACCTGTTTAAGAATTAATTGCTGCTTAAGTAGTTATAAAGATAAACTCATATAAATAGCTTTCAAGAGGACTTTGTACCGCAATTTAAAAAGAGGTAAAGCAGGAGAGTAACCTTTTTTTACAATTTAACATAAAATACATTTATTTTGATTTCCAATGTTTTATATAATTACAAAACAGTCTTGTTTTGTAATACTTATGTACACTGTATTCTAGCCTCTAGAAAAACTTTAAAACTTTGACAAAACTATGACTGAGTATCTAGATTATCGCAAAAGTTCTGTCAAACTCTTCATCAAATCAAACTATGTAAATAAATAATTCTGACGTTCCGAGTGACCTCCAAAAAAATAGCTAAACCTCTTCATAACATTAGCAGGCTAAATTGTTTTCCACGTGCCTAAAAATTTCCCCACTTTCCCGCAACTTTGGCATAATAAGTTTACGTGGCGTGGCGCGGGGTGAACGCCTCGGCTAGTGTATCTTACCCCGTATAGCAGAGGTATAGTACCTCCCGATGGTTGCTCTAGTAACCGCGGCTTGGACAACCGCGGTGAAGCAAAGCGGCAACCAGGGCCGGCCGGTGTCGCCGCCTGGCCCGAGGAGGGCGCTCCTAGTGGACTGGAGGAGTCCACTGCGGATGCGCACCGAGGTGGGGCCGCAGAGGAAGAGGCAAGTAGGTGCGCCGCTTGCCCTATCCTCTGCGGCCGAGGTGTGGTCGGTGGCAGAGCCACAGACCTGATCTGCTACATGGCCTCCAAGTAGGAGACTCAGGGGGCGTCTGCTACAGCCCTGGTGGGGGCCGAGGAGGAGGGCGCACGTATTGTGCGCCCATCGTGGAGTCTTCGGGCCGCTGGCGGGGTCACGGATGTGTGTATCGTTCTCGTGGCCCCGTCAAAAGGCGGCGTGGCGGAAGATGGGGGTTTAGTGGGTATACCGTGGTCTCATTAGCTACGGGAGTCCCACATCACCGCTCGGGTCGCCCCCTGCGCCTAGGTGGTATGCGTAATGCATTTCCCCCTCCGGAAAAAAAAAAAGGTATAGCACTCCTACAGCCCACAATTAAAATACTTTCCTCCTGTTTCCGGCTTAAATTATTTCGCAATAGGTCAGTAATTTTTTCATAGAAAAGTGTAAATAAACACGGCTTAAGTCTAGAAGTTTGGAAGCTTCAGACTAGCATAGTATTTTCAAGTAAAATAACCGTCCTGTTTCCGTTTTTTGGGCAAAAGTAAGTAGCTTTTTCGTAGAGAAGTGTAAATAAAGTCGGCTTAAGTCTAGAAGTTTGGAAGCTTCAGACTAGCATAGTATTTTCAAGTAAAATAACCGTCCTGTTTCCGTTTTTTGGGCAAAAGTAAGTAGCTTTTTCGTAGAGAAGTGTAAATAAAGTCGGCTGCACTAGTAATTAACTCAAAGTATTTTCAAGTAAAAATATCTGTCTATAAAGTTATTTCATCAGGTAGAGCCAAACTTTTGACTCTACTGTCTAAGGTAGTAGAGTCAAAAGTTTGACAGTTTGTGTACATGCCCCTCTGGTGTTCCTTATTAGTTATTACCTACCATTCCATATTTACCGATTAACAGCTTGCGGCATAATATTCACATGCTATCATTATTCCATAAATAGGTATACCTAGTAAATTATGTTAACATTATTATTAATCGCCGCCCACATAAGATTCCTATCTTTTACTAAATGTCTCGGAAATATTATACGGCAGAAATCAGATCAGTTACAGAAACATTTAAATGCATAATAAATAGTTGTTAAGTTGAATGTAGAACTAGTGATGATACTTAGAGCTTGTGAGATATCGATACTAGGGCTGTACCAGTTATGACCACGTTAAGAAACTTAATACGCGTACATGCTTTACGATTACTGTTACGAGCTATTAACTTTAATGTATCGATATCGATGTTTCATCGATACATATAACGAAATGAAGGAATCGTAATATATTATGTGTGTTATGATCTGATTATTATATTAGTGAGATTTTCGAAACGTATAATATTTTGAGAACGGGAACATTATAGATATATATAGTATATTATCAATCAAGTCAATCCGTTAACTCTTCACGCCCAAACCACTGAACTTTTTTGAACACTGAAGATTTTGCTAAAATTTGGAATGGAGAAGTTCCGGGAAAGGACATAGGATACTTTTATGCCGTATTGGTGGCTAGTTTTGGCGCAACGGAGTTGCGGGCGTCATCTAGTAATATTATCAACGATAGAAGCTGACTACTAGCACTGAATTCGAGTTGCTAGTTAAAATTCTTACTTCTAGGTATCTACTTGGTAAAAAAGTTACTTGAATAGAAATAGTTCAATTAAGATCCTTGGAAAAATAGATGCAGATGTTTGTTAAAAGTAGTAAAGTTTCGCGATAAATAGCGCAAGATTTATTTATCAGTGCTTTCATAAAACTCTTGAAAGTTTATAGTTTCTTCTTTCTTGTAACTTGACGGAGTATTTTTATTAAAACAGTACTCTAATATTCAGTAAGCAGAGTGCAAATTTGCATGTAAACTCGAAATAGTTAAAGTTAGCATGGACGCAGGCGTTGATGGATAAAGTTATCCAATTGGATTGAAGATTAAAATAAACAAGTATTCCTGCAATTTCATTCATTACTTCCGTCTTTATTATTTACTACAATAATATGACGTCCGCAACTCCGCTGCGCCAAAATTACATTACAAACCGTACATTTTCCGGGGTAAAAACAATTATGCTTAGATGTTCTTTACGGGACTCAAAATATCCCCATACCACCAAAATCTTTTCAGTGGTTTAAGCGTGAGAATCTAACAGACAGACAAAAAAACTTTCGCATTTATAATATTTGCATGGATATGGATGAAGAAAGGCTGCAAGCAGAATCTTCTTTGGAGCAAGTAGTACATTAACAAAAAATTAAAACCGACTTCCAAGGTAAAAACAATAATAACATCCTTATAATATGAACTAAAAAGTATTAAATAATTTTTCCTATCTCATGGTGCCTTTTTCCGAATTCGGCTAAAACTCAACTATTTCTGTACTCAATCTTCATAATTTTGAAGTCGGTACCAGATATAGCTGAATCTAGATGCCAGAATATTTGAAACATTTGTAACTGGCACCGACTTCAAAATTATGAAGATTGAGTACAGAAATAGTTGAGTTTTAGCCGAATTCGGAAAAAGGCACCATGAGATAGGAAAAATTATTTAATACTTTTTAGTTCATATTATAAGGATGTTATTATTGTTTTTACCTTGGAAGTCGGTTTTATTTTTTGTTAAAAATAATAATTTCACTCTTTTTAGTTACCTAGTAAAATCATCGCGTACTATACGTAGATTAGGGCCGATTCACACCGAATGGCAGAGGCGAGGCGAGCAGTTTCAGTGTCATATGATTTTAAACTTTATCTTCATTACTGTAATACATAGTATCGCTTGAGAAATCGACGCCGCCGGCGGCCGCAAGAGGCCACGAGCGTCCACGGGCGGCCGTAGATTTCTCAAGCGATACTATCTATTACAACAATGAAGATAAAGCTTATTAAAATCATATGACACTGAAACTGCTCGCCTCGCCTCCGCCATTCCGGTGTGAATCGGCCCTAATACACCTGTATACTATTCTACGTATCTTATTACAATTTGTTAACAGTCACACTTACAAAATATAATATCAGCTGCAGATAATTTTAAACAATACATTTAAAAAAAATCGAAGTGGACACGTGCTAGGGCCGCGCCAAACCGGAATTTTAGCAGAGGCGAGGTTTTCATTGTCATATGATTTTTAAACTTTATCTTTATTATTGTAATACATAGTAGCGCTTGTGAAGTCTACAGCCGCCCGTGGCCGCGATTGGTAAGTGTGACAGCTGTGCACTCTAGCATGTTACTTGTATTATCGAAGCAACTTACTTCTCAGAAGTAATGTCAAATGTGTGCCTTACGCTCTCCAGAGCGTAAGGCACACATTTATATTACACATTTATACTTACACATTTATATTTTATCTCCAGATAAGGTTGAATATTTTGTTATGTTCAATTTTGGTGACATTGGTGACCCTGACGTGGTAATGATGATGATGATGATGAATGTAATTTGTATAGTAGCATATGCTTTCAGTTCTTAAAACAGCGCCTAAACCCCCAAACTTGTATCTATAAGGAATCCGGAGTTCTCTTAGTATCTTCGGAACCATAGTATACCTTGGTGCAGAATCTTGCGTTTTGGTAGCATATGCTTAGGATGCTTCTCATAAAACCAAAATCACCATATGTTTCGATATAAATTTCGAGGACTTCCCTCGATTACTTATGGATCCCATCATCAGGTTACCACTTTTGTGAACATGGTACCAAATTGAAGTGAAACCTAATACAACAAAACAAACATTTCGAAAATCCGTTCACAAACGGCGGAGTTATCGTTGAACATACAAAAAAAAAAAAGCACAGCCGAACATAATATAACCTCCTCGTTTTTTGGAAGTCGGTTAAAAAGAGCTACCACTTCTTGTTTACGCATCTTAGAAATGGCGATCATTTAAAATAAGTCTAATAGGTATAAAACTAGCTATAAATTATATCCCCTAAAACACAAAAATGGAAATATCGTTGTCAAAAAACCGATTAAACATAATATACAAATAGTCTCAAAGTATAATAAAATAATGCAACAAAAAGTATGAAACGATAATATATTTTTGATATAAAATATTTCAAATTCAAAAGAACACAAGACCTATACTCGACATATAGGGGAAAGCACTTTATTATGTTAAACAGTATCACATGGGTAAATTGACTTGCGACTTAAGTGAGCAATTTGAAAATTCCTCGAGCTTTTGCTCACAAAATGAGGATGCTGTAACAAGATTGTCTGCCGCTCTCTTGGCATGGATATGACAATATTTCTCCACCGAGCGTCTTTATAAATTAAAGGTTAATGCATAATAATAAGCTACCGACTTTATTGTTATGTTGAAGGTGCTGATAGCATCTTGGAAAGAATTGAAATCTTTAATTCCGTACAACACGCAACTAATTTCACGTTGTTTATTGTTATGGGTTTGTAATGGATACTAGCGATCTACATTTCGCTTACACTTTACAAAACGTCATAAAGATATTCTTGCAGGCTTGTAGTAAATAGTTATAAGCTGATTTGATTGATTGGCCCCACGCAAATTTAACATTTTTGCCTAGACTAAAAAGTACACAACGGTATTTAAGAAGTTCTCACAGAAATCTTCTATAGCTATTGCATAGTCAATAGATAATGTCTCCGTACAAATAGCAGGCTATAGTTTGCATTATTAATTCGAAGCACTTAGGCTACTTACATTATGATAGGCTACGACTCGAGCCGCTAGAGATTACGAGTGCAGTTCATAAACAGCAGCTAGAGGCAGGCGCTGCGTCGTGATATGCACCGCCTGCCTAAAGCCTAGATATCACAGAAAGCTAGGCTATAGCTTGGATGATCTAGTTTTCACCCGCCTACGCCACAGGGATGCTTAAAAGACATTGGAGTTTGATACTGCGGGCTAAACGGTAACTTTTATAATATTTTATTTGTTTTATTCGAGATATCGAATTACACCGTAAATGGGGAGTATAGGACACGCTCCGATTTTTTAAAGGTATTCCACAGCTTAGGTACTGAATAACGAAATACTATGAGTGAAGAACTATCGAGTACTTCAGTCCGTTTGAACTATATTACCAATCTTATGATATTGAAACGATGAAGGTTAAAGGTACCTACGCTATTTAAACGTCTGCTCAATTACGAATACCTTATTTAATTTTAAGTTCTCATAGAAGTGACTGTATGTCTTCTGGGAATAAATTCTTTAAACCTAAACCTGAATAAATTATATTTAGCTGAAGCTATAAGACTGATCGGTCATCTTGGCGTTCATTGAGAGAGGCCTATGTCCAGCAGTGGACGAATATAGGCTGATATGATGATGAAGCTATAAATCTTTGAGGTATATTATATCTTTGTCTATGACTGCGGCTTTCAGCCTTTGCTTATACAAGTCGTAGATTGCAGGCCGCTAGTCGGGGCGCACCTGCGTTAGTTACAGGCGTGTTGTACCAACTGTGGCCCGCGGTCGCGCCCGATATTATTATTGTATTTGTCATACTACGTCTCTTTAACTCCTTGACAAAGTTATAAGAGATGTCGGTATTCTAGGTGTTTGATTTGACCGGTGGTAGGCACCTTAGTATCGACAGTTTGGGTGGTAGGCACCTCAGCATCAACAATTACCTCAAAAGTTAAGAAAGAACTCACCTCTTCTGATATTGCGAGGGTCGACTATTATAGACGACGGTAGTTGCTTTCTATCAGGTGACCCGTTTGCTCGTTCGCACCCTAATTTTCTAGGCTCTTTTTAATAGGGCGAGGAGTCAGCGGGGACACGCTAGCTATTGGTGAATCCACGTAATTAATAAATATTGTAAGTTATTGGTAAATATTATACACGCAAAATCCTAATTATGCCCTCCAGCTTCACCGAACTATCTTAAAATTATGCGCATCCTATAGCTTCATGTCTTTATTGATATCTTGAGAAAATTGAGCGTTAAAAGAACTTCAAATATTGATATGAGTGGAGAATTGGCTCGGCTTGATGGTATGGTGGAGGGCAAATATCGTATATTTCAGCTCCAAACGAAACAATGATAGAGAGTTCAAATTGAACGCTATACTTTCCTGAACGTTCGATTGCGCTGGGGTGGCCAACACTAATGCCCACTTTATGACGAAATTTTATATATTCAATATCGTTGTTTGGTTAAATGTTTGACGTTATCCTGTCAATGCCAGTGAATAGTAAAATATTACTCACCTCACATACAACACCTACAACACTTACGGATGTCCCTTCGTAACTCTTAAATGAGATTCTTAGGAATGACAGAGCTTTCGCATGACCTTCAACATTTATTCTTTCTATGCTTGTTCTTCTTTTTATGACAGGAAGAAGAAGTAATATATGTGCTTCTTTTTCCTTCTTTGGAAGCGTAACAACCTTGCGGGACAACCTTTTGGCAAAATAATATTACTATGTTTTATAATATGCTCCAAAAATAATATAAAGTAGCACAGCAAATTAAAAAAGTTGAGTGACTGCTGGGAGTTTCCAGAGTTTCTCAAAGAGAATATTTGCTTGTTCATCATAATATTTGAATACGGAAAATATAATGTAAATTCTATTCGGTAATTTAAAAACATTGTGTCCTGCTGTATCGCAGCGTGTGGTCTCTCTAGCGGCGCGGGTAATATCGGGGGAATCACAAAGCCTTTTTGTGAACTATCATTCAATAAAACTGTGAGGCTAATGAACGATCAAAGCGCAGTTTATGGAGCGTTTGTGGGGATTTTCACGAAATAAATGTTCTAACGAGCTATATGCTGTTCCAGTTAGTGGTTTTGTATGTTTTTGGGATAGGTGAAAATGTTTAAGGATATTAGAACTGAGCAAAAATGCCTAAAATGAAAAAAGAGAGGAAGCAGTACGACCCCCTCTTTATTTTACTATCGGCACTCTTGGAGTGCAAATCTAATACAGACCCATCCAGAAACCATTGAAAATTAGGAGGCACAGGTAAATAAATGTACCTACCTATACCTGACATGACAAAATGAAGTAACAGACAGAGTATAAAACAGCATCGAAAAAGTTATCGATGATTTTTCGATTATAGAACGAATGATAAGGATCAAAGCTGTAATGAAATCAAGGTACTAATTATATATTCTGTGAATAAAATGATTTCGCTCTAGAATCTAGAATCGGAAAATAGATCTGGAATCGGTGTACCCGCTACCATATGTGCAATGTGTGCAATGCACATGGGCGCCATCCTCTAGGGGCGCCAAATCGCCATCTTTGGGGGCGCCAAAACCAAGGACCCAAAAAATTTGCCTAAAGGGGCGCCAAAATCCTTTTTTTACACACAGACGCCAGTAGCCCTTACGGGGCCCCTGATCGGTGTCCTAAATGTAGTCGGACTATTACCCTTTCTAGTGGCGTCACGGTTGCACACTTCACGGTACTAATTACTTAATTGCAGGACGCTGGAGCCTGGAGGATGGGCTGTGAGGAGTTTTCTATATAAAATTACATTACTCCGAGCTACGATTTACTTTGTATGTGTAATTTAAATACTTTTTTACTTTGTATTGAGCAATTAAAAGTACTATGTATATGTATCAATAAAAATCCTGCTTAAGTTTCTTTGTTTAAGGTTTCTCATATTAGGTATTTACTTTGTTTTTGGTAGGAGGGCAATATTGGAATAGGAAGCCCACCACTGCAAACGGTAAATTGGTCAAAACAATGTGTATATTCTTGTGTATTAAATTAAGTTTAGAAATAAACTTTATTTATAACTTTATAAATGGCTCATATTAATATGAAAATTGCAATATTATCATGTTGCAACGTAAACAAACTCTTAGGGATATTTTTTTATAATTACACGGCTTAAATCGTGATAACATTATGAAGTTTTAGAGTAATTTGTTCAGTGGTTTTGCTCAGTCTGTAACGGTCACTTGTCATGTTTTTCAAAGTAACGGAACACATCATAGACGCTTAATTGTATATTATTTTAGATTACATCCATTTTCTTGTAATCGTAACTTCCACGTCCCCTCTAGCGACACGAGAAATAAAACGACTCGTTCATTAGCTTTTTATCAAACTGTTGTGCCATAGATTAACCAATTACTAAATATATTCAAGCCAAAACCCTCCTTAATTCAAAGGCAGAAGGAGTCAAAGTAGCTTTGCTTGATGAGGATTGGATTAAACTTTTTGGTAGAGTGTACACGGGACAGGCTGTTATTATCACACGGTTGTAATTACTAAGCTTTTTAAGTAAAGGTTACGCAAAAGCTTCTATTATTTTAAATGGGTTTGCGCTGGAAATAGCTTTATCTATTGCCAAGCTTAGAACTTACAGTCTCGATATTGTAATAATTATAACGACATCGAAGGGACTACTCATATTTAGTTGTAAAAACCGATAGTTGTAATAACCAATGACAGGTGGTCATATAGCATTCAGCCGGGACCTTTGATTTTGGTCAATTTAACCGGTATGTTGTTCTAAACGATGTCGTCATAAACGGTTTTGACTGTACTTGTCATCATTTTTTTTTATAAAATATACTTGACCACGGGGATAATAATTATGAACACTAATAATATCTAAAAGTTGGTAAAATTACTAACTTAACTGTAAATTAGCTTTAAAAGTTTAAATAAAAACTTTTTTTGACGTTTGAAGTGGTGATGGCAATGACAACGATGATATTGTTGTTGTTGCCATAGATGATGATGTTGATGATATTGTATTGGTGATGCAATGACAAATCAATTAGACTATTCGTGAGTTCAACCTGACCGTGTGACGTGTGACAGTATGGCTGTGGCCTGTGGGCGGCAGAACGAACACGTTCGGACGAAGAGGCCACATTTTGTTAAAAGGTGATATTAATCATTCAAATATCCGAACTGTTTTAACATGACTACAATTATTTAAATAGAAGAGGAATAATATTATGATAGATTTATTGTAGTCACTTTTCGCTGTCTGTCTTTACATGCTTAAATTTTTAAATCCACGCTATTTTGAACTTTGATGCGGTGTTACTACAATGATTAAAGAGAAAGGTTGAATTTACAGGAAAATGCTACAAGCTTTAGTTGTAGGCATCATAATTTGAAGTTTTACCATTTTAGTGGTTTCGTTTGAAGCATTTCTGGTATCATTCTTCATTGATACCAAAAATTTTGTCAAAATGTGTATGCAACAGATATAAGTACAGTATGAATATTTAATATGGTTTTTATATTATTACTAGCTGTCCCGGCAAACGTTGTTTGCCATATAATATATTTGCCATATTATTTTATCGAAGTGACTAAATAAGTATGTCGCTATGGCAACGTCGATCGCTATCCCGTCGCACAAACAATGGTCGCCGTCAGTCTCAGGTTGTAATAATTTACTATTATTTATTCAACAAATGCACTTATCAATATATAAAGTACCGAGTAGCCGATTCTCAGACCTACTGAATATGCACATAAAATTTGGTAAAAATCAGCAAAGCCGTTTCGGAGGAGTTCGAGGACTAACATTGTGACACGAGAATGTTATATATAAGATTTATACCACACTACTGTAGTCCAGTGATGCAAACAGGAGTTAACTAATTTTATTTTATTTATTTTATTTTATTTTCAATATAAAATAATAATACTCAATTTCTATCGTCAGTTGAGGATTTGTGAATCGAATAATAAATTCAACGCTTGCATGTTTTCGTTCCGCTGGCGACAGATTGTGGCCGCAAGTTTTTGACGTCAATTTTTCCATTTCTGCGAACGCCATTCATATTTTAACAAGATATAAAAGTCTCCTCGAACTGTGAAATAAATAATATGGACCTCGAATGTGTTTAATAGCTTTATATTGAATTCGATGTTGCTAACTTTGTCCACGTAAAGGAACGAAATCTCACAATTTATTGATACAAAAATAACCTATGTCCATCCCGGTGCAAAATTAAATTGTTATAAACTGAAAATCACCATAGACTTAAATATTGTTTATTCCAATTTCCAATAGATATTTTCATACGTTAAATTTACATGCCTAACATCGGCTCAAAGACAAACCATGTAATGTAATCAAAAGTGTTTTAATGGAGTCAAAACTTTCAGAGGCTATTAGGCAACCATTATCATTCTAGCCCAAGCAATTTAGTCTAGCAGTTTTTTTTTTTTTTTTATGTTGAAAGCTTAAGCAACACTATTGTCTAAATTCGTTTAATCTATAGTATTTGATTGAACTTTAATTCTCACTTATCTCAGCATCTAACACGACCCGTATATTGGTTCCTGCTTTTGCAAATCACTCTCTTGATTAAAGAGTAATTGAAACAAACGGCGGACAACAGAGAATAGAGATATTGTCTTCATTTACTGACCTAACGGATCGACTTTAAACCTTGCATTGTTTTAAATAATTCAAGACGTGAGTGGAATAATAAGGTAAGTAACATGAAAAAACTTCCCGTTTTTTCGATGGAGGCTTTAGGGCCGAAAATATTACGGACGGTAGACGGTGGACTCAGTGTGGTGAGGATTTGATCAGACCAACGCATGGTACTGTGGCCACAAGGTCTTTTCCATAATGTGCCCCTAACAATTTGTAAATTTACTCTACAAACGAGAAATATATAAATCATTGGAAGGAAAGATGCAAACGTAATATTCATTTTAAAATTTAAACTTCGGCTGTACATTTTTTTGTAGAATAAGACAAGTGAGGTATGTTTTGACCTACGAATAATGAAACCTACGGAAACGTAACTCCCATACTAATACAGTTTTAAATTTGGTTCCATTCGAACTGTCATGTAACGTCAGCCTTTATACCGCTCAAGGTCACCTAAATATTGCAAATGTATGAAAAGTGAACCTAAGGTACACTTTTTTGACAAGTATTTTGGAGCATGTTTTTTGACTGAGTTACTTTTGTTTTTATTATTCGTAGGTTTTGACCGATATGAAAAGACCATTATAATTTTAATATAATCTTAATTTAGACAGATCATATTTAATTAATCTCTGGAACATAAACCTTTTTAACACTTTCTTTAAGTTGGAGCCGTCTACTTGTCGAAATGAGAAGATACGATATCTCCGGCCCACAGTCTTAAGTACTTTTCAGTGTAATAATGTTATCTAATGCATTAATTAATAGAAATAGTTCAAATTGTTTGTTTTTTTCTAAAATATTTCGATAGCGATATTTATATTTATAGAAATACGACATAGTTAGGGTGAAGCCAAACGAACGTAATTTGTGACTTGTGAGTCGCAGAATTTCGGTCGCGTAAATATCTTTATTCTATTCATACAAATCATGACTCACAAAATTGCGCTCGTGTGAATCAAACAGGACTTTTGTATGAAACTGAATGCAGAAGAATTTCTGCCGGCCGAAAATCTGCGACTCACAACTCACAAATTACGCTCGTTTGGCAAAGTAATTACAAGTAGGTTCCCAAAAAAATAGTTTTGCTCTTGAAAAATACGCAGTTTCCAGGAATAAGTCATGAGACTTTAACTTCGGTTCTTTACCTACATCGTTTTTCACCCCAAAAACCTTTCGGTATACTTAGCTTCCTTCAAATAATGCAGCAGTTGCGTTGAAAGTTGGACCGAGTATTTAAGGTCAAGGTTGCACAAGCTCTAGTAAAAATATTATGATCTTAAACTATTGTAAAGTAGAATATAATTTTCAGCAGTTTTTGTCACCATTTATAATATTCTGAAAATGACACTTCACTGGTTTTTTTTTTTAGGCGTATATTTTTCAGGCGTTTAATTTTAACTGATACAGTTACAATTTATTGTTAATGTATCAGTTAAAATTTTAAAAAACCTTCAGGTTAATATCGCTTATCAGTTCCAGTTAGTTTAACCGTCCGAGTTAATTAGGTTTGCGGCGGGATTCATATTTATAAGGCAAGGGATATTATTGGAAATTATTTTAGATTTTCTTTATATTAGTCCCTAATAATTATAATAAATACTGCTTTCGATATCATAAATGGTTAGCTTTTTTATCGGCTTCCATTTTTTTAAACACTAGAAATTTTTGCAAACTCAGCACTTTGCATACAGACTGCAACCAACTTTTTGGACTTTCATACAATACGACGTAGCTTATTGCAATAATTCTTACTTTTTAGTTAACACCTACGAATAATAAATAAGTAGTTTTTGTTATTCGTAGATTACCACGAATAGGTATGTATTTTTTTCTTTAAAGGTTATTTTCATTGTAAAATTACAGATTTGTCTTGAAATCGCAGACGATAATATAGGACCTTGACTATACATTTGTTGTTCGATGAAACATTTAATATGCCACGAGTGCTCTACAAAAAAAGTGTAGGCAGCGGAAAAAATAATTTCAATATTCACATCATTAATTGACCATGTAAAGGCGGTTTCACAATGCGTTATAAATCAAAGGCATCTTTATCAATTAGGCGCACGCTGCGATATGTCCATTGTAATCAGTTAAATTTATGAGAGCAAGTTATTACCCGCTCACAACGATTTGTTTCCTTCGAAATTATTTATTTAATTCACTCGTATATGATAATTTTTATAATAAATCGTCGAAGTTATTAAAATAATGACCTGAGCAACATGTGTAGTGTACCACATGTTAAGAATTAAACTTGTAGTTGAAGCTGTTGATCTATGGATTTTTTAAGGTGAAAACTTTCTTGGCGGCATTGTGAACTTTTTTGGGATAGGTTTACCTTAAGTTAGGACACGTGACAAAATTAAATTTCGTCAGATGGACACAGAGAGTCGAAGTCTTCTATCTTCATACCGTTCTATAAAAATGTATGTCTAATTCTTCTGTTTCGTTTTCATTTTATCTGGCACTCTTATGATGCAACTCGTTGTTTTTTTTTAGTCGTAGATAGCTTAACTATTCACCTCGAAAAAGGCGGGAGCGGCCGCCGCTCACGCGGAGACCAGCAAGAGGCGGAAATATGAGTGTCTGGGCGAAGACTTCATATTTCTGCCTTTTGCTGTTGAAACCTTAATGGGTCCGTGAGGGCCTGACGCAAAAGCCCTCTATAAAGATGTTTCCAAAAGACTGGTCGCCAAATCAAATGACCCCAGGGCTGGCGCTTACCTCGGCCAACGTATTAGTTTGGCCATTCAGCGAGGTAATGCCGTCAGCCTAATTGGTACTTTTCCCGCAGCCTCCGATTTAGATTAAATTTTTTACTTATAAATAGTGTTTATATATTAATTTATTTATTTATAGTTGTATTTTCAAGCATTATTTACATGTGAAAATAAAAGAATAGTAATTAACTATTGATTATTATTACCTGGTCCTATGGTTTTAGTAAAATGCATTAGGTTGTTTAAATAATATGCAGTCGAAATTTGTCGTTGGACGAAGACAAGATGAAATCTCGCCCAATAATGTCAGCTATCCAATTCAAAAATGGAACAGAGAAGGGTCGTGAATGTTTATGGTGTAATATCTCCGGGGGCGCTCTGGCTGGAGAAATCGTTACAGTTTAGGCTATGTTAGTGCATTGGAAAGTAGAATAAATTATGTACGACATTTTAAAAGAGTAAACATTAAATAATTGAAGACGTGAGTGGAAGAATCGAACAAGTATCATTTCGTAACATACGAACTACGAACAATACCTAATTTTTTCCCTAATTATTTTAATAAAACTTGTAACCAATCTACTTCATAACCTAGCATAATATCTGGCTACACATATAATTCATAGTTTTTCTATTTCAAAAAATTTTTCCGGCCCTAATGCCTTCACTTAAGCAAAAAAAACGGGAAGTTTTTTCATGTTACTTACCTTATTCTTCCACTCACGTCTTGAATTTTTTTTGTGTTTAAATCTACTAATAATAAAAACTAAGAAAGAACTCCGTCAAAAAACATGCTTCAAAATACTTGTCAAAAAAGTGTACCTTAGGTTCACTTTTCATACATTTGCAATATTAAGGTGACCTTGAGCGGTATAAAGGCTGACGTTACCTACATGACAGTTCGAACGGAACTAAATTTAAAACTGTATTAGTATGGGAGTTACGTTTCCTTAGGTTTTATTATTCGTAGCATTAAATAATGAAAATATTTTATTTGTGGGAATAATGCGTGGCGGCCAAAGGAAGATCTTCCGACCGAGCGAGGTGGTATGCCCGGTCAGGCCGAAGCCTTTCATTTCATTTCAGCTGTCGTATATATACCGACGAGCTTAGAAAACTTCGATAGCGCGATGCAGGAATGTTAGGCGAATTGTGGGTACCGCCACATATTTTTTCATTAACAAATTGTAGGTAACCAAAAATTTTATACCTAGCTAAAAATTATTTTTTTTTATTTTTCCAACTCCATGTGAACAAGTTTTTATCCAAGCACGATATAAAGTTATTGTAATTAAGAAAATATAATTTGTATTGTGTTTTTTTTCTCATTAAGTTTCCATTCTGTGTGTTATAATAATTATTAATGAGCAATAGATAAATTATGGACACCTTTATTTATCGCTTGGACGTTAATTGACTCAACAATAAATCTTCGAAGAATTCAGAATACCTCGCCTAAACTACCTACCACAAGGTTTGTAGCGCGTTTACATTATTGAAATCCAATGATCCAACCTAGCACTGGAAATTGCTACGAGAATAATGTGCTTCCCTCACCGCGAGCATTCGCTTGTAATGTAACGTTACAGAGACGAGCATTACATTAGTGAGAGAGGAGAACCGAGCATTACAATGCGCACCTTGTAATGATACAATACTGCGTGACAGTAAAGTCAGCTTGCAATGGAATGCTCAAAGTCGAATCTTTAATGTTACATTACACGCGAATGCTCGTCTGTAAGGGAGGTAGTATTGTAATGTAATGCTCAAAGTCGAACCTATAATATTATATTACACGTGAATGCTCCCGGTGAAGGAGCACGTTTAAAAAATGTTGCTTTGTGTAATAGCAGGTATTATAATCTTTATAAATCGCATAAGTCCTAAGGGTCTAAACACACTAGGCTGAATTACGCCGGCGTAATTTACGTGGCCGAAATTACGTTCAGCCGCTTACGTCTGATGCGACACATTATAAATTACGCGAAGAGACGAAACGCGGCGTAATTTCCGTTGCGGAACGCGCGCGTAAGTATTTAAAATTCTCAGATGTAATGTGTGCGTTAACGCTTTGGAGTTAAGGTTGGATTTGCTAAATTCGGTTTTGATAATTCCGTCGCGTATAGTGTGTTGCTATACAAAACATTACCGCCGAATCGCTGCCGAACTTTACGCTCGACTCGTCTCGACGGAAATTCGTCTCGCGACGGAATTTCGGCATAGTGTGTCGTCTGTTGCGTTCCGTTCGTATTTTGTATGCGTTTGATAAGCGGCGTAAACGCGACGGAATTTACGTCGGCGTAATTCAGCCTAGTGTGTTTAGACACTTAGAAATTATTCAAGGTAAGCTCGTAAGCAAGGTATCCATCTAGATCCTAGGATATTTCCTTCTAAATATTTAAAAGGAAAAGAAATGGAGATTGAGGGATATACAGATAAAAAATGTAAGTACACAATAAAAGAACACATTATTTACCCGCTTTCATAATAATAGGAGCGGACAAGACGTGTTGTTTTGCCATGTAAGTATGTTATTTCACGTATATATTTCAATTGAATTAAAAGAGTACTAGCTTATAATATTATCAGTAGACACCCATGCCTTTGAGTACAATCCGTTCCGTAATTTTTGCTTGAAGAATTAGTAATAACTAATAAGCATTTGAAAATGTAAGTAGATGAAATAGATATAACTACCATGTTTTAAACATTCATTTTTTTTTGCATAAATAGAGGCTTTGGGATCGGAAAATTAATTTGCAATAAAAAATATGGATTTTAAGTTACCACAGTGTACATAAAATCCATATTTTTTTAATTTCTAGTCTAAAAGCATTCGTTTATATGAAAAATCAAACATTTAAAAAATGTAAGCCTTTCATCCACTTACGTCTCTACGTTAACAAACGAAGTAAATATCAGTGCGATAATTTTTCATGAAAAGTTAAGTATATTTCTCTTATCTACAGCACTAGCCTACAAACATTTTGAGCTCTCAAGCCCACAATGCAAACGGAAAGGCCCAAAAAAACTTCGGTCCTTCAAAAGTGTGACACGTGCCGTAACAACCGCGTTATGAAGTGAGGACGAGAGACTCAAAAGTGGGGGGGGATTTTGGGACAATTACCTAAGCGTTTCATATCGATGACTTTCAGGCACTTGGATATTGGAATAAAGGCTGAGTAGATAGAATTATAGTATGAGTCGGTTTTAATTCATTTTGATAACTGCAGTGAGCTGAAATATTTTACTGATAGTAAAACCCCGGTTATTGAACTTATTATTTGAATTGCTATTTGAGTTTCGGTATGTCCCGCTCTACATGCAGTATTTAACGCTATTCACGATGCAATGGTCACAGACCAATACAGTATGAACGTCTATGATTGCCTATAATCGACATAATATGCTAGACAGCCTTGCAATCACGGCGACATCCTTATCGTCATCCCAACGTCAGGAGAGGCACATACGAGTAACTAGTGAGTTACTCGTACTATGTGCCTCTCCTGACGGGTAGTGACTAGTGACCCGAACTACGAGGCAATTGAAGAATTCGAACCCAGGAGATTGACGCGTGTGATATGGTGTCTCTAAGCAGCTAGAATCTCAATGATCGTGTGGGCTTCTTAACCAGACTCTTTTGACGAATGACTTGCGTGGGTTACTTCTCGCTGGCGACGGCGTGGGCCACCAAAGACCAACTTGGACCAGATTAATCTTAGCTAGCCCATGAATCTTAATCGAAATTATCTATCATTGTCTATTGATTTGCGTTGCGTTATGGCGTGTAAGCTCTATGCATATCTAAACTATTTGAGAAAAAAGACGTATTTCCACTTGTATAAAATAAGCTTGAAAATGGGCACAACTTAATACATTATATATACCTGATGAAGAATATAAATAATAATAATAATTGCAATACGAGGCTTCATTTTAGATCGCCTCAAAATGTACGATTTTAGATCTTTACATAAAGACACACAAGTAACCGAGTAAATATAGTTAGAAATGGAAATCAAAACCACAAAATACAAGTCACCAATTAGATAAACATAAAAGCTTTACGGGCTACCACATCTTACATAAATTCCGAGGGGAAACGAAGCGCTTATCTTTATGCAAAATGCCCTACAAATGTTCATAGACTACAGGTGATGTTAGACCACACACGAAGTTTAATGATTTCCTTTCCCAATGTTTAATTTGCTAGTCGAGCTCGTAATTTTGGTATTTAAATGGAAGTTGGTAGTTGGTAGCGCTGTGGTTGTTTAGTTATCGGTTTATACTGTGTTGTCTTAGAATTAATTCAACTGTGAAGGAAAACAATAAAGCCTTCGTGATTGAGAACTATTTAGTAAATTGTATACATTTCAAGATACAATATAATATCATCAATCTGCTGCTAGCAAACGCAAAACCTGTGCCTGGTTCTTATTTTGTCATAGGACTATAGTTAACAGAGTCCTATTATAGAAAAACTTGTTAATATTTTTTAGTTATTATGAATTCAACTGTTTATCGTCTGCAGCTGCAAAAATTTTACTTATCAGTCCCTTAAAGATTTTTTTTGGTTTTTTAAATAAAAATGGTATAAAAAAAACAGAATACCACTCAAAATACATTCAGAACGTTCAAACTTAAGAAGCAAAAAGCTAAATAACCACTGATCTGTACCTACAATATAAATCATGAGTCTGCTTCCACAAACAGGTCCCGTGTTTGAAGATTTGAAGGCTCATTACTGCTGATGTTCTAAAAAGTAAATTAAGAAACATGTTCATGTTGTAGGGGATCTTTCGTCTTCAATCCGCCTAATGGGCTTGCATACAGAATAAGGCTCGCCGCAAACCACAAAGGGGATCCAATCCCGCTAACGTACAAAAACGCACTTGCGGCTTTCCTCCACTCCGTTCCGCCAAATTACATGTGCAGTAGTTGGAATAAACAATTTATTAAATATACTTAACCATTGAGGTAATGGTAATCGCTTAAAACCGATCAAGAGGGGCTTATACTGCCAGAGAAAATTAAATATCCCATCAATCCGACTAAAAAAGGCTGGCAATGCACCTGCATCTCTTCTGATGTTTCGAGTGTCAATGGGCGACGGTAGTTGCTTTCCATCAGGTGACCCGTTTGCTCGTTAGCACCCTTATTTTATAAAAACATATTATTAACAAAAGGACATATTAATATGAGAACAAAGCAAAGCGTCAAGTAATAAGATTTGAGAGAGATCCACGTAGAGAAAGCAACACAGGACAAACTATATTATTATTCAACACCTGGAAACTTTAGACAGAATTATCGAAGAAACACAATTTTCATCAGTCCTCCGAATCTGAAACTAAATCTTAGATCAATCCGCCTTTTTCAATAACTCGCAAGTGTCAAATATCTTGGGCCCTAATTTGGAAGATTCGAAGATTCTTCATGTGATTGATGGCGTCTTTTATTAAATCCACTATCACAATTAGTGTCACGAGGTGGATGGGTGATCTGTCCCGCCCACTACCGTAATTAGGCAAATGAGAGAATATGTTTGTTTCACACCCAAAAGATAAACCTATACGCCACGAGTTGGATAATATTGTCTACTTCTTCAAGTTAGGCTAAGGTCCAATTTCACCAACGTCTGTTAGTTTTAAATTTTATTGGCTTGTTAAAATATTATGTCTTCGCTTTCATTAGTATGAAAAACGAAAGAGATAACGTGGTATTAATTCGAGCATTAACTTTAACAGACGTTGGTGAAATTGGCCTACGTCTAAAGGCTAATTCTTATCCTTTATTTATCTCTTAAAAGCGAATGTTTGTCGATCTATCAGCTGCATCTCCAAGCGTATACTGCTAAACTGATTTAACTAAAGTCATCTCAGGGTCTATGTGTTTTCCCATCACTCACCCGGGTAAAGATATAGGCAAAACGAACAATGATCTTGTATTGTACTGCACCACGTACGGGTAACAACATATTCTGATATTTAAATTTTATAATAATTATTTTATAGTAAGCGTAAACCTTTATAATTATATCATTTCCTAGATCTTTGGTAATGAAACTTTGTTTTTCAATTATCATTGAAATGACATAAAAATTTTGTGGTAGGTATTATAAGAACCTACCACAAAAAAATTAAATCTGACTTCAGTACCTCTAACCACTTCAATTAACTAGTCAGCGTTTAAAAAATCCATTAACTTGCGTCAAATTAAATTGAAAATTCGGGTCTTTATTGAATTCTGTATTCAAAAACTGACACAAATTAAATCAAATTGACCTCTAACAGACGATTTTCAATTAACCGGCGTTCATTATCTCGGAAACGTTCCAAGTCATTGTTTTTTATCATTTATAAAAATTGAATATTTTAAATTAATTTTATTCTTAAAAAAGGTCGGTTTGCACTCAATTTTTAACTCCGACGCAAACAGAGCAGTATTGTTTTATTCGTGTTTTAGCTGTTTGTAGTTTTTCGTGTTGTATCTCATGTCAAGTATGTTCGAGGTTTTTTTTTACTTGTTAAACTGCAAGTTAAGTTGTAGCTCATCTTTCTAGTACCGTATACAAACTATACCATTACTTATATACGGTACTACCGTACGTTACCGTATATAACAATACCTACTATACCATTACTTTTGTCACTTCGTTATTAAAGTTAATTATTTCTGTTTGATATTAGTGCAATAATCGGGACCGCTTTCGAAACAACATTCACCGTTGTCCTCGCCCGCTTCGATTATCAATTAATTATTTCCCGCCAATTAAAAACATGTTTCATAATAAATATTATGGCCAATTATGTCGAATAGCGTGTACTAAGAAAGCGCATAAAAACTGACGTCGTTATAGAAATTATGGCAGAAATATGACCCATATTTATACATCCGCACCCTTAATAAGGAATGAGATTTCTATTAAATAATCTAGAGAATTTACTAACAATACTGACTCAGTTATTAATTTAGTTTATTTGTTTTTTTAAAACGCCTGCAACTCCGTTGCGCCAAAATAAGTTTATCGCGCGAGACCCGTACATTTTTCCGGGATAAAAAGTATCCTATGTCCTATTCCGGGACTCAAAGGAGATACCTTACCGAATTTTAGCAAAATCGGTTCAGCGCTTTGGGCGTGGAAAGGTAACAAACGTATTTCGTATAAAATGTAGAGACTAGAGATATATTCGAAACGATATAGCCAAATGTATGTGAAACTCTTGATGGCTTTTAAAGTAATAATTTTGCAAGTAAAAAAATATTATTGTAACATGCAAAATTTTTAAATCCAAGTTATCTTTATATTATTCGGTCATGTCATGGGCAGAGTCATAATTATTAAGGTTCGCCCTACCTAAACAAACCTTTGTTATTTAGAAATGACTGCCCAGTTTATTTTTATGTTACCTCGCGTTTCGTTGTCATTGTATTTTATGTGTTACATGTTTAAGGCTCTAAACCGCTGACCTCCAACATACACTTGTATAATGAAGGTCAGTGCTCTAAACACACTAGGCTGAATTACGCCGCGTTTACGCCGCGTTTCAAACTCATACAAAATACGGGCGGAACGCGAGAGACGACACACTATTCCGTCACGTATTTGTATGCGTTTGACATTTGCGGCGGAATTTACGCTGGCGTAATTCAGCCTAGTGTGTTTAGACACTATAACTAACTGCATTAACCCAACATTGTGCAGAATTTATTTATTGGATGAGAAACTCCATAGTATACTTTTCGTGATAAAAATAATTGATCTCCTCAACTCAAAACTACTATGGAAGCAAAGTTCTCGTTAATTTGCTTAGCAATTTGTTAAAGTACTCAACAAATTAACAATTTTACCTACATTGATAGTATAAAGTGTATTACGACTTCTAAGTTGGACACAGCTACAGCTGATAATAATAATATGTAGTAACAGCAAACAGCTTACCTAAATGGCTTAGGTCACCTTACCAACCCTTAAAAGTTTGATCTCAAAAAATTTCATAAGCAATTTTAATTGGCCGCACGCATGCCATGTTATGTTATGTCGTAATTTTATAATGTGCAATGACCATAATAAGAAATTAAAAGTTCATTCTGGCACACTTCGCCATATTAATATCACAAATATGATATTACGATACTTGCTAAGATATAATTAGCAATATGAAATGCCTACAGGTGTTCAAACGAAGTATTTGCTTAGGTTTGTGGTGTGCCACACCCGTGCTTAGGCTCAGACAATTTTGAACTTTAATATCGTGTACAAAGATTGAAATTTGCTTTCGCATCGATCGTTATCCGTTATCATTTTGAACACGGAACTTATAGGGCATATTATTGCCTAAGCTCCAACGGATAATTCCTTTTGTTGGCAGTAAAAGCTGTGGTTTATGTAATTGGAAACCTTTATCACAATAAAGGGACCAAAGTAAGAAAATCCATATAAGTACTAATATTGGAAAGCCAAAGTTAATGTTTCTGTCCGTCCGTTACCTCTTCATGCCCAAACCGCTTATATGGGTATGGAGACACTTTAAGTCCTGGGAAAGGACATAAGATACTTTTTGTCCCAGAAAAAGGTACGGTTCCCGCTCAATAAACGAATTTTTGCTCAACGAAGTTGCGTCGTCTAGTATTTAAATAGTTTCTTCGCTTCCAACTTGAATTGAAATCTTGCAAACTACTAAAATGGGCGTTGTCAGTATTCCTTAGCAAGTTTGTGATGGACTCTCTCCGAAATAGATAAAAGAGCGCCCGGCTAATGGCTTATAAAACTTAAGTGGACCATTCCCCGGCCCCGTCCTCTACACGCGATATCAGTTCCACAGAGCTCCCTCACAGAGATTTGTTCAAATTGCAGATATTAGCCTTGATACACTTCTCAATAGTTTTTACACATAGATATTATAGTCCTATAAGGATTACTTAAAATATTGTAAGAGGAGATTCAAAACTGTCGAAACAGCTCTATCAAGTGACACATTATAAGAACTATTGAAATTTTTTGATAAGCCACAAAAGTAATGACTAATGAGGTAAATAACAATAAGTATTATTATTAATGCCTAGTTGTTGATGTCTTGTGACAAACTTCTATTCACCAGCACTTTTGATTGATTAAAACTTAAAAGTTAACCAGTTAAATGCTTAAATATCCGTGCATAAATGGGTTACAACTTACAAATATCTAAAAAGTTTAAATCTTCCATTACAACAAAAATATTTTTTTCCTAATTTAAGAGTACACAATAGCTGTTGTAGTCAGTAAGTCCTACCTAATACAGGTACCAAACGTCGTGGCACTTCCTAAATTATAACTCAAGATTCAACATTGAATGCCCTACTCAGTCGTCATCCTCGCGCTAATACAGATTTATTACGTTGCCCAGATGGCGCGGAGCTAAAAGAAAATTCGTCCTCAATTCATAACTCCAGTCGGACAAAGATCCATTTAAATTGAGTGTACAATATGAGGAGCATTCAGAGGGGAGTGTCATACAACTCATACAATGCATGAATTGGAGCGAGCATTCAATGTAGTGTCTGACTGAGACTCGGCTGAAGCTTAAGCTATATTAAGTGCTCTTGGATGTTACTAAGGGATCCTTAAAAAATGGAGATGATTTTGACATACATTATTTATCCTTGATGATGGACATAACAAATTAAAAAACAATCATAAATGAAGACGTGAGTCGATAATAACTAAGAATAAGAACACGATAATAACTAACATTTTGTAACATAGTACAGAGCACAGACATTACTTATTTTTTCCTCATTTAATTTGAACAAAGCTTGTAACTTATTAACTTTATCCCCTGGCTACGAGTAATATATCTGGCTACACGTAAAATGCACAGTTTTTTTTTTTTCAAATATTTTTTCAGGTCCTACAGCCTCCGTGCAAAAAGCTAAAGACTGTTACCCACTAGTTACCTACCACTTGCTTACCACCTAATCGGCGATTTCTGCGGAAAGGAATCGCTAGCTATACGGTGAGAAGTAGAAAATATTAAGACAGGACTTGTGGGCTAAAATATTATTATATTTCATCGCTCGGCTTCGATACCAGATGTAATTGCTACATCATCTTACTAATATTTTTTACGAAAACAAACAAATATAATAATGTAATTCCTTGTGAATAATAAGAGAAGATTAGTAAAACACATATTAAAGTTACGTTCAAACGCAGCACTTAAACTCAATTTTTGCGCTGACAATTTAGTTACATGAGAATTAAATTTTCGTGAAATTACAGCCGGTACATTTTACAGTCGCGTCGTGGAAAGTAATTACCACACCAGGAAATTCCAGGAGCACTTACAATTTGAATATCCGAGTTTGACTTTCGACACGAAATCGAGTCGAGGTGATTAAAGCCGGGCTCTAGTGTGATTGACAATCACTAATTCTGCACCAACTTTGTCAGTTAACACTTTGCTGGACTAGTCCGGTAACTTCGTTGACAAGTTACTTGCCCAAGCCAGTACTTAGGCTGCGTTTAGACCAAGCTGAAAGTCAGCCGCTGAGAACAAGCTCACTCGCTCAACAGAATAATCATAGACTATAGAGAATTAATAAGCGTCGAAAAAGCAGTGAATACCGGATATGTATGGAAATACCATAAACGCGCTCGCTTTCAGGGGCAAAACGTGAGTTTTATGTGAACGCAACTCTAGCTTCAGATTGGTAGGAAAATACTTTATTTATTCAGATCTACGCTGATCAAAGTCCTTGTATGGTCTAAATGTAGAGGCTGGCTACAAGATTTCTTAATCCACGTCAACCACTCTTCAAGATGCTTTCCCAAGGGATTACGCTACTCGTTTCCCAAATGAGCCAACTCGATACTATTAGCTGGTGAAATCGGCCATTAGTGGGACCCGGTTGACTTTACTGGATTTATAGCGAGTCAAAACGCCCAGTAGTCAAATAGAGGTCGGAATAAATAATTCAGTTTCCTTTCACTTCGGCTAGGTGCGGCTGTCGTGAGGTCACGCCCATAGCTTATCTGCATCATACTGTTATCTGTGAACCCGTTTAGCATTGCAATTTGTTTGAATAATACTTCCTATGCGCCATAATGTCGCGCCTAGATTATTATTGCCGATACTAAGCCTTCGTTTGGTGTGTTTATAACCAGTAATAAATAAAATCTCGTTACTAATATTAAGTCAAGACGCCTTGTTTTTGGATTTTTAAAATTTGGCTTACATTGCAATGCCTATTATCTATTACTTTAAAGGCTAGTTCCACTTTTCAGTTGCTACCCAAAGCTCTTCAATGGAAAAGCTTTGGGTACCAATGAGTACCTATCATTTTCTATTAGCTCCTATCATTCTTTCCTTAAATGTGAAATTGTTCGTGTTCAAAACTGAATTCCATTACAGAAATATCAAAGTAACCCAACGAACTGTCTCGGCGACGTAAAGGTTTCGTCCAGCGTAAGGGGTGCTAAATGGTACGGAAACTTTCAGCGCCAGCGGGTCAGGATATACTGGCGATCCCGGTTGGTAGAACGGACATGTCCCTTATTAAATAACGGTTAAATCATTTTGCACGTTCTAGAAAATTACTGAAATTGCGTGCAAAATAATGTGGAGAAATATCCAGTCGGCGACGTTGTACAACGGCGAAGGTGTGTGATCATTTCATCATCATTAGCAGTTCCAACTGTAGGTATTAAGTGTAGTGAAATCATGAACATTTATCTAAAGAAGTAAAATCAAGTAGAATTGAATTATGGTCTTATTTCAGAACCATAAAGCAAGTCACAAAACTTATTAATTAATGTCAAAATTTGGTTGCACGTTTAGTCACACAAACAAACTTTGTCTCGAGATTTGATTTACATCTTCTTCTCTGCCACGGACAGACGCACAAACTGACAGACAGACAGGTAGAGAGAATGACACGTGAAAATTATAACACTCCTTTTTGTCGGGGGTAAAAATCTAAAGCATTGTAACATTTATTTTCCAATCGTGAGACAAACGTTTCAACAACAATCTAACTGACGCCACGCTAACTACAAATGAGTGCTCTAAATAAAATAAATAGGGCCCTATATTCCGACATGTCTGCCGACTGGCAGTGCGACCGCAACGCAGCTGCAGCTCGTTTCCAATTGACGTTCTATAAATAAAACCTAACGTTTATCGCTTTTCTTTTTGCACTTGATAGGTAGTTCCAGAATGTGCATTCTCACGCATGTTAATTATTGCTGGTAGCTTCTTTACAGCTCTTGTACTGGTGACATTTTAAAATGTTGCTTTTTGGGACTTTAGCCCAACGATTTTGATTTTAGTTGAAAAGATTTACTAGATGATTAATTCTGCTCGTACTAACGTAAACGTAAACGTAAACCAAACAATCAAGAAGCCAGAAACATTATCGTGTTTCGCATAATAAAACAAAAATATATATTTTTCCTATATTAACTCTATAGTAGTCTATAGGCATATCAAACACCATTGTTTAAACGCATTTAAATTCTTCACCTTTGAAAAAGATATCCTATGTCGTCGAGTAAAACATACGTTCACCTTTATCTAAAACCCTATCCAGTCTAATCCAGGTCTCTCGGGACACGTTACAAAGTGTTCAGATAACCTAACCTAACCTCAAATACTAACCGGCTTGATCTTGAACGCTGGGCTTCGGTAGATAGTGTTTGTCGCAACTTGTACAGTGGATCATAGCACTACTTACACGTAAGTGGATAATTCCCTAATCGACGGAGGGAACGGCCGATCCGCTTAAAACCTGCTGGTGGAAATTCAACCTTACTGACTTTGACTATAGTCGGTTATATTTCTGATAATACGCTGAATGCAATTTTTGGATTAACAACTAGTAGAATGTTAAAACATTTTAGACAAAAATTGCTGAACATAATTTAATTGCAAGAAGTTAGAGAATATTCATAGAATCTGGCGGTCACCTCTGTCAGGTAAGCTCTGTCATATTAATCACAAACTATATAGAATGATATTAATACCATTAATACAGTAAACCTATACTGAAGTCACAAAACATGTTATTCAGAAGCATAATATTATGCTACATATTATTAACTAGATGACGCCCGTAACTCTGTTGCTCCAAAATTTGTTTATCGCGCGGGAATCGTATATTTTTCCGGGATAAAAATTATCCTATATCCTTTCTCGGGACTCAAAGTATCTCCATGCAAATTTTTTACATGAAAAGGAAGACAGAGTTTAAGTCTTCTCTCGACTCATAAATTAAATGAGAGTCATTGAAGAAAATAGTTGAATAAATTACATAATAACAGTAACTAAGCTTCTATAATAATTACTAAGCTATAATATTAAATTGTGGCGGTACCCACAATTCGCCTAACAATCCTGCATCGCGCTATCGAAGTTTCGGAGAACGGCAAGATATATACAACGTCTGAAATTACGTCAGTGGGCTTCGGCCTGACCGAGCATGCTATCTCTCTCGGTCGGAAGATCTTCCTTTTCGGCCACCACGAACAACGTTAAATTGGTGACCACCGACAAGAACACGCATCCTTCATCATGGACATCAATCATCATCAACACTCCCCGCCCCTCCGCACCACGTCAGCAGACATCAAGCATAACCGGGTCGCCTCGACCATAAGCCGCGTTGGAGGTCCGCGCCGGTCGAACCCGTGTCTGGCTTGAACGGGGCAGCCATAGGCTACAACGACCGGTCAGCAAGCAGAGCACGGGGTCCCTCTCCTGGTCATTGCACGCGTAGCTTCGGCCCACACCTGACAACACAAGCGCATTGAAGAATACCACAGGTCTTCGGGGGGGGAGTGATGTGGCGGTACCCACAATTCGCCTAACAATCCTGCATCGCGCTATCGAAGTTTCGGAGAACGGCAAGATATATACAACGTCTGAAATTACGTCAGTGGGCTTCGGCCTGACCGAGCATGCTATCTCTCTCGGTCGGAAGATCTTCCTTTTCGGCCACCACGAACAACGTTAAAAAATGATGCGATCCCGGATCACAAAGAAAATGTAAAGGAAAGTGATGTACCGATGGATATCGGATTCACGTGGAACGAATGAAAATAGAAGCAATTACTCGGAATGAGTCTGCAGGTAATAATCGATTTGAGGCACAGGAAACCGGGCACCGGCCGCCCGCGCTGTGGAACCGATACCATGGTAATCACATAATTAATCGTTCTCAACTTAGGTAGTAAATGAGATTTCATGGCACAACTGGGAGGATTAAAAATGATTAGCATTAAACATCTGCCCCTTTACTTGTCTACGTTCAAAGATTTCTACTTCTACTGAGAAATAAATTCCTGTAGACGTCATCGTAGTTATTGTGATATTATAATGATATTATTATCGAAAATTGTTTGATTAATTGGCTTGGAATATTCAATATTCGATAGTTTAGTTATTACTCATGCTTATGCTTTTGTATTTCATTTCTGAAACCTTTTTGTTTGATCCCTCATTGATCCTTTTCATGATAACGTCATAAAACTTCATTCCTAATTAATATGTTCAGATTTTTTGGTCTTATTGTAGCATGGCTACAACAACAATACAAGTATGGCAGCCTCTCCTATATTTTTTCAACTATTAAAATGTTAAATGGACTGTCGATCGTGTTAAATTGTGACCACGCCTAAACGAACGGCCTCGTTTGTAGCACGACTTCTGTTATCACAAACTGCTATTTGAATCTGTACTATTAAATCTAAATATTAATCTTAACAACCATTTCGTATACCAGCTACTGTGGGATTAATTACTATCATTACTAAAACATATTTCCTAATAGATATTATTTATAATCCTGATAAGACCAGTTTTGGTTTGTTTTTATTGGAACGAGAAAACTTATTTATTACAATACTATTTTTACGAAATTTCAATTTTTGACTTTAACTCTAAAGCTCCAGCATATGCTGAGCTTTGTGAGCATTTTCACCAAAATAAATTAAAATGAAATACATATTTCAGCAGCTCTATACTTTGAAGCATTATAAGATTTGATACCAGCATATCCTCGAATAGCCTATAGAGGAGTGAATATCGCTTTAAGATAAATTAATCTTCTGGAACCCGTTTTTGAATATATCAATGTCTGAACCGTTCAAAAGGAATTACCTATGTGTTGCTTTATGCAAAGCGAATGTAACTGGAATAAGATGTGTGCTTTAATAACTTGTATACATGACAGATCTGATGATATTTTATTAGGTACATGATGTTTTGACATTCAATAATGATTTGATTTTGAGGTTGAACAAGACCTAGTGAAATGGCTATTAAAACGGATCAGTTTAACTTTTTAGGTGTCTTCTCAATTTTATTTAAGTACCTAGGTACTTACTAGGCATCTTACTAAAATAAAAATATTTTACTCATTGAATTAATATACATGATTCATGAATGACTTCTTTATCTTTTAAACCATTGTTAAATGTTGCAGCTATCATAAGTAAATATTTTTATTTGGAAGGATTACAAGAAATTATGTGAAGGATTTTAAATCCTTGTTAAAATTTGAAACCACATTGAAAAAATACAAAAATGCATTTCGAGTATACTAAAGGGATGTAGATTTAACATTTTTAAATAATAAAACATTTGAAGCGGTGGCATTCGGATTGTCGAAGCCATTACGCCTGAACAAGTCCGCGGTAGTATTTCAGAGGGAACATTCTACATTTTCCAGATCCTAGACCTTTTAGCATACCAAAACAGGCGGTAAATTGTCGCGAGATACTCCTGTAGACGTCCACGGTCGGAATTCACGTAGTGTTGCCAACTATTTCAAATATTTCTCCCTCAATATATTATGTTAATCTTTAATTCGCTTGGATTTTTGTAACATTCCTATAATAGAAAAAAAGTCGATTTATTATTAGAGATCAACTACGAAAACATGGCGCGCCCCTCCAAAATTCAAGACGTTTGAAGTGCGTTGTCTTGTGCGGTAGGCTAGTTATGATTAGTTATCCAACAAATCTTGGCAATAAGTGACATTAACTGAAATATTACGTGTACTGTGATTGGTTGAATACTTACTACATACAAACTCTTTCATAAGGATGTGACTGCACACATTGAAACAGTCATTTGAAGGGGCGTGACCAGTTATCGTAGTTGATCTCTACCTATGTTTCCTAAAGTTCTTCGGGGCTTAAAATTAGCATTGGTCGTTATATTAGATATTATATAGTTTATGAGAGTCATATAAAAGCCATACAAAATATAACATAAAACATTATTCCTACTAATAAAATCTCTATGAACCTTTTTTCCATGTAGGGCAAAACCCGAAGACGGTGACACTGCTGGCGGGAGTTCTATAGATACAGAAAATGGGGAACTCAGATTATGTTCTTGTAAAGCCATTCAGGTGTCGTTCTCTCAACAAGGAAGTGGAGTAGTTAGGGATTCGCCGGTTCTGGCTCACTGCCTCAGTGTAGGGAAAAATGGGTTTTCGATGAAGTTTGGTGTCAAAATAGGGGTTTTCAACTATGCCCGATCGATATATGCGATCCGTTACTGCGTATTTGCACTAGTTCCAAAGTTATCTTTTGTGTTTAATCCTCATTATCTACTATCTCCACGCTCCATTGCTCCTTAATAATTACAATGGCTACTTATTGCATTGTTATGCTCGCCTCGGTGTGCTATTGTTCTGACTATCAGCTTATCGCTTACGTCACCTCACTTTCTTATAGGAGATTTATACTCGCGTCTCGTGGATCGGCTCGCGGCGCGTCTTGCAGCTCGCGTCCCCCTCGAGCTCCTTTGAATACCGCTCCCGATGGGAGCCCTACAAGCCGCGAACCACGCCGCGAGACGAGTCGCAAGCTCGAGTTTACACACGGCTCGTGGGGAGTCTCGCGGCGGCTCAATCATGTATTACAAGATCTTAAATAAATAAAACTTTGCAAATTTTTCATTACGTATATTTTATTTCATTAAAACATGTATTGCGCGTGCGAGTATAAATCATGTACTTATTACAAGATTTTAAATAAATATGAATGATAATTAACTAACTAATGAATTATTGCAAATTAAAAGTCATAATTAATTATGTAGGTCACCCGATCATTCGATGGACTTCGTAAATACACGACAACGCGGTGCGCAAACTGAGTCTTTTAGATTTTAAATAAATATGAATGATAATTAACTAATGAATTATTGCAAATTAAAAGTACCTACCTAATAATTAATTATGTAGATCACCCGATCATTCGATGGACTTCGTAAACACACGACGACGCGGTGCGCAAACTGAGTCTTTTTTTAACAATATAATTAAAGCTAAGGTTAAAATAAAACTTTGGTTTACTTTCAAACAAATGATTTATTTCGTATTACATACCATACTTCATAAAACAAGATTCAAACATTTTATTCAAAAACATATCATTTTTAAGTGTGTCACTACCAAATTCAGTCTGAAACTCTGACAATGACTTGTTATGAAACTTGTATAACAAGTACATTAAACAGTACTCTCCACACACAGAAGTCCAATCATTTTGTAGCCTGATAGTATTATAACGCCATTTCCTTGCATTTCTATTCAAAAACATTTTGTGCATTCCCGTAGGGAAGCGATCATATGTATCAAAATATTCACCGATGCCATGTTTGTCTATGTGAATAGCTACCCAGTGAGATCCTGGTTTTGAGTCCGGGTCCAAATTGCTTATAAGATATGTAGGAGTCGTTATATGCATTGGCAATCGATTCGCGGCATATATGCTATTTTTTAGACTAGGATGAATCTTTTTTAAGTATGATTTTAGTCGTAAAGTATCCATAGTCCGTTAAAAAAAGACTTATTCATTCACTCTATTCTTTTTTAACATGCAATTGACTGGGGTTTTTAATAAAAGTGAAAGCACAATTTTACAATAATCATTTATTTGCACATTAAAACATATTACAGATTAAGAACTTAATAATACTTAGAAAGATAATACAATATTTATTTCTTAGCTACTATAGTCAACGTTTACATTTCGATTTTTATCTATTTCAATAACATTATCAAATTCTGCATAGACGACGCAATTTATCGTTTGAGTTAGAACAGATTCAAAGCGAACTTCTAATCTAACACTACCATGTCTAATAAGATTCCAATGACCAGAAGAATTGGCTGATAAATCAGGCGTGAGATCAAATGCTAACAAACAATAACCTTTCGAATACTTATCGTGAGATATACCATTCCCTTCGTTAAGAAAATGTATTCCTGTTCCTGAGAATAATGTATGATAGGTTGCAGTGAAAATATTATTTTCGAAAGATGGTTGTAAAGCTTTTGAAGGAATTTGCTGACCGTCAATATATAAACAAAAGGAACTCATTTTATAATTCTCAAAATTGAACGGATTTTTAGACAAACAACCATTAAATGCTGAATTATTTACAAATCCAACTATACATCTCTTAGGTACTTGACCCAAAAATATATTGTCTAATGTCTTGCCCTGAACCCCTGACGGTATCGTTAGAACTTTTACTTCGGCTCAAGTTATTGGATATTTTGCAGTTGTGGTGGCTAAAACTTTTTGATGAGCAAGTAAGACGGAAGGGTTAATTTTTGTCCTTCGAACAAGGAGAGTCGCATCTGTAATGTTTATTTTGTATTTAACGTCATCTGTTGGAGCCATGAGGTTAAATGATTCCCGTGACCTAACCAATTTAATATTCATGTCAACACCATTAATTAAAAACTTTGATTGATTGAATATGTCACCATGGAGATGTCCTATCATTTCAACTTCCTTACTTTCTGAAACTAATTTTTGTCTTGTAGTAAAACCTGATTTTTTTTCATCGGTTGAATCCATTTACCAGCAGCATCTTCATACCAAAGACCACAAGTCAAATGAAATTGTTTGGCGTCGGGTGAATAATTCAAAAGAGTTTCAATGTATGCTCGATAAGCATATGTATTGTTTGGAGGTGAAACTAATTTTTGATTCAAATAAACATCGAGTTGACTAAAAACTGAATGAAGCCAATTGTTTACAGGTGCTACAACAGTTGAAGCTGTCAATTTTGAAGAATATTCGTTTAATACTTTCGCTTTTAAATGAATGAGTGTATGGGATAAGTCTATATAGTCATCGCCAGTTCCAGGAACTTGAAATTCTATGGGTCCATCGTCGGCTAAAGATGATATTGGTTTGTAGTGCACCCACATTCCTCTTTCGATGCTTGTTTGTGTTGATGGTAAAGCAAATAAATCTAATTAAGACTTTATACATTCACAAGAGTGACTAAATAAGAAAGACATTGTTTTTAAATTTATGAAAATATATCTCCTTGATATTGACGAGTTAACTTTCTTTTCTTAACACCTCTTCCTTTAGCACTCGATGAAGGAATGACTGCTCCAAGACATTTTCTTTTAGTTATATAGCCTGTACCAGACATATTTAATTTATCAATTTTTTGATCTGCCCTCCTTTTCAAATTTGAACTAATTTCCTTAAGTCGTGATTTTACTGATTCATCCATGGGTCGTACCTTCGCCATATCAGATAGGAATCCAACACCCGCACTCAAAGCTTCTTTTCCTATTGCTTTAGCACCACTCGAAAGCAAAAATAGGACGGATCGAAACAAACCTTCTAAAAAGCTTCCAACACCATGACCACGTTGATAAGGAACTCCTTTATATATTACACCTATTCCAGAACCAGCTTGATGAGTATAATAATTTTCATATGGGCAATTTATAATATTATTGTGATGATGCATTATAACTTATAACTTTCTGAAGTGCAGTTTAATACACGCTGTTCCAAACTGGAATGGTATCTTTTGACCAGTGCTTGATCTTATATCTATTTCAATTGTATCAAATTCTCTGCGCACGACTAGTAAGTAGTGAGGGGGAGAAAACACATGCATCTTATTTGCTCCATATATATATTTTGAAGGGTCTAGTGATATAATTCTAAGTAAAGAGGTCATTACATCTCCAACAATCTGTGGTTCCACTATATCACAATAAACAAAGAGTTGTGATGGAAGTCCCAGATGTAAGTTTGCAGGGCGTTTGCCAAACGTTTTTTCTACCAAATTCCTATTAGGCTCAAACCCTAATTGTATGCCTAACTTAGGTGACAATGTTAAGGACTTCAATGAATCATCTGCGATTGTCACAGATACAAACTTAGATATTTCATCGTAATGAAAGGTAATATTTTCTCTCATATTATTTAAAGCTTTTAAAATGTGATTAATATTATCATAGTTGGTTGCAGGAATGTGTTTTTTGTAGTGAACAATAGAAGGATATTTTTCACTAAGCATTATCATATTCTTAGAAATATAGACTATGTTTTCTTGTTCTTGAACAGTAAACATTGTACACGGATATTGAAATTCAACAACACCGACAACCCATTCTCCTTCTAATTTAATTGATTTTGGTAATTTTGTTGAAAACTTTGTTGTCATATTATCTGGAAAATATTGTATTGAACTGTTGCTCAGTAACGTTAGATAAAAACTTCCTTTCATTATATCTGTTTTAAATGAGATGCCAAAATCCAACTATTAAATTTATCAGAATAACCTTTCCACTTGACAAGCACTAGCCTTCTGCTACCAGAATATCGAGAAGTTATTATTTTATCTATTTTGTAATCTGAAGTTGGGCTAGGAGGTGTAATTTTTTGTAATTCTCGTTCATAAAAAGTACCTTCTATGTCTTCTTTTTGCAAATCCCTCGAGGTGTATACAACCCATGGTGATCTTGGGATGACACTCGAAATAGTAAAGATTTCATCGCTCCAATTTGATTCATATCCCTTTTGGAATATATGTTTATATTTTATGATTCTAACATAATCACCGACGTGAAACTTTGGTAAGAAGGTATCTTGTGGTGACTTTTTATTTTCTCGAGCATACAAATTATTCCAAATAGTCATAATGTTACTAGAACTTACATCACATGGAGACATTTTAATACTTGAATGAAAACTATGGTTATATGCATATAATAGATCTTGTAATATATCTATATATCTGTATGTATTTTCATATGTAAAATAGCGCCACATTTTTGACTTAAGTGTTCTTTGAAATCTTTCTACAATACTAGCCTTAATGTCAGGATTATTTGTCGTGTAATAATTTATATTTTTACACTAAAAATATTGACGAACATCTTTAGAAACAAACTCAGTACCCTTATCAGACTGTAAGTGGGTAGGGACAATATTAGCTTCCTCAAAAATACTCTCAAAACAAGTTTTGGTTGTCAAAGAATTTTTATTTTTCATGGGTCTAGCATAAGCATACTTACTAAATACATCAATAACACACAATATAAAATTATAGCCATCATTATATTTACTATATGTTCTCATGTCACTTAAATCTGCTTGCCACAGATAATTAATATCAGATATAATATATTTGTTTCGTGGAAACTTTTTATAAACCGGTTTGTGAAGTGTGTATGTTTTTTGAGATTGTAACCATTTCTTGACTTCATTTTTATTCATTTTACCTGCCATTGCTTTTGCAAGTTTTTCAATACTGCTATAACCTGCAGGGTGTGATGCATCATAATAAATATTGTGAATCTCTAGTAGGGGTCCATTTTTCTCAATCTATTTTCTTTTTTATTTTTCTTAGATACTTGTGTTCAGGTGTAGGTGTAGAATATTCTTCGTCACCTGATGTTTCTTCAAAAGATTTCACTCGAAGTTGATTAATATACTATTCTCTTTGGATTACCAATATAAGTAAGGGGTACTTTTATGTCCTTCAAAGCTTTAGCAAATTTTTCCCAGCCTATCACTTTTTTTTAATGGTCTTAAAGAATCATTGACTAAATCTATAATATTGCTGCCAGTTATTTTATTATATCCACGAGAACTGTACCATCATCATCCCAGTGTACTTTGTTTTGTCTTGACAATAAGAAATCTAACAATGACTCACCTTTTTTAATGTAAGATTTAGGTATTAAACTTAATATTTGTTGTTTGGAGTATATACATTTATCTTGAATAATAACACTTTCTTTGGGCTCAACTTCCTTATTCAATGTCTGATCAACAATAGGATCCTTATTGTTTGAATCACTACTTTTATCGTAGTGTTCTTTTTTCAAAAGTGTTTCAGGTAAATCATTATTTAAAGTTATTATTGGAAGTTGATAAGGTTGGCGATCCTCAGCAGTGAAGTGCAAAGACCTTTGTAATGTTTGTAAGTTTAAAATCCATTTTTTTTGTGTCATCATCTTTACTGTCAGGAATATTTTGCATTTTAGTATCTAATCGTGATTTAGGATTTTCGTGACTCTCATTCCTTCCATTTATTTTATCAATCAAACTTGGTTCGATCAGTAACATTAATTTCATAGTGTGTTCCATTTTAGACAAGACCACTGACTAACCCACTTAATATAGAACCTAAAATGATAGGTAGAAATGCACCACCTTTTTGAACAATTATGTTTTTTCTTACTTTGGTTGTGGTCTTACGAACAAGTTTGCGGAGTGTCTGTATATATAGTTTTAAAGATTTTTTATCCTTTTCCTTTAATGGCACTTTCCCTTGTAGCACATTATGAATACATTCACATATACAATTGATTTCATCTTCATCACATGATTTTAATAAAGATTTTTGATACTTTGGTTTTAGTGTTTGCAAAGGTCTTTATGTGTCTTTAACCTTCCAAGCATTATTTGTAAATGATATGACTTTGTTAGTTCTTGTTGTATTTAAACCCTCTTTTCGGTACATAAACTGAACAGTTTTTGTCAGCGGGGAATACATTAGTCTTAAAACGAAACATGTCATTGGTATTTTGTTTAAGATCTATCATTAAATAGCCATGTGCCTCTGTTGTAGCATCTTTATAAGGTTCTTGAACAAATTTTACATTATCTGGTGAAACTTGACGTGCTAAATATCGAATTTGAGTTTTGTCACGAGGGTTCTTAAAATAAATTATATAACTCGAATTTAGAGAAATATCTCTTTGACCTTTTCCCTGATGAAAAAGATTTTGAGTTATATAAAATACGCTTAAATTTCTATGGTGACTACCTTTTGTAAATATATCTACAATCCGACCATCAGATTCTCTCATGAGATCATCTATTATAATCAAATTAGCCTCTTTACCATCAAACATGTTTAAGTCAGGTAATCCTTGAAAGTAGTTAACATTTTTTAAATTGTATAATGGTTGCATTTCATCAAAACACCACGTTACTTGAGCAAAAGATGCGTCACATATTTCTTCCATATAATTAATAAATTTTGTAACAAAATTTGATTTTCCACAACCACTAGGCCCCGCAACTATTGCAGTGAATGGATGAATAAAATGTTTCATTTTTTTTTCTTTACTTGTGTATTAGACGGAATACAAGAAAACAATGATTTTTTTGCGTTTTTAAAACTGTTTTATTAGTTCTTAAACTAAGCATTACAATAAATAGAGGTAAGAAAACATAGTAAATACTTCTAAAAAGAAAAAAAATACATTAAAATCATAAAATTAAATCACAAAATAAAATACAAATAACAAAAAAAATATATTTTAAAGTTGTGCTTTCATTTTTATTCAAAACACCAGTCAATTGCATGTTAAATAAGAATATCTTATCTTATTTATTTCACTTGCGTGTGAATCGTATAATATAACATTGCAAATTGCATAACAATGCAATAAGTAGCCATTGTAATTATCAAGGAACAATGGAGCATGGAGATAGTAGATAATGAGGGTTAAACACAAAAGATAACTTTGGAACTAGTGCAAATACGCAGAAACGGATCGCATGTATCGATCGGGCATAGTTGGAAACCCCTATTTTGACACTTTTTTTTTTTTTTTTAGGCGAAAGTTCATCGAAAAACCCATTTTTCCTACACTGAAGCAGTGAGACAAAACCGGCGAATCCCTAACAACTACTAAGTGGTCATTCCGAAATCAAGTGAGACTATTTGGAGCAGATAAAATATGTTTGCGATATTTACTGTTGTTGTAAGCGTATATGGCTTTGGTTGCTCGAGAATCGAGATTACTAAAATAATCAGAAGGGTGAACATGAGTTACTTACTGTAACTAAGTTACAAACATAGAGAAATATAATACACTACAAGCCAAGCCGTAGTCGTTAAAGAACATCAAAATATGACAAATGTATGGGAGCTTTCAAAAATTCTATTCACGTATACGTGGCTCAAAATCACCAAGGTGCAGAATTGGCTTTGCCAGAAAATTACTTCTTAAATCTTAAGTTTAATTAGAAAATAAAGTTACTAAATTACTTAGACTAACTTGTTTTGAGTGTACATCAAACAATACAATCTATAAATAAAGTGCATTTTAAAATATATCAATATACATGCATAGAAAGTCAACTCGGGAACGTGTCTTATTGTACGATCTTCAACAAAAACTTCAAAATAATTGTGAAAAATTTGAGCTATTTAACACCTGTAATTACTTAAAATATCGTAATTTTTATGCAGAATCTAATTTTTAAAAAGTATACTAAAAATATATTTATTTTTAATTATAAAAATGCAAAAATAGTTTGTCCCATAGTGCACAAGTCATTTTAGTGAACGCATCTATAATCGAATAAAAAAAAAATTTAGTGAACGCAGCCATAGAGTAGCAAACGTCAGTACAAAAAAAACCTATAACAAAACCGGCGGTCAGTGCATTTCTCGTCAAATAAATAAGAAATAAGTGGTAAGTACCTTTCAATTAATAATTCATGGAGCGTACATTAATAGTCCGTCAATTCGGGAACACGTTTATTACTTTTAATTATTGATGAAAGTTTGTTTTACGACACAAAATAACAATGTAATTTTAAATATTTTACTATTGACAAACTCAGGCCCCATTTAAGATGGCCGCCGTATAACAAAAAAGCGCGTTTATTTAAAATCGTCATTCCGTGAACGGTCATTACGGAAACGTTCCCGGACATGATGACACGTTCCCGAAATGATGGTTACGTTCTCGGAATGATGATTTAATGATTCCAAAGGCGATTAATTTACAATGTTTTAATAATTTATATTACAATTTCGTTTTTTTTTTATAACAGCATTATGGCGACTCCGGATAGAGAAAAAAATAAGAAAAAACTTAAAAAAAAACTTAAACAGGATAGTGCAGCATATCTACGTCAAAGAGAAAAAGCAAATGCTAGAAAAATAAAGTTTTTGGATAATATGACTGTAGAACAAAGAGAAAGCAAAAGAGCGAAGGACAAAGAATATTATAAAAAGAAAAAGGCAGAAAAGAAAGTGAAGAGAGTTGCTGATATGACCGAACGAGACAAGCGAAAGCAAAGAAAATGTTGGAAAAATGCATCAAAAAAATACAGGGAAAAGAAAAAGGGTTTAGCAAATATAATAAGTAATACGCCACCAGAAACAGATGACGACTTAGTCGCGGTACCTCCAGAGAGAAGACAAGTAGAGAGAAGACAAGTAAGTAGAAAAACCGTACGAAGGATAGGGCGCAAGCATACAGAAAAATTAAAAAGCAGGAAGAAACTATAGTTAAAATGAAGCGGAAAATTCAATCTTTAAAGAAAAAACTACAAAGAAAAGATGCAAATAGGAAAACTGTACCAAGTCCCGTAAGAAATATTGATGCCTTAATTGAAGATATTCAAGTACCTCCTGAAGTACGCAAACGACTTATATATAGCGAAGTATTGACTACTCAATTGCAAGAAAACGCTGATGCTTTTCCGAAAAATTCAAAAGAGAGATAACTATGAATATTATAGAAGTTCCACTACACTGATTGTTATTTGTAACACACCAAAAGACTAACTTAATACTAATAACTAATAATAAGAATTTATTATTAAGAGTGATTTTTCTTGTGCAAACAAATAAATATATTTCTTATTTAAACCGTTGTATGCTATAGTTCAAACATTTCCTTACTTTACCTTAATATAACATCAATATCGTCATTCCGCCAGCATGTTTGTCATTATGGGAACGGTTGATCATTTCCGGGAACATCACAAAATTTTAATAAAATATGTAAAACTGTAGGTATTATTAAAATAATAACCATTTATTACATAAACAAACTTTCATTCTATTCATCTAATGTTAATTCCATTGTAAACGTTTTGTACAGTAAGAAATTTCTTGAATTTTATGCACGGTAGAAGCAATTTGTTTCATTTTTTGACGTATTTTGCTAGCAGAAGTTTTTTGTATCTTTTGTTTTCATTATTGATTATATAATATAGATATATTTTATACCAATGCTATTTGACAACGCTCAAATTATGTGTTATTTTTATTTTTGAGCATTTTATCCAACTTAGAAAAACGTTCCCGAAATGATAGTTTTCTGCTACATGTCTATTAAAAAGCAATACTACACAAGAAATACAGAATTCTGTGCGCTGCCCTATCAAAGTTTATTAATATATAAGTTTTGCGACAATATAAGCCAAGAATCATCATTATAACTTGCATTATTTTTTTCAATAAAACTGATTTTGAAATTCGCAACCTTGGTGATTTTGAGCCACGTACGTACAAGGAGTACGTAAGGAGTAAGGAGTATTATGTCATAACATGACATTATGATCCTTTTTTCCTTATAGCGGCTGATCCTGTGTGTGAAACATGCAAATAATATATAAATTTATCCATGCAAATATTAAAATATATAAATGATCAAGGATATTTTTTGAAAATCTGCCGTCAAAATTTGCCATCAGATCCTGGTAGACCTATAGGTACTTTATTACATAGCTACTGCATAATAATAAGGTTGTATACGGTGTTTATTCAACCGACAAGTTGACATTTGAAACACAAATTATATCATCATTGTTCATCGGGATATTCACCTTATTCTCCAATATGTAAAGCCTAGTTCACAATACATTCTTAAAGTAGTATTGACTTTAAGCGATAACTTTTCCGAATGCGTTTACAGGAAAAATATGGGTACGAAAAAGTTCGCAAAGCTCTACAGAAAATTACCATAAAATAGAATTCACTTAAAATGTTGAAAATTCTTATGTTTTTTGTTAAACGAGCACGCGTTAAAAAAGAACTTTATACACAATTAACTATATGTCTACCAGAATCTGATGGCAAAAGGTGCGAACGTAAATTGACTCTAGCAATACCGGGGTAATTGGAATAAAACATTTTGGTCCTTTTTTCCTTATAGCGGTTAATTCTGTGTGTGAAACATGCAAATAGTTATATGAATTTATCCAATGATCAAGGATATTTTTTGAAAATCTGCTGTCAAAATTTGCCATCAGATTCTGGTAGACCTATAATAAGATCAAATTCCATTAACTGATTTTAGAAATCAAAACATATAAAGTGAGTTATACTATTTGCAATGTTTCGTGCACAAAATTTATATCCAAATATTACAACTGACAAAGCTTTTACCTCCAAATCCTGATACAGCTCTCTACAGGTTGGGCTCCCGCATCAGTGTGAGCGAGCCCTAAGGCGAGGCATCTTGAAGATTTGCGGTAGGTCCCCGATGGATTTAATATTCCATCGACCATCACTGTGTCGGCACGTGCCGACTACTACCATCATTATCACGATACCTAGCATTCACAAAGACAGTACTAGGTAACTTTAAGAAATGTTTTACAGTTGCCACTAAATCTACTAATGGTACGGGAGCCCTAGATTTTTTTTTTTTTATTACTAACCAGCTGATTTTTTGTAAGTAGCTTCATTTCGATAAGACGAACAACATTTGTATCTGCGAAAAATCTTGAAAGTGGTAGCTAACAGAGATTGAATTTGGAAAGGATTTCATACTTTAATGGTCCTAAAATGTGGATTGTTCTAATATTTGTAGTACACTAATACTTTTAAATTATAACTATTAACCTATCAATACACAAAAAATCAGCTTGTTAGGGTTCCGTTTTAGGGTTCAGTAGTCAACCAAGTTCTGTTGATTACAGAACCCTATAACGGAACCCTAACGAGCTGATTTTTTGTATATTGATAGATTAATAGTCATATAATTTAAGAGTAACATTGTCCTACAAATAAAACAGTCCATATTTTAGGACCATCAAGTCAAAGTATGAAATCTTTTCTATCTCTGTTAGCTACCACTTTCGAGATTTTTCGCAAATAAAAATGTTGTTCGTCTTATCAAAATGAAGCTACTCAAAAAAATTTAGCTAGTAAGTAATAAAAAAAAATGTTCTAAGGCTCCCGTGCTTATAACTGAACTATTTATAGGACCTAAAATTCGTTTATGAGTCTTTGAGAAAAGTTTTTCTTTCATACTTTAAGCTGGACTTAAAAGTTAAAAAAGTATACGAAATATTATGTAAAAATGTTCCCAAGGTTGACCTTTATGGTAGAATTCGGTACATGAATAACGTCCCAAGTCCCAACAGCCAACTCCCAAGATATGAAAAGTCAACGATCGCTTATCACGAGCATTTGAATTCCATGGGTAAGAATGATTTGAATCTTTGAAAGCTACGGCACTGGTCGGTGCAGTGTTAACATTATTCAATCCCTACTAATATTATGAATGCGAAAGTGTGTATTGTCTGTCGGTCTGCTACCTCTTCACGCCTAAACCGCTGAACCGATTTTGTTGAAATTTGGTACGGAAATACTTTAAAGCCCTTATATAAGTAACCTTTGTCCTTATTCGGATTTTGGAATTTTGGAGTTTAGTTACCGTAAGATATTAATAATTATTGTATATTCTATGGTTTAGTACTAAAAGATAAAAACTATTCGGTTCCAAAAAAACTTACGATTTGCGAGTGCGATGAAAGAAAAAACTTTTTTGTATTCCAAATGATCATTGTCTTTGAGGGCGCTGGTCCAGCGACTCATTGTTATAATAAGAACAGGAAACTCTGCTATTGTTTTATGTTGTGTGTATGATATTGGCTCTACCAAGAAATGCGTGCGGTCGGCGGCGAAAAAACGCCCACCTGTACGAGTACGCAGAATGATTTTAAATTTTCATCTTTCATACCAATGTGATTGTCAAATCAACATTATCATCCTTATAATCAAAGTTATTATCAATGTATCATTTAGTTTTTCTTTCTTTCGAATTCTGTACATTATTATTTTTAACAAAAAATTAAAACCGACTTCTAAGGTAAAAACAATAAGTAATAATATGAACTAAAAAGTATTAAATAATTCTTACTCTTTAATAGTGCCTCTTTCAGAATTCGTCTAAATCTCAACTATTTCTGTACATACTATAGTCTTCATTTGAAGTCGGTACCAGCTAATTTAATCGTGAGTTAATCAGTCAATGTCAGAATATAATATGAAACTTTTGGGACTGGTAAAAGATGTAGATATATAATTTTTCTTCGGCTAAAACTCAACTATTTCTACTAACTATTTGAAACATTTGTAACTGGCACCGACTTCAAAATTATGAAGATTGAGTACAGAAATAGTTGAGTTTTAGCCGAATTCGGAAAAAGACACCATGAGATAGGAAAAATTATTTAATACTTTTTAGTTCATATTATAAGGATGTTATTATTGTTTTTACCTTGGAAGTCGGTTTTAATTTTTTGTTAAAAATAATAATTTCACTCTTTTTAGTTACCTAGTAAAATCATCGCGTACTATACGTAGATAAGGGCCGATTCACACCGAATGGCAGAGGCGAGGCGAGCAGTTTCAGTGTCATATGATTTTAAACTTTATCTTCATTATTGTAATACATAGTATCGCTTGAGAAATCGACGAAGCCGGCGGCCGCAAGAGGCCACGAGCGTCCACGGGCGGCCGTAGATTTCTCAAGCGATACTATGTATTACAACAATAAAGATAAAGTTTAAAATCATGTGACACTGAAACTGCTCGCTTCGCCTCCGCCATTCCGGTGTGAATCGGCCCTAATACACCTGTATATTATTCTACGTATCTTATTACAATTTGTTAACAGTCACACTTACAAAATATAATATCAGCTGCAGATAATTTTAAACAATACATTTAAAAAAATCGAAGTGGACACGTGCTAGGGCCGCGCCAAACCGGAATTTTAGCAGAGGCGAGGCTTTCAGTGTCATATGATGTTAAACTTTATCTTTATTATTGTTATACATAGTATCGCTTGAGAAGTCTACGGCCGCTCGTGGCCGCGATTGGTAAGTGTGACAGATGTGCACTCTAGCATGTTACTTGTATTATCGAAGCAACTTACTTCTCAGAAGTAATGTCAAATGTGTGCCTTACGCTCTGGAGATAAGGTTAAATATTTTGTTATGTTCAATTTTGGTGACATTGGTGACCCTGACGTGGTAAAGATGATGATGATAAATGTATTTTGTATAGTAGCATGTGCTTTCAGTTCGTAAAACAGCGCCTAAGCCCCCAAACTTGTATCTATAAGGAATCCGGAGTTCTCTTAGTATCTTCGGAACCATAGTATATCTTGGTGCAGAATCTTGCGTTTTGGTAGCATATGCTTAGGATGCCTCTCACAAAACCAAAATCACCATATGTTTCCAAATAAATTTTGAGGAGTTCCCTCGATTACTCATGGATCCCATCATCAGGTCACCACTTTTGTGAACATGGTACCAAATTGGAGTAAAACCTAATACAACAAAACAAAAAAATTCGAAAATCGGTTCACAAACGGCGGAGTAATCGTTGAACATACAAAAAAAATCCACAGCCGAACATATAACCTCCTCGTTTTTTGGAAGTCGGTTAAAAACACGAGGTACTAAATTATTCTTAAAGACTTTTCTGACGAATACTCAAGCATTTTTTTAAGAGGATATAATGAAACAAAAGCATAGTAAATGTTATATTTGTTTATTTGATAAACAACTTAGATTACAACAAAGAGACAACATTTTTACAAGAAGACTTTAAATATAAAATGTAGTAAATCTATAAACAACTATAATATACAGTTTAATACAACCTAATATCACAGTACATAAACATTATGTTACAGTTAGGCACTTGAAGCGAGAGGAAGATCATGGTTTAAACCAAATTTTTATTGCAAAGTTTAAGGCGTTTAAAATAAAAAATAATAATAAATAAAAACATAGTTAGTCCCTAAAATAAAAAAAATGGACACAAAATTGATAGAAAAACAGTGGTAAAGAATATATGTAATTAATATAAATAAAAATCAAAGAATATAGCAACTTTTAGCATCGAGTTAAAATGTTATACGGATTCAAAACTTACGAAAGTTTTGGAAAGAGTATTATTGGACATTGAGATCATTTTAAAAATAATAATCTAAACGCATCGATGCTAAAAATTTTGTTCATTTGTGTATAGAAAACAGTACTAGTCACTAATTTTACTCTGAAGAAATAAGTTGAAAAGTTTGGTAATTATAACAAAACACCACTCTCTTATCACGAATTCACACTCAGACATCCCGTATTGTCTTCCAAATCCAAAGACTCATTTAGAATCACAACCGAAACTATTTTTGTTCTCAAAAGTATCTTTGAATAATGCTCAACTATATTATGTTGAACGTAGCTCTTAGGTGCTTGTCGCACAATGGCTGTGCTACCTCGGGCAAAACTTAAACTGGGGAAACAGGTAACAATGCAATGAGAGAAATCTGAAACAAATAATATTATCATTTAGTAAATTATTGTCACTTCCAACATAAAAATACAGTTTATAAAAAGTAAAAAAAGATTATCAAAATTAAAATAACTCTTTTATAAACAGAGTCTTAAATAAGAGCCAAATGTCAAACAAATCAAGGATTTGTTTAAATTAATAATAAATCATAATATAGCATCAAAGCTAACACAAAAGTTTATAAATCAGAAAGAGAATAGACACTAATAAATTGTTGATATAAAACAAGTCCATTTTGTTAAAGGTTATTTTAGGACGTCGCAATAAATCGTCGGGATAGCCATTAGGATGGTGAGAATTTATTTTTAATATAGCACAGCAATAAAAATCATCAGATTCCCAAAAATTCCAGTCCACCCGATATTATTCTACCGCATAGAAGTGTTAACTATCATTTTATTGCCATAGAAGGTGTAACTTACAATCTGTTAATTTATTAAGATGCGACAGAAGGTATTAGTTACATTTTGATTTTAATCCCTTTGGTATTCTGTATTATATAAAAAATGATCTTGATGAAATTTCTAATTTATATTTCGGTAATTCTAGATTTGTGATAACATAATTTCTAGGCTTTCTTCTTGTTTCATTTATCACTACCAGTGGTGTTCCTAACGGCTATATTTTCATAGCGCGCTAGATGCTAGACGCTACATTTTTCAAACGCGCTATTTTTGACGCTACCTTATAACGAAGAAAAATCTCGATTCGTTCAAGCGCGCTAGTTTTGACGCTACGTTATAACTTATAACAGTTAAAACGAATGAAATCTCTATTCTTTCAAGCGCGCTAGTTTTGACGCTACGTTATAACGAATGATACGTTATAACGATCGATTGGACACGTTGTAAAGTTACCGACGTTATTGAATTCATTCGCTAATAATAATTATAACGCGGTGGGTGAGTTAATATAATATAACGTGTTTGTTAGATAACTTAGAATAATATAATCGTTTGAAGGGATTATTATTTATTTGGTTAATTTTATTACGTTTGAAATATTTAAATTAAAATGTTACAATATAATTGTATAATAATATTATATTGAAATTGAAAGGAATCGCTTTATATAAGTACAATTCTTTTTTTATAACTTATTTAAATGGTTTTTAATTTTTATTTTTTATTTTTTGGCAATATACTTAAATTATTTTTAGATCTTTATTAACATTTTATTTACTTACATTTAAAAATATAATAACGTATCCAGATTTAGAAAAAATACATTCACATGGAACGGAAGTTACCATTATATTACAGTACAGTGCTCTTCGGAGCAGGGATTATAAAACATTATAATTTACCTATGCACGCAACGCAACACTGAAAAAATTATGACAGCCGAATTCACCCGATTTGGGCCCGAACGATACGGCAACGAATCAACGAAAGTCGCGACTCGCGCGCGATCGGCAGCGCGATCGGCAGCGCGAGCGGCAGCGCGAGCGGCGCCGCGCTAGGTCAGTGACCGCGCGATACATTATAACGTAGCGTCTTGTGCATAGTTTTATAGCGCGCGCTATTCGTTGCGAAGAAATAGCGCGCTACTTTTTTACGTTATATTAACCACCACTAATCACTACCACCTACGATTATTATAACTATGATTGATAGCTGATGAAATATTGCTTTGTGGTATTTATAACATTTAGACATCAAAGACAATTCTCACCTGGTAGGGTCATATCGGGTGTCGAACCCAGGAACATTGACGACATTCCACTCGTCGTTGACTTTGGCGTAGCTGAAGGATATCTGATCCCGGAACGTTTCCGGCATCAACAGTTTCATCTGCTCAAGGTGTGAGTGGAATTCCGGGACTAGCGTCAAATTCTTCTTCATCATGTGCTCTAGAAGAAAAATTTTTATTCAAATGATATGAAAAAAACGCCATTTTAAGAATTATATTCTTAACAAAATGGGAATATTTTCTATCCTCGTGTTAAAAATATTCTTATGTGCCTTCATAATGCGTTTTAAATAAAGTGGTATTTATTTTCTAAATTGTTATAAAATTAGCACGACAAAATGTGCTACAAATATTAACAAAAATAAATAAAACAAAAAAACAATTCAAATGAAATATTATAATTATATGATTTTTAGAAAGTGAAAGACGAAAATTATTATCATAATGTCCATACGAGAGCCGGACTTGAACGTATAAGGATATCAAAACTTTAACAATGTAAGTTAACAGCGTCATAAATAAAAAGATAAGTAACGGCCATATAGAGAGGATATTAAAATATCTTGATTATTCAACCCGTTTAGGATTCGGCCGTTAAACTGACTTCTCAAGAAAATTAATGATAATGGAAAATTTATAAGTACAAAAATATATTGTGTGGGCATTCTATTGATCCTATTAATGGTTATCATCAATCAGATATGAAGTTGGACAAGTTTTTTCAATGATAGCTTATGTAGTTAACAGTTTTCTTACCTATTATAAATCCCATGGACACATCATCTGGAAGCCGTATGCCTTCGCATATACTAATAAATCTGCCACCACTGCAAAGAAAAAGAAAAGTTAAATCCAAGATACAAGCCCAACACGTTTCAACAATAATAACACTAATTATTGCCAAATATAATTTTCATTGTATTGCAGTACAATTACCTTGCAACAGACAACATTTTCAAGGCGAGACTTTTACTGACGCAGAAGCCGGCGCCACCGGTAGCGAACCAGAAGGAAAACATCAGCTGAAACAAAAGAGATGCTTAGAAATAGTTTACAGGAGCCAAATAAGAAAAAAATATTCTAAAAAATTGTTCTTAAGTTGCTACAGTATCCACAGACGAAAACATAAAATTAGTTTGGAATTTGTATCTTCAGATTTTATTACCTAATCACCTTATCATAAGCTGTAGATGATACAGTTCAGGCACAGTTCTGTAGGCAGTTATGAAAACCTATTCTTTGATCCATAAATGTATGAACAAAAATTTTTAAGTAGATAGCAAACATTAAAAAATTAAGTTTTGAATCATTCCTAGAATCTACAGATATTGAACTTCATTTTTTACTGTTACATGTAGCAGAACTTAGTAATTACCTTGTTGGTGGGTTTCTTGAATATCTTGACAGGTTCGTATATGCTGGTCCTGCCGAGGTACCAGTCCTCCAGGTGATTATATGTCTGCAGCACGCTGACGAGCCGGGGCACGTTCACGTAATTGTCGTCGTCGAAGTGACAGAACCACCTGAAAGTACTCACTGGTTAATTACAAGGTACAGGTTTCCCGGTAAAAAGGAATGAAGAAGTTAATCCTGACTAAGTAAAGAAGGCTGATAGGTATTATAATATTAAAGAAGTTCTTGAAATTGTTTAAATTGGTTATATTTAGTTAAATAGACGACCTCTGTGGCTCAATGGGTAGAGTGCGTGGCAGCTCAAGCCGGGGGTCGCGGGTTCGAATCCCGCCGACGGAACAAAAAGTTTTCAATGTTCCTGGGTCATGGATTTGTATTAAATGTGTGTATGATATAATAAAAATCTTAAATATATGTATAGTATATAAGTATTAAATATATTTGCGTTGTCTGGTACCTGTAACACAAGTCCTTCAGGTACTTAGCACGGGGCCAGACTGACTTGGTGTGAAGCGTCCATAGATATTATTATTATTATTATTATAAAGTTCTCTCTAAAGTCTAAAGCTGAAGGTAGTTTCATTGATTAAAATATATGAGAAAAAAGGGATTAAAGCTATGATATTTTGTAAGAGACACTTTAAAAACACATTTCATTAGAAATCCCTGTAGGTGGCACTATAAAGTAACAGCATCGACTATTATAGAAACACGAACTACAAGTAATATAAACTCGTCCAACGAAAACATGGTTCTGTTGGATTAAGAATGAGACAAGTGAAAAGCAAGAAGACCTGTCTTTTAGGATGTATCAGAAGTATATCAGATTACTTTAGTGCTAAAGTTGCACACTCATTGCACATAAAGAAATTGCAATGTAATTATACGCCCGTTACAGAAAAATGTAATAAAAGACACCTGCGTGTAAGATTGGAGATATTGTAATTGCACGTTAGGATACTCTGGTGGCTAATAATTATTGGGCCGATATAATTTACTGACATTACCCGCCATGAACGGGAGATGCGTTTGCGCAATGCGGAGCCACAAATTGCAAGATGGCGGACGACAAATGGCCACTGTCATTAGGGTTGATACTGAGATATTGGGGTAGTTATAATAATTAATATTGGAAGTTATTGAAGTCAGAGAATTGCATAGTATTTTTAATTACACAGTGCATAGTAATAAATAAAATAATATGTACTTAAGTAATAAATACACTAAATCTTCGGAAAATAATATATCTTCATTTGCCAGATGATACCAAGCTTAAGGAATTTTTTGTCTCTTAATTACTCTCGCATAACTTACTTCAATATGAAATGTTATATTTTATTTAAAGGATAAAAATATCCCTTTTGTAAGTTTTGATTTCAAAACGAATATTTTTAGTGATCTTGTTATGAACTTTAGTAGAAACATGCTAATATCTGAATTTTAAAAATTAGACCGTATAATTAAAAAGAAAAATATTAATTAAATGTGCCAACCCTATTATGTGGACGATGCAATATTAAATCATAAAATGGATCCAATTTCTGAATATCAAGTGGCGCGCTGTTTAAATATGGTACCTGTTCCGTGGACATTTTGTATAGCAGATTGAACATCGTTAACAGATGATTTTAGGCATTTTTAGGGTTGTTAATTTTTAATTGAATTGGAATATAATCTTGCAACTACTAGACATAGGTAGAGTTAACCTTAACCTAATCACATCAGAAAGCTGAGGGAGGAGAAGAAAATTTCTGTTGTGGTATCGCTGGACATAGAGGGGGCCTTCGATAGTGCTTGGTGGCCGGCCATAAAGGTTCGGTTGGCTGAAGTTGGGTGTCCGGGGAACCTGAGGCGGGTGTTCAGTAGCTACATGAGCGGAAGGAGTGTGAATGTCAGATATGCTGGTGTGGAAGTCAACAGGGGGACCGACAAGGGATGCGTACAGGGGTCCATCGGCGGATCTGTCCTGTGGAACCTCTTGTTGGACCCCCTGTTAAGAATGTTAGAGGAGATGGATGTTTTCGAACAGGCTTTCGCGGATGACATAGTGTTAGTCTTTGACGGAGAAACAGCACTAGAAATTGAGCTCAAAGCAAATAAAGTGCTAGATAGAATCAAGAAATGGGGGGAGCTAAACAAGCTGAAGTTCGCCCCCCATAAAACATGTGCCCTACTATCAACGCGTAAATTAAAACACGATACACCGCGGCTCGCTATGGGGGGCGTCGACCTCAAATATCACGACAGTATCAAAGTACTAGGCTTAGTTATAGATAAAGGCCTTACATTCAATGACCATGTGAGCAGTGTCTGTAAAAAGGCAATAGTAAGATATAAGCAGCTCGCAAAAGCTGCAAGAGTAGGTTGGGGGCTTAGCCCCCAAGTAGTTAAAATTATATACACAGCGGTCATAGAACCGACTATTTTATATGCATCAGCAGCGTGGGCACCCACCGTGGAAAAGATGGGGGTCCAAAAAAGGCTCAACTCCGTCCAACGAAGTTTTGCCCTGAAGATCTGCAAAGCATATCGGACCGTCTCCCTGAACTCTGCACTGCTGTTGGCTGGGATACTCCCTCTTGATCTCAGAATACTCGAAGCATCGAGACTTTATGAGATCAAGAAGGGAGTGTCGTACCCAGCATTGAGGGACAGGGAGGTGGAACGAATGGCTTCCGCGATTGAGGACCCACATCCGGCAGAGCAGGTAGAGCTGAGGTTCGGGATGGTAGATGAGGACTCGTATGCCGATGTGGTTAACAGCCACATCCATAGGATCTATACGGACGGCAGCAAGATTGAGGGTCAAGTCGGAGCCGCACTTTCCGTATGGAAGGGGGAGGCCGAGACGAAGGCCGTCAAGCTTGCTTTGTCGCCGTATTGCACCGTCTACCAGGCCGAACTTCTAGCGCTCCAAAGAGCAGTAAGTATAGCCTGCAAGAGTGGAATGGCAAAGGTCGGTATCCTTAGCGATTCCAGATCGGCTCTCCAGGCCATCACCCTTAGTTCTCCTCATCCCCTGGCAGTGCAAACAAGGGCGGCCCTCCGAAAAGCTGCATTGCAGAGGCGGGAGGTCTCCTTGTTTTGGATTAAGGCGCACGCAGGACTGAGGGGGAATGAGAGGGTTGACGAACTAGCCAAAGAGGCCGCGCTGAAATTGAGAAGGAAACCCGACTACGATCTGTGTCCTGTTTCATTCGTCAAGCGTATTTTAAGAGAGGATACGATTGAGGAATGGGACAGGAGATATGAGGTAGGAGGGACGGCCGGAGTCACGAAGCTCTTTTTCCCAAGTGCTGCTGCTGCATATAAAATAGTCAAAAAGATAGACATTACACCTTACACCACGCAGATACTGACCGGCCACGGCGGATTCGCCTTCTACTTGAACAGATTCAAGCTGAAGGAGGATCCGTCGTGTCTGTGTCAGCCCGGAGTCGAGGAGACGGTTCCTCACCTGCTACTCGAGTGTCCAATTTTTGCTAGCAATAGATATGATATTGAGCAAAAGTTGGGCACATCGATGACGGGTGAGAATCTGCCATCCATCCTGGGAGGGAAAAAGCGGGACATCTTCCTAGCTTTTTGCAGGAAGATCGTGGGTGTAGTTTATAAGAGAAATAGCAATATTATAATATGTGATACTAATTAGGTTCTATTGATAGGTTAACAGCTGTGATATTAGGATAGTTTTTGTATTGTGCCGCTATTTTATTGATTTATTTTTACTATTGACACTGTATTTAATTTTAGAAATTTTATTTGTAATATTAATTTGAATATTGTTTTGTGAATTAACGAGCCCTGATAATGTTAGGGGGAGGATATTATTAAAAAAAAAAAAAAAAAAAAAAAACCTTAACCTAATGTGTTACGAGATCGAATCTACATTCGTAGTATGAGAATGATTCAATAAAAGTTTTTAAAAGTATATTTTAACTGGATGTTCCGCGCGGCTTCGCCTGCGTTATTTAGGAATTTCATGCAATCGTACATTTTTCCGCAAAAAATAACCTATGTCCCTTCACGTGGTCTATTCTTCATGTTTGATAAATAACATAAAATTTGCTCCAGTAGTTCTTAAGATAATAAGCAATTTCATATAATTTCCCCCGTTTTTTTCACATTTTCCTCCATTTCTTCGATTCTATTAGTCTTAGCGTAATAAAAATATATAGCCTATAGCCTTTTTCGATAAATGGGCTATCTAACACTGAAAGAACTTTTCAAATCGGACCAGTAGTTCCTGAGCTTAGCGCGTTCAAACTATTACTAAATAAGCAATGATTTTCCTCTATTTCTTAGCTCCTAATAGTCTTAGCGATAAAATATAGCCTTATAGCCTTCCTCGATAAATGGGCTATCTAACACTGAAATAATTTTTCAAATCGGATCAGTAGTTCCTGAGATTAGCGCGTTCAAACAAACAAACTAACAAACTCTTCCGCTTTATAATATTAGTATAGATTATTATTATCAAAGTTGCATTTGATATATTGCCAAATTACAGTTCAAACTTTAAGCCATAAAGTTGTTAGCGGACAGCGGTACAGTCCTCGAGCGCCTAACTACCTGTGAAATTGGCTCAGTCATCGCAACCAGCCCCAACCTGGCGGCTGCCGGGTTTTTTACATCCTCATAATCCCCGTACACAGCTAATGGTTTTCGGAGAGCACGACCAATATTATCTTAGGCGCAATCATATTCAGGCGACGCAAACATTTCAATATTTTTGTTTAGAATTTCTTCATTTTTTCTCAGATTTCCGTTCCGAGGTGGGCGGCGGATGACTTGTATCAGAGCTCTCGCGGTCGAGTGTTTCCTAAATATTATTTTGGACGTAAACGGTATTTAATTGTGTATTTAGTACTTACGAGAACTTGAAATTACTTATTTTCATATAAGTGTCTCATAGTGGGAACTGAAGGCTGGTACTAGACATAACTTGGGTTATTATTTTTGCCGTTATCATAAAAGTTTTTTAAATGAAACATTGCTACATTTTCATCCTATATATTTTCATTTTCATTATAAGCTATTATTTTTAACAAAAAATTAAAACCAACTTCCAAGGTAAAAACAATATTAATAGCATCCTTATACATATTATAAGTATTATTACTAAAAAGTATTAAATAATTTTTCCTATCTAATATGTAGTGCCTCTTCCCGAATTCGGCTAAACCTCAACAATTTCTGTACTCAATCTTCATTATTCGACTGGTAGGTACTGTGTGAATTATCAATTTAAAAAATATTATAAATAGCTCATACTTACACAATAATAATTTTGAAATCACTTATAAAAATATGAAAACCATACTAAATCGAGATAAAAATGTGCAAGGTAGAACCTTAGAAGTGACCAAGTTTAGAAAATTGTGTAAGTAGGTACTCTGTCTACTCTTTCTTGACAAACTGTAAAATGTAGGTTTGTATATTTATTACTTTAAAATTGTTGTAGTATTTTTGTACTTTGTTTTATCTAAGGAGCCACCTTACCAGCAACAAGATAAACCTGTCAGGGTTTTTTGTTGCTGTATATTAAAATGTATCTTCTATATTATTTTGGTTAATAAAATAAATAAAATATTTTGAAGTCGGTGCCAGTTCCAAAAGTTTCAAATATTCTGTCAGAGAACAGAAGATTCATCTGGTACCGACTTCAAAATTATGAAGATTGAGTACAGAAATAGTTGAGGTTTAGCCGAATTCGGGAAAAGGCACTACATATTAGATAGGAAAAATTATTTAATACTTTTTAGTTCATATTATAAGAATACTATTAATATTGTTTTTACCTTGGAAGTCGGTTTTAATTTTTTGTTAAAAATAATAATTTCACTCTTTTTAGTTACCTAGTAGACCGTAAACCTACGAATAATAAAAACTAAGGAAGAGTAACTCCGTTAAAAAATATGCTCCAAAATACTTGTCAAAAAAGTGTACCTTAGGTTCACTTTTCATACATTTGCAATATGTAGGTGACCTTGAGCGGTATAAAGGCTGACGTTACATGACAGTTCGAATGGAACCAAATTTAAAACTGTATTAGTATGGGCGTTACGTTTCCTTAGGTTTTATTATTCGTAGCCGTAAACTGTTAGTGCACAAAATAACTGTAACTGTAACAAACTGTATAAAAAAATAGTTTCATATTGTCTTCACTAGATGTCACTGAGGCGCTTCTGTGTCGCGCTATCGCTTGTACGTAGAAGTTTTATATAGCTGTAGTTGTAACTTGTAACAAATTTTCGTTGTGTTGTTGAAAGTTTGTAAGCAACTGACAAGTGAGCTTGGTGTGAGCAGTGCAAATCGAGCAATGCGAGCAAATCATAATATTGAGTGGTAATTGATCTCGTATAATTGTTATTAAGTTGACCTCCGTCATAGTCTGCGAATTTATAAGTGGTCGTCGGTGGTACTGCGTATATTCTACGTATCTTATTACAATTTGTTAAGACTGTTAAGAGTCATACGGCATACCCCAAGGCCCAAATATCAGGTAGATAGATAAATTTAAACAATACATTTAAAAAAATCTAAGTGAACACGTGTTGCAAAAATCAAAATGCTCACAGCGCTGAGCAGGCATGCCGCATGCCCTGACATTCCGGTTAGAACTTGAATACGATGTTTAAGCAAGCGCCGCGCGGCGCGCGGCGACGCCGTTGCCTCTGCGGCGCCGACCGCCGTGTATATTAAACAGCCTATAATAATTATTGGTGTTGTTATGTACATAATTATTATTATTGTATCCATACCTATGCCTTGTACTATTATCTATTTTGTGCCATGATACATTGGTGACCTTAATACGACGTAGTAATGATGATGATGACGATGATGATGATGATGAATTTGAATTGCATGGTAGCATATGCTTTCTGTTCTTAAAACAACGCCGAAACTCCCAAACGTGTATCTATAAAGAGTCAGGAGTTCTCTCAGCATCTTCGAAACCATGGTATACCTTGACCCAATATTTGACTTTTTGGTAGCATATTCTTAGTACACTTCACATAAAACCAAAATCACTATATGTTTCCATATAAATTTCGAGGAGTTCCCTCGATTACTCTTGGATCCCATCATCAGGTCACCACTTTTGTGAACATGGTACCAAATTGGAGTGAAACCTAATACAACAAAATAAAAATTTCGAAAATCGGTTCACAAACGGCGGAGTAATCGTTGAACATACAAAAAAAATAAATATCCACAGCCGAACATAATATAACCTCCTCGTTTTTTGGAAGTCGGTTAAAAAGCAAGCATGCCCAAAAGTCGCAACCTCTGTTTTTATAATTAATCGACAGAGCATTCAAATTGATTGCAAATTATGCATTGTTTCCAGTTCCCTGATTATTATTCGTGTTCGCAACAAAGTATGATGGATAAAAACCACACGTCGACTGTCGGTTCTCAACTAACCCATACAATGCCCCACCTTCATTATTTATACACCGGCTTCCAAAAACAGAAGTCAAGAGCGTCTTGTTTTAACTTAAAACAAAAACGCACTTAGAGCACTTTTAACTTGTGTTTGTTTTTCTCAGTTTGTATTTAATAATCTTGTGGGAAAACTTTTAGTTTGTTCTTTAATTAAAAGTTTTTAATCGCCTGATGAGCATACAGCTTTTGAGAACTTTTAACTCAATCAAAGCTTACTTTGCTTTCATATTTCAGGCATTTTCTCTGCTCTTCCTAATATATACTTTATTCAGGTACCGGCGCCGTACGACGTCGTACGACGTCGTACGACGCCGTACGGCGCCGTGCCGTGTTTTTGTGTACCGGCCCTAAAGGCAGAATATGCTTCCGCGGCAAAAGCCACAAACATGTCAAAACATTGATTACATTTGTATTACGTTTGTGATACAGAAATGACTTCGTGGAATTGAATTTTGTGTTTTCGGAGGTCTTAAATTAAATTCGGTATTTGTTTCATCTTAATAAATTCGAAACAAAAGTTTTTACGAAAAGTTTATTCTTTAGCAAAGAAGTTAGCAAATTACACAGTAGATTACACATCTTGTTCTCACCGTCTTGACCATCCATTAAAAATCCAATAAAATCTTCCAACAAAATATTGGTATTATTATGTTGATTTTTTGGGTTCCGTACCCAAAGGGTAAAAACGGGACCCTATTCATGACACTTCGATGTCTGTCTGTCCGTCTGTCTGTCTCCAGGCTGTATCTTAAGAACCGCTATAGCTAGAGTTCTGAAATTTTCACAGATTGTGTTATTTCCGGTGCCGCTATAATAACAAATACTAAAATAAAAATAATATTAATATTTAAGGGGGGCTCCCATACAACAAACGTGATTTTTTTGGCCTTTTTTGCTCGTAATTAATGATGATAAGAGGTAGGCACTTGAAACTTTCACGAAGGCCTTAAATATGATTGTAATTTAATAATTAATAATAATATTTAAATAAAATAAAAAATTAAGGGGGGCTCCCATACAAAAAACACAATTTTTGGCCTATTTTTACTCTATAACGGTACGGAACCCTTAGTGCGCAATCCGACACGCACTTGGCCGATTATTTACTATAAATGTAAGTTCTAAACAATTAGGCATAATAATAAATGATCAAACGAACTTACTAAGTGAAGTTCGATCATTATTATATGAGTCACTTTATTCGAAGATATATAATTATTAACCAGTAGTACTTCTGTATCTGCTAGGCAATTGAGTTTTTTCAAAGACGTATGTGGGTAGTTGAAAAATTACCCGCACGCTCGCTCACTGGACTTTCCGGCATGTCTCATTATGTTTAGAGAGAAGTAATACAAAAAATCTTTCTTTCTTTCTTTGGGTACTGCAGCAAACATAGTTTCGTGCAGACTGGGTGGGAGGGAGATTATATCTTCGAATGAAGCGACTCATATAATAATGATCGAACTTCACTTGGTAAGTTCGTTTGATCATTTATTATATTTCTTCTCTTCATTCTTCGATACATAATTATTAACCAGTACATTTTCAGAGTAACGAAAGAAAGATTTTTTTTTAACGAAATACCATATTCATTATGAATAGTAATCATTATTATATTGAAGAAAGAATTTAACAATAAATAATAATAATAGAAACGAAACGTAAGAGACCTCTATGGTTTGTGATTTAAATGATAACATACTGGGATCATGGTGATTAAACATAATATTTTAACTGATTCAGCGAAACATTGTTCGTCGATAAAATTATGGCTAAGGAAAATATCGAAAGTATTGGAGTCGCTAGTCTTGCCTTTCGACTGTCGTCTTACTAATCGTCATTAATCGTGTCCAGTTTCAGTCCCCGTGTCTACGCTCGTATCGACGCTGCGCCGATCTCGCACAGCACCTGGTTTATCCTATTTAATATAATCTTGAATAACCATCGCACGGCGTAATAACTTAAATATAACTTGAAACTTCTTTTTTAATAAAAAGGAATTATATAAATTAATAACATCACCGATCCAATCACGCCCGGGAGCTGATGTCTTTGTAATATAAATTTCGATACTGCTATAATTTAAAACCGTAATTTTTTATTTTGCCGAGTTTTATTAGGCAGAAAGTTTTAAGTCAATGACCAATATTCAGTTGGTACAGAGTGCAAGAAAAAACAAATAATTTATAACTGGATCCCGGGTACTATACTACTCAGGTATGTATTTATTATATAGGTATTTTTACCAGAAAGCTTCTTTCGAAAGACGCTTCAGTCTTCACACATTCATCTGAGCCAATGTCACCAACCAATAAAGTCAACATTGTTCATAAACAATGACAGGGCACAGTGATGGCTGTAGAAGATAATATCGTGATTCGTATCATAATTATCATTGCATATTTTATTTAGTATTAAATATTTTAGTCGCTTAAAACTAGTTGCATTCCGCGGCGGGGGTCAGGAATCAGGATATGAAGGTGTCAAAATATCTATCAGTTGAGATAGCTCACGAGTACATTGATTTAACTGTTCTATATTATTTCGTTTTTAATAGGCATATATTATTATATAATATATCTAATATATAAAATTCTCATGTCACGGTGTGCGTGGTCGAACTTCTCTGAAACGGCTCGACCGACTTTCGTGAATCTTAGCGAGCTAGGGTTGAGAATCGGTCAACATCTACTCTTTTATCTTAATATTAATAAGTGTATTCATTCGTTGAATAAATAATAGTAAATTGTTACAACTCGAGACTGACGGCGACTATTGTTTGTGCGATGGGATAGCAATCATGAACTTTGCCATGGTGACATACTCTTTAGTAGGTATAGTCAATTCAATAAAATAATAATATTATGGGCGAAATACTTTATATGGCAAAACAACGTTTGCCGGGACAGCTAGTTATGTTATAATAATATATATTATAAGCATCAAGACTTAAATATTTACATATTTTTTGTGGGTTTAATACACCCATGGCACTATTAACAATAAAACGTTAACAAAAAAGAGCGCCTGAGGCTGAAGAATTATCGCCTAGAATACTGAAATTGTTAAAGCGTGGTAAGTCTAGTCTAGATAAAGCCTACGCCTGGTCTAGTTTCCTTCTTTATATTTTTTGTAAAAAAAAAGAAATGTAAGCGCATCTGATAGTCTATATGTCAAGACTTAAGGCTCTTAATCCATTAATTAAAATCTTTCGATCGACTAGTGAGTTAATAGAAAACAAGAAGTAGGCTTTTAAATCTATTTTTGCTAGATATCCACTTTTGGGTATTGGCTTGAAAGCCTTAAAAGTTAATTTTCCAAATTAACATGCAATTTTGAAATAAACTTAGGTACGAAGTGGTTTCAAATTTAAAATAATTCAATAATTGTATTTAAAATATGTATAATACAATATTTTCCGTCGCTTTGTTTGGGGAAAAGAAAATCTTTGAAATAAGGTAACCTTCGATAAGGGTACACGAAGATATAGTTCTAATAGTTTATTGACGTCATGATGTATATTAAATTAAGCCAGTGGTCCCCGACCTGTTTTTGTTTTTGGAACGAATTTCCCTAATTTTTTTATTTTTCATGCGGGCCGCAACAAACATTTTTAGGTTTAAAAAATAACGTAATTTAAAATGAACGATTTACAAGTGAAAGAAGACTTTCACGTTGACTGTATAATATTTTGCCCGTGGGCGTGAATTTCAAAATGGTTTAACATCACGCGGGCTACAAATAAAGTCCCGGTGGCCCGCATGCGGCCCGCGGGCCGCGGGTTGGGGATAGCTGTGTAAAGCCCACAATAATTATAATAGTAACATCTATAAAATATATATACAATTAACTGTCAGCACTACGGCGGCGGTGTTGAGCGTTTAGTCGCCTCAACGCTCTTCGAACTAGAAAGAGGTTGATTGCAGCGGTACTAGCGGCGCCAGCCGACGGTAACCAGCTCTGCCCCCCCCCCCCTTTTTTTTTGACGGGTAGCGGGAAGGGTTTGTCAGAGCCCAAAAGGTACCCGATTGATGGGAAGTACTAATTTGTCTCTGAGAACAAATACTGGAATTATCCAACGAAACAATAATCATCTCGGTCTGATATTGAGACAAGACTTATCGAGTCTGAGTGTTATAGGTTTCCGTTACGAAGTTGTCTTTTCTGATGGAAATCGAAATGGAATCAATCTGCAACACTTATTATCAGGAATGTTTTATAAGCAGTAGCTTAACTTAATCGATTTTGGGATCATTTAAAACAATAATCTGGCGAATCCAACGAGGGTGCACCTAACGTCAGTAGGAGCCCTGGATCTATCCGGATCTGGTCCGGTTCTATCAGTGCCGGTACTCGGGAAGGCTTCGGGTTCATTCGTAACCTGATCGTCCCGTACCTATATTGGTCACTTTTAGTGATATTTTCCCGATTGTCTGGTCTTAGTGACCTAAAAAAATAAATATTGGGGTAGCTCGTTATAATCGACTTATTTGTCGATAAAATATATTGCAAAAAATATTGAGGGTAGTAACTATTACGTTACGTAGATATTAAGTAAGTTTCGTTATGTACACTCGCGGTGTATCCCGAGTCCCAAAATTGGTGCAAGATTTATTTAATAATAATAATTATATACCGGCAGACATAGTAAATCATAATCGTAGTTCCATATTTAGAACAAAAGGATCGCGCGAGACGCGCATTGGTTGTTAACTGATGAGACTCGCAGTCTATCTAGTTATTAGCTTGAAATAGCTATTCTCTATAAAACGGCAAATATATTAATATTATAATAATACTAATTATGTAGTTATATTTATAGAACAAAGCGCGGGAAAAACGCGCGGTAGTTGCAAATTTTTTATTTTTAAGCATTGTACTCGTAGTCAATCCATACATAATATTGATTTGAAAATATCAATATATTTTAAATTGTAATTAACTCGCAGTTAATCCCCTCAAACCAGCCAACATAGTATTGTACTTCTATTTTTAGATAAAACATCGTTAGAGACCCGCGGTCAATTCCGATGCATAAGGATTGTGTTTAAAGACTCGCAGTCAATCCACAAATTATAGCGGCTTATAAAATAACTCGCTGTTAACCCCCAAACCGGCCAACGTATAGTTCTATTTATAGAACAGATAAAGCATCGTCAGAGACTCGCAGTCAATTCCGATGCATATAAATTGTGCCTAGAGACCCGTAGTCAATCCACACATTATGGCGGTTTATAAAATAACTTAATATATAATTAATCTTGCAGTAATTAACTTGCAGTTATTTCCCCCAATCGGACAAACATATAGTTATATTTATAGAATAGGTAAAACATCGTCAGAGATCCGCAATCAATTCCGATGCATATTATAGAATATAGATTGTGTAAAAGGACTCACGGTCCAAACACACTGTACTTATTGACTCACAGTCGCAGTACGTGACTGTTAGTTAAAATAATTGCAGTAATCACCTGCAGTTGTTTCCCCCAATCCGGCAATCATACAGTTTTATAATTCTATTTATAGAACAGATAAAGCATACATAATATTATAGATCGTGTATAAAAACTCGCAGTCCCAACACATTGTACGTTTATTGACTCGCGGTCGCAGTACAAGCCGGTTAGTATTGAATATACTTGACTCGTCTAGGCCTCGGTAGTGCCTGCCGTTTATTTAAGTATTTAATAATACTTACATGTATTTTCTTATTACACGATAAAATAACACTGACTTTAGTTACTTCCAATACTGACCAATCATTTTAATAATAATTATAACCAGCTGCAGCGCTTTGGCATGGTTACTAAGTATTCGTGCTCGCGTTGCCTCGCGTTAACAAAGAATGAGACATGCCGGAAAGTCCAGTGAGCGAGCGTGCGGGTAATTTTTCAACTACCCACATACGTCTTTGATAAAACGCGGTTGCCTAGCAGATACAGAGGTACTACTGGTTAATAATTATATATCGAAGAATGAAGCGAAGAAATATAATTATACTTAGTTAAGCTACTTAAGTAAAAAGTTAAAACTTTGTACTAAAATCTCTTTATTATATTGTTCGTTCATACAAAAGACATTAATTTATGAATTGTTTCATAAAAGTAATTATGAGTAATGCGCTTTTTGTTAATCGGTGGTTAAACGTTATAATTACACAAGTCCGCGTTGATACGCGTATAACAAATTAGGGTTTGATTACATTTTAATTGCTCTAATGTATGATTTATGTATGAGATATAATATTAGTGACGTGGGAACGTAAATACAAATGCGAATACATACAAGTCAGTTAACGAAGCTTCTAAGGAACAAAATATTATGTTTTTTGAAGGGTAAACCTTTGGGTACGGAACCCTAAAAATGGTATCGTGGTAACGGGACCCTATTACTAAGACTTCGTTGTCTGTCCGTCTGTCCGCCTGTCCGTCTGTCTGTCACCAGGCTGTAACTCGATAACGGTAATAGCTAGAGAGTTGAAAATTTCACAGAATGTGTATATCTGTTGCCACTATTGCTGCTATAACAACAAATAAGTACTAAAAACAAAATAAAATTAATATTTAAGGGGGGCTCCCATACAACAAACGAGATTTTTTTGGCCTTTTTTGCTCCATATCAATAATGGCAACGTAGGTACTTGACTTTTTCAAAAAATCCTTAGTTATATATTGTGTACTTTTAATATTTAATTATAATATTAAAATAAAATAAAAAATTAAGGGGGGCTCTCATACAACAAACACTATTTTTGGCCTACTTTTGCTCTATAATGGTACGGAATCCTTCGTGCGCTAGTCCGACTCGCACTTGGCCGATTATTGATTTTGTTATTTATGTAACTTACACACAATATAATATTTTGTTTTTTAATTAGGTTACAAAAATATGTACTACTGCTACGGAGTATATATATTCTGTGCTACTACCTCGAGGTTTTTAACAGAAGTTTATATATTCAATACCGTTGTTGATTAGTTAGAGTGCGTCATCTAATCAGGAGTAATAAACTTCTGTCAAAATCCTCAGATCGATCACAGTGAGTACTTACTTCTTTCCGCTATCGAGGAAGTGGTCGTACTCGACGGACATTTTGCAACAAAGGTGTTTGCGCTGGTGCGACGCCGAACAGTTCGTGTTTACCATGTGCCCGTCTGCAACAACACAAACACATTTACAACCGTATCTTGTAAGCCATAGAGTAGATATTCCATTAGTGATTTTCTAGTGTCGCCCGAAGGAGATTTGAAACTTTGACACCGACTGCATCCTCGTGTTATTGAAGTCGGGATTCTTTCGATATGAAGGGAGGATATTATGTTTGTTTTGATCGGGCGATATCTGAAGTTCGCTTACTAAGTTTTTCTCTTATTCAACACTTCGATGTCAATGGAGATTATTTATGAACACCGAGAAAATTACTGAGTAGTTTTAGGAATCCTTTTTGAAGATAGTTTGTGAATTATAAAAGAGATGAGGCCCGATTATCATTGTAGTGTGATATTTTATGCAGCTTGCGATCTTTACATTCGAAATGTAAAAATTGGATCCTCAGCCATTGCTTTATATTTTTAGATAAAAAATCGGTTGTCTGTAAAGTCATTTTACTGACGATAGTTGAACGTGACAGCGTCATAGCCTTAACCCCTCAGTTCCGGGAAAAATCTATGCAAAAAGTTGGCAGGTCAATGTGCAAAAAAAAAATGGCGCCCGGCCTACCCTCTTCGCAAAATTAATGTAATATGAAATATCCTTACATACAATCCATATTTTATGTTTGTGTGTACTACGTCATTATAACACTCGAAACCTAAAGTTATTTAGATGTATTTCTTTCAAATGATTGTCTAAAAATATTTATAATGAGTAAAATAAACTATTCCCAATACAAAACGCTACATACATTCGTGAAATCCAGTAAAATCTTCGAACAAAGCACAAGTCATACCTTGACACGTAGGAAACAGAGCACAATTTTGAATAGCCGAAATAATACTAATAGCTCACAGATTGTTTATTTATTTTTCATTCAGAGTGTGGTCAATGTATCAAAGGTCATAACTAACCAAACTTCTTCATACAAAAGTATTCTCTAAGTCATCGAAATAGGTAATATAATCGAAGGTGGGCCTTAAGGTTGTTGTGAGACTTGAGAGGATAAATGGAACGCCTCAGAGCGAGGTAACGCCGCAGGTAGGTTTGATCATCATTTATATCATACGAGCTTTTGCCCGCGGCTTCGCTCGCGTTAAGAAGTATTATTATATACAAACTTTCATCCCCTATTTCAACCTCTTGGGGTTGGAATTTATCAAAATCCTTTCTTAGCGGATGCCTACGTCATAACATCTACCTGTAGAGGTCAACTACGATAACTTGGCGCGCCCCTTCAAAATTCAAAACGTTTGAAGTGCGTTGTCAAAACGACTTGAAGTGCGTTGTCTTGCGCAGTAGGCTAGTTATGATTAGTTGACCAACAAAACTGAAATATTACGTGCAGTGTGATTGGTTGAATACTTACTACATACAAACTCTTTCATAAGGATGTGACTACACACATTGAAACAGTCATTTGGAGGAGCGCGCCAAGTTATCGTGGTTGATCTCTATGCCAAATTTCAGCCCGATCCGTCCAGTGGTTTGGGCTGTGCGTTGATAGATCACCATGTCAGTCAGTCACGTTTGAGTTTTATATAGGTATATAGATTAATCCGAAGATATTTTAATAACTTACGGGTTTGATTTTGATGTTGCTGGTTGTCTGTGTCGGTAAAGAACCACGTCTGTAACAAAAAAACAGGAAATTAAGGAGTGGTAATAAAATAACCAATAAAATATTCTATAATTAGAAACGAAATAAGAGTCGCTTGTGAGGGACTATTTTATCCTCAAACAAATTTTTATGAAACATTAAATTGAAGTGTTTGGGAAATTGCGGGTCCTTTTGTAGATAATTTGTTTGAGAAAAACATTTCTATACGGTACTTCATGATTGTTTCAATTTAATACTTTTTGTTTTAGGTTGAGAATTTATTTCATTTTAATAAAATGGCAGTGACGGTAGATAAAAATTCTAAAGGTAGTGTCTACTTAGGACAAAGTTATTTAGGTGCCACTTTTATCTACCTAGAAATTTTACAAAAAGCATACAAAATGCTAGAGCTTTTTAAATCGGTGATTATAATTTGGTTAAGCACATTGACTGTAAATTTTCTTAGCATATCATTTTCATTGGGATGGACCACAGAAATAAGATCTAGGATGGACTCTGTAATAATTTCAAAACATATTTTAGGTAAGTTTTCGGTATTATTTATAAATATTCCAAATTGTTATGATTCTATACAATTATTATATCATAGATTCTATAGATATAATATTTTTATGCTAAAACTCAGAAATTGGACGTGTATAAAAGGGAAAAAGGATTAGTTTTATACAAGATCGATTTTTAATAAAAAGTTGGCAATAATCTAAAGTAGAGCAAAGGCACGGTGAAGAATATCATCATATTAAGTCATAAAATATGTGAAAGCATGTCTGTCTGCCTGTTACCTTTTCACACTCAAACCGCTGAACTGATTTTGCTGGAATTTGGCATGGAGATACTTTGAATCTCGGGAAAGGACATTGGACACATTTTATCCCGGAAAAATGTACGGTTCCCACGCGATAAATATATTTTGGCGCAACCACAGAATATATATTAGTTGTTCCAAGCGCAACGGAGTTGTGTTATAATAACAAGCAGCCGCTAAGAGCCAAAGGTCCTGAGAAATAAGAATGACCACAAAAATAAGGTATTCCAAACAATGAACACATTAAAAGTACTCTGGTTTGCATGATTTGTGGTTTACTCCGGAAATATTTATCGAAACCACAATTTTGTTTACAAATAAAATTGTAATTCATTTAAAGTTAGGTATAGGTACCTACGATGAACATGATAATATATTTTAGATCACAACAAAGAAATAATCTTAGAAAAACAATCTCCTTTAACTTATTAGAACGTTTATTCACTAATGATTTGATTTTTGTCGACTAAAATTTAATATTGCAAATAAATCCTCTAAAATAAATAAAAAAACATTGTACAGTGTATTTATATTTTATATTTATATATCTACTTTATAATAATATATTTTATACTTACTACGTTTATTAGTAAAGGGGTTTTATTATTAAGGTGTTTTGATATAAGTAATAATATATTTATTTACATATCTACGCGAAGTCTTATAATAATTATTATGAAGTGCATGCACGTTACTACGAAACACGATCCCAAAACGAAACAAGATCTGTCTTGAGTTAATATATCCAGAATAAACAAAATGTTTCTTAGAACACCTTTGCAGGTAAGATAATAATTAGCAACGAATTAAGGCTGTAGGCTGTAGCATGATACGAAGAATGCAATATCTATGTCTGTGTTAGAGCAAATACCAAAATTGACAAATGACACTCATCACGTAAGTCGGTCGGTATATAATTAATAAAGGGGGCGCTGGGTGGAGTTGAGTATGCAAAATATGAGGACCGCATTTTATGATTGGAGTTGAACTCAGAAAAGCATGCAGATTATGATTCTAAATGTTACCAGGAGTCGTATCAAGGTCCATTTTTGACACCGGGTGCGGTAAGCCATTTTCAAGTTTTTTGCAAGGACTCGCTAGAATCTGAACGCAAACACAGCAGACAGACCGACAGTCACACTTTCGCTTCTATACTTATTATAAAACAAAGTCGCTTTTTTTCCCTCATGTCCCTTTGTTCCCTTTAATCTTTAAAACTACGCAACGGATTTTGATGATTCTTTCAGTGTTAGATAGTCCATTTATCGAGGAAGGTTATAGGCTATATTTTATCACGCTTCGACTAATAGGAGCGAATAAATAGAGGAAAATGGGGAAAAAACGGGGAAAATTATTTGATAGGGCTAACTTGAACGCGCTAATCTCAGGAACTACTGGTCCGATTTGAAAAATTATTTCAGTGTTAGATAGCCCATTTATTGAGGAAGTCTATAGGCAATATTTTATCACGCTAAGACTAATAGGAGAATGTGAAAAAACGGGGGAAATTATTTGAAAGGGCTTATCTCGCGAACTACTGGAGCATTTTATATGTTATTTGGCACAGATAAGAAGTAGACCACGTGAAGGATCATAGGCTATATAGGCTATATATAGGCTATATATTTTATACCCGTGCGACGCCGGGGCGGGTCGCTAGTTTTAAATAAATATAATATTAGTATGGAACAATATTATTAAGAGCTTGGAGAATATAAATATTGAAGACAGAAGTGTCTTTGGAAATGTGGGATCAACAATTTCAATGATAAGGCTAACAAGTTCAAAGTTTGAAGTACAACTAACTTTAACTAGGCTCACGAGATAGGCAATTAGGATTTTACGCTCCGTTAAGACTTAAGTTTGTTTGACTAAATGTATTTTATAAATTAGTTTAGTAATTACTTAGTCGTTCGATCGTTACACCGTAATTCGCTTATAGCGCAGGTTCTATACATTTTCTGGGATTAAAAGTTAAAACTGTCTTAATATACTCATTTCTTAGGAATCGGCATTTCATACAAAACTTCATTAAAATCAGCTCTACAGTTTATGTACGAAGAGGTAACAAACAAACAGAATACACACTTTTACATTTATTAGTATTTATAATATTGATATCTATTTACAATTTCTTACTTACTAAACATTCGAATACTCTATTGTCATTATACTCAGATTATTCTAAAAAAGTTTATTTTTATTTTAGTGTGGTTCGTTCACACAGTCTCGAAAATACCAGCCATCAGATTTTAGATAACATTCATTAAATCTACGAACTTTACAAAAAAGGCGAAAGCAACAATCCAGTCACGTGCCGGGCGCGCGCCGCCACGCGCTGCGCGGGCGCAGGCTACAATAGACGGTCCTTCGAGCCGGATTAACGGTCGATTATCCGCGCTCCAGATACAGGAAATGCGGGATACCGTCGTGACTCTCACGTTACTAGCATTTTGCCCTCGGGCGATAGCATTTGTATGTTCATATGAATGTATATGATTTGATGAGAACCACCAGCGTTCTGAATGTTCTACTATTGTTGTTTATTATTATGTAAAAGTTTTTCTGACTATGATGCGATGATGCTTTTGAAGGGTTTATATTTTTACTTTTAAGAAACGGAATTTTGTTTCTATTTGAACTACGTCTTAATTTTCTAATTCATGCTTATTGCGTAAAAGTAATTTGGTGATTTTATTATTATGGATAAAGCTTGCTTGCTGTAGATTCTTTAGAAAGGTGAAACGACCCATCTGATTTTACTACAAAACTCACAGATAGCATTCATATTTAATGAAAGAGGTGGACGATGATAAGATATAAAATATGTAGCGAGTGATAATTTATTTATAATATGACACCATCGTTTGAATATAATATTAATATTATCATTTATGTTAATAGATATGGTTCATGTCGTCTCAATAAGCCCTCTTGGAATATTAAGTGAATAAACGAACCTTATGAAGAGGGGAGCAACATACCAGTGAGTCCATACTCCATGTATTTTTAGAACATTAATGTCCTTACTCCTTAGTTATGAACTTGTGATTAATTATGAAATAGTTTAGAAATCTCGTGGTATGTTAATTGCAATTTCTGAACGAATGAGTTCATTGGATAACATAATGAATTAAGACCTTTTTAAATCGTGCAATTACATTCCAAATAATTTCAAGAGATATCTTATTTGATAAAATAAAGCAAGATACGGTACTTATTTTCCTGCCTTATTATGTTTTATTGTATGATATTAAGCCTTTATGACATGAAAATGTAATAAGTAAGTGTATTTTTTTTCAACTAAGAGGAAATAAGATTTGAATTACTAATACTTAAAGTAGTGCTATGGATCAACTATCTGACCACTCGGATTGAAGCGACTAAATCTGTCCCGACGTAATAACGGTAGCTGCATCTAAATTTTATCATTAACCAAATACTCGATCCATTAGAATGTAAAATATATTTATATGTTAATTAATAGCGTGATAATGAAGCAGTAAACGAAAATACGATAAAATGCTTGATTTCTAAAGAATGTTGATAAGTAGGTCTAATAACGGATATAAAGTAATAATTTTAAATAGAGAAATAATTATTTACATACAAATTGGTTATGCCTTTTAAAAAGGAAACTTTTGGATTGCTTTATAGCGAGATACACTTTTATCCTTCAAGTCGAGTATTCTATTAGCCGATTTCACCCTAGTTTTATATTCTATATAGTATCTATTTTTATCATAACAACCACTTAAATGAAAGGAAATATGTATCATATTTTTCTAGTCGCATTTATTTTAATTTGCCTGACCTTATAATACTGGTTTTAAAAGTTCATCAGCCTAATAAATATATCTCCTATGAAAATAAAGTTGTCTCCGGACTTCGGTCTCTATCATTTGATATCATGAAACATCAATTTTTAAGCCTACAGAGTTTGGAACACCAACAATTTTGTTACCTTTTATGGATGTCATTATAATCTTTTGTATCCATTTGCATCTGTTCATCGTTATTCATTGTAATTGGAGTTTGGTGACCAATGAGATGCTATTTTCATCTTATGTCTTTTACCAACTGTACACTTGTATTTATTTCTTAGTAGTGACTTTAGAAACATTAAATTTTCACATTTTTATAGCCAACATTTTACTCAATGCTTTTTATTTAGGACATTATTGATTATACTAAATATTTTAGGTAAGTAGTTCATACTATCATATTCTCTGATTTTGTTATTTATATTAAGTATTTTCTTGAGCCGTCTTATAATATTTAAATAGTGTTTTAGTCTTATTAAACCCGTAAATATTTTTTCTAATGTATTTTTGTTGGTATTGTAACTTTTGGGTGTTCTTAAAAAATATATCACAACTTAATAAGTTGAGTATTGTGTGGTATTGTCGTAAGTAGACACTTATATTATATCATCGTCATCATTTGTATAATATATTGTTCAATCAACTCGGACTACTTATTTATAATTATCACTTCCTAATGTTATGTTATTCAATTGTTCGTTTTACATTCGGTATTTACCTGTTGTTTCGCCAGTTGAAACCATGTTTTCAATATAATCGGCAGTCTCGTGTACTGGTAGTGCTTCGTAGTCTTCACACTTATAAAAATGTCATCGAGGGTTATGTTTTTACTTTGACCACCGTCCGCAATAATCGTTTTAGTCACAGGTTCAATCGACAGCTCGGCGACTTGGATCGGCCGACTTTCTTGAAAGTTAAAACTCACTCCGCCTTGATAAACGAGTAAACTGCTGTACCCCAAAGCTATCAGCAGAGCTGCGGCTTTGATAAATCTACGCCCACCCATGCCAAAGCCGGCTGGCGCCGCTGCGCCGATAAACTTGGCTTATACTTGGCACCTCGTCACTCATCTGTTGCACTTTATTATCGAAACAAACCAGCGAAGCACGGGGTACGCGCTCGCGCCGCGAACAACGAACACAAACTAAATAAAAATGTAGCACAAGCAGTAAACACGCCCGCGCCTCCGCAGAAACCATAACCCCACCACGTGGCGGAGAGGTCCGATATACCGTCCCGCTCGCACCCGTGGGCCGCTCCTACCTGCGCGTGCGCCTGCCCGCCTGCGCCGCACAACCGCCGGCAGCGACACCCGTGTCAATGCATAACGTAATTGTTACCTTCATCGATGGCTGCATCGGACCTAAATTGGACGAGATTCAAAAGGCATGTTTACGGCAAAAAGCATTCCAGCGAAGATTATTATGTTACGAGTTTTTTGCTCGAGCTTAATGGTGAAATAACTATTTATGAAATGGGATACTTCTTTATAATATTAGCCGTAATTCAGGGGTAGTGATGTGATTAATAGTTTCTCGCTTTCTAATGTACACATTTAGAAGAAAACAGTAACTTATGTTAAGCAATTATAACTTTAAGAGCGACAAATAAACTATCGGGACCTTATTAACATTATAAATTGCGGTAAGGTTTGTGGTTACGGATAGTTAACTATGGTCGGACGATTGATAGTACATATTTTAAGCTGAGAAAATTGTGTTCCTGTTCGACCATCAGTTTTTAAAGCGTTTATTTGAATATCTATCGTGTAATATCTATAGTGTAGTTGAATATGTATAGTGTTAGTAATCATGAAAAGTAATATTCTAAAATTCTCAAAATTATCTTTAAAAGGCAATTTTGGTAAATTTTTGTTCGACCGTGTGAAAAATTCGGCAGCTAGAGCTCCAATTTCGATAATTTTATAACTGATCAATTTTCATTCGTTATCAATCATATTCTTAATTATTGGTTCTTAAATTTTACATAGTCATTTACCTAACTCGTTTCCATCCGTACAATGAGCTTTTGTGAACATTTGATACACCAGACCACGGGCTCCATGCCGATGGGTGGTAACAGGATTAGAGACCGGTCATTGTTGCGTTAAATTACAATTTGACTTACAATGGATCGATAAATTAACTAATCTTATTAAAATAAATTAAAAGTTGCTGTTAGACTTTTGAGTGTCTGAATCGTTTATAAATGTTGTGTTATTGTGTAAAGTTTATTGTATTATGTTTTAAATGCTTACTACTTATATCTAATGGCAAAGTTTTGTAGGTATCAAAAGTAACCTAATCAATTTTATTTTACCTAATATCGCTTATTTTTCGCTTTTTTAAATATCCTTCCTTCCATCTTAAAACCATCATTATTGTTTTTTTATACTAATTATCTTTGACTGTTTATGGTCCAAAAACGAAAAGTTTAATACGATTTAGTCGGCATCGGACTCATTATATTCAACCGTTCTCATTTAGTTGGTATTTTAATCCGATAACACACTGCCGCGTCCGGCCCGAATTTTGTAGGTACATCTCATTTACATCTTGCGGTAGACTTCGATTATCCGTTTATGTATTTTTTTAATTAAATTTTTAATATCCAACTCCGTTGTGAAGATTCAGATTTCTTTTACTGCTCATAAATTTCGCAACCATATCCGATGTGATTTTATTAATTACGAGCTTTTGTCCGCGGCTTTGCTCGCGTTAAGAAGTTTTATTATTACAAACTTTCATCCCCTATTTTAACCCTTCGGGGTTGGAATTCATCAATTCCTTTCTTAGCGGATACCTACGTCATAACATCTACCTGCATGTCAAATTTCAGCCCGATCCGTCCAGTGGTTTGGGCTGTGCGTTGATAGATCACCATGTCAGTCAGTCACCTTTGAGTTTTATATATTTAAGATTGAATCAATATAATATTATGTATACCTATTTACATCAGAGTTTTTTGAAGTTAAATCAGAAATAAGTGTAGATGCATACAAATATGTGATACTACTTTGTTTTGCTGTTTTAAGAGCCCGGGTTACCCTCGAAATTCTCATGCATACGTAATACCAAAATCATTTTCTCATACGAAAATATTTAACATGTTTGAGTTATTTTTCAGCTGAAAATAGTAATTACCTAGGTTCCTGCACAAAAATTAACTTCAAAATATTTGAACACTAAAAAAAATTTTTTTGTGTAAAATTTTTTTTACTAAATTTACTACTAAATATTTAAACACTAAAAATAGAGTAAAACACAAAAAAATATATAAATAAATATTAAATTTACTACAAAATATTTCAACTCTAAAAAATATTTTTAGTATTAAAATATTTTGTAGTATATTTACTATCCATTTATATATTTTTTAGTCTTTTACTCTATTTTTTAGTGTTTAAATATTTTGAAGTTAATTTTTGTTCAGGAACCTAGGTAATTACTATTTTAAGCTGAAAAATAACTCAAACATGTTAAATATTTTCGTATGACAAAATGATTTTGGTATTACGTATTTATGAGAATTTCGAGGGTAGCCCGGCCCCTTAAGCTATCTAAAATCAAGCTTCATAAATGAGTTTTCGCCAACTTTCAACTGTATGTATTTGTGTAAAGACATATTTTCAGCCTATATTCAGCCCCTTCTAATGTATTAAATATTAATATAAACCTGTGCCTTTCCACAAGATGAGTAAATAAAATTATAAAGGAAATTCAATGAGGAATAGCAATATCACCATTTACCAGGTATTAGAAGCCATGCGTCTGCCGATTGCATTGCGGAAGCAACGTAATGCCGTCTGAACACGCACCCGTGAGATTGTAATATTTTGATGTCTGTGTAATCAGTAATGGATTGACTGGATTTAGATTTATTTTGATGTAGGGCCTAGGTAGAAAACTATATTATGCTACTTGACGTTTGTAAGTAGACTGAGAAACAATATACTAATTTAACTAGTTAATTTGGCAAGGCATCATAATTCTCAACCCCCTCGATTGACGATACTAATAATATTAATTAATGTGCATTTTAACCGACTTCCAAAAAGGAGGTTATATGTTCGGCTGCGGATATTTTTTTTTATTGAAGTGAAAACTTCTTTAGCGGCGTTGAACACTTGTGGGATGGGTAAAAACTGTGAAAATCAATTTGAAACTTGATCGAAAGTTGATCGAAACTTGATCGAAACTTGATCGAAACTTGATCGAAATTTTATCGAAACATGATCGAAACTTGATCGAAACTTGATCGAAACTTGATCGAAACTTGATCGAAACTTGACCGAAACTTGATCGAAACTTGATCGAAACTTGATCGAAAATTGATCGAAACCTTGATCAAAACCTTGATCGAAACTTGATCGAAACTTGATCGAAACTTGATCGAAACTTGATCGAAACCTTGATCGAAACCTTGATCGAAACTTGATCAAAACTTGATCGAAACCTTGATCGAAACCTTGATCGAAACTTGATCGAAACTTAATCGAAATTTGATCGAAACTTGATCGAAACCTGATCGAAACTTGATCGAAACTTGATCGAAACCTTGATCGAAACCTGATCGAAACTTGATCGAAACCTTGATCGAAACCTTGATCGAAACTTGATCGAAACTTGATAGAAACTTGATCGAAATTTGATCGAAACCTTGATCGAAACTTGATCGAAACTTGATCGAAACTTGATCGAATCTTGTTCAAAACTTGATCGAAACTTGATCGAAACTTGATCGAAACTTGATCGAAACCTTGATCGAAACCTGATCGAAACTTGATCGAAACCTTGATCGAAACCTTGATCGAAACTTGATCGAAACTTGATAGAAACTTGATCGAAATTTGATCGAAACCTTGATCGAAACTTGATCGAAACTTGATCGAAACTTGATCGAAACTTGATGGAAACTTGATCAAAACTTGATCGAAACTTGATCGAAACTTGATCGAAATTTGATCGAAACTTGATCGAAACTTGATCGAAACCTTGATCGAAACCTTGATCGAAACTTGATCGAATCTTGTTCAAAACTTGATCGAAACTTGATCGAAACTTGATCGAAACCTTGATCGAAACCTTGATCGAAACTTGATCGAAACAACTTGATTGACGATTTTTTAAAAATCGATTTTCATAAAAAATGGGTTAAAAAAATGCACAACGTTAATAATCAAGTTTTCACTTCCGCTGGCACTCCCGGAATGCAACCAGTCTTTTTTATTTATTTATTTGTGTATGTTCTTCTGTCAATCAGACATCATATGCTCAATTTATAAAATGTCAGCTTTTGAATCTCTGAGAGAAAAATTTAAAGAAATTGGTATTCTAACTGTTGCTTCTCAATACATTTTGGATAATGTGTTGTATGTTAGAAAGAATCTAACTAAATTTAAAACTAAAAGTGATAGTCACGGTAGAAACACTAGAAATAGGCACAAGCTGGAAATACCAGTGATCAGACTTAGCAAAATAAGTAAATCTTTTAAAGGTCAATGTATACGCGCTTACAATAAAATCCCGGAAAACGTTCAAAATTTATCAATTAATAAATTTAGAAAAGTAATTAAGGAACGTTTGTGTGCCAAAGCCTACTATACGGTCAATGATTTCCTAAACGATGGCACATCTTGGGAGTAGGACGGCTGCTTGCTGCTGCTTCTACATATTTTATTATATGTGACTTACAATTGTGTATTCATGTTGACTATATAATGTATTAGATTAAGTTATTTACATTGTAAATTTTATTTTTTTAAAAGACAAATTTTCCACTTTTTTAGTAAAAAGTGGCCCCGTGCGAGTTTCTTACGCCGGTTCTTCTCGCCGGGTTAGTTCCCGAACCGGTGGTAGGCAACATGTAGCTCAACGTTCTGAAAACATTTGATTCAAATTTATTCAGAAATAAAACGATTTTTTTTTTAATTTTTTTTTTTTATATCCATCATCAGAAATGTTTTTGGTAACTCATATTTATATATAATATTTCTGATATGTATCTAGCATCGCTGCCGAATCGATCACATACAAGTTTGCTGAGTCTAGCCCTAAGTAATATGTAGAATCTTGTATCTTTAAAAGAGCAATTCTTGTATATATATAAATATATAATTGGAATCTCGGAATCGGCTCCAACAATTTTCATGAAATTTTGTATATAGTGGGTTTCGGGGGCGATAAATCGATCTAGCTAGGAATCATTTTCAGTAAATGTCATTTTATTCGTGTTTTATCGAATACCGAGCAAAGCTCGGTCAAATAATAGCTAGTTACTATAAAACTAGATGACGCCCGCAACTTCGTTGCGCCAAAATTCGTTTATCGCGCGGGAACCGTACATTTTTCAGGGTTAAAAGTATCCTATGTCCTTTCCCGGGACTCAAAGTATTTCCAAGCCAAATTTCAGCGAAATCGGTTCAGCGGTTTGAGCGTGAAGAGGTAACAGACAGACAGACAGACAGACAGACATGTTACCTTTAGCTTTTTATATTATAGCTAATAATTAGCTAAGTTTTGACCACCGGCCGAGTGCACGTCAGCACGCGGCCAGCGGAGCGGCTAACGCGTTCTGTCGCGTGTGTTATTGGATTACAAGCGGTTGGCCAGCTCAGCTTTTCTTCGCTTACCTAATCTCGTTTTTTACCATCGTGTAATGCTATTAGCTTATAAACAGGATTAAATGGTAAGATTGTACGTAAAATAGGGAAGTTGGTAGTACAAGAAAAGTAACGTAACGTAAAAGTAATCCTTGAGTAATAGAAGGAACTAAAAATAAAACTTTTCTGAGGGTAAGAATTAACATTACACTAAAACGAGACAAGACGATAATATTATGTATTCAAATATATTTTCTAACAAATTCAAAAACAAATAATACGTTTGAAAATATATATTGAAGAGTTCTAAGAATCAATGCGTAAAGGTCGACATAGGCCAGCTCAGCTGAATCAGTTCCACGACCTCCTGTAAAAGTCGTGTTTAGTCAGTAGGATTATTAGAGGCCTAAGGAGGATGAAGATTTAAAGACTCTGTCTAAGAACTTACGACATTAAAGGTAGTGTCTAGTGAACATCTAGCTTTTCTGGTATTACGTTGTTGTTATTGTTTACTATCAGATATCAGGTGACCCTTCTCGTCTCCTGGGTCATTTTACAAGTACGTAACATAAAGGGATTACTTAAAATAGGTCTGGAATTTAAAATCGTGAATTGCATAGACACCGGGCTTGATCCTTTGTCATCATCGGCCGTAGATGCTCGTTAATATGTAAATTAAAACAACTTTATACGACCCTTTTATAAAACAAGTCACAGATTGAAGCAAGTTGTAGACATGCTTGTTGATGACGTGTCAGATGTGGCATAAGGCATGGGGTATGCCTTATGCCAACCGCATCTTTCACTTCAAAGAGATGTTATTTTTAAACTAATTGTCGGCTTTTTCAAGTATCTGATATTCGTCTATAAATCTATTACATAAAAATTATAAATGTTTAATTTTGTTAGTCTCGCTATAACTCGAAAACGCCTGAACCGATTTGGCTAATTTTAATCTTGAAATAATCGTGGATGTCGAGGGAAGGTTCATAAGTGAAACGAAGTTCACCGGGCTATCTATTTAGTATCTTGTATTAAATAATATTACCTCTCGCACCGTTCGTTTATTCCTTCATATAGGTATCGTTCATTCGTTTATATTACGGCTATATCTATAGCTATAGCGGGATATAGCATCGAAATATTTAATATTATGTTGTCCGCAATCTCTTTATAAAAAGAGAGTGCCACTTTTTTCCTACCTACTGTGACATACCGATGATAAGAAACGTGTCCATTAATTAGGCCAACGTTTCTATTCGAATTTCTACAGCTCAATACGGCACATTTAGGCATTTAGGCATTTTTAAAATTCAGATTCACGTCCGATTCCGATAGCAGACTAAAGAACAGACTTTCGAAAGACGAGCATTGCTCGTCGTTTGGGAACGCGATATGGCACGCGAAGTACATACACATGCGGTATCTATCTTGTACTATGTCTGTGTTGGGTTCAGAAGGGATTCTTAGTTCTTACTACTTGACGAGTTTTTGTTGGCCGATACGTGTTCTTGATAGGCTATAACGATGCGGCTTCCAATTTTATAGCGAATGGCATCTCAAGATAGCCAAAAAGTGACTTGCGTTGTGTTAGAACTTCAACGACGAAATGCCATTTCTGGAGATCACTAACTCTACGCCCGCATCCATGTTCTACAACCTGATATTGTCGGACACGAGAACGCAAACTCTTTTTAATTCGTGCTTTCTTGTTATTTTCTTTAGACCTCGGGCTTGCTATCAGATTTCCCGATGCTCTGAATACTTTGGCCGATGTTTATTAAAATTCTTCCACTTTGAAAACGTATTACCTCTTTGATGATATTTGAAACACCAAATGTTTTTTTGTCAAGTTTAACATGCCAATTAAAGCAAAAATTCAAGATATATTTTAATCACTCTTATCTTAAAACAGAATATAACGTTTTTTAAGAAAGCTTGAATTTTCTCATTTAATATTAGTTTTAATAATTTTACATTTTTAGTGTAATATCCAATGAATTTTAGCTTAGAGTGTAGATAAAAGAATTGAGATAAGAAACAAAAGAACTATATGTATAAAATTATAATAGGTATCTACTATCTATGCAAAACGTTAGTTTTATGAACAGTTTGTAAATTTTCAATTGCCTTAACTTATCAAATTAGTTGCTTTGCTTCAGGCTTAAACTGTATCGTTTTCTTTCTCCCACAATGCCCGACCTCATTCTTGAATACGCTGGTGTCTTTAGGATTAAGAAACGTTACTTGTAGGTAAGCCCAATCAGTCAACTCTTCGATATTGGTAAGATGAAAGTTAAATGTTCCAGCGGGGAAGCGGCAGATTACGCCAAGTGCTGGCACTTACCGCGCTAACTCACTGATCGGCGACGTCCGCTGCGGCCTGCGACACCACACATTATCCAATTTGTCCTGTCAGGTCCCACCACATGATATTCAGTCATTTCGGATCGATACGCGTGATGATTTTGCAGAAGAAATCGCTTTGCAGATCCATGTATATGATTGTTCCTAATATGAGTCATTTCAGACTGTCGGAGTGACCCCTTATTTTAGTCCAGTTCCATTTGAACTAGTCTCGTTGGTAGTTACTGCGTGTGTTAGGTACCTATATAGATTCGGAACACTTGCCTATATGGCTTGAGGTAACTTGCAAGTGGTCTTCGTGGATAAACCGCCAGTGAATTTTGCCACTTGCCATGCATCCCCACATACCCGTTTCACATGCACAGTAGTCAGTTAATACAAACTAACCGAGTTTTGATTAGATTTTTCTACTAAATGTAAAATTACATAACTCTTCATTATTTAATTTCTCGATCCGCTCCACCCCGTCAAAAAACACGTGTACAACATGGTACTAGTGATCCTCCCCCTTACCTCCGAGGGTAAGGAAATTTTTAACATACGCGCCGTATGTAATATAACCGGAATACGCGTGGAACCCCCCCGTAAAAGAGGCACTCCTGGCCAATGCCACAGGTGCCAACTTTACGGGCACTCCGCGCGAAACTGCCAAGCCCGACCGCGTTGCGTCAAGTGTCTAGGAGACCACGGCACCTCTGACTGCCCACGCAAAACACCAGCTGAGGAGTCCGAACCCCCCAGCTGTGTGCTATGCAAAACACAAGGCCATCCGGCTAATTACAGAGGGTGTGTAAAAGCACCCAAAGTAAAGAGACGAATTGCGCCTCAAACAAAGAAAAACAATAAGGAAAAAACAAAGCAGAGATTTATCCCTGCTCCGCTTCCCACTAAATCACCTTGGGTGAACAGCACTAGTGCCCCTAATAACTTCCCCGTGCTCCCCAACAGGGCCCAGCCCACCGCCGCGCAAAAACCCGCGCCCTCCGCGACAAAACCTGCGCCCCCAGAGGCAAAGCCCGCAACACCCGTGGCAAAACCCGCGCACCCCGCGAAAAAGCCCACTCCCCCCGCGAATATAACCTCCAATTACGGAGACGACCTGCGTGACGTGACCGACTTCCTAAGCCTCATAAACCCGTCAGAGGTAGCCGAATTCTCCTACGGACTACGGACGGCTAGGACTTTTTCACAATTATCCGCCTGTCTGTCGACTTACAACGATTTGATCCGCAGGATCAATTCTCTCAATTTATCACTATCGTTTAACTAATGGATTCAACCGGAAGAATAAAACCGCGCTCCCTACAGGTAGTTACGTTTAATACAAACGGCATACATAATAATATAGACGAAATCCGCGAATTCGTCATAAACCACAATGTCGATATTTTACTAATGCAGGAGACGTTCCTTAAGCCTAGTAGAAAAAGCCCAAAAATAGCTAACTATAAAATAGTTAGAAATGACAGAACCCGATCCCAACTCGGAGGCACAATGGTTTATTACAAAAAATCATTGCACTGTGTTCCCCTAGAACCCCCATCCCTAACTAACTTAGAAACTTCTATTTGTCACATTAGCATGACAGACCATCAACCTATCATAATTGTATCTGCCTATTTAGCCAGCAAAATGCCCATAACTTCTAGCGAATTAAGATCGCTATTTAATTTAGGCAATGCCGTCATTATTGCCGGCGACCTAAACTGCAAACACACAGAGTGGGGCAATGTCATATCTAATACGAATGGCATTAGATTATCCGTCTTAAGCGACTCCTTAAATTTTGCAATTTCAGCCCCTAATGACCCCACTCGCTACGACACTGCTAGCCGTAATAACAACCTTATTCATAACCCTAGTGTTATTGATATTGCGTTAGTTAAAAACATTAACCTCAACATCTCTTTGGAAACAATCCACGAGCTTAACTCGGACCACAGACCAGTTAAAATTGCGCTTGGCAATTCTAACCAACTCGCTGCTAGTACTAAAAAGATAATTGATTATAAATTACTAGCAGATAACCTAGAAAACCTTCAATCGAGTCACCTCGATCTCATTCCCGATTTCATCGAAAACTCTAAAGTGGCGCTTGAGGCCTCTCTCCACTTGACTGATCATCTGGTAGAGAACATCGAAAAATCTTCTAGGGAAATGCCAACGATTCATGAGAATCGCTGGCCTCTCCCAGATGATATAAAAGAGTCCATCAGACTCCGTAACGCGGCTAAACGCACATACGATCGCTACCCATCGGAAGACTGGAGGAGGGCCCTCCGTCACTACGAGAGGGAAGTTAAATATAAAATCAAACAACACAAAGCCGAAAGGTGGGATCGACTTCTTAGCGAACTCGAACCGTCTCACACGGCCTACTGGCCGCTCGCGAAGTCCCTCAAAAAAGATACGGAGAGCGACATGCCTCCACTAAACAGACCAAATCGTCCTCCTGCACTGGAGGATATCGACAAAGCCGAATGCTTGGCCGACACCATAGAAAATCAGTGCCGACCTAGTACTCTCCCGACCGACCCTGATCATGATAATCTAGTCAATACCGAGGTAGAAAGCCGACTCATGGCCCCACCATCAGAGCCTCTCAGGCCGGTGGATATGGAGGAAATCAAAGATATTATTAAAGATTTGAATTCCAGAAAGGCCCCAGGCCTGGACGGTATCTCAAATAAAACCCTTAAATTACTACCTGCCACTATAATTGAATTGCTCGTGAACATCTTTAACGCCCTTTTACTAGGATGTTCATTCCCAGATATATGGAAAGTAGCTATAATAATAGGTATCCACAAACCGGGTAAACTCCGGACGGAACCAAGTAGTTACAGACCAATTAGCTTAATTAGTTGCCTCGGTAAAATTTACGAAAGAGTTATACTAAGACGCCTAAAAGACGTCATAGTTGATAAAAAACTCTTACCTGACGAACAATTCGCATTCCGCGAATTCCACAGCTGTCCCGCTCAGGTACACCGCCTAACGGAGTACATATTAGAACAAAAGAACAATAGGAGACCGACTTGCGCTGTTTTCTTTGATGTCGCAAAAGCATTCGACAAAACTTGGCACAATGGGCTAATTTATAAACTTTTTAAACTCGGCATTCCCGATAGTCTTGTTATAATAATAAGTAACTACCTCAAAAACCGTAAATTTCGTTTCAGAGTCGAAGGCATTCTGTCTTCACTTAGAGATCTAGAGGCTGGAGTACCGCAGGGCTCGGTTCTCTCCCCGACCCTCTACAATCTCTACACGTCCGATTTGCCCACCCACCCTCGAGTACAAAAAGCGCTATTCGCAGACGACACGGCCCTGTTCTTTGCTCATCGCCAAATAGCTTTCGCGTCCAAAAAACTCCAAGAAGCAGTTACCGAACTCGGTAAATGGTTCGCAAAATGGAGAATCGAACTAAACCCCGACAAAAGTCACGCTATATTATTTAACGGACTAAAACGTAAGAAAATGCAACCTATTAGTCTGCACGGAAAATTAATTCCCGAAGTCACGGCTGTCAAATACTTAGGAGTAGTACTAAACAAGTCGATGTCATTCACGAACCATATATCGAATACCGTACGTAAAGCGAAATTTGTATTATACAAATTATATCCTTTACTCAACGCGAGTAGCAAAATGTCCTTAAGACATAAGCTCACCTTATACAAAACATGTATAAGAACGATACTCACTTATGCGTGCGTCTCTTTCGCACACATAAGTGACAATCAGATGAACCAATTGCAACGAGTTCAAAACCGTTTTTTGCGCATGGCAACAGGTGCCCCCCGTTACATGCGAAACATCGACTTGCATAGAGACTGCGAGCTTATCACTATCAAAGCCTATATCAAAGAACTCTCGGAGAGATTCTTTGAGAAAGGAAAAGTACATCCCAATCCGCTCATTCGTAAGGCTGTGGACTACGAACATGACGCACCGACATTCCGATATCCCTTCAGGCGGCCTAAGCATATCTTAGCCGACCCTGTAGATCCCATCACAGAATACGTAACGTACTGTGTACAGTTACGCAAACACAAATCACACTCACCCGCGTGGTTAGTACTGCACCGGGGACGACGCCGGCGCCTTCCCCGAGGACTTAACACGACCCGAACGACAAACAGACAGACCGACCGAAATCCGGTGCCGAGCTCGATCCCGGGTTCGAGTTCGCATGCGGATAGCATAGGAACACACCTAAATCATGACCGCGACCGCGACATTGTCGTAGAGAGCTCTACCAATTACTTTGACATTAGAACATACACGCGTATGTCACCCCAACCGGACTCGGAAGGGGAGAGGGACGGCCCTCTTTTATGCAATAACATTAATAACTTGAGCTCATCTACCGCGATAACTCGTACGCAGCTAGTTTGTGCTACCGCGCGCGAGCAGCCTCACTCGTCAGAGAGTGAGTAAGGGGTCGGACCCCTTAAGAGCAGGGGGGATCCGTGTCCCCACGTCAGATAAAAATATCTTATTGTCGTAGCTCTCCCCAATATTGCCCGATTAGAATGTCACACGTGTGACTTTAGGGGAGGGGGCCAGGCCCCCTCATTGTTTATCTCCAAACCAACTAGCAACAGACTAGTTATAGCCACGATTAAACTACCACGGTCTTAACCAGACCAGTAGCTTAGACCCTTTCGAAAAAAAAAAAAAAAAAAATCGATCCGCTCAACTTTCATAGTGATACAGTTTTTTGGGCTACGAGAGTAAAAGTAAAAGATGTCCTTTTGCTACCACCGCACTATAAAAATATATCTCGCGTAACTGACCTGGGGGGTGAGTCAAGATCTTTTCTGTATCGCTTCTTTATAGAATCGCCGATCAAAATGTATGGAATTTTGATCGGCGATTCTATAATGAACTCTCGAAAAAGTCTTGGCTAAATGGCCTGAATGCAGTCAAACTAGCCATCGTCGCTGAAATAGGTGTAGAGCATGTGGGTCGCGACCTCCTCGGGGTCTACGGGGTCTCGGGGTTTTACGTGATAAAAAACAAAGTCACATCACCAAAGTTAAAAGCATTGGCGTAGAGATCTGCACATAATATTATTAGCATTGAATAAAAATGAACTCATCAGATATGCCGATATCATGGCAGCAAATGGCACCAATAATTGGCACGCCGTCAGCGTGATTGGTGACGTAATTAGTGGACCTATTAATGGAATATTGGAGATTGCAGTGAAATGGTGGAGCTCTGCACTGGTTTACTCTGTGTGTTCAAAGACTAAAACGTCTGTGTAGGCTTAGAGTTTGGATTAGTAATGAAAATACGCAGCAAAATACCTTTGAATGTTTGCTTATTTGCATTGGAAATGTCCTTCAACTGTTGGTCCGATTTTGATGCATGGCATACATTACATAGAGCAGATCATCGTCAAAGATGTAGGTAATTTTTTATCGCGACAAAATTATGTTACGATTTCCTTTTGCGCGGACAAGCAACTGTTATAATAAAATATGTTATATTGATTATATCTTGTTTTTATAGGTCAGTTTTAATAACAAAAAATACGATTAAAATTCGTGTTTAAACGATTAATGCCTACAGAGCGTTTCAAAAGTGCATTAAGCCTCTGTCGCATTATCTCCTCGAATTGACACTGATCCGCCTGAGAGGAGCTTTAATAAGTACATAGTAAATTAAGTGTAGCTAAGACCATCATAACGATACTTCATACTACATTGATATTATGTTAGGACAGCCAATCACGGTAGATTAGATTTTAAACTGGGTGTATACTGTATAGTCTTGAATACTTACGTAGTTTTTTATGAAATAAGGGGGCAAACGAGCAAACGGGTCACCTGATGGAAAGCAACTTCCGTCGTCCATGAACACTCGCAGCATCAGAAGAGCTGCAGTTGCGTTTCCAGCCTTTTAAGAGGGAATAGGGTAATAGGGGAGGGTAGGGAAGGGAATAGGGGAGGGAAGTAGGGGAGGGTAGGGAAGAAAAAAGGGCAGGGATTGGGCCTCCGGTAAACTCACTCACTCGGCGAAACACAGCGCAAGCGCTGTTTCACGCTGGTTTTCTGTGAGCGCGTGGTATTTCTCCGGTCGAGCCGGCCCATTCGTGCCGAAGCATAGCTCTCCCACGTCGATATTTGTCGAGGAACACTTATCTTATTGGCAATGTTTCCGCTGAAAGCTGAGTGATTTATGAAGACATTATTAGTTTAGGTGATCTGTGTTCTGAAGTATAGGTATTGTAAGCAACAGAGATGAAACTTACGGACAAGTTATATATGTCTAGATATTAATAAGTACTTAGGAAATTAGAATTAGGATAAGCCAGTCTACATTACGCCTATCTAGCGCTTTTCATGATGCGATCGAGCACTTTTTTTTCCAAAATTGCAAACCAGTGCACGTTTACATTTATATTCCAATAGTAAACCAGCGCTGGAAATACTAGCCATTACTCTAAGATTCATAATTTAACGTCTCATGGCGGGTTTACATTATTCCAATTCAGTAACCCAATCCAGCAGAATTATGTAAAACAGCCATTATAACTAAAATAATAAATACCGTAATGTATCTTACATGAGCTCAATGTCTTCGTCTAGTCACTTCATACGAAAGTTTTCATTACATTTGTCGTTATCGTTACTGACTCGCTGAAACAAGCGTTATTTTTTCCAACACTAATACAATAAATATGGAAGTTTCTCCGTTAGGAACGTATTGTATTGTCGAGTTTCATGACGACCTTATACCAATAGGAAAGTTGTATTCTAGGTACTTTTATGCTGGGAATTTTAGTAATCATTAAAACTAAGGTAAGGAGCTGACACGATTAAAATAAAAAATTACAGATCCAGTTATGTCTGTTGCTAAATTGTTGAATCCTAACGGTGCGTCCACATTTGTATCATTTGGGCGATCAGATCTCCGATCAGATCTCCGTCGCGATCATGGCGCCGTATCAAGTATGCGTAACATAGTGTGGACTGTGGACGCCTATTAGACCATTTTGCCGATCATGCGCGTATTTGATACGACACGTATCAGATACGAGGTTAGTAGCGATCGGGGCGTATCATGATACGCGTATCATTTTGACACGCTTCGATGATACGCGACGGGAGGATCGGAAATCTGATCGCGCACTGATACAAATGTGGACGCACCGTGACATACTTTCGCGTTTGTAATTATTAATGACATTTTTTATAGTGCGAAAGTGTGTCTAACTGTCTGTCTGTTACCGATTTGGTAAACGAATTTCAGCGCAACGGAGTTGCGATGTGTACGGTTTACTAGTCGTAAAAGATAAAAGTAATCTAACGAAAATCCCATAAACTAGAAATTAAAAAATTCAGAAGGAGCCGACCCAAGGTAGATAGGCAACGATTCAGTCATTAATATGATATTAATAGTTTACTACCGTATATATGGAGTTCTGATAAATTTAGAACAGTTTATTAGAATATAGGTTACAATAAAACTTTATCTTTCAATAGAAAATATTGTCAATGAGTTACAGATATGCCGCGATAAAATTTAATTAGTGGCCGATATCTTGCGTCTGCGTCGGATAATATTACTTATATTTTATTTATTGAATACGCCATCGACGTACAAGTCTGAAAGACAGAGTGCACTGATTAGTAATTGTTCGAGTAAAAATAAATAAAAATCTGTTCTGAATGCTCTGAGGGCGGCTACTGTATTGCGATTATTTGCAATGGAATTAATTATCCATTGAAAACGGTAAATGGCACTTAGAAGTTAGATGGTTACATAAATTATTGGTCTAATCTGTCTAGAAAATATACCAGTACCAGATGTCATGTTAGATGGGACACGTAAATCAAAGACGAGCGTTAGGCCAAGACTAATTTATTCTTTTTGTAAAACAACCTACCTTCAATATATTTTATAATAATTATTTACATGTACCAAATAATAAAAAATAAAAAATAAAAATTGTTTTATTTCTGAATAGATTTAAAAAAAAATACTTTCAGAACGTTGATACTACTGGTGCCTACCACCGGTTCGGGATACACCAGATATTACGATGTAGTGAGATAAAATCAATATCTGGGTACATTGTTATGTCTATTCACATACTTAATAAATATTCTGTTATATAAATCGAATTTAATTATATAAAAAATCATAATATTAAAATATTCACAGAAACGTTGTCAAACGTCGAACAAAACTTTTTGTATATTATATGTAATTGATTGTACTGTCGGTTCTTGGTGGAAATTCATATTAAACACTAATAAAACACAGTTTTCTTGCACTTTTTCCACTATATTAAGGGACCGGGTTACCCTCGTAATTCCCATACATACGTAATACCAAAATCATTTTCTCATACGAAAATATTTACCATGTTTGAGTTATTTTTCAGCTAAAAATAGTAATTACCTAGGTTCCTGCACAAAATAAACTTCAAAATATTTAAACACAAAAAAAAAAAAATTGTGTATAATTTTTTTTTACTTTTACTACTAAATGTTTAAACACTAAAAAATAGAGTAAAACACTAAAAAATATATAAATAAATAGTAAATTTACTACAAAATATTTAAATACTAAAAAATATTTTTTAGAGTATAAATATTTTGTAGTAAATTTACTATTTATTTATATATTTTTTAGTGTTTAAATATTTAGTAGTAAAAGTAAAAAAAAATTATACACATTTTTTTTTTTTTGTGTAAAAATATTTTGAAGTTTATTTTTGTGCAGGAACCTAGGTAATTACTATTTTAAGCTGAAAAATAACTCAAACATGGTAAATATTTTCGTATGAGAAAATGATTTTGGTATTACGTATGTATGGGAATTTCGAGGGTAGCCCGGGCTCTTAAGATATTATAATTTTTAACAATTTACACGACCGGTTTCGAAATAAATCACCTGACAACACACCTGATGATGATTTATTTCGAAACCGGTCGTGTAAATTGTTAAAAGTTATAATATCAGCGGAAAAAGTGCAAGAAAAGTGTGTTTTATTAGTGTTTAAAACTTTTTGTTTACTGGACTGAATACAGGACGTGCTGCATCTAGCGTAAAAATTGCAATAAATTTAGCAGTCCGAACTCAGGACTCTAAAGTCCGATAGAGTCAAGCGGACATCATGGCCTTTACATATTATATAGCTGGTGAAGTTATCATTAGCTTAGTCTCACAGTGTAGACAAAACTAATGATAACTTTTTTTCTGTTCGTCAAGGGCATGCGTTATAGCGATGTCTACAGCTAACGTGAGGCATGCCCGCGACGTATGCCCTCTGACCGTCCAAACTTTCGCTTTGTTATTAAAAATGACAGCTGGCGTTGCGTTCTTTGACGCATTCAATTATTGAATGCGCCAAAACGAAAGTTGAATGAAAGAAGATGGCGAAAGTTGAAGACGAATGCGCATAATTTGGACATAGCTAATATGATTCTGAGGTCGACCTTTCTGTCATTGGAAGTGCTATATCTGTATATTATATTTCTTCGCTTCATTCTTCGCTTCATTCTTCGATATATAAATAACCAAAAGTATAGTCGGGACATTTTAATAGGCCACATTTGACAGTTCATCAAAATTGTACCAGGTAACCTTATAGCGACGTACATAAAAAATAAATATTTTCGTTTTGTTATAACTGCACAATTAATTAACTTTTTTCAATTACGATTACATATTTATTGTAAATATGGCCGATACGAATTATTTAACAATAATTTGCTTTTACTAATAAACAATTCTAAACGTAATAAACAAATTCTGATAATTGCACGTCGTTACAATGTTACGTCAGCTGACCTTTTTTCTTTTTAAACTCTAGGGAAGTTACCCTAAAAATCGAAAGCGAATAATAGTATCGATGCATTGATTACTTGTAACGAAATATCCCCATAAATTAATAACCACGTTGTGAAAAGTAACACATATTTATGTGAAATGAATAACGATAATACTACTTTTAACAGTTTTTATAATTTAAGCGAATAAATGCATTTTTTTTTTTGTAAATTATGTACTTGTCTTATTTTGCTCCTTGAATTTGCAAAAGAAGAAGCAATAATGGGACAGGAGTTTGTTTCAAACGTATAAAATTCAAATATTTTATTTCAAGTTCGTATCGATTTATTCGTTTTGGTCGATGTTTTTACGCAGCTCACCGCACTATGGAAATTAATCTGACAGATGTCAAATGTGGCCTATTAAAATGCCCCGACTGTAGTACCTTTGCTTATCTGCTAGGCAATCGCGTTTTTTTAAAGACGTATGTGGGTATTCGAAAGATTATCCACTCGCTCACTCGACGTTCCGGCGTGCCTCATTCTTTGTTAACGCGAGGCAACGCGAGCACGTGTACTTAGTAACCATGCCAAAGCGCAGCTGGTTATTATTATTAAGATGAGCCAGTGTTGTAAGTAACTAAAGTCAGTGTTATTTTATCGTGTAACAAGAAAATACATGTAAGTACTATTAAATACTTAAATAAACGGCAGGCACTACCGAGGCCTAGACGAACCAATTATATTCAATACTAGCCGGCTTGTACTCCGACCGCGAGTCAATAAACGTACAATGTGTTGGGACTACGAGTCTTTATACACGATCTATAATATTATGTATGCTTTATTTGTTCTATAAATAGAATTAAAGAACTATATATTTGCCGGATTGGCGGAAACAACTGCAGGTGATTACTGCAATTATTTAATTAACCGGCACATACTGCGATTGTGATTCAATAAGTACAGTGTGTTTGGACCGCGAGTCCTTTTACACAATATATATTCTATATGCATCGGAATTGATTGCGGATCTCTGACGATGTTTTACCTATTCTATAAATAGAAATATATGTTTGCCCGATTGGGGAAATAACTGCAAATTAATTACTACAAGTGTTTAAATATATTAAGTTATTTTATAAACCGCCATAATGCGTGGATTGACCGTGGGTCTCTAAACACAATAATTTATATGCATCGGAATTGACTGCGAGTCTCTGACGATATTTTATATGTTCTATAATTAGAACTATACGTTGGCCGGTTCGGGGGTTAACAGCGAGTTATTTTATAAACCGCCATAATGTGTGGATTGACCGCGAGTCTCTAAACACAAACCTTGTGCATTGGAATTGACTGCAGGTCTCTGACGATGTTATATCTAAAAATAGAAGTATAATATGTTGGCTGGTTTGAGAGGATTAACTGCGAGTTAATTAATATTTAAATTTAAAATACATTGATATTTTTTAAATCAACATAATGTATGGATTGACTGCGTGTCTCCGACATCGTTTTAAAAATAAAAATTTGCAACTACCGCGCGTTTTCCCACGCTCTTTGTTCTATAAATATAACTACATAATTATTATAATTATAATATTCATATCTTTGCCGTTTTATAGAGAACAGCTATTTCGAGCTAGTAACTAGATTGACTGCGAGTCTCATCAGTTAACAACCTATGCGCGTCCCGCGCGATCCTTTTGCTCTAAATATAGAACTACGATTATAATTTACTATGTCTGCCAGTACATAATTATTATAGTTAAATAAATCTTGCACCAATGTTGGGACTCGGGATACACCGCGAGTGTATAACGAAACTTAATATCTACGTAACGTGATAGTTACTACCCTCAATATTTTTTGTAACATATTTTATCGACAATTAAGTCGATTATAACGAGCTACCCCAATATTTATTTTTTTAGGTCACTAATACCAGACAATTGAGGAAATATCACTAAAAGTGACCAATATACGGGTCGATCAGGTTACGAATGAACCCGAAGCTTTCCCACTCCTAAACCAGGTGCCAACGGTCGATTCTGAGTACCGGCACTGATAGAACCGGACCAGATACGGATAGATCCAGGGCTTCTACTGACGTTAGGTGAACCCTCGTTGGATTCGCCAGATTATGACTTTAAATGATCCCGAAAACGATTAAGATAAGCTGCTGCTTATAAAACGTTCCTGATAATAAGTGTTGCAGATCGATTCCATTTCAATCAACTATTAGCATTATAGATTTCACCTGACAAAGTCTCGATATTATCAGACTTATCAACAGTATCTGACTTATCTCGATATAAACTATTATCAAACTTATCAGATAATATATTATCAGAAAAGACAACTTCGGTAACGGAAGCCTATAACACTCAGACTCGATAAGTCTTGTCTCAATATCAGACCGAGATTAATATTGTTTCACTGGATAATTCCAGTATTTGTCCTCAGAGACAAATTAGTACATCAGAATCAATCGGGCACCTTTTGGCTCTGGCAAACCCTTCTCGCTACCCGTCAAAGGGGGGGGGAGAGCTGGTAACCGTTGACTGGCGCCACTAGCACTGTGCCGCTACAATCAACCTTCTTCGAGTTCGTAGAGCGTTGAGACGACTAAATGCTCAACACCGCAGCAGTAGTGCTGACAGTTATTTTTATATATATTTTACAGATGTTACTATTAAAATTATTGTGAGCTTTATACAGCTATTCCCAACTCGCGGCCCGCGGGCCGCATGCGGGCCACCGGGACTTTATTTGTAGCCCGCGTGATGTTAAAACATTTTGAAATTAACGCCCACGGGCAAAATATTATACAGTCAACGAGAAAGTCTTTTTTCACTTGTAAATCGTTAATTTTGAATTACGTTATTTAGCGGCCCGCGACACCAACACCAAAAATGTATGCAGCCCGCATGAAAAATAAATAATTAAAAAAATATATTAGGGAACTTCGTTCCAAAAAACAAAAACAGGTTGGGGACCACTGGCTTAATATATTATACATCATGAACATCAATAAATTACTTGAATTTAAAACTATATCTTCGTGTACCCCCACCGAAGGTTACCTTATTTCAAAGATTTTCTTTTCCCCAAACAAAGCGGCGGAAAATATTGTATTTATATTTTAAATACAATTTTTGAATTATTTTAAATTTGAAGCCACTTCGTAAGTTTATTTCGAAATTACATGTTAATTTGGAAAATTAACCTTTAAGGCTTCCAAGCCAATACCTAAAAGTGGATATCTATCAAAAATATATTCCTAGTAACTCACTAGTCGATCGAAAGATTTTAATTTACGAATTAAGAGCCTTAAGTCTTGACGTACAGACTATCAGATGCGCCAACACTTTTTTCACAAAAAATATAAAGAAGGAAACTAGACCAGGCGTAGGCTTTATCACTACTAGACTTACCACGCTTTAACATGATCAGTGTTCTAGGCGAGAATTCTTCAGTCTCAGGCGCCCGCTTTTTTTTTTTTGTTAACGTTTTATGGTTAATAGTGCCATGGATGTATTAAATCCACAACAAATATGTTAATAATATCTTAATGTTATAATATTATATATTATTATAACATAACTAGCTGTCCCGGCAAACATTGTTTTGCCATATAAAGTATTTCGTCCATATTATTATTTTATTGAAGTGACTAATTAAGTATGTCACCATGGCAAAGTCCATGATTGCTATCCCGTCGCACAAACAAGGGTCGCTGTCAGTCTCGAGTTTATTCAACAAATTAATACACTCATCAATATAAAGATAGAAGAGTAGATGTTGTCCGATTCTCAACCCTAACCGATATGCTAGCTAAGATTCACGAAAATCGGGCGAGCCGTAATTTTAGAGGAGTGCAACCTCGCACACCGTGATACGAGAATTTTATATATTAGATATATTTTATATTATAAAATGTGTGCCTATTAAAAACGGAATAATATAGAACAGTTAAATCAGTGTACTATTCGCGAGCTAGCTCAACTGATAGTTGTTTTGACACCTTCATATATCCTGATTCCTGACTCCCACCGCGGAAGATTAAAATATTTAATACTAAATAAAATATGCAATGATAAATACGATAACAGAATCACACTTATTCTTGAATAATAATTGTTAAAATATTCAGCTTGGTAGACCGAGAACACAATATTCTCGACTTTCAATCATATTAATATGCAATAATCACGACCACAGAGCCGGACCCAGTTAAAGCAGTAGACTTCTTAAAATTTATTCTAAAATACTTTACTTCGACTTAGATTTTAGATAAATGCTCTCTTCAATCTTATTAGTTAATATATTTATTACAGAGATCTTCGTCCGCTCCATCCGAACCTTAGCTAAACAATTTGACAATGGCTGTAATACGATATTTTCGACAGCCATCACTGTGCACTGTCATTGTTTATGAACAATGTTGACATTATTGGTTGATGACATTGGTTCAGATGAATGTGTGAAGCGCCTTTTAAAAGAAGCTTTCCTGTAAAAATGGGCTAGCACCCATACCTGAGTAGTGTAGAACCCAGGATCCACTTATAAATTATTTGTTTGCACTCTTGCACTCTGTACCTACAGCTGAATACTTGACTTAAAACTTTCTGCCTAATAAAACTCGGCATAATAAAAAAAAGGTATTAAATAGCGGATCGAAATTTATATTACAATGACATAAACTCCCGGGCGTGATCGGATGTTATCTTAAAAAAAAAGAAGAATAGGATATAATATTTAAGTTATTACGCCTTGCGACGGTTATTCAAGATTTTATTAAATAGGATAATACTACAGTACGGGTTACTATTGCTAACGCTTAACGCTCTGCACAGAACAGCCACCTCCCAGTCCGACTAGCGATTCCAATACTTTCGCTATTTTCCTGAATCATAATTTTATCGACGAACAAAGTTTCGCTGAATCAGTTAAATAATCACCATGATTCCAGTATGTTATCATTTGATTCACAAACCATAGAGGTCTCTTAGGTTTCGTCTCTACTGACTATTATTAAATTTATGGGCATAATGTTAAATTTTTTTCTTGACTATAATTCATAATGTAATCTATTGTATTTTGTAAAAAAAAACTTTTATGTGAGTCGCTTCATTCGAAGATATAATCTCCCTCCCACCCAGTCTGCATGAAACTATGTTTGCTGCAGTACCCAAAGAAAGAAAGAAATATTTTTTGCATTACTTCTCTCTAAACATAATGAGGCACGCCGGAACGTCGAGTGAGCGAGTGGGTAATCTTTCGAATACCCACATACGTCTTTAAAAAAACGCGATTGCCTAGCAGATAAGCAAAGGTACTACTTTTGGTTATTTATATATCTTCGAATGAAGCGACTCATATAATAATGATCGAACTTCACTTGGTAAGTTCGTTTGATCTTTTATTATACGTCAATGTATACCGACGGGAATAGATGGCACTGTAAATTATGGATTTAGAGCGCATTATTCAGGATTAGACACAATGTAGCTACAAAAGTAAGCTGGGGGTAGTGGAAACATTATACTTGTATCATATAATGCTCTTTATTTTTTAACGATTCTTCGGTTTTTGAACTCTGGTAAAATCGAAAGTTCTCAAATCAATAATCAAGCTTAGAAGTATTTTTTGAAATAAATATATTAAACTAAGAATACTGATAACTGTTCGTAAGTCTCCCATGGTCTACCTAACAACTAACAAGTGATGATTCAATCTCAGAAACTTTTAAGAACTTTGGTTACTTAAAACAATCAAATTAATTTTATTAGAATGTACATAGTATTAGTTGCACATAAAATTAATTTAATATACTAATTGTACTTTGTTTACTAAATGATATCCAATTAAACCGTTTTGATTTTAATTTATATAAATCCTGAAAATTTGTATTGTGTTGTTGTATATTAACCGTGAACAAACATAAAATATAAAAAGACTAACATATAAAAGTCGAATTGAGAAACCTTCCTTCCTTTTTGGAAGTCACTTAAAGAGTTCCCACTACAAATATTAAATAACTTATCGGAATAGCTACAGTGAATAAGTTATTTTGCTATTTATTATACACAGGCGCTTAATATATTTTTCATTGATTTATTCTGAACTACTAAACTATACTATATAGAATTTAAAAAAATTATATTAAAAACGTAAATAACATATCCTCTATTTTGAAAATCAGTTAAAAATGTAGCCTATGTTAATCCAGGATGTCAGCTACCTCCTTGTAAAATTTTATCGAAATCCCTCCAGCCGTTTAAGCGTGAAAAAGTAACAAGCACACAAACTCACAAACTCACGAACTCACAAACTCACATACTTTCGCCTTTATAATATTAGTAGGATAGAATTCATTTCAGACAATGATTACAATATAATATTATGTTTACCAATAATAATAATCAGTAGTCAGTAGAGAGTAATATATTATGATTAATATTAAAAACGCAAACAAAATTGTAAATCATTGGAAGGTGCTATGTTACGAAACCATACTAAGGGCTTGTTTCACTGCTTCCTGATAAGGTGCCCGATAGGCTTATTTGACAGATTCTCCATACTCTATGTGTCAAGTTAAGTGGTGGATAGCCTTATCAGGAAGCGGTGAAACAGGCTCTTAATATTATCATAGATAAAATATAGCAATTTACCATTATGTTATATTGCCAACTACATAAACTCTAGTGTACCTATCCCATTTCGAAGGGTTCGTGGCTGAAAAAGGTTGGGAAGCACTGCGCTAAGCAATACCACAAACACACTATATTCGATGAAATACCCAATTCCATACAAATAATATTATAACATATGCTGTCTGTCTTTAAGTAAGCTAAAACCGCTGAACTGATTTTGATGATATTTGATATGAAGATATTTGAAGTCCCGGGAAAGGACATAGCATAGTTTTTATCTTTGAAAATGTACGGTTCCCACGATTATCGAATTTTGACGCAGCGAAGTTGTGGGCATTGACTTAATAATTATTATAATAATTCAAGACGTGAGTGGAAGAATAAGGTAAGTAACATGAAAAAGCCTCCCGTGTTTTTTTTTTTTGCTTAAATTGAGGTTTTAGGGCCGGAAAAATTATTTGAAATAGAAAAGCTGTGGATTATATGTGTAGCCAGATATATTAGATAGGTTATGAAGTAGGTAAGTTACAAGTTTTATGAAAATAATAAGGGAATTATTGTCCGTATGTTACGAAATGTTACTTGTTCGATTCTTCCACTCACGTCTTCAATTATAATAGCAATTCTGCAGTGCCGTGTATTCAGGCATTCGATAACATGGAACACGTCTTGCCTTTGACACGGTCCAAGCTCCGCAGGGGCTTAGCCGGTATCGCTCTACACTGCCAACATAATTACCAGCGTCCAGCAATTTTTTTCCAGCAACCAAAAATTCAATCAATATTTTGAATCAAGCAGCACGCATAGCACTGAAATCGGATTTGTCTGTTAAACATTGAAATAATGACAGATTGTTTAGGGGACTGGCAGCAGAATAAGAGTATCAGGAATTACGGAAGTATTAAAAAATGTCTAAAATTATTAATTAGTCAGAAATGCAACTTGCAACACTGGAGTACCAGTGTGACATACACTTTGGCAACCCGAAGACCCGTTCATAACATAATTTTATCTAATTTTATCTCTGAATTAGCACAAAATAGGTACATAGATTGCGGGTCATCGATAATAGTTGGGGAGGGGAAAAGGGGATTTCGGGATTAGCTCGAGCTTGTCAGATTAAGCTTGTATAGGCTTCCGACATGTGTCTAGTTATCATGGTATAGAAATGAGATTTCTCACGTGGTGGGTTAAATGTTTAGTGTACCCCAAAGAAGCTTCCATATAAAGCACTGACGATTCAAAGGTCAGGTAAGCCTGTAGGAACATTTTAAAATACAAAAAATAAAGCTTCATATTTTCCTAAATAAGCTTCGCAGATATTTTATTTTGCACTAAACTAAATGATTTAGTCCTTGTTGTTTTAAATATATTTATAATTTACATAAATAAGCAATTTTGTAAATATATTTTCTTTTTCAAAACTTTAAAATGGCTGCAGTTTTTGAATCCACCGCTTAAATAAAAAATGCGCTTATATTTTTTTTATCAGTTTTACCTAATGAAAAAAGCCTACTAGGTCTCCATGACGCTCGAGTGACTACAAAAATAGCACCTTCCCCTCCCATACTATAATAAAATTACTTCTCACTTTTTCAAATTACGCCTCACTTATTTCATTCAGATATTTTGAGAGATTTATTGCGTTTTTTCCTCTAGTCAGTTGATTTCCCCGGCGTAAAAATATAAGCCCATTCATCACCATTCGCCGCACCAACTACCTACATTAGTTCGAAGAAGATTCACTTTTAATTCAACTTAAATTAGAAAAAATATAAAAATATCATCTTTTTTTTTCTGCTATTTTTAACCCCCAAAAGCGGCTCAACGAAATAGCATTTTCCATAAAAGCAAAAGCGAAAATAATATAAAAGATCCTCCTAAAAGATAATGAAAACGCCTAAACAGACTAACAATCGGACAAAAACATAACTGCTCCACTTCCCCAGTTATTAGCAGCGAAATTTGTACTCATCTCATAAAAGTAATTAAAACGAAAGTAACGGCCTCATAAAATAAATGCTACGCTATTTCGTTCGTTTCATTAAATCTGCCCACGCCCGGGGGATCAATTCGTAGTTTTCCGGGCAGGTAGCGGGAGGACATAAGGAACGCTAGAATGTTTTGTTTCGTTCGATTAACCCATATCGTGTTTTGGTTGTGACGTCACGTAACGTCCTCGATTTTTGTATCGGGCCGGAGGGACATCGGGCCGAATCGCGGGCCCGCGCATGCGTCCGGACTGCGCCACTGCGCGCAGCTGGCGGCCTCTACCCGCCAGTCCGCCCGCAGCGCGCAGGGGGGATGCTGCGCCGCGCTGCACTTCCCGGGAAACGTTGAAATCATTTAAAATGGAACTTTCGAAACGTGAGCCGCGACCGCTCGCTCGCCCCGAGTTCGGCCCGTAATTTTCGACCGACGTGAATTTCGAACGATCACAGACTCGTCGGAGTTAAAATGTGTCGTAAAGTACGCGGTTAGGGAAATTGCAGTGGCTGACGCGGCGTCTTTATAATGGTGATTTGACCTTGGCCCGTTTTCCCGCGCCCGCGACAACCTTGTTGTCGATTGCACTCGCCTCTGACATTCGTGAATTTGAGAGCTTGCGAGTGTTTACGGAAACTATGTGCTAGTGATAATTAAGTAGACTCAAAGTTAAGTAGAACTAGGTGAAACTCAAGATGAATAGATGATAATAGGTATTAAATGACGTAAATAATTGAGGAAAACTGTGGAAATCGGAAACGTCGCGATGACGTCCATCCGAGGTAAGAAAACTTCGGTAACTTTGAACGCTCATACCCGCTAAGTTTTAACAATTTTATTTTAACAGTTAAATATTATTTTTACTAGTTATGTAATCGTTGGCGATTAGTTTATAAGTAAAATTTTCTTGTAGATCTGCATCATTTTCTCAATTTAATGCAGAATATTTATTTTCATATGGATCAAATTTTTCATTGCAAACAATAATTGTTATTACTCAATTTATTTCACCGAGTCCTTATTATAATAGTTCTTTATCCTGTTTATTTTACATAGCTATATGACCGAGCTTCGCTCGGTATTCAAAAAATTCAAAAAACACACATACAATTATATTTTATGAAAATGATTCCTAGCTAGATCGATTTATCGCCCCCGAAACCCCCTACATACAAAATTTCATGAAAATCGTTGGAGCCGATTCCGAGATTCCAATTATATATATAACTTGTATATATATATATATATATATATATATATATATATATATATATATATATATATATATACAAGAATTGCTCGTATAAAGATATAAGATACTGTTATATATATCAAACAAATAGTTCATAGTTATTCTGGAATATATTAAGGAAAAATATTGTTGCATAATTTGTAGGTCTCTAGCGGCTAGGCTTTATATCGATGTTCTAATTATTATGTGGATGGCCGTGACCGTGACATACATTTCTCTAAGTACTTAAAATAGAAACATTTCAAATGTCCGATGAAAGTGAAATTCTCCGGGGTTTTCGTGGTAAAAGATATTTGAGATGCGCGGAATTAAACTGAGCTGGGCTCTACGGTTTTCGGTCATTTTATGTCATCAGTCTCCTTTGCCTGAAGGTTCATAAATGGCGTAAGATGGTTTGAAGACTTTTTGAATCCCCCTCCTCCTATGGTATGATATAGTAAGATTAACTTTGAATAATTATAGTATGCTCCTTAGCGCGCAATACTTTTATTTGAGTAGGTACTTACTATCTGCAAATGAAATCGTTATGTCGTTTACGCATTAATTATTCTTCCTATATTATAATAGCGACGTATTAGTCTACAATGTTGCCTTCGATTTCATTTGCCGTCACCGGACAAAGAATAGCGGAAATGCGGAAAGCATCCACAAGGCACAAGCGTCCACAAATCTCGTTGGGCATTTGGAAGTCTTTTACAAGCTTGTGAATGCGTCAGTGTATTACGTACATCCAATCAAGCGCCCTTTGATCTGTGTCCAAAAACCGACACTACATCGAATCGGATACAAGCGTCCACAAGCTCACGCAAGCCAAGCCAGATACTCTCTTTACACGCTTGTGCTTGTGGACGCTGGTCAAGCCTCGGCAAGCATGGAAACGCAGCATTTCAATTCAATATTTATTTATTTATCGACATTCAAAGTATCTGATGATCGTCCAAATCATTTCAACGGATTAAAAAAAAACAGGAAACAGATAATGACACATACAGACATTTTTGCATTTATTAGTATGGATGTTCGACCATGTTCACCGGAAATAACGTAGATTACATGAATGATGAAACTAACTGCGAACTAAATCAAACGGTAACCGCGACACGGTTTAGCGGCCGCGGACTAAGCGACTAATTGGAGTAATCACTGGCCAGTACGACTTTCTATAATATTAATTTTTATGATTATTAAATGTTAATGCATTCTGTTTTTATACTATGAGACTCTTTAGAGTTTAACATTATTAGGTGTGGCATGGTGCGTTGCGGTAGGTTCTGTCTTAATTCCAACCTACAAGAACCTCTGCATTAAGAGTCCGTATACGAAATTTTGCCGATTTCGCTCATTTAACAGACGTGATTTAACAGTTAAAATACAGTATTTCTATAAGTTTTAATGCACAACATGTAAGATCATTTCAATTATAATATAGTGTTGGAGCTAGATTTTTTATTTTTTTTTTAAGTATCTTTAAATAATCCAACTCAAACCCGCGACAGTTTTGTGATTTTTGCTGTAAAAGGTTTAGAATATCACCTTTTAATGGATTGTATTGACGTCTTAACGGTATGAAAAAAATACAATGTACTGTTGAGAAAGTCGTCTATAAAGTGTTGGAATTACTTTTTACCACTTCAATATAAAAAAAAAAAAACCCTTTAAAAACAGAAAACCTCCATCTGCCCGCTAGCTTGGCGATCGTCCTTTTTCACCTGGCATATGAAAGACGGGCGTGAGTGTGAAGAGAGCAGTAGAAAAGAGAGGACGGGCTCTTAAGCGAGTAGTGGAGCACCATGGGGTTTTAGTGGGTAGCCTGCGCAGACCTTCACATACCCCGGCCTATACCTCCAATCCGCCAGGGATGCGTAAAGCATTTCCCCATGTAAAAAAAGGTATAGCATGGTGTGGTTTAGATCAGCCACTCTCAAAGTGACTATCCGCAAAAGCCTCCGCCAGAGATACCTAAATTGTTTTTAGAAATGTCATCAGATACCAGCACGGGGACAATTAGTTCAAAGACAGACCATTTTTTGTGGTGCGTCAAAACTGTTACATCTTTAGAGGATTCCGCCTCCAAAAAAGTTTGAGAGTCGCTGATCTAGAGAGTCCAACTTTATTACAGCTTAGGCATAATTAATGAAACACTAGCGACCCGTCCCGACGTCGCACGGGTATAAAATATATAGCCACTGAAAAAATGATTAAAACCAATAGCCTACGATCTATTTCTTATATGTGCCAAATAACATAAAAATTGCTCCAGTAGTTCGAGAGATAATTTTCCCCGTTTTTCCACATTCTCCTATTAGACTTAGCGTGATAAAATATAGCCTATAGTCTTCCTCAGTAAATGGACTATCTAACACTGAAAGAATTTTTCAAATCAGACTATTGGTCTGATTCCTGAGATTAGCGCGTTCAAGTTAGCCCTTTCAAATAATTGCCCCCATTTTTTCCACATTTCCTCTATTTCTTCGCTCCTATTAGTCTTAGCGTGATAAAATATAGCCTATAGCCTTCCTCGACAAATAGGCTATCTAACACTGAAAGAATCATCAAAATCCGTCGCGTAGTTTTAAAGATTAAAGGGAACAAAGGGACATGAGGGAAAAAAGGGACTTTGTTTTATAATAAGTATAGATATAGATTAAAAGTTAAAACGCTTTCTGATTTTCCAAAACCCCAAGTAAAATTTTACTTGTTATTTCAAGTTCTTTGAGTTTAATAGAAGACTGTGTTGTCGTTTTAACTTTTATGGATCCAAATTAGATCCAAGTTGTATTAATTTTTGATTATAACCAGTTTTAACTCGAGATTAATTTTTAGGTTCAAAATTTAGCGGTCTATCTTATACTTTAAAATTACTAGCTTTCTAAATCCTAGTAAAACTATAAAAAGGCTCCTGAATAATAAATTACCTAACTTACCTTTTTATCCCGAACTAAAATACCTACTTTCGTAAAGTAGGGATCACTTATCCCATTTGGTCCGAGTCAGGTGTCGTTACAAAACTCTTATAAATGTGCCACGTGTTCGGGACACCAATGTCCAATTACCAACTCTGTCTTAAGGTGATCGCACATATTTTATCAGCACGCACGCACCGAACGCGCCGTATTTAAGGGACCTATCAGACAGAGAACGGTCACGCGTTCAAGCGTTCTACATTTGAGTGGTCACTCACACAGAGATTCTGACGCGGTCAGAACGCCTCCTGTGTGAGTATCTCTATATTACGTAATACAACACAAAGAACGCAAAACTGACCGCTTGAACGCTTGACCGCGTGACCGCTTTTTGTCTAATAGGTCCCTTAGAATTGCCTGTGAAACTTCGCACATTCGTCCGCACCGGACGCGCCGCATTTCATGTACTATGCGGACGCGGACGGTGCTGATAAATGAGCAATCAGCTTTAATTCGACGTTCTATTTTTGAAGTATTGAAAAGTCCATTTTTTTTTCATAGAATGAGATGAGATAAGATGCAAAAGATAAGTGTTACTTGAAATATTTAAAATCACAATTATAGAGGTGTAACAAAACTAAGTGATATTAATACTTTTGGATGTGTACAGTTCACTGTAAAAGAAGCAGCGCTGAAGGAGCAAAATATTTTTGTGATTTGTATGGACAAACTCATGAAGTCATGACGCTGGGTCGCTTGCCCATACAAATCACAAAGAAAATTGCTCATTAAGCGCTGATAGTTTTACAGTGACCTCTATACTTGAAGGGACAAAATATACACTCCCTAAAATATTATCACCAACTTTTGTTACACCCAGTATACTAGCAGTATTACTAGCAGTACTTTTCAAGTATTATACTAACTCAAACGAGTGTAACGTTCGGACTCCTATGTGTTAAAATCAGAATGTGTCATCATCATCATCATCAAGCCCCATTGGCCATAAGGACACCGGTGACCGCGACAACAATAGAATAACAATAGATTTCCAAGAATCCGCGATCGGAGGATTAATAGAAAACGTATTGTCACGAACGAAGAATAAAGCAGTTTTAATGCTGGTTAAAATAATAGAATTAGAGCTGTAGATGTAATCTTAAATTGGCGAAGAAAATCGCCGTCGTCGAGAAACACAAATTGCACAATTCTGTCTATTTATTTTTAATCCGATGCTTTTCAGTGGAATAACAAGTTGAACTGGAATTTAATTAATTCTTATTTTCCAACTTTTCCAACATGGATATATTTTATACTTTAACTACACTTTTGCGCGATTCTTTTGCCAGTTCTTTTCGCCGGCTATCATAGAGGACGATGACGTTATTGCTATACTGTGACGTTGTTGAGTTAATTTGCCAAAAGAGAAATATTTTTATTATAATTTTCTTAATAAAACTCAACCGAAGACAAATACATTATATCATGTTTTCCAATAGTGGTGACGGTAGTTCCTTTCCATCAGGTGCCCTGTTTGCTCATTTGCCCCCTAATTTTATTTAAAAAAATAACGTCACGAATGTAATAATATATTATTTTCCCCATCAAAGCCAAACAAATAAAAGCCTTATAAGCCTTTTATGAACCCGTATTGCGATGTATCGATTCGCGTTATCTGCCAACTACGGTTTACGAGTAACGACTGAAAATAACTCTGATACGCTTTGATGTTCAGCGGCTGACAAAGAAGAAAGGGCATATCATACCCAGTAATGTAGCACTTTCAGACATAATATATCAAATGAAAGGGGTGAAAAGTTAAAAAATGGTTTAGAGATTTTGCGTCATACAATAAAATGTTGAACTTTTTAAGCTCTTCCATTTGATATATGCGTGGAAGTGCTACAGCTTTAGTACGGGTTCCATACAAAAGTTCTCCTTCTCCTTTAAAGTGCATAACTTCTTTAGTACCCTTGTGCATTGTTCTGGGATTAATGGTAAAAATTGTTCAACTCAGGTCAGCAGTTCAGGGCACGCTACCTGATTGAAAATTCGTAAGACGAAGGAGAAGCAGACCCGTGTTACGTGGGTGAGCCATACTACGGCACGAATGTGCCGGCTCGACCGGAGAAATACCACGTTCTCACAGAAAAACAGCGTGAAACATCGCTTGCGCTGTGTTTCGCCGAGTGAGTTTACCGGAGCCCAATCTCCTACCCTATTCCCTTCCCTACCATCCCCTATTCCTTTCCCTTCCCATCCCTACCCTCCCCTATTACCCTATTCCCTCTTAAAAGGCTGGCAACGCACCTGCAGCTCTTCTGATGCTGCGAGTGTCCATGGGCGACGGAAGTTGCTTTCCATCAGGTGACCCGTTTGCTAGTTTGCCCCCTTCTTTCATAAAAAAAGACACCCGGCGGGGCGTAGGAGAGGAAATAATAGCCCTCTTATTACTATGCTGCAAAATAAATGCCTGCTGCCATGCCTTGTTAGTTATTTGGTTACACCACTACAATTATTTAAATGGCGCTAGTGCGTATGTCCGACTTAGGGTTGATTCAGACCGCGACGCGACGCGTAGATGCATTTCTAAATTTATATGGATTTGACAGATTCGCAAGACGTCTCACGCAATTGAAATCTGTCAAATCTATACAAATTTATGCCGCGCCGGGCCTCGCCTCGCCTCGTCGCGTTGCGGTCTGAATTGACCCTTAACCGTACCCCGCGGAGGAATAAGACAACACGTCAAACTAACAAGTCCCGCAGGTGATCGCTGGAGCAGTTTACCCCGCGCTTACCTCGTCATTAATTCACAAACACGCGCTAAAAATTCACTTTCATACGAAAATTATGAGCTCCCCAACCAAACGTTTCGTTATAAACATACCTGACGTGAATTGATAATATTAATACATTAGGTACACTAGCTATTTGGCCGAGCTTTGCTCGGATTTCGATAAAACAAGAATAAAATGGCATTTTCTAAAAATTATTCCTAGCTAGAACGATTTGTCGCCCCCGAAACCCCCTATATACTATATTTCGTCGTTGCCAAAACAAGACCTCCTACGTGCAAAGATGCAAGTTTTGTATAAACTTAAAAAAACTTCCTCGTGAAAAAAAATGTATGTGGCCATGCCAGTTTAATTTTTTTAATTATGTATCTATATTTCAGACATTTTTTATGTTTATGACGATAACGATATCTCGTCAATATACCACGTTTTTTATTTTTTTATCACTACTGCTGCACATAAGAGGTTTTGTTTGCGAAATTTAGCAACATAAGTTTTATTAAACCATGGACGTAAAATATGAAACTAGAAAAAAGTCTTCAGTACTAAATCAGCCTCTTTATTCTCACGTTTTTTTTTTAACCAAAGTACAAAATAATTAGTTATTGTTAATGTTTATATAAATATTCTTAATTAGTTTTAAGTTCCAGGCACGAAAGTAAGAGTATCATAAAAAGGATGATAATCGATGTCTATGACTGACTAGACGTTCCGCGCGGCTTCGCCCGCGTATATTAGATATTTCACAGACAAATAATTAGTTCACAAAAATAGCATATGATCCTTCACGTGGTCTACTTCTTATCTGACCCAAATAACAGAAAAATTGCTCTAGTAATTCGTGAGATAAGCCCTTTCAAATAATTTCCCCCGTTTTTTCCATACTTTCCTCTATTTCTTCGCTCCTATTAGTCTTAGCGTGATAAAGTGTACCCTATAGTCTTTCTCGATAAATGGGCTATTTAACACTGAAATAATTTTTCAAATCGGAGCAGTAGTTCCTGAGATAAGCGCGTTCAAATAAGCGTTTTCAAATAATTTCCCTCCGTTTTTTCACATTTTTTTATATTTCTTCGCTCCTATTAGTCTTAGCGTGATAAAATATAGCCTATAGCCTTCCTCGATAAATGTACTGTCTAACACTGAAAGAATTTTTCAAATCGGATCAGTAGTTCCTGAGATTAGCGCGTTCAAACAAACAAACAAACTCAGTTGCGCACATGAGATATTTTGATTATGAAATTATTATTGAGTTTCACATGGGAGTTTTTGTTCGCCTCCTTTTCAGCTGTATCTCTGCGAATATAATATTAGATATTGACATGTGAGTTTTTGTACAAGGCGGAGAATTTAATTCTCTACAATATGGTGTCAATTTCGTCCAGACCGTCACATAAGAGGTTTTGTTTTGGTAACGACGATTTCATGGAAATCGTTGGAGCCGATTCCGAGATTCCAATTATATAATATATACATATATGCAAGAATTGTTCGTTTAATGATATAAGATTACAGTAATAATTTTCAAAATACGATCGTTTTAACCGCGAAGTAAGTCAAAAAACGTCAAAAGAAGTCAAAATTGTAATAAACTTTTGTGTTTAACCTATACTAGTGGTTTTAGCAACTATTTAATACTAGATGACGCCCGCAACTCCGTTGCGCCAAAATTCGTTTATCGCGCTGGAACCGTACATTTTTCGGGATAAAAAGTACCCTATATCCTTTCCCGGGACTCATAAATCCCGATCCTGTTACCAAATTTCAGCAAAATCGATTCAGTTTGTGTGAAGGAATAACAGAAAGCAAACACACTTTCGACTTTAAAATATGGTTCGACTTTAAGGTATGGATTAAATGCCTTTGTTAAGGAAAATCCAGTATTTTGAAAAACTAATTCTTCGCTTTCTGCAATAACTAAGGTATAAAATGATTAAACCTTCCGTCAAGTTCTCAGAATCTAAACGAGCCGTATCGCCCTGAGATCGTTGTGGAGAGCGACCCAGTTAATGGGGAGTGAAAAATTGGCCATACTTTTCACGACATTTTCTAGACGGTTCTAGACGGTGATAAAGATTGACATTATTTTATTATCCGCCCCAGTGGGCACCGGGTCAAACTATACACAGTTTTATAATAGATCTTTGTAGCCGGGCAACGCCTATGTTTAAGAAAGTGTATTGAAAAAGACTTCGTTCTTAAAGCGCGTTTTTCGCACGTAATGCCAGGCGCGAGGCACGTGGTATTAGGTCCTAGGCTAGGCTCTTGTACTTTACGTAGCAAACCGCGTATATTTCTTTTAGCTTGCGTGTAATCCGAAACAAAATGAGGTACAAAAGACACGTCTTCTCGCTACAATAAATCCAAACATCTTCTCTAAAAAAAGTTAATGAATATAACTCTCGGTGACAACTTAAACTAGACAACTTACAACAGCCAAAAACAAAAAAAAAAGGCTTTTTCTGTTTCCAGGTGCCAGAGGATCTTTAAAATGTATTCCACGTCCTTACATTTCCATTATATTAATATTTACATACAATATGTATGAAGCACAGGTGCTTCATCCTCGTCCCTTTATCATTAATCCTTTTTACCTCCGCACTTGTCACACTCGGGTGGATGTCACGACACATAATGGAGTAAGCACTTACATACAATACACTTAATTTTCATACAACTGAGCACCTTTCCAGAAATGTTAGGCTTCGCTGTGCATAATTTTGCTAAACGACGACATAGTAAACACTTAGCGTTACATAATTAAAGTAATACTCTATTATCTATATTATATATGCCTAGAACACAATTTATCTGATCTGTATGTTTTCATATTGTGGTGGTACTCACAATCAGAATGGAATGCTATTTTAACATATTATAATTAAGTAAATAGGTCCACAGTATCTTAATACTGTGGACCTATTTACTTAATTATAATATGTTAAAATAGCATTCCATTCTGATTGTGAGTACCACCACAATATGAAAACATACAGATCAGATAAATTGTGTTCTAGGCATATGGCGGACCTACGATATTTTTGTCGGGTTAGTATTATTTAAGGTCCACCGGCTGGGCTTGACATAATCCGACGAAATTACGTAGGTCCGCCATCTAGAGATCAACTACGATAACATGGCGCGCCCCTCCAAATGACTGTTTCAATGTGTGTAGTAACATCCTTATGAAAGAGTTTGTATTTAGTAAGTATTCAACCAATCACAGTACACGTAATATTTCAGTTAATGTCACTTATTACCAAGATATGTTGGTCAACTAATCATAACTAGCTAGACCGCGCAAGACAACGCACTTCAAACGTTTTGACAACGCACTTCAAACGTTTTGAATTTTGGAGGGGCGCGCCATGTTATCGTAGTTGATCTCTACCTATGAATTAATTTGTCTGACATTCGCTGACAGAACTTAACTTTGCTTGTATTAATTTTTCGTTGTACATTTTATATTCTTTGAGTCTCGGCAGTATGCATAATTACGAGATGAAATAATTCCCACTTGTTTCGTGAACATTTTTAAAACATACGCAAATAACTTTGACATTTCATTTCTGTGAGAGCGGTCCGGCTTAATTACTATTGCTGCTGTATCTTTCAATAATTAGTGCTCGATTCCAATTTGAAATTTCATTCGAGGAGCACCATTTTGTTTTTTGTTTATGAATGAAAATAACTTTTTAATAAAAGAGCCAGAAAGCGTGTTCGTTCTTTGAGGTAGACGGATCACCTCATGGTAGGTAAGCAATAATAATGAATTAGTCCAGACTCCAGTCATTACGTCGGAAAAATCAAGTTAGAAATGCAAGTGAACCGAGAAAGCCAAATTTAGGATATTACATGGGGGATGGCTAGAAAAGCTTAAGTTCAAATTTTCGACCAAAATAACCTTGTGGGTTTTCCGCCATCTTGAAAAAAGGGTTGAATTCAGTTTTTTCATCATAACTCGGTTCCCCGTCGAGATACGATATTTTTGTAAGTATCTCGACGAGGAACCGAATTATTCGGTTCCTCGTCGAGATACTTAAAAAAAATATGATGATGATGATCGACTTGGATGACTGATCCTGGTCTTTCGAGATATGTTTAAAAAAGTATCTCGACGGGGAACCGAGTTATAATAATAATAATAATAATAATCATTTATTTCAGGCAATAAACCCATATAAAAATACACAACAATTAAATTAAAAGTTAAAATTATGTAGCATATATTAAAATATACGCTGTGAATAAATTTAAATAATAATATATAAAATAAGATGCTACAAAAATACTTAAAATCATTTCTGGTTTCTGTCGCGATGCACCGATAACCAGTAGGCTGGAAACGAGGCTGGAGTTATGATGGAAAAACTGAATTTAACCCTATTTTCAAGATGGCGGACAACCCACAAGGTTATTTTAATCGACAATTTGAACTTAACCTCTTTACCTCCCACGTAATATCCAAAATTTGGCTTTCTCGGTTCTTTTTTATTACCAAATGTATATAATGGCTAGAGTAAATAGCGTTGTAGGCAGAGAGTTACACCTCTTACATCTACACTATTCTACACTATTTTATAAAATCAACTGAGCACTTATTACTACCTCCTGTTTTAAATATTTAAAATTAATAAAACAAATAAACGCCATTTTGAATTTTGATATCAGTTGAATAAAATTGCATTCTAAAAGTTATGCACTTGTTTGCTAAGTATTTTACAACAGTTGTAAAATTCTCCCCTAGCTCTAGCTATTTCAGCTGCATATAATAATATAAAGTCTGAATGTAATAACTCCGGCTGCCGTTAACTCCGGCCGTTAAACAATTTTGAGCGTATTAATTACAATTAGCGAAGTCGGACGTAGCGATGTACATTTTTAAACAGCAGGAGCTAATTGAAATAACTACGTTTCCCTTTCTCTAATGCTGATTATATTACAAAATGCTTATATTATAATTGCTAAAGCATGTCTGCCTGTCACACTTAAGGTGCTAAACTGATCTTGAGTGATTTGTAAGTCCCAAAAGGTTGTAGTGTTTATATCGCGGTTAATGTATTATGCACAATCTGTATTATGCCATATTAAACGAATTTCTGTGCAAAGTTGCGGCAACATCTGAAATGATAATGATGATGAAATTTGAATGTAACGTTTCGCGTTAAGTTAGCGGAAAGTATTCAGCGCACCATCACATTACGTTTCGTCAAAAACCTCAGAAACTGAGCAGTAGAGAAAAACCGTAGAAACTCGTAGCATAAAGCTACGGCCTACGGCGTGCTACGAGCTTCTACGGTTTTATTTCTGAATGTAAGAGCCCGTCCTCTCTTTTCTACTGCTCTCTTCACACTCACGCCCGTCTTTCATATGCCAGGTGAAAAAGGACGATCGCCAAGTTAGCGGGCAGATAGAGGTTTTCTGTTTCTAAAGGGTTTTTTATATTGAAGTGGTAAAAAGTAATTCCAACACTTTATAGACGACTTTCTCAACAGTACATAGTATTTTTTTCACACCGTTAAGACATCAATACAATCCATAAAAAGGTGATATTCTAAGCCTTTTACAGCAAAAATCACAAAACTGTCGCGGGTTTGAGTTGGATTATTTAAAGATACTTAAAAAAAAAAATCTAGCTCCAACACTATATTATAATTGAAATGATCTTACATGTTGTGCATTAAGACTTATAGAAATACTGTATTTTAACTGTTAAATCACGTCTGTTAAATGAGCGAAATCGGCAAAATTTCGTATACGGACTCTTAAGCGTAGGTATAAACACTTTATATCATCCAAGTATAACTATAATTATACAATATCTTGCATTTAGACCAAAATGAGAACTGATATTTTTCATCTTGTCTAAGTCCCTTTGGTTCCCACACACACGCACAAAAACATCTATTTATTTTTTAATTAATATCGTTCACTCGAACTTACTAAAGGCAAAAGAAGTAAAATGTAATTTCGCGTGTCTAAGAAACATTGTATGAACGCACTTGACATAAGGCGTCGACCTCAGAGCTGTAACATTATCTGAGGTCGACTCGTCCGCCGTGTGACTGACCTGACTCAGCAGAAGAGACGTATTGTGTCTGCACCTTTATTAAATTAAATACTTATTTTAGCAGTAAAGCTGGGTTCTAAATAAGCAGGTTGCTAACGGGTTTTTTTTGCTTTTGTTTAATATGCAAACAAAATAAATAATACAACTTTAGGCTATACTATGCCTTATGTGACTGTAAGGTCACGTGATTCCATAAAAAAGTTTAAAGGCTATGTAGCCTTTATACTTTTAATGTTTTGCTAATAAAGCTTACAAGACAAGAAAATGTTAATCGTTCATGGATATTTTTATCTATACAATATCCTTGCTTGAATCATGCATGCTTCCGTAATAAAAGTACAAGAGCTCTTACTATTTTGGGAAAAGTATATAGAGTTTACCTTAAAACTTACCACTTTCAAAATTAAGATAAGATACTACATAAGATAAGATGAATATTCTTTATTGTACACACATAACAATTTAAAATAAAAGACATTTTTAGAACACAGGTAACAAACACACAATGGCGGCCTTATTACTAATTTGTAATTTCTTCCAGGCAACCACGGGTAGAGGAAACATAATTCAATTCAATTCAATCAATGTTCCCGGGTCTGGATGTGTATTAAATATGTGTATGATATAATAAAAATCTTAAATATATGTATAGTATAAAAGTATTAAATATATTTCCGTTGTCTGGTACCTGTAACACAAGTCTTTAGGTACTTAGCACGGGGCCAGACTGACGTGGTGTGAAGCGTCCATAGACATTATTATTATTATTATTATTTTAAGATTTATGGTAAATGTGCCATTAACAAAATTAGCATAGATGAATAATAAATTACCCATTTCTTCAGGAGGTAAATTAATTTGTATCACATCTTAATAAGTACAAACGTGAATAAAAGCTTTTCGCAGTTAACTTAGTTTAAGATTCACGTAGTTTTATTGGCTCGTGTAGGTTTATCGCGTTAAGGCACTCCCCAGGAAGTGGGGGGCTTAATTAGTACCCCTCTCCCACTCCCTTTGGGAGGAGAATCAATAAGGACACACGAGTATCGTTAATTGAGACTAGTGGAAGGAGTAATTGTTTGAATACTCTTCGATTGTTTAGTATTCATTAACATCTGTTAAAGGACTTTTAATTGTATAAGAGGTGGTAGCGGACGGGTTTAAAATCAATTATTTTACAATAATCTTTTATCTTATATCTTTAAACGAGCAATTCTTATATATATATATATATATATATATATATATATATATATATATATATATATATATATATATATATATATAACTGGAATCTCGGAATCGGCTCCAACGATTTTCATGAAATTTAGTATATAGGGGGTTTCGGAGGCGATAAATCGATCTAGCTAAGAATCAATTTTAATAAATGTCATTTTATTCGTCTTTTCGAATACCGAGCAAAGCTCGGTCAAATAGCTAGTTATTATGAAGATACATTGAGTCTCAGGAAAGAGCAAAGAGTAAATATTTTTTTGGGAACGAAATTGCGAGAAGTTCCTAATAATCTTAATAACAACTGTCGATTCAGCTAAATTATTTATTTAGCTAAAGTTTTATCAGAAGCGGCTCAATAAGTTTGTACAAATAAAAGGTATAATGATAAGTCATCAAGGAGACGCAATTACTTCGTCTCTGCAGACTCGCGGTGATCAATCTTACTCGGCCCGAGCGGTGACACCTTTTATAAAACTTGTATTACTCCCAGCTGTAAAGAAGAGAGCGCCTTTAAATCGTTTATTACTTTGCTAATTTTTTATCAGATGCCCGCTTAACATAAATACGTAGGTAGCTATACTGCGCGAATTGTACATTTTGTTGCGGTAAAAACTATTCTATTTCCTTTTTAAGGACTTCAAAGTGTATTGACTATTGATACTAAAGGTCATATAATAAATTGATATATATAGTAGTACCTTTAGTATCAATTATCCTGGAAAAGCTTACAGACAAATACACTTTTGCTTCTATTATATAATAAAATACGGATCGTTTCCTTTAGGACAGACGGAGATACAGAGTATAATTCGTTTCCATGCTAATTTAACTTCCGATATAATTGTAAAACTCATTGAGGTATAATATTACGTGTTCTCATTTTATACCCAACACAATCGTACGAAGCTGTATCGTTATTAGCGTAATGTTTCGGAGTGTTTACAGCGGCTATAATTTGCACAACTTCCAACAATCTCCCGATGCTAATTGGGGGTATTATAAACCTTATTCCCTTGTAATAAAGATTGGTTAACTGGTACTTTTGTAATTACTAGCTAAACAGTATTCAGAAGATATATTTTACTTTGTAAAGCGAAGAAGGTTCTTTGTGTCTCTTTTTCTGTAAAGAGAGTTCCTTGTTCGATTTAGTCCGTTTCCCATCAAACGACAAAATAATATTCTCATATTAAATACGTTTAACAAAAATGTTCGTTTTATATCTTTGACCATTTTGTAATACCATTTTGTAATCTAATAGGAATATGTTGCAATAAATATTATCTTAAATTTTCTAAATAACATAAAAACTACTATTATTATGCAAACAAAAATGTATAAAAATAACTAGCTGTCCCGGCAAACGTTGCTTTGCCATAATATAAAGTACCTATTTCGCCCATATTATTTTTTTGAAGTGACTAAATAAATGTGTTACCATAGCAACGTCTATCGCTATCCCGTCGCACAAACAATGGTCGCCCTCAGTCTCGAGTTGTAATAATTTACTATTATTTATTCAACAAATGCACTTATCAATATAAAAAGTAGATGTTGTCCGATTCTCAACCCTAGCCGATATGCTCGCTAAGATTCACGAAAATCGGTCGAGCCGTTTCAGAGGAGTTCAATTACGCACACCGTGACACGAGAATTTTATATATTAGAAATTATTTTATTACAAATACTCTTTTGAGTTTGAACGACGAATCTACAATAATTGCCTACATCCTGACCTTAGATTTATATCAAGAACTATGACCTAAGCTTTTCAATCCCCATACAGAGCCTTAGTGAAACATTCTCCCAGGGTGTCCTAGATGTTGTGGGCGGGCGGGCGGCGGCGGCGAGGGCGGGCGGCGGTATCGCGGTCAGGTGCTGCGGGTTTTGTTGCAATATTAATACCAACTGCTCAAGATGCTCTTTGTTCTTTCTACTATTGCTAATGCTAGCTTAAATTGCCTGGTAGAGGTTAGAGTAGTTATGGTAGTTTCTAATGTAGCCACAATTTTTGAAGTCAAAACTTCTTTAGCGGTGTTGAGCACTTTTGTGGGATGGGTAAAAACTGCGAAACTCGCGTCAGATTCTCGTGCTGATTGAAAAACCTTGGAAAAACCGTAAGACGGTTGGAGAGTAGTGTTTTGTGTCGAATCGAACTCGAACTCGAACTCGTACTCGATTTGAAATTTGATCGAAACTTGATCGAAACTTGATCGAAACTTGATCGAAACTTAATCGAAATTTGATCGAAACTTGATCGAAATCTTGATGGAAAATTGATCGAAACTTGATCGAAACAACTTTTTTGACGATTTTTTAAAAATCGATTTTCATAAAAAACGGGTAAAAATTTAATCGATTTTCATAAAAAATGGGTTTAAAAAATGCACAACTTTAATAATCATTTCACTTCTTTTTTTTACTAAGTGCAAGTTAGCCAACAAAGAACACTTAATTATTGTTCTGTTAATTGTTTGATTTTTAACTTTATTTAGCTACTAGATGACGCCCGCAACTCCGTTGCGCCAAAATTAGTTTATCGCGCGGGAACCGTACATTTTTCCGGGATAAAAAGTATCCTATGTCCTTTCCCGGGACTCAAGGTATCTCCATGCGCCAAATTTCAGCAAAATCGGTTCAGCGGTTTGGGCTTGAAGAGGTAACAGACAAACAGACAGACAGACAGATACACTTTCGCATTTATAATATTCGTATGGATTTCTATCTTAATGATATTTTGTTTTCGAATTTTTAATATCTTCTCTTCTTAATAAGTCTTTCTTTAAAAAATACACTTTAGTCATTGCATACAACCAGTAGCTTTCATAATAATTTAGTCATAAAATATGAGTTTATGAATCACCTTAACTATATTCAGGTATAATAATAATTAATAAATCATTATATCAAAATGAGTCGGCCCCTGAAGAGCTCTCAATTATATTCAAGACAAAATCAATACCCTCAGTTACAACTTCCAGTTTTAATTAAGAACGATGTAATATTTTAGCGCTTTCATATATTTTTATAATAGTGTTTCACATCATATATTTACCTCTCCTTTACCTGTTTACTTTTATGTCTTAATTTTGATCTATTAACGGCAGTATTATTTTAAAACTACTTGTAATAAGGCTTATCATTTTAATATTCACGGTGACAATTTATGGCACAAGATAGTAAAAGAGGATGGTAAATACTAGTAATAGTGTATTATAGTTTATTCCAGATATTTCCGAGAATCCCGTGCACGTGTACAAAGTACAAGCTATTATCTGATGGCTCAAAGTTTCGGTGTAAATTCCCCAAAATCTTAATTAAACTAACATCTTAACTACGTCTTTGAAGCTTGAAGTAAGATTATGAAATTCTACACGACAGTGCTTTAATTAAACGTCCTAATATTTCATCAAACAGTTTTTAATATTCGCACGAATTATGTTTCAAATCGAGACAAGAAAATGAGGTTTTCGCCCCAAAAAATATTCTAATTCGTGTACACAAGAACGTTGAAAAAATTAAAAATGTTTGCAAAATAGGCTTACGCATCATCACTCTTACTAAACAGAAACCATAAATTATTTTCTGATCATACTTATAGAGTAACAGCGACAGACACGATGAAAAATTGATTTATTATGCTCTTAAAAACATTTCCAGAGGACTGAAAATCCTCCCGGCTAAGGCACTAAACTTAAAATTGAAAACGTGTACCGAGTTCAAACGAGAAATTGACGAATGGCAAACTATACGCCAGTTAAGAACATTAACAAGAAACAATACGGAGCTACGCCGAGAATTCACAACTGGGCAGAATTTGCCGACATTGGAATTAAAACAACGTAAACTATTGTGACATAGTTTACAACATTTGAATAATCCGATCGAATACTGGGGGACTACTAACAAAAATAGTATGCTACATTCCAAGAATGTTTTGAAGACGAGGAGTGCAGTGCAATGACATTGTCAATATTGCAAATGCAAATGCAATATTGACAATGTCATTCGGTGTGATGTAGCAATAAAGTTTATTGCTAGTCACCGGTTACACGGTCAAATTTTCATCAATCTGATCCATCAATCCTGTACGGATTGACGAAAATTTGATCGTGTACGCCACGGATTGATGAATAGATCGTATTTTTAATATAAAATTTTTATAACCGTCAATATTCCGTCAATCAGATTGATGAAAATTTGACCGTGTAACTTGTGACTTAGGAACAAAATGTAATTATATTTTCCGGTATAAATGCCGTGCCTTAGGTACATCACAGATCAAGCGTTGTTTCACGCTAGTTTTCAGTGAAGAGACTATTGATCCGCTCGAGCCGGCCCATTCGTGCTGAAGTGCGGCTCTTTCACTAGGTTTAGATAACGGCTAAATATAGGAAGTGGTTTTAGGGCGCCCACACATATTTTGCGAATTCGCATCGCATCGCAAATATCAGCTGCTGCAGTAAACCTCATAATAAAAGTGACACTGCGATGGGATGCGATGCACACTCGCAGTTATGTATGGAAGCCCTTAATGTCACGTAATTTAAACTACGTAATACGTTTTTACAACTCTGTCCGTCTGTTACCTCTTCACGTTTGAACCTTTGAACCGATTTTGCTGAAATTTGATATGGAGATACTTTCAGTCCCGGAAAAGAACATATAATAGTTTTTATCGCGGAAAAATGTACGGTTCCCGCGTGATGAACGCATTTTGGTGCAATGAAGTTGCGGGTGTCATCTAGTTCAGAATAAATTTTCTTTAAATGCTTTTAAATAAAATGACTCGGTAAATGATAATTTTGCGTAATGTCTCTGATGAATTATACACAATAGCCGCAGGGCCCTCCGGCTCCAGACTGCGAGGTCTGCGGCCGAGAGATAAACCCCTTTACATTATTTATTGCCTATTATTAGCGCCTCTATTATTCATATTTACCTTCAAAATTTCTGTTTCAGAAGTATTTTTCACGAATTATAAGAAATTATTATCTGAAAGTCTTTCTGGAAAAAATATTCAAAGATAATTATTATGTTATTGATGCTGCAACTAATAACTACGTTGCGCCAAAACACAATTTTCCGTAACAAAAACCATCCGTTGTCTCTCCCGTACCTAAAAGTATCTTAGCTGTTTAAGCGTGAAGAGGTTATTGACAGACAGACAGATGAACAAGGATTGAATAAGGTACTGAATTTTATTTTAAACTTGCATTCCAAACGCCGAAAAAAGTGGCAATTTCTGCCACTAAATATGCAGGAGCGTACTTACGTCGTGTGAATAGAACTTTAACTAAAGAGGGAATCAATTATTCAAATGCTGAACTAAAAGGGATGCTATTCAAATACAGGTAAGATATGTGGAACAGTAAATCAAGATTGTGGCTGTTGAGTAAACGCGTCTGATGTATGGTAGTATATATCACCCGTGGTACGACAAACGTTGCGAACAAACCGCTTTTCGTGGAGAAAGAGCTCCTTTAAATTTGTCATCTTAAGCAGGGTTGTTTAATGCCCTTATTATATTAACGTCGCTGTGGCCCGCGAAGTTTGGTATAAATATTTTGGTTCCGTCCATTTGAACAGTATCTCAAAAAAGCACCATACTTTTACGAAATAACACGTTGCCTATATTTTGGTAATATAAGGCCCTCACACTCCTACTATGTATGTTAGCAGGAAAGATTAATTATTTACAAAAATAAGCACTGAACTCGTTTGAAATCATATAATAATTATAATTCCGAAATGTGCGCGTAGTACACAAGACACGGTTTACCCTTCTTACTCTAACAAATCTGTGGAAAAAACTTCTTACTTTAACTATAACTTTAACTATAACTACAGTGCAAAATGTCAAATCTTTGGTTAAATATGGCGTCCTTACGCCATATTTAACTTTAATCATAACCGCTCATACTTATATCGAATTTTTTTCGTGAAAATTTACTATTTTTCTCAGTGGCAATAATTATAACAGATACTTTTACGGATAATTCAATTTTTATACTCTCAATTCCATTACCTGTAGCTTTAATAAAAAAATAAACGCAACATACATATGTGAATTTACGTGGTCAAAGTTAAGGTTAAAGTTAAGTTAGGCTTAACTATAACCATAACTTTGACCATAACTTTAACTTTAACCACGCCTCTGGTGCAACCTACCCTTAGATGATCGGCCTTTATCCTAACCTTCGAAAACTCTTTATTTTTTCTGTACTTGTGCTATAAATTGAAAACAATAAACCAATTGAACCAATGTAACCAAAGCGATTTTTCTAAAGCCTACAAAGAAATTGGATCGGCAAACATCGACGTAATCCAGACGAATGTTGCCCGGAACCCGGATATTAACGGTCGTGCTTACCTTCCTCGGATTTGTCTACGTATTTCAGTCGTGAAGGGTTTTGTGACCCTTCATCGAAGTCTTTGGTCCGTTTTGATGTGGCAAGGAGATACAATTTGGTTAAATAAGTTAATATTCTTGACCTTTGTTCATCCTTAAGAAAACTTAAAAAATATATATATATATATATATCATATTTTGTATGAAACAAAACGTGAAGATGTTTGCCCAAAAAATATAAACATTGTTGAATCTATATATATATATATATAGGACAGCTAGTAGTTATTATTTATTTTGACGTGACACTGGAACATGCAAATTGTGGAACATTTCATGCATAAACAACCGCCACCGGAGATTTAAATTGAATCGGACCGTTTAGACGTAATCCATTACCGTCTGTCTGTCGCTCAGAGTGCCGCGAGAATATGACGCGAATAGTCTACTGTTTGTGACGAGCTTAATGTAATACGATATCGCTTTGTGCTCGCTGCGATTTCACAGAAAAAGCTTTTTTGTTTGTCAGCGCGCTGCAAATTATGATGGATAGTTTGGTTGCAGTATTCATATATCACACTAGACGTTTCGCGCGGCTTCGCCCGTGTAAATTAGATATTTTACATACAAATTAGTCCACAAGAAATAGCCCATGATCCTTCATATGGTCTACTTCTTATCTGACCCAAATAACAGAAATATTGCTCTAGTAGTTCGTGAGATAAGCCCTTTCAAATAATTTCCCCGTTTTTTCCACATTTTCCTCTATTTCTTCGCTCCTGTTATTTACAGCGTGATAAAATATCCTATCACCTATCGCCTTCCTCGATACACGGGTTATCAAACACTGAAAGAATTTTCCAAATCAGACCAGTAGTTCCTGAGATTACCGCGTTCAAATAAGCCTTTTCAAATAATTTCCCCCGTTTTTTCCACATTTTCCTCTATTTCTTTGGTTCTATTAGTTTTAGCGTGATAAAATATAGCCTATAGCCTTCCTCAATAAATGGACTATCTAACACTGAAATAATTTTTCAAATCGGACCAGTAGTTCCTGAGATTAGCGCGTTCAAACAAACTAACAAACTCTTCTGCTTTATAATATTAGTATAGATGGTAGAGTAACGCGCGTGCGATGAGGTTCTGCATAGGCGTTAATTTGAAAGCACAATGTATTCTATTGAATTCTACTGTTTTTTTATTTACTGGTGGTGTTATTTTAATATTGGTATTGTGGTTAGGGTAGGTTAGGGTAGTAGGAGTAAGGGTTGTCTCTCATCGGTAACATTAATATTTTTGTCAAATTTCAAAGTCTAAGTTGGTCTTAGCCTGTGAATTCTCTATTTGTTAATTTAATTTCAAATCCTTGTTTTAGAATTCGCGATCATAAAACTCATCGTGATCGTGATCGCGGCGCTGCAGCTCGCGGGGTGCGACGTGGTCACCGAGGGGCCGCGCGCGTACGACATACCCGCGCCAGAGCCGCTGCCGGTACTACACGGGAACGACACGAGATGTCGGATATCGGAGTACCAGTGCACCAACAGGAAGTGCGTGCCGATCAACAGGTTCTGCGACGGCAGCAACGACTGTGGCGACGCGTCTGACGAGCCACGACATTGTACACGTGAGTACTGTAGTTTAGTTCTTGTGAGCGGTCAAGGGTAGGGCTAAACAGAGGACGTGAAACCCCCCTGAAATGTAAGAAATTTGTATGTGAGCCTTTTGATTCACGTTACCCAAAAAATTTCGTGAAAAAAACCACACCTATGTTTATATTGAGCAATCCAGTAGTTATTGACTTTATATTTATCAATCAAAAGCTTTTAATTTCTAATATACTGTAATAGATATTTAACTATCACGTAGCAACTCAGTCAAATATAATTTAAATAAACAAAAAGTTTTATGAACGAAAATATCAATTTTTCATACTGTCCCAAAGTTTTGATCATTTGAAATGAAACAACAATTTGTATTTTACAGTCGCGACATAGTGACCCAAAAACAGTTTTCAATAAAAACTCCCCTGATAATATATCGCGTTGCACACAACAGATCAGTCGATCATTTTGATGTAAGTGGCGGAAAATTTGTTGTTTTATTAACGCGTGTGTTTATTTTAAAACATTGATCATTTCGTGTTTCCGGTTTTGTTGTTTTATTTTCATATTTTTCACTTATGGGAAAATGTGGAAGGCATTAAAGTTATTTAATTAAAGTTATTTAATGCCTTCATCACGATGACGTTAGCCGATATCATTAAAACCGGGCCAGCTACGTAAGAGTGATTTTCTCGAACTATAAAAAACTACAGCGAAACTTGCCAAAGAAACTATAAAAATTTAATGTACATAAAAGATTCCATGCAATAAATGCAGTTGTATAAAATAGTGTTGCATAATAATATAATCAGCATAATATTTATTCCGGAATGGTCTACACAGTAGAAGGATATTTGTCCTAGATACCGCGCGCGCTGAAACGTGAAATGAAACAATGCTTCACCGAGGCAAATGATGCAACTCCAACTTACGTAACTGCTTACCTCAAATTAAACTTTAAGCGCTTTCATACGACGCTCAATGAGTACTGAGAAATATCTCAATGTAAACAAAAGGTTGTAGAACTCAATTGGTCATTTCTGTTGGTAATAGTGTGCTGATTTTGTTAAAAACTAAACAAGACGTGAATCAGGATAAAGGTAAAACTCATGAAGTGGGATGAACGGGCGTACATGTACCAAAGCGAACTTTTGAGGGTTTAAAAAAGATAATTTTAGAACCCTTTATCGTGGTCATTTGTCGATACCGAATAATAGAATTTTCAAATGCTCTAGCAAGACAATTAAATGTTTAAACATTAAATATGTAGATTTGCTAACTGATAATATACAATATAGAATTCTACACATTACTTCCACTGGACTCAATTTAGTGAATACCCCATACAGTACGCTAAGCGAAATTTAACGTTTAAAATTCCAGCTATTATGCTGTAACAGCTGGCGGGACATGGTCCGTGTGGATTTTATTCCGCTGCCTTCACGGTTGGCTACCTCCACAACTTAGTCAGCTTATATCCAACTTGCTGTACGAACATTATGAAAATAGCAATGTGTATTTATGTATAACCAAAAAATGAAATGAACAATTTGACTTCAATATCTCGGAGAAGCTTTGAACATTCAAAGTGATAATAGAACTTTATTTTAAATCTTTAAAATTTACTTATCTTACATACCCGTAGAAACGTCATAAATATATTATTATGACGTCATTTCTACAGGTATGGCAAACGAAAAGCGCATTAGTTATTATTCGGATGTGAATGAAAGAGACAAGAATAATAATAATATCTGTGGATGCTTCACACCACGTCAGTCTGGCCCCGTGGTAAGTACCTGAAGGACTTGTGTTACAGGTACCAGACAACGGAAATAAATTTAATACTTTTATACTATACATATATTTAAGATTTTTATTATATGATATATATATATATATATATATATATATATATATATATATATATATATATATATATATATATATATATATATATATATATAATACACATCCATGACCCAGGAACTTTGAAAACTTTTTGTTCCGTCGGCGGGATTCGAACCCGCGACCCCCGCCTTGAGCACCAACTCAAACTCAAACTCAATTTTTTTATTCAGAATAAATTTTTGCAAATATTTTCTGAAAGTCTACATGATGCCTACCACCGGTTCGGGAACTAACCCGGCGAGAAGAACCGGCGTAAGAAACTCGCAGGGGGCCCACTTTATTTACCAAAAAAAGTGAGAAAAAAAATAATCTTTTAAAATAAAGTTTACAATGCTGTAACTTAAAATTATACAATGTCAACATACATACATAATTGTAAGTCATAAAATAATGTAGAAGTAGCCTTGCAAACAGCCATCCTACTCCCAAGATGTGCCGTCGTCTATGAAATCATTGACCTTATAATAGGCTTTGGCACACAAACGTTCTTTGACTACTATTTTAATTTTATTAATGGAAAGATTTTGAACGTTTTCTGGGATTTTATTGTAAAGGCGTACATATTGACCTTTAAAAGATTTACTAACTTTACTAAGTCTGATCACCGGTATTTCTAGTTTATACTTATTTCTAGTGTTTCTTCCGTGACTGTCACTTTTGGTTGTAAATTTACTAAGATTCTTTTTAACATATAAAACATTATCCAAAATGTATTGAGAAGCAACAGTTAGAATACTAAATATATCTTTAAACTTTTCTCTCAGAGATTCAAAAGCTGATATTTTATAAATTGAAAGTATAGTTCGCTTCTGCAGCACAAAAATCGTATTAATGTCGGCAGCGTTTCCCCATAAGAGGATGCTATACGACATTTTACTATGAAAATAACTGAAATAAACTAGTCTTGCTGTGTCTTCGTCAGCAATTTCCCGTATTTTTCTGACTGCGTATGCTGCAGAACTGAGCCTATCTGCAAGATTAGCAATATGAGGACCCCACTGTAGTTTACTATCTAGTGTAATGCCTAAGAATACAGTGGTGTCCACCAAATCCATCTTCTCATCATTTAATAGTATATTGGTTTTAACTTGTCTAACATTGGGCAAAGTAAATTTTAAACATTTAGTTTGCTTAGAATTTAGAAGTAAGTTATTAACGTTAAACCAATGTACTATTTTTGAGAGAGCACTATTTACCTCGTCATAATTTGACTGTTGTCGCTTCACTTTAAAAATAAGTGAAGTGTCATCAGCAAAAAGTACTATCTCATTTTCATTATCCTTAACAAGATAAGGTAAGTCGTTTATGTAGATGAGAAAAAGGAATGGACCTAAAATGGATCCCTGTGGGACGCCTAATTCTATTTTGGTCCCATTGGACGTTTTACTATTAATGTCAACCCTTTGCGTTCTATTTTTGAGGTAAGATGTCAAAAGGTTGAGTGCTGAGTCCCTAATGCCATAGTGGTGCAATTTCCTGATTATATATATTGCTCAACACAGTCAAAAGCCTTGGAGAGGTCGCAAAAAATCCCTAGGGCATCCTGAGAGTCCTCCCATGCTTCAAATATACTATAAAGAAGACCTATACCAGCATCCGTTGTCGATCGACCCTTAGTAAAACCATATTGATTTTTGTGCAATAAATTATTTAAATTAAAATGTAATAGTAACTGATTTAAAATTATTTTTTCAAATATTTTACTTAGAGTCGGTAGAATCGATATAGGCCTATAATTAGTTGGATCAGATTTAAGTCCCGCTTTAAATAAAGGTACAACCTTACTGTGCTTCATCAAGTCAGGAAAAACACCACTCTTTACCAGACAACAGCCCACCAACTGAGCCACAGAGGTCGTCAAAAAGAGACAAGAAGCGATAAGTCAATGCCCGAATTTCTACGTTTTCGGTGACCGAACTATACGTCGTTGATTTATTTCACAGAGTTGAGTGAAGCTTGAGTTATGGTGTCATAAATCTTGTATTTACTGTTTTCTGACTAGCAAAGGGCACGTTTCCATTAAATGTTATGACTTGCTGGAGTACTGTAAAAGGGTTTCGTAGCCGTTTCCGCCGGCCCTTCGGTAATACGACTTTCGGTAATTAACAAACGTCTCCCATAAAATATTAATAATAGCCATCAATTCGATTCATTTTAACTGTTTTGTTACTTTTTACTTTTTCTTTAAATTCACGTTAACCGTCATGAAAGACGACCGATAAGCTATTATAAAGAGCTAAGCTATTTTGCTAATGGCTTGACCCGTACTGCAAATATTTTTATCCTAAGTTTTTCCCGTCTTCCCAGTTCTTTGTCCCTCCTGAATTCACATTTAATCGCAACCCGAACCCTGTATTCAAATATATTTTTAAGAAAACATAACTTACGGGGTCACTACTGTTATTTTTGTGAGGTTTTTATTCTTGTAATTCTTTTGTTATGCCATTCAACTTCAAACGTCTGTTCCACAAATATGTTTTATTGTGATGATTGTTACGTTCTTCAAAGGAATATTTACGTGTGATTTTGAAGTCATAATATTAATAAAATATTTGTTCTCTTCTTAGCAAAATAAATAAGTATCTAAATATAATATTTGTACGTAAAACATAAAGTAACAGAAATCTGATATTGTCACAATAATTTGACGACCTCTGTGGCTCAATGGGTAGAGTGTGTGGCAGCTCAAGCCGGGGGTCGCGGGTTTGAATCCCGCCGACGGAACAAAAAGTTTTTCAATGTTCCTGGGTCATGGATGTGTATTGAATATGTGTATCATATAATAAAAATCTTAAATATATGTATAATACAAAAGTATTATATATATTTCCGTTGTCTGGTACCCGTAACACAAGTCCAGTCAAGTCAGGCTTCAGGTATTTAGCATGGGGCCAGATTGACGTGGTGTGAAGCGTCCATAGATATTATTATTATTATTATGCGGGCTCTACACTCGCGGCGCCAATATAACCAAGCGATACCGCGTTGTAGAGGGAGTCCATCTATCAAGTGAACAAGGAGTGTTCTTAATAGTTTTTAAATAATTTTATATAATTTATTAGCGTTTTTAATACTGTTTTATATAAAATAAATAACATTCATATTCATAATTAAATAAATACATATCAGACTTCGCTTTCTATCTGTCGTCCGTTCGTCTATCGCCAAGCTTTATCTCAAGAACCGCAATAGTGGAAATTTTCACAAATTACGTTTTTTGTTGGCGATATTTAAAGAAATTTAGTAAAAATAAAATAAATGATTACTGTGGGGCCTCGTACAACAAACGCGATTTTCTTGCTCTATATCGATAACGGTAAGGTCCAGATAGTTGTTCATCATGAAAAGTAGCCTCAGCCTCCGTTTCAACTATTATTTCACGTTGCTGATTATTTATAACACTCAGATGCTCATATTGGTTTGAAATTAATTGAATTTGTGCCACGAGTCCCACTGAAAAAAAACTAAAGTCTCATAATAACTGAACGTAAATGATAACAAGTATATAAATAATTCGCTACCTTACAGGTAGAAACGGACATGTACGATATGACGCGGAATGGCGCGTAATTTCCAACGCGGTACAAGACGGTAAGTATAGATGTCCGTATATACAACAGTAAGATCTAATACAACGCCCAACTTGTCCTCATTTACGTCTTTTTATCTTTGGAATTACTTGTGATAGAAAAACAATAATAATGTAGGAATATGCGTCTCATTATACGGAAATGCATGATGCAATAAAAAATACGTAGGGACCGTAGTAAATTAGTATGGATAACATTTTGTAGCATTTTAGTATGTTCAATATGCAGCCTTGCACACAGGTTGTGGATACTCTAAAATCTAGGTCCATGCAAATTGCACAGCGCGCTCAATTGAATAAACGCTGCGGTCCAATTTAATTCGCAAATGCGTCAATTATTGTTGCATACATAAAAGAGCAAATCGTATTTATGTTTTATTACTCTGCTCTTGGTATGTATTGGACATTCAAATTGAAGTGGTAAAAATTATTTAGACTTTTGATAGAAACAATCCCTAAAATATTTTTCGACATGCACAAAACGATAAATCGAGCGTATCGACAAAATATTTTTTAGTCCAAATATTGCAATGTATTTTTCATATCTCATATTAAATTCAAAGTATGTAAGTGGATTCTTTGAAACTCAGTTCCATTACGGTTGGAACTAAAGTTTCCGGACCAACATTTCAACGGTTAATTGGAATTCCAGCGAATATTTACTTTAATAACATTTTCTAACATCCCCGTAGCGGTGTAATCGAGTTCTGTAATGCAATGGCACGAGTGGCACGAGCGGCACGGAGTCCCAATTCGATCGCCGTCCATTTGCAGGACGTGGCTCGGAGCGCTGAGCTCGGTGGTAGTTGGGAGAAAAAAATCACTATGTTCTGTGTTTTATATGGCTTGACCTTTTCAAATGGATTGTTCCATTACTTGGAACTGTGACTCCAATTATTGTCACATTTTTGAGCAAATAGATCGCAAAATAATAGAATGGTTGTGATCATAATGACCTTTATAGCGGCCTATGTATGTATACCCGGTGAACTTCGTATCACTTCCCTCCAAATATTCAAGTTTTAGCAAAAATAATTAAATTTAATGTTTATTGGACTGTGACATCCGCAAAGCCCTATAGGGACCTAATGGTTATGATTAATGTTTTCATAGACGTGTTACATACTGATCATTCAACGAGTACTTAATATTGTAAACTTATGTAGATACAACCTCCTTAGCGTAGTTATATCCATACTAATATTATAAATGAGAAAGCGTGTCTGTCTTTCTGACGGTCTGTCTGTTAAAGGGGTAACAGACGTGCGAGTAAGTACGCGGACTTATGGCTCGACAATCTCAATCGCCTATGTGTCACCTAAAAGATTGCTTGTTGTCTTGGAATTTTACTCGTAGCTCGTCTAGTCATCGCGAGCCGCTAGCCGCGAGTCTGGGGTCATGGTAATCCAGTGTGAGCCATTCACGTGTTTCACCGACGTCGAGCCGAGTAAGCTCGCGAACTTAAAACCCGCGTGCTTAAAGTTCATGTGTCTATCATCGACGGGCGACGCGAGCCGAGTAAGTTCGCGAACTCAAGGGTCCGTATACGAAATTTGCCGATTTCGCTGATTTAACAGACGTGATTTAACAGTTAAAATACAGTATTTCTATAAGTTTTAATTCACAACATGTAACATCATTTCAATTTTAATCTAATGTTGGAGCTAGATTTTTTATTTTTTTAAGTATTTTTAAATAATCCAACTCAAACCCGCGACAGTTTTGTGATTTTTGCTGTAAAAGGTTTAGAATATCACCTGTTTATGGATTGTATTGACGTCTTAACGGTATGAAAAAAATACAATGTACTGTTGAGAAAGTCGTCTATAAAATGTTGGAATTACTTTTTACCACTTTAATATGAAATAGTTGAGTAAAAAAATATGTAACTCGGCAATATTTTAGAGAAAATGGGCAAAGATTTGCTGTTAATTTCGGCAACTTGGAGCTGTAATTCATAAAAAGAAAACGACAGAAATAATCTATAGATAAAATCTATCCAATTCGAGAAAAAAGAAAAAAAAAACAAATTGTGCCAAAAAACACGATTCAAAACAACCTAAATCTCACATTATATTACTCGCCGCAAGTTCGAGTCGGCTTTCCGCGCTTAAATATATTTTAAATCTAATAATTAATATATATATTTTTTAAGTCTAAAGGGGAAAAAACCTAATAATATTTCTGTAGCGAACCTTTGCAATTTCGTATTCATCGGCAAAATTTCGTATACGGACTCTTAAAACCACTTACGTCTATCAGTCACTTTACATCTTCACGCCTAAGCCACTGAAATGATTTTGCTGAAATTTGGTATGGACATACTTTGAGTCCCGGGAAAGTACGTAGGATACTTTTCATTCCGGAAAAATGTACGGTTCCGGTCCGGTCGGTATAATCTAATTTTGGGGCAACGAAGATGCCAGCATCGTCTTGTATTAATTAAAAACCCCGATGACGAAGATCCACTCTCGATAGTCCAATTACATTTGGTTCGTCAATCGTAATTCGAGAGTCGTCAATATAATCAGATTCCTTGATCGAGTCGCATTCTTTCAATAAAAACCTTTGAAGAATTAAAGAACTCTTAAATTGGTCAAAGAATTTGTATACTCGGCTATATTAAGGGTTGTCTACTCAGAAAAATCAGACTCAGAAAGTTATGTTGCTAAGTTTAAATATGTGAGTGGTTGTCATTAAAGGGACCTGAAGGGATTGGAAACGGTTTTTTTTTTAATCAATGGTCTTTTATCTTTCTTTTGGTCTAACCGCAATATTTTAGGTGCCGCAGTTTTTTTATGAATTATTTTGTGAACCGAGGCAGTTCTACAACTTATTTCAACACGAAACTTCAAACGCGACTTACTTGAAATCAAAATATTATTTACCTTGAGGTTCCTTTTTGGTCGACCACTCTACATATATATCTATACATAAGTATTATAAAACAAAGTCGCTTTTTTTCCCTCATGTCCCTTTGTTCCCTTTAATCTATAAAACTACGCAACGGATTTGGATGATTATTTCAGTGTTAGATAGCCCATTTATCGAGAAAGGCTATAGGCTATATTTTATCAAACTAAGACTAATAGGAGCGAATAAATAGAGGAAAATGTGGAAAAAACGGGGAAAATTATTTGAAAGGGATTATCTCGCGAACAATTTTTATGTTATTTGGCACAGATAAGAAGTAGACCACGTGAAGGATCATAGGCTATCGATTTTAATCATTTTTTCAGTGGCTATATATTTTATACCCGTGCGACGCCGGGGCGGGTAGCTACTAATGTATATCTGAGCTATTTAGTTGAACTTTTCAGCTTTGGTGTCTTATTTCGAGCTCCGTATGCTATTACCCGATTGGGCAAAGAGAATTATGTTTCTTCTATGTACCATCGAATAAATTGATTCATAAGCTCTTGATGGACCTACATCTGCAGGGCTATCACGTAAAAATAGAGATCAACAATCCACTAGCAATAATCGCGCGATCGATTGCTGGTTGTCAAAAACAATGGTGTCATGTAAGCGATCGATTGCAATCGTATTGTTTTGGCTGTTACGTGATACAAAATTGCGATTTTGGAGCAATTATCGCGCAATAATTGCTATCGCATTGCTCTCGCAAGATACGTGATACGTTGGCAATGTTAGCTGTAATCTGTCGGATGGGTTTGACATACGTGTCCAAATGACGTAGGTCCGGCGTCCGCCATCAGCATGAATCATCTTCCTGATAGAATGATCAATTGGCACACTCTGCCACCTGAATGGCTTGATAAATTCGTGTTTATCATGCGAATTACACTTAGGGCCTGTTTCACCAATTCCTGATAAGTGCCGGATAGTCTATCCACCACTTAACTCATAGACTTATAACATATACTGTCGTATAGACCACCTGACAACTCGAAAATGCGTGACGATTTTTGATCTGTCAATGTGTGCGTGTGCTAGTGATGTATATTTTACTATCGATAGTATTTTCCGTTCGAGTTATTTTACCTGCGTTTCTATGAGAAATAAATAATATGCAGCTTTGAAAGATTTTGTAATTCAAATTAGATATCATATATTTTATTTGACAGAAAAAAGGTGACGATTGAAAAGTAGATACACATTTTCGTTTGAGGTGATTTTTCAACCGTCAGATGTGTTATAACATGAGGTTCTTATAATTATTTTTAACAAAAAAATTAAAACCGACTTCCAAGGTAAAAACAATAGTAATATGAACTAAAAAGAATGAAAAAACTCTTACTCTTTAATAAGTAGTGCCTTTTTCAGAATTCGTCTAAATCTCAACTATTTCTGTGCATACTATACAGTCTTCATTACTTTGAAGTCGGTACCAGCTAATGTAAGCGTGAGTTCAGTAATGTCAGAATATCTGAAACTTTTACGGCTGGTACCGACTTCAAAGTAATGAAGACCATAGTATGTACAGAAATAGTTAAGATTTCGACGAATTCTGAAAAAGGCACTACTTATTAAAGAGTAAGAGTTATTTAATTCTTTTTAGTTCATATAACTATTGTTTTTACCTTGGAAGTCGGTTTTAATTTTTTTGTTAAAAATAATTATTTCCCTCTTTTTAGTTATCTGCAAAATAAGGCTTTATGCACAAATAACCAATACGAAATATGTTAACTATTCACATTATTTTACTGTTAGCGAAATTGTGGTAAATGCTTGCAGTTATCTAAGCGATGCTGCAATTTCCAAACTTTTATCTTTAAAGGTTCAGGAGTTTTGTTCAGTGCCTCTGGACCAAGAGACACCTTCGTATGAAATTTCTCTTATTCGTAACATATGTTTAACTTACTAGAAACAACATCTTAACCACTACGAGTGTTTTAATAAATTTCAAGGATTTAATAATAATAATAATATCTATGGACGCTTCACACCACGTCAGTCTGGCCCCGTGGTAAGTACCTGAAGGACTTGTGTTACAGGTACCAGACAACGGAAATATATTTAACTAGATGACGCCCGCAACTCCGTTGCGCCAAAACTCGTTTATCGTGCGGAAGCCGTACATTTTTCCGAGACAAAAAGTATCCTATGTCCTTTCCGGGACTTAAAGTATCTCCATGCCAAATTTCAGCAAAATCGGTTCAGCAGTTTGAGCGTGAAGAGGTAACAGACAGACAGACAGACAGACACACTTTCGCAGTTATAATATTAGTATGGATACTTTTATACTATACATATATTTAAGATTTTTATTATATGATACACATATTTAATACACATCCATGACCCAGGAACTTTATAAACTTTTTGTTCCGTCGGCGGGACTCGAACCCGCGACCTCCGGCTTGAGCTACCAACGCGCTCACCACTGCGCCACGGAGGTCGTCAAAGAATTTCCCTCGATTGCTCATAGATCCAATCATCAGCTCACCACTGTCGTAATTGTTATACAAAATTAAGATTATATCCTATACAGCAACACGCGAATTTTGAAAATCGGTCCACAAACAGCGAAATCATTTTCGAAAACATCTGCTTAAATGCAAAATATCACGAAAAGTACCAATAATTGGGTCATAGTGTGATGACCCATGGTATAATTTTAGTTGTGATGATGATGATCAATCAAATTGATGTGCTGGCTTATGCTTTCAGTTGTTTAAACAACGCCGAAATCCCCGAATCTGTACCTATAAGCATTCAAAAGTTCTGTACGGTACCTTCGGATCCAGGGTACAACCTGGTGCGAAGTCTTACTTTTTGGTAGCATTGTGGCCTACACTTACTAATCTATTTTTACATGTTTTAATATTATATATATATATATATATATATATATATATATATATATATATATATATATATATATATATATATATATACATATTTTACATATTTACCAAAATATATTTTATTTGTCAATTAAATTAAGTGTACATACCAGATCGTCGATATCGATACGGCAAATTATCGATAGCGGTTTATCGAGCAGTGCCTCGCACTATCGCTATCGATAGATAATATAACCGGTCCCGCCGGAGCGGCGCGCGCGCATGATTTCTAGAAGCTTACCAGTCGTTCCCCGATATTGACGCGGAGCGTACGTCACTCGCTAGTTCGCCGCAGCTTAAATATTTCGCTAATTCATTATTCTGTGCTTAAACTCATATATCATTTAGTGCTTATATCATACTGTGCTTTTCATCTCCTATTCTGCGCCTTCTTTCGAACTATAGATATGAACCTAGTGTATGTGCTTGGACAATATAGTGTGCTGGATCAGTAAGTCTAGACTTTCATTTCATACGGACCTCATCTAGTGCATTTATCACTCTCATCACATAGCTACTAGCAGCTCATATCATCTATAGCATCTACCTTGAATGCTCCAGAAAAAATTAAAATCACTATATGTTTCCATACAAATTTCAAGGAGTCCTTTCGATTCCTCAAGGATCCCATCATCAGATCACCATTTTTGTGAACATGGTACCAAATTCGAGTTAAACCCTATACAACACAAAAATAATTTTGATAATCGGACCACAAACGGCTGAGAAATCGATGAACATACAAATAGAAAAAAAAAAGATACATACAGCCGAACGTATTTCCCTCCTCCTTTTTGGAAGTCGGTCAAAAAGGGTAAATAATATACACATTTTAAAGTACTTACTTATTATTCAGGTAAAAGCTATCTGACAAATCAGCCCTTACATTAATAGAAATGCAAATATAAAGTTGAAAGTAAACGACAAACATAGTATAATATTTATTCTTAAATTAAATACATATCATAATACCCTTACAGCCCCATTACATTTTTAGATTAGTTTTATGTTCTTGTTGAATACCGATAGGCATATCGATAAATTTGATTCAAGCGTTTATGTAAACAATTTCGATGAAAATTTTTTCTTCAAAAATTGTGTGATTTAATAACAATAGTACATTTAGTTATGCAAAATATGAAAGTAAAGGGGAGGATTAACAATATTTTATTTGAAATAGAGAACTAAAGACAGAATATAGCGAAAATAAACATATCGTAGCAATTAGGGCATGAAGATTAATTACCTTTGAAATGTATATTTTTCAGGATTACTCCTACGATTTACACTGCAATCACTCACAGAACAAGTTACCATTATTATATGTAATAGTATTTGTCGAAAATAATAAAGGATTTAAACAATAAATTGCAAATACCGAAAGGGCATAAAAACGGTTGACGACTTTTGCCCGACCTGTCAAATGAAAGTGGTTACAGTTTTCATGAGACTGCCTCTCTCTTTTTATCTTGTTATAATTCCATAAAGGATTTTCTTCTCTCTCGCACTCTTTGCTGGTCTTTTGCATGTTTGCATTGCATGCAGTTTATGACTTAACTTGACATATTATAGAGTATGGAGGATCTGTCAAAAAAGTTCTGGATGGCCTATCCGGTACTTTATCAGGAAGTGGTAAAAAGGCCCGTAGTATCATAATAAAAAAAAAATCTCTAATTTAATCTGAGAAAAACGTCGGGTTATTTTATTATTTTAAATTACCGTTTTCCCGTTTCGTATTTTCATCCGATCCGAATTTTCGCTCCAGCAACCCTATTGCAGTAAAGTATTTTCTAATCAAGAGTATAACGGGGTTAGTGTCATTGTGTATGTGGGTTAAGACTCCGGGTTCTGAAACATTCGATTAGGGTCACGCTTACACTTCTCAACCCTTTTAGCTTTCACAACAATCTCTCATCTATACTCGGGTACGCTACAAATCTCGGGGTTTTACATTTCCATTTTATTTATTTAAATTTTGTAAATATTTTATTTTGTAAGATTTAATATTGGGTTAGTTTTTGTTACGTGTTTCGAAATAAATATAGTTAAGAGTAGAAGTCTATATTTAGGCCGTAACATTTTTGTCTTAATACCAATTTCTGAGGTAAGTTTTTTTTAACAGAAGTTTATCTTCTCATTAGCGCTTTTGGTAGCTCTAGTCAACACATTAACCAATCAGCAACACTATCGAATATATAAGCTCCGTATGTGCCCTCGTAGCGGCTAAGGCTTTGTCCACATTTGTATCATTTTCGCGTAATATCAGATCTCTGTCGCGAAGCGTATCATGTTCGCTACTGTGGACGCAAAATGATCGCGATCATGATACACTTCGATGCTACACTCCGATCGCTATAAACCGCGTATCGGATACGTGTCTTATCGGATACGCGTATCATGATTAGTAGAATGATCTAGTGTGGACGCATTTTATGTCTGCACTCTGGGAGTTCTTAGACTGAATGAATCACTAGATCGATACGAGGATCGGCGAGACGATACGCGATCAAGATACAGTATCTATAAGTGTGGACATGGTTTTTGGCCGAACTGTGGCTCACGCGATAAAAGATACGCTATGGTCAAAATAGGCGTCCACACATAGGATACGCCTGATACGCATACGATTACTTGATACAAATGTGGACAAAGCCTAAGGTATCGGTCCAATTTAACAAGCGAGTGTCAACAGGTTAGTAATGTTGTCGGGAATGTCAGAGCCCTTTTTCGTTTAACATTTTGTATTTTTAAGCAGTCGGGTTATAGTTATTTAAACGATAGCCCGACTACGTAAAATATTTACACTAGAAGAAGCACGCAACTCCGTTGCGCCAAAATTCGCGCAAGAACTGTACATTTTCTGGGATAAAAAGTATTCTGTCTTTTCCGGGGACTCAAAACATCTCCATACCAAATTTGAGCTAAAGAGGTAACAGACAGACAGACATTTTCGCATTTAATGCAATATTAGTATGGATCGCTGACGTGATAATCACAGTGCAGGTAATATTAGTAGCGCAATATAGGCAATAACTGGTAGTGAGCAATATTGCTGGCGGCAATTAAAACGGGATGATCTGCGTTCGCGAGCATAACTCAGGTAACACGAACTATGAATTTCCACCGAGGCATAGTACAAACTTCCACCTAAAACTTTGAATTGAACCATAACGAGTATGTTTTAGTTACGTAGTTAATAATTTTTTAGGGGTTTTTCGAAAATTATTATTGCATTTTAATAGGAAAGCATTAATATTAAAACATATTAATCCATACTTAATATTATAAATGCGAAAATGTGTCTGTCTGTATGTCTGTTACCTCTTCACGCCCGAACTGCTGAACCGATTTGGCTGAAATTTGGTATAGATATACTTTGAGTCCCGGGAAAGGATATAGGCTACTTTTTATCCCGGAAAAATGTACAGTTCCCGCGCGAGAAACGAATTTTGGCGCAACGGAGTTGCGGGCATCATCTAGTATGTAATAATAAAGAGAATCGTTTAAAATAAATGATAAATACTCATATCTGATCTTAAACAACTTTCAAAGGCACATTATTAATAAACACAATATACCTTTGATGTATTATTATATACCGCATAGTAAAAATTTTAAACAAAATATCCCTAGATATGTTAAATACTTTACCATTTATTTTTTGAATTGTGCTAAAAACGCGTAAAATTTTCCCTCGTACTCGGGAAAAAATTCTAAGTGCGGTTCACTTAAAAACTCACTTAGGTGGAATTTTCGCAACATTATTAAATTTGAAGATGAAGCACAATGCCGCGCCCTGATGACTGGAGTGTACGAGCTAATAAGATCACGTGCAAATCTACTTGAGAGCAGATATAAGAAGTTGGGTATTAGTTGAAATTATGTGTGCTAGGTAGGTTTGAGATTAGTCGAACGTATTATATTATACCAGGAAGAACGTCATAGTACGAGATACGACTGCAGAACTGTGCAGGTATCGAGTACGCGCTTAAAACCACATTTTTACAGATATTTATGATAAGGAGAACATAATATTTCTATTGGGGTGCCAGTCCAAATGTGGCCGCAAATATTTAAAAAAAAATTTTGAAAAATTGAGTTTGCGGGATAAAAGCTTAGATAATAGCTTTCTAAAAAGAAAGATTTAGATAAAACCTAAGCTGTAATAATAAGGGGAAAATTAGCTTTAATTTTATATATAAAAGATCAATATACGTTATGGATGCAAAAATGTATCGGAATGGTACCTGTTCACACCTGGTTGCAATAGGGTTGCGGCCGGGTGCCCAACGGCACACCGGATTTTTCTAAATCTCTATACTCATTGCCATGAAATGAACGATGTTTGCTTTCAATACATGATTACATTATATCCCGCAAACTCAATTTTTGAAAAAAAAAATTAAAAATATTTGCGGCCACATTTGGACTGGCACCCCAGTAGAAATATGTTCTCCTTATCATAAATATTTGTAAAAATGTGGTTTTAAGCGTGTACTCGATGCCTGCACAATTTTGCAGTGGGATCTTAGACTATCATAAAATTCAGAATTATTGCGCTCAAAGTTGAGTTATCATGATAGCATATAAACTGCGTGTATGTATCAAAGTTACTTAGCGTAGCTATATGAAAAGCAATATTGCATAAACCCTGAGTTGAAAAATAATAATCTTTTTTTTAATAACAACTTCATTCTACGTTAAACGGTTATTATAAATCTACTGTAAGCTAACATTATGAGAATTTTATCCGGTAACTCAGGGTTCGCTTACTTTCCAAACAGTCGATCGACGAAAGAAAAATATGAATGAGTTTAAAGATACGCTTAACAATGTTTATAATATGTGATTAAAAATTCAAAATGTCTAGGTAAAATGCCCGTTCCACTTTGCTCTAAAACAGCCGTTCTCTGTGTGTGCTCTGTAAAAACTCTATTATAGTGAAATCTCTAATAAGGCAGCATGGCAGCAGCTTTGCAAATCAATGCCACTCAATGATTTTTGGACATGACACATTACATAATGTTTTTTCTTGTTTATTGTTTAGTTGATAATGAATAACTTGTATTAAATAATGAAAGAAGAAATTCTTTTATTTTGGGGTTCCGTCGAAAATTTTGCTTTTCGCTCTAAAGTCTAAAGTCTAAAGTAACAAACTGTTTTAACCTATTATAACCTTATGAGGACGACATTTTCAACCAAGTTTTCGATAAAGATAATGAGAAAAACCTCTGGCACAGGGCACTTTGCAATTTTGGGGATCCGTACATTAATTTCGAACAAAAGTTAACAAGTTAGAAAGTGTACCGACATTTTCCACAACTTCCACAGTGAACCGTCGCTGTGGAAGTTAAACAATTAACTTTGATTGGTATTTATTACAGATTGAAACACGAGTAAACGAGTATAAAGCTGCCAGAAATTGTAACTTCGATCATATTCGCAATTGTAATCATTCATTTCGGTATATTGTTATAACTTTTTATATTATTCGAAAGCTATGTTATTTTGATGCAGATACTTATATAAGCCACTAAATGATGGACGCAACTCCGTTGCGCCAAAATTCGTTTATCGCGCGGAAACCGTACATTTTACCGGGACAAAAATATCCTATATCATTTCCCGGGACTCAAAGTATCTCCATGCCTAGCAAAATCGATCCAACAGTTTGAGCGTGAAGAGGTAGCAGACAGACAGACAAATACACTTTCGCATTTATAATATTAGTATGGATATAAGAGCTATGAAAATATTTCTTAACAAAAATAAAAAATAAAAATAAAATAAAGAATATCCACAGCCGAACATATAACCTCCTCGTTTTTTGGAAGTCGGTTAAAAAAATTAACTACTATTTTTGCAGATTTAGAGAAAAGGAATTTAAATTACCTTCTATTTCTTTAATGTAATTTTTATTACTGCCTTTACGAGTGATAAAGAATACTCGCCCCGAGCAAGAAATAAAAACCTTGAAAACGAAGTTGGATATATATTTTTCTGTCATTTTCCCTTTTCCCCACCTGAATTACAACGGTGCAGCCCGAGGGGGCTTAAATCCTCCATTATTAAGTTTTAATGACGTCGGCCACAATAGGCCCCCGGGCCCCGACATATAATGGCCCCGGGGCCCCCATCAACGCTATCTCTATTAAACAAATAGCTTTAATTAAACTATCAACTTCGACATTTTACGGGTTAATTCGAATTTAGAACGAGTCCGAAGCAGTTTAGTTTATAAAATAAATGTGACCAGCAGAATATTTTCTGTTTATCGTTTAACATATTTTAATGTAGCTCTTAAAAACTCTATTTTACAGGGAAATGCAGGAAGTTCTATAAACTACTAGCTGTCCCGGCAAACCTTTCTTTGCCATATTATATTAAGTATATCGCCCGTTTTATTTTTTTGAATTAGTGACTAAAATATAAGTATGCCACCATGGCAACGTCCATCGCTATCCCGTGACCCACGTCGCATAAACAATGGTCGCTCTTTATAGACAAATAATTTGCAATAAATTAAAATTGCGACTATAATTTGAGATTTAAACTATCCTATCACTCAAGTTGGATCGAACTGCACATGGTGTGCGAATTTTATTATAATCGGTTAAGTGGTTTAGGAGTCCATTGAGGACAAACATTGTGACACGAGATTTATATATATTAAGATTTTAATTGATTTTTGACTACTTTTCTTACTTGTTATTTAAAAATGTTATGTAATATTAGTAAAATGTTGTTTTCAAAGGGTAAACTATTTTTGTTACATATCAACTACGCTAATATTTACCAGCTATGTCCCTGTGGTCTATTTGTCTAGTATTATAATTGTTTGTTAATTAATACAAACAAACCGTCTTCATATAATGTTAGGATAGATACATGAATAAGCTATATTCATTTGAATAAGTAAGATTAGAAGCACCTACGCTATGAGTAAGCTGGGATCAGATTGGCAAATATTTGAGCTCGAATGATTAATATTGTGCTTACTGAGGAGTAGTGAGAGGCGTTTGATAGATTGCTATTAAGTAGCTCAAGATTGCTTCTAAATATTGATTGAACTGTTATCTTAATGTTAAGTCAAACTTAAATTAGTTTTCATAATTATTATGATGAAGACCTTTCTTTCATAGATTCTAGTTTTGTAATTCAAGAAGTGAGTGGAAGATAAGGTAAGTAACATGAAAAAAACTTCGCGTTTTTTTGCTTAAATGGAGGCATTTGAGCCGGAAAAAATATTTGAAATAGAAAAACTATGAATTATATGTTAGCTAGGTTATGAAGTAGATGAGTTACAAGTTTTATTAAAATAATTAGGTAAAAATGAGGTATAATTGTCCGTATGTTACGAAATCTTACTTGTTCGATCCTTCCACTCACGTCTTCAATTATTGGTACCTTAACATCTCCGGAAGTCAGTAGTTTAGAGAGCGGATTTTTTTTCCAAAAATGGTTACAATATTCCATCGCATAGACTGGTCTATGGTCACCTGATTATCTGACAACAGAGATGATTCATTCATGTATCGGATGTCAAAAAAATCCCCTCTGTGTAGCTTCCATGCCTGGCCTGGTTTCAATAAAACCACCTTCATACGTGGGAGAGCCACGCTTCGGCTTCAACCCGAGAAATACCACGTTCTCACAGAAAACCGACGTGAAACAGCGCTTGCGCTGTGTTTCGCCGAGGGAGTGAGTTTACCGGAGGCCCAATCCCCTACCCTACTCCCTTCCCTTCCCTCCCCAATTTCCTTCCCTTCCCATCCCTACCCTCCCCTTACCTCCACCTTATTCCCTCTTAAAAGGCCGGCAACGCACCTACAGCTCTTCTGATGCTGCGAGTGTCCATGGGCGACGGAAGTTGCTTTCCATCAGGTGACCCGTTTGCTCGTTTGCCCCCTTATTTCATAAAAAAAAACCCTATTTATTTTACGTATTGGCCATAAACCCTACGGATACTTTTTACTCTACTACAGAACCTTCCCGAACCGGTGGTAGGCAACGTAGTTTCTTCGTTCGACTTTCAAAAAGAGTATCATGATACCCATTTTGAATAAAAAGATATTTTATTATTTATTTTATTTTATTTATGAAGCGTGCTAAAAGAAACAAGAAACGAGCTGCGAAAGGTTAATGTGGGGAGGGGGGGTCGATCAGTTAACACTCGTCTGCATGATAATCAAATCAGATATTTCTCACGCGGGGCGAATACAGAGCGAACCACGGTGACCAGTCTGCACATTTCACAGGACACTGCTATTTGCGTGTGGAAATTTTGCATTAAATGTTTCACATTGATATAATATTTTGAAGTGAACCCTAATCAGTTATGTGTCGAATGCTGTAATATTATAAGCTTAGTAAGGTAACAAATTCAACATTTTCACTAAAATATATTTAAATGCAGAATATTCGCGAATAAAGGTAAAATTCACCGCAAGAATTATACGAAACATGCTAGCTTTGTAAATAAAATGCACAATACCAGCAGCTACGAAATTGGGAGCTCCTCAAATATTACATGAAATTTAGTTTGCATCCTAAAATCCGGCTTGCACGTTTCGCTTAAAAGCTATTTCCAATATTTTGCTCAAAATAGCCGGGGTAAGTGTACCAATATGCTCACCCTACATCAATATGTGCTTTCGGTAACGAAGATAATAGCAGCACGAGGCTATTTCGCCAAAACTAACATTAAGCTCTTATAGTCTGCATAAATGTTTAGTGCAAGTTTGAGGGGGGAATAATCTCTTTATTTATGTATTGGTTTGTAGATTTAACAGTAATTAAGCCAACGGTTAGACAACGTGTAAAATATGATTTTGTTTCAAAGTTCCATTTGGATACAATTTCTAGTACTGTTTCCAGCTCGTATTTATTATGGTCATAATATTATGACTTGTAGTCGAAAAAGTTCATCATCTAAATGAATTCAAGATTTGAAATCTAAAAAATACATATTTTTTGACAAAGCAAATGTTTTTATTTTTCGCTTGCTTTTCTGAAAAAAAAAACATTTTATTTTTCTGCAAAAGCTGACGCCTCGCAACACAATATCGATGCTCGTTTGTCTAAATGTCAACATGCACGCGGCCCGCACTTCACGCGAGCTCGCGTGGTCGACAGTGTTTGCTATCGACTTCGGTTTGTTTACAGCGCCACGTGCTTCCCCGCCGTATCTATAGTCCGCTCGATCAATTTTGAACTAAACAAAAATATGTTGTTAAAAAACATCGCTATTGTGTAAAGCGTTTTAAAATGTGGTAATGGAGATGTATGGTCATCGAGTTGCGGTTGGACTACAAGAAAGATACATGATATTGTAAGCATATAAATATGACATCCTTTTTCGCGGCTTTTTCCTCGATTTTTTTAACTTTTTACTAAAATACGGGAGCCCTAAAAAGGAGCAAAAAATCGTTTAGAAATGAACAGAAAATCTTTAAAGTGACAAGCTCATTTCCCGGCTAAGCGTAATGGGTTTATAAAATATCGGTTTATGTGACAAAAATGATCCGCTTACGTAAGTATCGCTTGCACCCGCCGCTGCGCTTATTAACTTAACCCAGATTCACCGGGGAAAGGATTACGGAGAGACCTAACTTGCCCACTTACGACTAAGTTAAATACCCTTATGTCCTAATTTAGAGTTAAACTATATTGTTTGAGCGTGACATACATACTTAATTTATGAAACTACGCTAATATTATGGAGATGAAAGTTTGTAAGTAATACATACTTATAGTTCTTCTTCGTGTAGAAACTATTGACAGATTTTGACTAAACGAGCTTTTGACCGCGGCTTCGCTCGCGTTAAGAAGTATTATTATATACAAACTTTCATCCCCTATTTTAACCCCTTGGGGTTAGAATTTATCAAAATCCTTTCTTAGCGGATGCTTACGTCATAACATCTACCTCCATGCAAAATTTCAGCCCGATCCGTCCAGTGGCTTGGGCTGTGCGTTGATAGATCAACATGTCAGTCAGTCATTTTTGAATCGCCTTTGAATTTTATATATATAATATATAGATGTGGCATAGGTAGCAGTTTAGCTTCTGGATCAAGACATAGGCTACTCTTCATCTCAAATAGTACAGTATATTCCCGTAGGACACGGTAATAAATCAGTAATCAGTACAGTTAATCAATATAGTTTCGAATGCACAAAAACAGATGAAATTGTTATATAAATTGACAAGCATTGATGAAGAGTTAAAGCAGTTAGAGCTGTAACAATTCTGAACACTAGTCGCTGTATCCATACATATTAATTCCCTTGATTGATTACAGCACAATTGATTACATCTCTCTGACACTGTGATCCCACTGAAATATGAAACAAGAACAACCAGTGACAGCCAAACAAAGAAAACATGCGCTTTGGATGTTTTTTCAATTTGTAACCGAGTTAGATAGTCAATTATTCCGTTATTGCAAAAAATATGTTGCAGATTTTAGTCATAGGTATAAATATACTTGTATCGTTGTCAATATTGTATGTCATGACTACATATCGCGTGGTGATAACACAAGGCACAATTTGTATACCTATATTGTATACCTACTAGCTGACCCAGTAAACATTGTTTTTCCATATAAATTTCTAGTATCAATATAAAAAGTAGATTAAAACCTATTCTCAGGCCTAATGAATGTACTGTCAGAGAAGTTGATTCCTAGGCAGATCCCCTCCTAACCTACGTAGTTCGGTCGCGTTATGTCAAACCCAGCCGACAGATCACAATTAACATTAAATTGATATGATCCGACCAAATGGCGTTGGTCTGTCAACTGCCTAGGAATCAATTTCCTCGATGGCACATACAAAATTTTATAAAAATTGGTTGAACCGTTTTGGAGGTGTTCACGCACAAACACTGTGACACGAGAATTTTACATAAATTACATTTAACTATAATATGATGAGTGATAACTTACAGGTATACAAGAGTAAAGTATTTTTAAAATGAAGTTAGGAATGACCCAGTCATCAAGTAAGATAACAGGAATGCGTATTAATCCATACTAATATTATAAATGCGAAAGTGTGTCTGTCTGTCTCTCTGTCTGTCTGTCTGTCTGTTACCTCTTCACGCTCAAACCGCTGAACCGATCTTGCTGAAATTTGGCATGAAGATACTTTGAGTCCCGGGAAAGGACATATGATACTTTTTGTCCCGGAAGAATGTACGGTACCCGCGCGATAAACGAGTTTTCGCGCAACGGAGTTGCGGGCGTCATCTAGTTAATAATGACTATAAATGTTAAAATTCACTAACACTGCAATGCCGTGTTTACCTTTATTAATAAATTTAAAAATAAAAATAATAAAACAATAAATAATAAATTCACTTTATACTTCTATAAACTTTCCAGAAGTTATATTAACAACACAATTACTCGAAACTAGAGTTCAATTCGACAAGACGATGTTAGCCGTGATTAGATTGTGAGTGCTCCAAGTAGGCGGCGTGTTAAAACTTCGGCGGGGCTGCCCCGACCGCAGGGGAGAGGGGGGGACACTTCACGCCCCAATTAAATTACAACTACATGCTACAAGTTCGATTTTAAACTTGTTTTCAACTAGTAATATGACTAGTATTATTACTGTGAAGAGTTCCAAACTGTTCCGTTTCTTCTGAAAAATAATGGAACAGACAATAAATTTTGAAACCCCGAGAAGTATGTTTTCCCCTAGTCCAGGTGTTCTTTAGCTTAGCTTATTTTATACCTATATACTTACTAGATGATGCTCGCAACTCCGTTGCGCCAAAACTCGTTTATCGGGTGGGAACCGTACATTTTTCCTATGTCCTTTCCCGGGACTCAAGGTATCTCCATACCAAATTCCGGCAAAATCGGTTTAGCGTTTTGGGCGTGAAGAGGTAACAGACAGACAGACAAACAGACAGACAGATGGACAGACAGACAGACACACTTTCGCATATTTTATAATATTAGTATGGATATGGATAATATTATCAATTAAGCAATAAGGAGTTTCGTATCGCATATTATAATTAAGTTAAATAATAATAATAATAATAATATATGACGCTTCACACCACAATCTGGCCCCGTGCTAAGTATCTGAAGGTCGAAGGACTTGTGTTACATGACCCAGGAACATTGAAAAACTTTTTGTTCCGTCGTCGGCGGGATTCGAACCCGCGACCCCCAGATTGAGCTGCCACACACTCTAGCCATTGAGCCACAGAGATAGCTACGGCGTAGTTTCATTCTACGGCTATTTAACGAAATAGCCGTAGAATGAAGCTACGCCGTAGCAGTGCTACAACACAAGGTTGCTTCTCGTCCCCGTTCCTAGCTAGCATACATTTTTTTGAGTCATTTTAATAAACGACATCAAAAATATACCTCTTAGCTTTATCGGCGAATAACACCTCGCAAGTGCAGTGTATTAAAATATTTTAACGTAAAAGTTTTATCTTGGAAATTTAATTTAGGTGGGATTTCACCAAATACACATAAAACTTAGCTTTATAAAACTTAGTTTCCATTGAACGCGTTCATTCTGCGACGTAAATCTCGTTTTGTTTCGATTGGATTTCACTACCTTCTTTTGATCGCGATTATTAAATCTAAGTTCACGCAATTATTTTACATGTTTTCAGTATTTTAAAGCCTTTTCACGTTAATTTAACTTCAAAATAGAAAGAAACAACACATAAACTTACAAACGCATGTGTCAAAACTGTCATATTGACATTTCTTTTGTCTATGTTTTTCATTCCGCCATGACAGGGCTTGAACGGGTTTTATGACGTTGAACTTCGGACTTTGGGCGTTCAGAAGATAAAACTCGGATTTGCTGTGAACGCGTTCCGTTTACGCTGGTGAAATGCATTTCGATGTTATAATCGCGTTTATACGTTTTGAGCCGGTTCAGAGTGCTTTGAACGCGTTCCATTTCTTTGGTGAAATCGCCCCTTAAAATCTTATATCTTTAAACGAGCAATTCTTGTATATATAATTGGAATCTCAGAATCAGCTCCAACGATTTTCATGAAATTTAGTTTAAAGGGGGTTTCGGGGGCGATAAATCGATCTAGCTTGGAATCATTTTTAGAAAATGTCATTTTATTCGTGTTTTTCGAATACCTATTAAAAATTGATTGTAACATACGCAATCAATATTAGTATATAAAATATACTGCGTATATTGCGTATGTTACAATCAATTTTTATCTACATTACTCTTCTAACTTCTTATATTTCGATAGTAATTTCACTTTTGCACGATTTCGTATAATATTTTCAGTAGCGAGCGGAAGGACGTTGTTTATAGTACTCGAGAGTCCGCGTCGTTCAAAAGAAGGCACACTCTCCTTTTCCTCTATCCCGGTGGGAAATTAGGCATAGAAAAGCTTTTCACATGAGCATTAGCAAGGAGACTAGAATATATCTATTTATAGAAAAGGCTTTATGATTATCCGTTACAAAGTAATACTTACATAGATTTAGAACTACGTCTAGAAAAGGCAGTGTATATTTTTATTGTAAAGAGGATAGAGCTGTTTGTTTGCATCAAACAGGTATCAAACGCAAAATATACTGGACCGGATATAATTAAAGGCCAATCTACTAATTTTTCCCAGCGGGCGTACAACGATCTGCGCGTTTAGTACAAAAATACTCTTAAGATGCTGTTGGGGTTGGCGTGGAGATGCAGCGCGTCAGGCATGTTCGCTGAGGCGTGCGTGGACGGGTTCGCGGCCATAATGCGCAAACGCTGTGCCTCAATGCTGGCGCGCTTGCGATCCTCCTCCAACGGCATCCTCAGAGTTTTCAGCGACAGATGGGACTCTCCTCTGCTACATAGGTGGATTACGATTCACTGTTGTTAATGTATAGTTAAAAATATGTAATTTTACTAACAATAGGTTAAGAATAAATTGTTACTAACACCTATGGATGAATAATCTGAAATAAATTATTATTATTGTTATTATTATTATTAAAACTATTTTATTAAGTACAAACCCGCAACAAAAGCCGGAGTTGATCTCAGGAAGTTAAATGTCAGTAAAATTGATTCATTTCATTAAAGTTCTCAAGAGCACTGGCACACAGCAACAACGTAAACAATTAAAGCCAACAGTTTAATAAAATGTTAAGTTGCCGCTACAGAAGTCCGACATAATCGTCTGCAGCGGGCAGATTGCCAGTGAGAAGGATTCTTAATACTTTTCATCGCGGATTTAATTCAAAGAGTCGACCTAAAAACTGCCAAGATTGTTTCTGATGTAACAGTTTTTTAACCTATTTCGAATTCGAGACGACACTTTTCTTTTAAAACGTCTGCCATTATACGAGCAGATCGTAAATATTTCATATTGTATACTATAATGTGATACTTGTTAGTATATAAAAAATATGTATATTTCGGAGGTTGTGAGTTGTGGCATCAACAGTTTTCCTCAAAGATTTTGGGTCTTCTTCTTTTCAATACAATACATAGACTATATACTATAGACTTGGTACTAAACAAATAATCTTCTAAATTATATTATAATTCTTATACAGAAATATAGCAAGAATATCTAGAATTGTGGTTATTTTGTAAGTGATGGATATAAGCGTGCAGACCACAGCGATGCGGCGGGCGCCGGGCGCGCGTGTGGAATACTTATTATATACGTAATGCTCAGGTGAAACCGAACTGTTCATAAACTGAATACTCGAGGAGGTTTTGATATATTGATATATATATATATATATATATATATTTTTTTTTTTTTTGTAGTATTCATAGGAATATAATTCAAGACGTGAGTGGAAGAATAAGGTAAATAACATGAAAAAACTTCCCGTTTTTTTGCTTAAATGGAGGCATAAGGGCCGGAAAAAATATTTTAAATAGAAAAACTATGAATTATATGTGTAGCCAGATATATTAGCTAGGTTATGAAGTAGATAAGTCACAAATTTTATTAAAATAATTAGGGAAAAAATGAGATATTGTTCGTATGTTACGAAATGTTACTTGTTCGATTCTTCCACTCACGTCTTCTTTGTGCTGAAAGCTTTACTCGAGCGTGATGGGTACGTGCGTGCATTACGTTAAGCTACGTGCGTATTTTTATTAATTTCGCGTTAACGCATGACGGCATGGCGTGTCTTTAAATATTTGGATAATGTTTCTCAAAATATTTCTTAATTTATTGGCAAATATTTCGCTTACGTTAGAAGTCTTTAGAGCTAAATTAACTCTATTAGTTACTATAATAAATATAAAATGAATAGTAAATAGGTTAAAAACAAAACAAAAAGCCATAGTCTTGCACAAGAAAAATATAAATTTTAAACAAATCAATGTGTACATTAATCATCATAGACATCGACCTAAATAAACGTAAATCCGTTACATGAATACTACACATTTATATCAGCTTTGAGGTGTAATAGGGAAAGTAATATAGTACAAAAACTATATTATACAGTTACGACGTGCAGTAAACCTGCCAGTGAAATACGACCCTCGCCCGCATCACTTTATTGTACAGATTTTACTTATATATGTTACCGCTAATGACTGTGCGTAAACCAGTTAGACTGCAGATTAGCAAGGTATTCTGCAGATTACCTAGGTAAGTCAGTTAAAGTGAAATAAGTATATTCTATCCTCATTAAATTACATAAATCAGGTTCTTGTTTGAGTAAAACATGTTATTAAGTTGTAGAGATTTATTAAATATAATTTTTTGGACATAAACAAAGGAATAAATGATTAACTTTTAAGTTAAATGTCACTCCTCTAATAAAATATAACATATCGTATTACCTAGAATAAAACCAATTAAAACAGCAATAATCTTTGGTTGACCAGTTTTTAGGACTTTGACGAAGGAAGAGACTGCAAACTAACTAGGTAAAGTGTAAAAAGAAGCTTTGTTTATTTAAAAATTCCACACTTTAACGGATGGTATCTGGAAATCTGCAGATTACCTAGTTAATGTGCACAGTAACGTATTCCGCATTCTAACTGTAACATATACAATATCCTGTTGGCCCGACTGTACCAGGAGGATACTTTGTAAAGTATTGTTTTTTTTTTTGTCAATGGCATAAGTACTAAAATTTTATGTTATGTTTTCATTTTATGTGTATGCAACAGTGATTATGCACAATAAAGTATATTTCATTCATTAAATTGAATATGTATATGTTACGCTCAAAGACCGAAATCGCTCACTGAGCGAAAAATAGCTCACAAGTCACAACGCGTTGTGGTAACAGTGAAACAGCCACGACGCGAATTTTGCGTCGTGGCTCTAATGAAAACGGCCACGACGCGTTCTGGCAATCATAAAAAGGCCATAACGCGAAATTCGTGTCGTGGCTAATATGCTATTCATTTTTCTTGGTTTCTTCTTGATTGATTAATCATCTATAGGTATGGAAGATTATATTTGAATTACCACGCGTACTACAAAGTATTTTTTCTTTTACTAAATCACTGCTTATCGTACTTGACATTTACAAAATATACATAGTTCCATACTATCCGTACTAATATTATCTGCCTGTCTGTCTGGCGCAACGTGTTTTTTTTAAATATATGTATAAGTAAAGTAATCTGATCTCAATAAATAATAAAAATATAGTTTTATTTTAATTAATATAATCTATACTAATATTATAAAGCGGAAGAGTTTGATAGTTTGTTTGTTAGATTGTTTGCTTGTTTGTTTGAACGCACTAATCTCAGGAACTACTGGTCCGATTTGAAAAATTCTTTCAGTGTTAGATATACCATTTATCGAGGAAGGCTATAGGCTATATTTTATTACGCTAATACTAATAGGAACGAAGAAATAGAGGAAAATGTGGAAAAAACGGCAGGAAATTATTTGAAAGGGCTTATTTGAACGCGCTAATCACAGGAACTACTGACCTAATTTGAAAACTTCTTTCAGTGTTAGATAGTCCATTTAACGAGAAAGTATATAGGCTCTACTTTAACACGCTAAGACTAATAGAAGCGAAGAAATAGAGGAAAGTGTGGAAAAAACAGGGGAAATTATTTGAAAAGTCTTATTTGAACGCGCTAATCTCAGGAACTACTGGTCCGATTTGAAAAAATCTTTCAGTGTTAGATAGCCCATTTATCTAGGAAGGCTATAAGCTATATTTTATTACGCTAAGACTAATAAAAGAGAAGAAATAGAGGAAAGTGTGGAAAAAACGGGGGAAATTATTTGAAAGGGCTTATCTCACGAACTACTAGAGCCATTTTTCTGTTATTTGGGTCAGATATAAGAAGTAGACCACCTGAAGGTTGATCCTTGGCTATTTTTTGTGGACAAATTTGTCTGTGAAATATCTTATTTACGCGGGCGAAGCCGCGCGGAACGTCTAGTTTAAATATAATACTACTAGTTGATGTCAGCTACTACGTTGCGCCAGACAGACAGAGAGACAGACATTAATAATAATTATTAGTACGGATAGTATAAAACTATGGATATTTTATAAATAATAATGATTAACACACTATGCAGTGATTTAGTAAAAGATACAATATTTTGTAGTACGCGTAGTAGTTCAAATATAATCTTCCATACCTATGGATGATTAAACAATCAAGAACAAATCAAGAAAAACGAATAGCATATCAGCCACGACACGAATTCCGCGTTATAGCCTATTTGTGATTGCCAGAACGCGTCGTGGCCGTTTTCATTAGAGCCACGACGCGAAATTCGTGTCGTGGCTGTTTCACTGTGACCACAACGCGTTGTGAGCTATTTTTTCGCTCACTGAGCGATTTCGGTCTTTGAGGTAACATATATAAAGCTTTAATACAATAAATCACACGGTGCAGTCTTAATACAGACACAAGATTCAATCTCATCCGATTTTCATTCTTGAAACTAAAATCAGAAAATAAGGAAAAATCCATCATAATATCTGCATAATTTATTTTGTGTTTAATATATTCCCTTGATTCATCCAATATATTTAAACAGCCTTTTTAATTTACATTTTGATTAAGCCCTCAAAATCCTTTTTAAGCCTCATAATATGGGGGCTTAAACGGGGTTTTTCAATAAAGTTGCGTATATTTTATATCTTTGATGTATCAACCGTATATTCCTCGCAGTTTTGGAATGGGGTCTCGGGGAGGAGGGGGGAAGAGGGTGGGGAATTTACGAGGCTGGTTTTGTGGCCAGTTAGGACGAAAATAGTTTTTCTGACGCTTGTTATGTTGTTGGGGCTAACTCGTTACATAATTGAATATCCTAACAGAATCCACCAAAAAACCATACATCAAAATGAACAATCTGACGATTTCTTTCTAATAAGTCGATGTTAACTTAAACGCTATCTGAACGTTTAATTCATATCTTTGCATAACTAATCATCTCTCATAAATACTTTATCCGTACTACTAATTGCAGTCCAAGTCAACTTCTCTCGTAATAGCTTCATATCTAATTGGTCAGTTTCTAAGACGCCTTTCAACTTGGTCATTAAGGTGACGCCGCGATAAAGTAAGAAACCGTGTTGGATATGTTTTAGATTGCTTGTTTTCTATGAGAGGCCGGACCGGCCTCTCATAGAAAACAAGCAATGGGACAGCAAAAAATGGAAAGGGCATAAGCAACAAAATGGTTTTTGTCGCGTAATTTAAAAACCATAAATACATTTCATATAAGCTATGCACATATTAAAGAGTATGCTTCAACCAATTTATGTACAAATTTTGGAACCTTAAATCACTCTCCTCTGTTGGAAAAATAGGAATCCCTTTTTTTACAGAGGTCTTTTCGATTGATAATTCTGTGTTATAAAAGTTGTCCAATCGTGTTATGCTATGGGCAATTCAAAGACAAAGACATGATGAATACTGACAATGAACTTTAGTTTCTTAGCTTTAGTCATTGCTGAGAAAAATCGGCATCGCTACAGCCAAATTATCAAGGCGTCGCCTTAAAAATCGATAAAGAATTTGAAATTAATGCAATTGACCAGCTTTTGATCCTCAGTTAATATGTAAATTCCATCGACTCCGAATTCCCGCTTCCGTTACGGGAGTAATTAAATTTCGCAACTTGAAGCGAGAATTCCCTGAAACTGAACTATTGATACCGATGCCGCAAATTCTAGAAAATTCGCTGCTAAAATCCCATCCATTTCCAAACAAATTTACATAATCTTCGCCGCGTACGATATTTAAAGTTCGATCTGAACCCGGGGCATTAAAAGAATCAGGCTTATAAGCGGAGTGAATTTTTATGACGTTATATGACTCTTTTAGACCTTTTATTTATAAAGTTTATTAGCTTATATTGGTGTATAATTTAATTAGATGACGTCCGCGCATTTGAACCGTACATTTTTCCTGGACAAAAGTATCCTATGACCTTTCTCGGGATTGAAAATATATCCATACCAAATTTTAGCACAGTCAGCATCGGTTTAGCGGTTTGGGCGTTAAGACAGACAGAAAGATATACAGACACACTTTTGCATTTATAATAATAGTAGTATGGATGGGGCTAGGGCGGATGCCGGAGAAGAGTTTACCGTGTTTTATAGATAAACGAATAAAAGGATCGTTGAACTAGTTTTCTTTTCTTAATGCTCCGCCTGCAACTTTTATATCAAATACAAAACATACATTATGAATATTACTTGAATCCTTCGCTAGCTTAGATAGACTAAAATCTAAATGTTTAAGTTCTGCAAGTTAGCCATGCTATATCTCTATGCTCCTTTTTACAGCCAAAAGTTACGTATTCGGCAAGGACTTTTCATGTTAAAGAAAAAAACTAAGCTCATTCTTTACACCTCGTTTGCTTATCCATAAACGTAAAGAGAACGTCACGAAATCGGTATAATATGATACTAACAAAATATTATACTCAACTTTATGCCCTGACCTTGGTATAAACAGAGTTACTCTCCTTGAGTCAGTTTGATTGCGCTCTTTCTTTACATTTCTTTGGCAGCATCGACGGACTACACCGCTACGGTGTCCCGGTGAAGTATATCCCAGATGACTTAGCACAGATTAATATACAATGTGTCCCGACACCGGAGTCCAATCCTTTAATGTTATGGTCTATGGCATATTTTATCGACAAATTAGCTCTCAATTTTTTTCTCTCTCTCACGGTTGTAAAATGGCAGCCATTTTAGTTTTTCTCGGGCTTTCACACTAATCTGACCAGTACTTCTCATGTAAATATCCTATGAAGATAAAAAAGGTCTCATTTGATAGCTAAACTTATGGACTACGCTTGCATAAACAAAATGTTATGAATTTCGTGGAATTAAACGTAGAAAAACAAATGTTTAAGAAAAAAAATTGTGTAATTTTTTAAAAACAATTATTTCTCTGGCTTCATACTAATCTACTTCATAAGAAAATCGTTATAACTTCTAAACTATCTGACTTAGAGCATTGAAATAAAAAATTTATTTAAGATGAAAACCTCTTCTATCTTTTTTAAACAAAAAAGCACCAGTTTAATGCGCTAGATTTTACACAAAAAGCCATTAATTAATAAATATACATTTTTTTTCTTAAACTTTGGTTTTTCTATGTTTAATTCTACGAAATTTATATCATACTAGCTGTTGCCCGTGACTTCATCCGCGTGAGCATCCCCTCACATCCTAAGTATTATTTATTGTACAAAAATATTCAATGTACAGAATTGACTTTCCTACGATTTTATTATATAAAGATGTTCCGCGCGGCTTCGCTTGCGTAATTTAGGAATTTCACACGTATGTCCTTTCACGTGGTCTATTCTTCATGTTTGCCGCATAACATAAAAATTGCTCCAGTAGTTCTTAAGATCATCAAATATTGTAAATGCGAAAGTGTCTCGTGTCTGTCTGTCTGTTACCTCTTTACGTTCAAACCGCTGATCCGATTTTGCTGAAATTTGGTATGGAGATACTTTGAGTCCCGGGAAAGGACATAGGTTACTTTTTATCCCGGAAAAATTTACGGTTCCCGCGCGATAAACGAATTTCTTCGCTCCTATTAGTATTAGGATAATAAATATATTTTTCAGGGGCTAGGGACGATAGGTACTTACCAAATTAAAATTTTAGATGATGCACAACCCGCTGTTAAACCAATAAGACGAATACCTTTAGCTATAAAAGATAGATTTAAGGAAACATTAGATAATTATGAAAACAGGAATATTATAGAGCGGGTAGAAGGTCCTACTGAGTGGTGTAATAACCTAGTTATTGTAGAAAAACCAGATAAATCTTTGAGGTTATGTTTAGATCCTAAGGAGCTTAATAAGTGTATATTAAGAGAGAGATATCTTATTCCATCTCCGGAAGAAATTTATAATAACTTAGCAGGTAAGAAAGTGTTCACTGTTTTAGATATGAAAGATGGATTTTTTCAGATAATTTTAAGCAATAAGGATAAATTGTGTACTTTTGGCACTCCATATGGTAGATATAGGTTTAAGAGGCTACCGTTTGGTATATCATCTGCTCCAGAAGTTATGCAAAGAATAAATACTAACATTTTTGGAGATATTGAAGGAGTTGAAATATACTATGATGATATAATAATAGCAGGGAGAAATAGCGCTGAGCATGATGATATATTAAATAAAGTGATAGAAAGAGCCAGAAAATATAATGTTAAATTTAATAGAAATAAAATACAATATAAGTCGGACCATGTTAAGTATGTGGGATTAATTGTATCACAGGAAGGTATTCAAGTTGACCCCGATAATGTAAAAGCTATATTAGAGTTAAAGGAACCTAGTAATGTAAAACAGCTACAAAATTTTTTAGGAATGTGTAACTATTTGAGTAAATTTATACCTCATTATTTGGTACATACAGAACCTTTAAGAAACTTACTTAAAAAAGATGTAGTGTGGGAGTGGTCTGAACCACAATATAAAGCATTTAAAGAATTATAAACCAAGTTAAGTAATACACCTACGTTAGCTGTCTTAAACAGTAAAGGTACAATAGTGTTACAAACTGATAGTTCTAAATCTGGCATGGGAGCATGTTTGTTACAAAATGGTAAGCCTATTTCTTTTTACTCAAGGGAGTTGACTCGCTTTTTACTCATACCGAATGCCAAACTAGATGGGCACCAATAGAAAAAGAACTATTTGCTATCTGTGTTGCATTAGATAAATATCATCAGTTCGTTTATGGCAGGAATATAACAGTAGAGACTGATCATAAACCCTTAGTCACAATAATTAATAAAGATATAAATAAAATAAGTGCTAGATTACAGCGTATGATCTTGAAATTGTTGAAATATGATATAAATATAAAGTATTTACCGGGTAATAAAATGTATATTGCAGACTACTTGTCAAGAAATTATATAAAATATAATGCCGAGATAGATCCAACAACACAGGAGTTAGTGCATTGCTTTGAAACAGATTTAGCTATAACAGATAGTAAATTAGAAATGTTACAAAAAGAAACTGCAAATTATATAGATTTAATGCAAGTGATTAATTGGTATAAAAATAGTTGGCCTAAAAATAATAAACTAATAATACATAATAAAGAGTTAAAAATATACTACAGTTTAAAAGAATATATACATGTAAAAGATAATATAGTATATTTACAAAATAAAATAGTTATACCAAAATATATAAGAAAAGAAATGCTTATGATTATACATACTAGACATACAGGTATAGTGAAGTGTAAAAAGAGAGCTAGAAATGTTATGTATTGGCCGGGAACATCATAGGATATATAAAGGTTTGTGTTGTCGTGTAGTTCTTGTGAAAAGTATAGACCGTCTAATAGTAAAGAACCTCTGATGTCACATGATATTCCTAGCTTGCCGTTCTACAAGATAGGTATGGATATATGTACTCACAGCAGAAAAGATTACCTAGTTGTTGTTGATTACTATTCAAATGGATAGAACTAAAATATTTAAATGATAAAACAGCTGATAGTGTAATTAAAAATTTATTGATTATTTTTTCTACTCGTGGTATACCAAAGTATATTGTGACAATATGCCGTTTGGAAGTTACTCTTTTAAAAAGTTTGCAAGTTCATTAGATATTCATTTTATTTATTCGAGTCCTAGATATCCTCAGTCTAATGGTTTAAGTGAAAAAGCAGTAAGAATTGTAAAAAACATGTTGAAAAAATGGGAAAACAATAATGACCATGATTTTTATGTTAAATTACAGATCTACACCAGTTGCAGGATTGGATTATAGTCCATCAAAGTTGTTAATGTCTAGACTTTTGAGAACTAACTTACCTTGTACTAAAGATCATTTAAAACCTAAAGTTGTTAATGTGCAGGAAAAAATGTCATACAACAAACAAAAAACAGAGTTTTATTATAATAAAAATAGTAAAGTTAGAAATGTAAACTTCAAACTAGGTCAAAATGTTGTGGTACAGAATAGACCAAACAGGGTGTGGCATCTAGGCAAAATTGTAAAGCCTGAGGGCCCTAGATCTTTTGTTGTTAAATATGGATGGAACAGAAGTCAGGAGGAATCAAAAGCATATAAATTATTCACCTAACAAGTTTATTGTTAAAACAGAAGTATATGACACTCCATTGGTTTCTCTTTCATCACCGTTTAGCAAGAGTACAGAAAATCTTACTCTGGTGAGTACTTCACAAAATAGTAAGAGTTCTGAAATTATTCTACCATACCTACTTACTTTATTACCATAAAGTATGGTAATGGTAATGGTAATGGTAGAATAATAAAACAGCCAAATTATTTCAAAGATTACTCACAATAGTATATGGTGTTAGAAATTAAGTTTTTTAAGTCTTAAACTTTAATTTCTTTAGAAGTTAAGTTGTAGTATTTTAAATTTAAAAGTATTAACAAACTTTGATTTACAAGTTAAGTTGTATTTTAAATTTAAGTGTAATCTAGGGGGGATGTTGTGTATGGCAACTTAGATTGATAGCGTTGGCAACATTGTCATGTATATGATAGATTAAAGAGGATAGAACATTAGAATGTCAAAATAAAAAAGATGGCTTGGTACAAGAGGACTTGTATTTCCTACACATTGTATAAAACAGTGAAAGCCCGAGAAAAACTAAAATGGCTGCTATTTTACAATCGTGAGAGAGAGAAAAAATTTGAGAGCCAATTTGTCGATAAAATATGCCATAGATCATGACATTAAAGGATCGGACACCGGTGTAGGGACACATTGTATATTATATCTATGGACGCTTCATACCACGTCAGTCTGGCCCCGTGCTAATTACCTGAAGGACTTGTGTTACAAGTACCAGACAACGGAAATATGTATATTTAATACTTTTATACTATATATTTTAACATTTTTATTATATGATACACATATTTAATACACATCAATGACCCAGGAACTTTGAAAACTTTTGTTCCGTCGGCGGGATTCGAACCCGCAGCCCCCGGCTTGAGCTACCAACAGCCCACCAACTGAGCCACAGCGGTCGTCAAAGATTAAAGTTTTTTCTATCTAAAATGAGCCATGACTTCCGTGTAAAGGCTATGAATAAAATGGGGTCACCTGTTCAGTTCCTCGCGAATAATCCGATTGTCGGAGCACTGAGCGGCGGGCGGCGGCCACGCTCCATCGCGTGTTCTGAGCTAATTTTTTTTTTATGCAATAAGGGGGCAAACGAGCAAACGGGTCACCTGATGGAAAGCAACTTCCGTCGCCCATGGACACTCGCAGCATTAGAAGAGCTGCAGGTGCGTTGCCGGCCTTTTAAGGGGTAATAGGGGAGGGTAGGGAAGGAAATAGGGAAGGGTAGGGAAGGCAATAGGGTAGGGGATTGGGCCTCCGGTAAACTCACTCACTCGACGAAACACAGCGCAAGCGCTGTTTCACCCCGGTTTTCTGTGAGGACGTGGTATTTCTCCGGTCGAGCCGGCCCATTCGTGCCGAAGCATGGCTCTCCCACGTCGAATTTATCGGCCCTAAATTATGACGGAGTCTGTATAACGTGGCAACGAACTAGCCTTTATTAGCTTTTTATAACCTGACATACTCCTGGCGTTATCCTGGTATTTAAAAATAACTTTTTAAATACCGGTTGCGGTCAATTTAGACCGCAACGCAACGCGTAGATACATTTTTAAATTTGTATGGATTTGACAGATTTGAAGACGTCTCACGCAATTGAAATCTGTCAATTCAGTACCCAGTTTATTAGCCCGAAGTTCGTAGAGGGTCTACGAGGTACTCCGCCAACGCTACGGCATAGGGTTGATTCAGACCGCAACGCGACGCGAAGATACATTTCTAAATTTATATGGATTTGACAGATTCGCAAGAAATCTTACGAAATTGAAATCTGTCTGCGGTCTGAATTAATCCTAAGGGTTAATTCAGACCGCAACGCGACGAGGCGAGGCGTGACGCGGCACGGTATAAAGTATGGATTTGTATATGTATGGATTTGACAGATTTCAATGGCGTGAGGCGACATGTCAATCTGTCAATTCAATCCAAATTTAGAAATGCATCTACGCGTCGCGATGCGGTCTGAATCAACCCACGCTAGTTGCAGCAACATACATACATACATTACGAGTTACGACGATCGTGAATCGTTGTAAGCAGCTCCGTTAAATTAAAGATAGTCTCGACGACACAACGCATCAATATGGCCACGTCGTGCTTACTATTATTTCTAGCAAAAGAGACCAATTCCGACATGCCTGTATGTATCTCACAAACACACGTATTACGTTCAAATATTCCCTCCCTTCAGCGGAAGACGGCACAGAAGTTCTTTATTATTCCACTATAATATATACGGCAGTCGTAAAGGTAGGGAAATAACAAGAACAACCATAAATATAGAGCTCGCTGCCGACAAAGTGGCGTTCGTATTACTGTCGCGTTGTAAAAGTAATATGACACAGGTGAAATTATTGTGAATGAAATTGCACAACTAGCATGAGTATACTCCTGTGTACTGTGATATAGAAGTTGCGCTGTTGTGCAACAATTAGTTTTATGTCGCTTTTAATAAGCTTTCACTTCAAACTTTTAGGTTAGTTTGAAAAAACAAGTGAAACAACAGAAAAACATTTTTAGATATTATGTGAGAGAAATATATAGGTAGGTTTCAGACCCTATTAGATGCAAGCAAACAAACCAGCTTTCCTTATAACATTACAAATAGACTTTTGATTTGTATTAATTTCTAGTCATATTATTATTTGCACGTAAACATAATTTTTTGATGCAGCCTGGTGACAGATGAAATAATCTTAGTTAGGTTCCGTTTTTACCCTCCGAGCATACAATCCTGAAAATGAAAATTTACATAGAATTACATACCGAAGTTTTTAACTGTTCGTGCGGTTTCAATCTAAATTTTCATATTTTCATACACGTAGCGTGCAGCGTGTACGGGCGGAGCATGTTCGCTCAATGTTGCATGTTGATGGCCAGAAAAATAAATTAATGTTTGCGGTTATTTTAATATTCTATTTTCACACCCACAGCACCGAGTAATTACTTGGAATACTCACAAACTAAATAACTAAGCAGAAGCGCAACCTCGTTTTATTTAGTTTTTCTTGTGTTAGGCCGGGGTCACGCCGTACAGAAAACTGCACAAAAGTGAAGAACCGAGCTACGGCAATGCTGTATATTAAATAACGGTAAAAGCATATTTGATATTTTATTAAAATAATATCTAAGTGTACTTGTTTAGATAAGTTGTAACATAAAAAATTATTTTAAACTTCTTTAGTTTTAATACATTAAACAAATTGTGTTATATATTTTTCACATTAAATCCATGTGGCATAGTGTGTGTGGCCAGTGTGCTCAAGTCACAGGATACCTAGCCCGTGTGAGCCAGCTCCAACACCTAGATGCGAGCTCACATTACAACCGCCCCACAAACCCTCGTGTTTGAACTACTCCCTCTGCCGGGTAAATAATCGCGCATATTTACTTTGTAAGAGAATTTGCTTTGTGAGTGCCTTTTTAAATTAATACTCCATATTTGAAATACGCCGTTTTAATTATAAATGTCAGATTTTCATTATCCCTTTGTGTAGAGTTTAAAATTGAATTTCATGGAAAAATATCACTCTATTGAGGCGTAATGTAACTCGATTACTCGTACGTTAGTGTAAAACGTTTGATTAGTTCTTTGAGTATGTTCAGGTCCTGTCTGTTATTTTTGACCGACTTCCGAAAAGGAGGAGGTAATACGTTCGGCTGTATTTTTTTTTTTATGTATGTTCACCGATCACTCAGCCGTTTGTCGTCCGATTTTCAAAATTCTTTTTGTGTTGTATAGGGTTCAACTCGAATTTGGTACCATGTTCACAAAAGTGGTGATCTGATGATGGGATCCTTGAGGAATCGAGGGGACTCCTTGGAATTTGTATAGAAACATATAGAGATTTTGATTTTTTCTGAAGCATTCGAGGTAAGTGCTACCAATAAGTAAGATTTCGTACCAGGTTCGTAACAGAACTTTTGAATGCTTATAGGTGCAGGTTCGGGGATTTCGGCGTTGTTTAAACAACTGAAAGCATAAGCTAACACATCAATTTGATTGGTCATCATCATCACAACCATAATTATACCATGGCTCATCACACTATGACCCAATTATTGGTACTTTTCGTGATATTTTCCATCGAAGCAGATGTTTTTGATGATGATTTCGCTGTTTGAGGACAGATTTTCTAATTTCTCGTATTGTTGTATAGGATATAATCTTAATTTTGTATACTTAACAATTACGAAAGTGGTGAGCTGATGATGGGATCTATGAGCAATCGAGGGAAATCCTTGATATTTATCAAAACACTCATAGTGGTAAAAATGTTGTTTCTAGTAAATTAAACATAATATTATGTTACGAATAAGAGAAATTTCATACAAAGGTAGTCAAAAAGCACTGAACAGAACTCCTGAACCTTTAAAGATAAAAGTTTGGAAATTGCAGCATCGCTTAGATAACTGCAAGCATTTACCACCATTTCGCCTACAGTAACAATGTGAATAGTTAACATTCGTATTGGCTATTTACGCATATAGCATTATTTTGTAGATACTTAACTAAAAAGAGTGAAATTATTATTTTTAACAAAAAAATTAAAACGGACTTCCAAGGTAAAAACGATAGTTATATTATGAAATAAAAAGTATTAAATAACTCTTACTCTTTAATAGTGCCTTTTTCAGAATTCGTATAAGTCTCAACTATTTCTGTACATACTACAGTCTTCATTAGTTTGAAGTCGGTACCAGTTCCAAAAGTTTCAGATATTCTGACATTGACTGAACTCACGATTAAATTAGCTGGTACCGACTTCGAAGTAATGAAGACTGTAGTATGTACAGAAATAGTTGAGATTTAGACGAATTCTGAAAAAGACACTATTAAAGAGTAAGAGTTATTTAATACTTTTTTGTTCATAATATAACTATTGTTTTTATATTGGAAGTCGGTTTTAATTTTTTTGTTAAAAATAATAATTATGTTTTATCTACTTATAGGTCTGGGGAAGGACAATGACAGTTTTATAAAGTAGCTTATTAAATTCGTTGAAAATGTATTTATTTATTTCATCATCACACACTTAAACTATCATTACAGGGTTTACCTAATGCGATAGTAGTGTACATAAAATTCAAAATTGTATTTCAAATATAGTTAAAAAATTAAAATATTTAATAAATTCATCAGTATCCACAATTAAAACGATAAAATTAATAACAATAAATTATAAAACCATAACCAGTATATATAATATCTAATCCATCAATAATTAATATACTTAAGTTAAAAAATTGTAAATAAAATCTATCCTTGGTAAATAAATCTTAAGGCGACGCCTTGATAATTTGGCTATAGCGATGCCGATTTTTCTCAGCAATGACTAAAGCTAAAAAACTAAAGTTCATTGTCAGTATTCATCATGTCTTTGTCTTTGAATTGCCCATAGCATAACACGATTGGACAACTTTTATAACACAGAATTATCAATCGAAAAGTCCTCTGTAAAAAAAGGGATTCCTATTTTTCCAACAGAGGAGAGTGATTTAAGGTTCCAAAATTTGTACATAAATTGGTTGAAGCATACACTTTAATATGTGCATAGCTTATATGAAATGTATTTATGGTTTTTAAATTACGCGACAAAAACCATTTTATCGCTTACGCCCTTTCCATTTTTTGCTGTTCCATTGCTTGTTTTCTATGAGAGGCCGGCCCGGCCCTCTCATAGAAAACAAGCAATCTAAAACATATCCAACACGGTTTCTTACTTTAACGTGGCGTCACCTTAATAAATTAGCACAAACCAAAATATTATTACTTTTGTATGCAGTCACTTATCTTCCCATAACAAATGACAAACAGGCAATTAAATGTGAATTCACTGAGAGTGCAATGGAATAGATCCACCCGCTGTGCAACTTCGTTAAGAGTACGTAATACACGAACAAACGGGGAATATTTGAGCAAGTTAGTTCTGCAGCACGGCTCGTGCAGCAGCGGCGGGCGGCGGCGGCGCCTCACGTACTGGTCGGGCACGCTGTGCGACACCTCCCCCAGCAAGGCGGCGTCGCTCGTCCGGCCCCGCAGCACGCTGAACACGCACCGCGCCATCGACAGCTCGCTCCGTACCGCGAGTCTGTCGTATCCCACCATACCCAGCATGAATAGCGACGGATAGCTTAGAGGGTAGAACGGATAAACGCCGTACAGCTGCAGATATATGTAACGGAGGAATTTGTTTTGGATTCGCTCCAACATCAGGGAATATTTCTGTTCGTAAGGCGACCAGATCATCGCGCCGTATTCCAGATGACTCCTAACAAGACTGTTGTAAAGACAGGTGATAGCCTTCACGTTAGAGAAGCCCCGACTCATCCGTAGCACAAAGCCCAAGTTACGAAAAGCTTTTTTGCAACAGACTGCGATGTGCTCTTTAAACGTAACATCATTGCTGATGAGAATCCCGAGGTCCTTAACAGACGTCACTCTGGTTAACGGCAGGGAGTCTACAGAATAGTTATATCGGACATAATTGTGCGTTCTCGTAAAAGAAATAGCGAGACATTTAGAACTCTTAAATTGTAAATTATTTTCTATACTCCACGCAACAATTTTAACTATGTCTTCCTGTAATTTTAGGCAGTCCTCGATAGATTTAATAAGTATGTATATTTTAAAATCGTCAGCGAACAGTTTACCCTTGCAGTATTTGATTACTTTAGGTAAATCGTTAATCGTAATCAAAAACTGAAGGGGTCCTAGATTACTTCCCTGACTAACGCCCAAATTCGTGTCGTACGGCAAGGATGTATAGCTACCATATTCGACGTACTGCTTTCGATCTCGCAAGTAGCTAACAAAAAGCTTCAGGAGCTTCGGAGTGAAACCTATCGCCGCTAACTTCGTAAGCAACACGTCCTGATCAACTAGGTCAAAGGCTTTTTTAAAATCGAAGTATACAGCGTCAACATACATGCCACTGTCTACCGCCGGTACTATGTCCAACATATAACCTAGTACGTTGCTCGTAACACACCTCGATGGACGAAATCCGTGCTGTTCATCAGCTAGTTGCGCGCTAACTTGCGGGAAGATGAGGTTGTACAGCACCGACTCGAACGCCTTAGATGCGGTAGATAGGACCGCTATCGGTCTATACCCATCTCCAAGACTCCAAGATTAAATTATATATGTGGCAAAGTGGTTCCGTTAAGACGAAGCAGCAGTCTTTAAATATTATATAAGGCGGTATACCGTCTGGACCAGCAACATGCGTGGGCTTGAGCCGCCGCAGCGCGCGCAGCACGTCACGCGGTTGCAACGGGCCGACGTGCACGCGCGCAGCTGCGTTATTCGCTCCGGCGGCCACCACTGCCTCTTCCACGCTCAACTGGGGCCGCTCGGTCCTATGACACTGAGTGAAAATACTCGGCAAACTCCTGGGCACATCGGTCGCGTTCTAATACTTTCCCGTCCTTTTTGATAATCTTTTTAGTGCGTACATTACGCTTAGAATTTAAAAAATTCCAAAAAGCCTTGGGATTTTCTAGGATCTGACTTTGTAATTTAGATATGAGAGCCGCGCCGGCGCGCCGCCGCCGCCGTGAAAAAGCAGCGGCGCGCCGAGCGAGAGGAAAGATTTTTTGTTTCAATTCATATACATTCAAAAGCTTATAAATAAGGCATATTTAAGATAATTTCAATACGAAATAAGTAAATCATTCAATACTAAGTGAAGTTAAGACTGTGACACAGCTCCCAGCGTCTGCCACCCTGGAACACAATTTATCTGGAATACGATTCAATGAATCAGTATTCAGTACGAACGAACCTCAGACCAATAAAAAAAGATAGACAGAGCCATCCATGCTACGCAGTGAGGCAGGCAATAGGAAGCCGATACGGCCATAGGAAGCCGGCCGCCCGCCATTCCGGTTTCAACGAGTGACGGCGCATGTCGTTTTCATCTGTGTCAAGAAATATCAAAATATGCCGTCCTGCATCGTTAAATGGTGCAAAAACAATTCTTGTGCTCAAAAGAAACCTTGTGGGATTACATTTCACAAGTAATTAGTTGAATATTTATGTATTACCACCGAAATAACGAATTTAATTTATTAGTTTTAAATATTGTCTCGGGAGTCTCGAAACACAGAACCTCAACCAGTGCTGCATGCTGGTCGCAAGATATTTTCCCCCATAATAGGGGAAAAATATTATTACGTGCTGTATTATCCTGACAAATGTTTATTTTTAACCTAAAATTTTAATATTATTCATTTAAAATCTATTAAATATAAATAAAATTGGAGTGCCTGTTTGTAGTATTGAAAGATTTTTTTACTATTTGCATATTAACCTGTATACGATACACACTGCATACACCAAACAATATTCTTTACAATTTTTGTCTGTATGTATGTCTGTCTGTCTGTCTGTCTGTCTGTCTGTTCTTAGTTGAAACACATAATTTATTAGATATAGATATTTAAGTATTTACTTTTTTCAGCAATTACTTATGAATGATGATTAACAATCTAGTTTGATAGCAACTTTTGTAGTCATTACTTAGTAGTTTTAATAAGACTGCAACAGGATGGGATTTTTACAATCTGAAAACCTGAGTTGGCAACATTATTTTTTTGCACACAAGCGCACGCCTAGCGTATTTATGCTAGGCGTGACGCACACATTGATCGACAGCGACTTCACACCATTACCTGTAAATACTCCGTCTTTCTTTTTTTATTGGTCTGAGTAACGAACTCGTTGTTACGGTAATAGCGCCTCTACACGATGGCCCGTCGTAGTGGACCATCACGAAGGTCCAGCGTGTGGAGGACGTAGTGGTGTCGGAGGCCGATGGCGCGAGCGATGCTCGTGGAATGGCGTCGGTGTCAGTTTTTCAGCCGCACATCAAAGGGAATGGCCTAGCGATGGCGGTACGCATCTACACGTGGCCCATCATGGTCTCAACTCTCATAATGAATGAAGTTTAAATATTTTAATATTATAACGGCGAAAGTTTGTATGGAATATGGATGGATATTTGTTACCCTTTTACTCAAAAACTACTGAACGGATTTTAATAAGACTTTACAATGATATAGCTTATACATCAGAATACACATAGGCTAAAATTTTACCCGACTTTCAAAATGAAGGAGGTGTTATGACTGTTATGTTCGTTTTTAGGGTTCCGTACCCAAAGGGTAAATACGGGACCTACTGATACTTCGAATTTCGATATCTGTCCGTCTGTTCTGTGTTCAATGATTACTCCGCCGTTTGTGAACAAATTTTCAAATTTTTTCTTTTGGTTTATAGGGTATCATCCTGATTTGGTACCATGTTCACAAAAATCGTGACCTCATGAAGGAATCCATAAGTAATCGAGGGGACTCCTCAAAATTTATATGGAAACATGTGGTGACGTCGATTTCGTGGGTAGTATTCTAAGCATAATAATATGCTAACAACAAGTAAGATTTTGCACTGAGGTGTACCTATCTGGTATACCAATGTTCGGAAGGTATTGAGAGAACTTCTGACTCTTTAAAGATACAAGTTTGGGAGTTTGGGCGTTGTTTTAAGAACGGAAAACATATGATGCTATTATTACATTCATAATTATCATCATTAACCATAAATGATTATTCTAATTTTAGTCTCGAAATAATTATTCGTAGAAGTTCAGGGAAGATTCATGCTAGGAGGAAAAGTGATACGAAGTTTACTAGGTTATCTGGTGAAGTTATAATTTTTTTTAAAATATGCATTTTGCATTGCCACAATGGCTAATGCTTACATGTCCATCTTGAAAGACGTATAGATCACAACTGAACGCGGCTATCGTGTAGATGCATTGCAACCATTGTATAGCCATCGCATGCGCCATATTTTGATGGGCCAGCGATGGTCCATTGTGTAGAGGAGCAATATACGCTTGCATCAAAATGGCGTCTTTGTCGTCGTCATTAGAAGAACAAAAAGTTCGCTATGTCACGCACGAAGGATTCCGTACCAATAGAGATAAAAAATATGCTGAAATTGGGTTTTTGTATAGGAGCTACGCTTGATTGTTTAATTTAGCTAACGAAGTCTAAGTAATAGGGTCCCGTTTTTACCCTTTGGGTACAGAACCCTAAAAACAGATGAAAGTCGCATTTGAGGCACGCCGCCGACGGCGCCGCCGCCGCCGACCACAAAAAGTTGGCGCGCCGCCGCCGGCCGCTTACCCATCGGCGCTCATATCTACTTTGTATGCGATTCTGATGAGCTTCATATGCAGTCTTTATTAATATTTTTACTTCGGCACGGCAATTCGAAAAGTCGTCATAGTGTTCCTTTAACAACGACCTCTTATATTTTTTGTGCAAACCTGCCTTTAATTTATTTTTTTTTATAATTTCGGGCGTGAACCAATCGGGATAAACGAATTTATTTTCATTAGAAGTGCAATTTTTTTTCCTAGGAATGTAAGTGTCAAACAATATATTAATATTATTGAAAAAAAAATTCGAGACTAGATTCCAATTCTAACTGATACATCGGGGACCAGTCTAAATCCGCGATGGCTTGGTAAAGAAGCTGAAAGTTGGCTTTGTTAAAATTCCAACTCGGATATTCCCTGGCTAAACACGAATCAGCTGGTAATTGCTTATGAACGGGCGTCACGGGCGGCGTGGACCGTTATCTCCAGCGGGGGGTGGTGGGGGCCACCGGCACAAGCGGCGCGGGGGAGGCGCGTACACACACCTCCAGCTCGTCCAAGTTGCAATGAGATCAAGCTCTCGTCCGTTGGCGTTATCTATTCCATTACTCTCATATTTGATCAGCTACAAACATTTTTGTTACCAACAATAAAAGTTAAAACAATCGGTAAGAAAAGGCGCGTAGTATTTATTTAATTGAAAATTTAGTTGTACGTACGTACTTAGTATCCATGCAAGAACGCTTTTTACAAAGAACTTACAATTTTCTTTATAAGCAGTAGAGTGAATTTTAAAAACTAAAATATTAAATTATCGGTGAGTGGAGATGTTTATTATTATTATTAATAGCCTTGAGTGAAAGTTTACAAAGGGAGAAACTTAAGGGGCCCTTAAGTTTCTCCCTAAATTAGCAGGTCGATTGTCTGTCAGTGCAAATATCGACGTAAATGACATTAAAATAACATTCATAACAGCGCGCCTTGTACGGTGGCGGTTACGACGCTCGCCGCGTCCATGATAGGGCGAAATAGCAGAAAAAACCTTTTTAAGGCTTAATATAATACATATTTCAAAAAAGTAAAAAAAAAGAAACAAATTATTAACTTATGTATTGCAAAGCAGTAGATATTTTTTATATATTCTTTTGATAAATAATGAAGGAGTAAAGTGGTTTCATTCAACGATTTGGAGGTGATTTAGTTTTTTATTTCTTTATTATGTGATACCGTATCATGTAAATAACTAATTATTTTTTTCAGATATAATTTCTCTGTTAATGCCGATGAAAAGTTGTTTCATCTGCACGCTTTTTTCGAAAGAGCAGCCTTAAGTACTCGCAACTTTTATCTTTTCGCTTTTATCGAAGGAAATGTACCAGAAACGATTTCATAATGAAATTATAAGCTACTTATTATTGTTGTTGATAACTTTAGTTTTTGCTATTTGGCTTGTTTTACGAGCTCTGTTGTTCTGAAGCTCTGTGATCTGGCTATAACTAATAGTCTGCAGATTTCATTTGTAAGATGTCATGTTTAGTATAGCGGGAAGCTAAAAAGTCACCTGTAATCGACCATGACACCAAAGTAATTGTGGCGACAGGCTATGTATTTAATTATTTTTTTTAAGTTTGCGTAAAAAATACTAGTTTCACTATCATTGGATTGCGTCCTTGTCGGTAATGACCCGTACATGGTAAATAGCGCACGCACAGACACACATATACACACACACACACACACACACACAGGTGACATAGGCGACTCCGGCGACATGTCGCACTGGCGACCGTGACACAGGCGACACGTACGCGCGACCGTCGACAGAAATCAGGGCGGGCATTGTTTCTCTCTGGAATGTTCTATTTAAATTCCTCATACACTCCACTTTTGTGTGCTGTCACCTCGCATGAAATGTTTTAGGTTATTACTTCGTATTGTTACTGTGACAATAAAGTTTTACATTTTGAGATAAATACTAAGATTAATGTGAAAATTAAACAAGCGTTTAATTACAACTCCAATTTAGTAGTCACTGAGATATAGTGGCTATACAAAACAGCATTTAATATTCAATTAGCAAAGACAAGGCGGCGAGTATAAAATGTATTGACAACTAGATATCTCGCAAAAATCGAACTTGGTGTAGATATTTACTAGCTAAAACTGCTAAAAGCCAAACTTTGTGAAGGCTCGCGTCGTTTTTCTGCGTGGCAGTAATCTTTAAGGCAGTTTTTTTTAATATTTTATTAGTAACCGAACGTTGACTGACCAATTGATAATAATGTTAAAGCACAAATCAACAGGCGTGATAGTTTCTCCGTAAAGTGTACCACAAAAGTGCTCAGGTTGTGGGATATACTAGGGCCCGCTTCGCTCTCCCTGATATGCTTACTTTAAACGTTAACGTTTAGAACGTTATATTTTACTTATGTGTATAAAAATATACTTAATGCACCTTAATTCGCAAGATGCCATTCCTTTTTTCACTTAATTCGAATACTCTACGTATATTCCGTTTAACCTGTAGTCGTAACTCGTAAGTTTAAATAAGTCCCCGTACACAATGACGCGACGTCCCGAATTTTAAACTCGGTTATCGCTGAGACGACAGACGGCGCGACGCTAACAACGCTTCGTCGGATTTAACAATCATCCTCTACCACTTTAAGTGCCACAAGTATTTTAAATTTAAAGAAGATTGCATTTTATGAAACGTTATGCATAGATTGAAGATTCACGTCATCCAAATCTAATTGAAGTTGTTTGAAAATTGGAGTACACTCTTGACGGAATACAACTTTTAAAAATAAAATCATTAGGTATATCATATAACATTTAAATCGATCTATCTCCCCGGATTGCTGACCCAGAAAGACAATTGGCCACTGACCATTTATAACTAAATGTCTAAACTGTATTTACATAACAAGTACAATAATAATTATTAATTAGTATGTAAATTATTGTGTATTTAGCTTTGTCGCAACAGTACTTGGCTGATGTAATTAGCTAACTAGGAGTAACGGGCTAAATGCTTACATAATTGTATCGATCGAGACAAATCTGTTATCTGTGAAGAATGGATACAGATAATACTGACTCCATCATCGGCATCATCTATTGTTGCAGAACCCAAGTTTAGCTTGTCTAGCATAAGACCAAATCAAAGGGATTTCGTGGTTGGTTGCTAGTTGCCACTATGATTTTGTGTGTAATATTGCTTGTGCTATATTAAATTGACTTTACGAAAACAACTATATATTCACACTTTAATAATTATTGTGTACTGTGGTAACTAGTGGAAGTAGAATACTTCTTCCACTAGTTTTCTCTAAATTATGTTTATAATTCATCTTTAAAATCATAATGCGACCTAATTTGTTATCATCTCGTTACTTTGATAAACGAATATTAATTGGTGCTTATAAAATACAAACCTTAAATTGACAAACCTAGCTTGGTACAATTAATAGGTCCGAGACTAACAGCTTTTAGTAGCTCAAATAACTAAAGTAAAAACTAAGTACAACTTTACAAAGAGCTTAAGAAAGTTTATAGCTCGAGCAAAATATTTTTGTTACCTTCCCTTTTAGCGGCGGCGTGATGTTTTCAAGAAGTTTGGGAGTGAGGTCAGCAGAAATTTGGGCTTTTATGCGCCCTAAATTCTGCTCGCTCAAGCGTCGAAAATAGTTTCTTGTAGGGTCCGTACTTAGGGCGGTTCACAAGTCGTTACTCATGTTACCTACATATCGTTCACATGGTCTCTTTACAAATTGGTGTTGGTTATACTGAAATTTGAGAATAAGTTTGCGTTTTCTTTTTTTCTTCCTTTAAAAGCCTCGTCTCGGCTGTAATCTACTTCAGTAATATATCGAACAGTAACACAATGTGTATTATAATGTTACTTCTATATTATGCCTAAGTTTGCTGTTTTCAAATTAAATAGTCATATTTGGACTTGCCTTGCTCAGCGATAATGACAGAATATAATTGGCACCATTCGATCGCGAGATTTTGGCGAGTTCTAAAATATTAACGAATAAAACTCGTAGAAATAAGCCCATGTAAAAGTTAGACGTGTTTAAGATACGACAAAGATGGGATAATCTACAAAGTTGAAACGACTCGGCGCGGCGGAGCTTTATTTCGAAGGTACGCGTAGAGGGGATTTAATGCCTTGTCTCCAACGAAATAAGTACCAGATTTATCTAAACTCGCGACATGATTTTATAAATTTTATTCAAGGTACCTTTACTTAGAGCAAATGTTTTAAAGAACTGTACTCTTTTCAAAAACTTATAGATTTTTTACCGATTTAAAAAAAATTAAAGCATAGTTAGCTAAACACAAGAAATTGGGTTTCACGACTATAAAATTTTTCTTCAAGAGTAATAAGCAATATACGGTTATCGTGTCATTATAATACCTCTCTCTTGTACTTTTGGTTTGTTTTTCTTAACCAACCATAAGTGTATTATTTCTTTCATAAACCTTCGCGACACCAAAAGTAAAAACGTGTCGTCTCAATATTTTATTTACAGAAATGTTATCTTTACGCGTAAAAACGTAAATGTGCTTCATAAATTTGTGCACATCTCGAATATTTAAGTCGAAAAGACAGATCGTGACCGGCGTGGGGGAACAACGGCCCTAAATATTCAGCCTGCCAGACTTTATTAGGCCGGAGTCCTGTTGTTTCAAGCCGAATACCCACATTCTGGATTGCTAGGCACACTAGATAAAATACGTCTACTGTTAATCAAATCTAGAAAGGATTCGAGTTAAAAATACAATAATATGTGTGCATTTTTATAACGGAATCTTGCAGTGATTTTTCTTTCCAATCAGAAAGGCCGGGAAACTACGATCAGGTTCCAATTATGTTACCGGAGCGATGGCGAAACGAGCAAGAACCCCAAAAAAGTATTTTCCGTCAAACATCATTAAATATCAATAAATAAACACTTAAAAGCCGGTAATCAAAAGGCTCGGGAGTAATATTTTATCAAATCTATCATCTCGCCCATTCATTGCCGAATGATTGCTGCGAATAAAAATATCCATTAACAACGAAGTTGAAAAACTCCTTCAAGAATCAAGAATCAAGAATCAAGATCATTTATTCACAGATATGTAGTCAAAAGGGTAACAAAGGTTATATAATAGTTCTTACATATCCTACCATAACAATGGTGTGTGAATGTCATTACTCTATACAGAACAAATAAAAATAAATTTAACATTCTTCGTAAATTAATAGTTAGATATTTTCATTAAGTACATTGTATACAAAATTGTTTCTACATATTAAGTAATCCAATAAGTACCTATGTATTTCATTTTAGTCAAGAGTATTTATGTCAATATAAATATACATGTTAACTATTATATTATAAATGTCAGTTATTTAGATTAGATTACAATTAATACAATTTCAAGAGTTAATTTAAATAAGGAAATGTTTTTGTTTTGAGTATAACATGTAGTCATTTAGGTTATAAAAACAGTTTTCTAAGAGCCACATATTTAATTTCTTTTTGTATGAATTAAATGACAGAGATTTGAAACTGTCTGGTAAATTATTATATATGTCAATGGCTTGTATGAATGCATTATTTTTATAGATATCTAAATTACATTTTGGACGATAAAGTTTATATTTAAATCTGTTATTTTTACGTTCTACTTCTGATTTTAATTCAAAATATTGTGGATGAAACTTAACAAAGATACATATTTCTTTAATGTACATGCAAGCTAATGGCAATATGTTGTATTTTTTAAAAAGCGGTCTACAACTGTCCATGGGTGAGGCGCCAGAGATAGCTCTAACACACTTTTTTTGCACTCTGAAGACTTTTTCAATTTGTACCGAATTACCCCATAGCAAAAGACCATAGGAAAGATTAGAAGAAACGTGGCCGTGGTATGCCGTTAGAGCCGCTTCAGTGCTCACAGTTTGCCTTAATTTTTTAATTGCGTAAACAAAACGGTCAAGCTTGTCACAAATGTATTCTACATGGATCTTCCAATTGCAATATTTATCTATCATGATACCTAAGAATTTTGCGTTATCTACCTCACAAATTTTTTTGTTGTCATATTTTATGTCTAAATTTATTTTTTCTCTTCGATAGTTTTGAAATTGTATAACTTGTGTTTTGTCAGTGTTTATGTGTAAGTTGTTGTCATTAAGCCGTACGAAGAAGATATTAACCTAGCACTTAAAAATATTGTTTTAAGTGCTAGGTTAATATCTTCTTCGTACGTTTCCCTGTTTTCACATTTAATGATTAACGTCGTATCGTCGGCAAATAAAATTGTTTCATGGTGGGTGACGTTGGGGAGATCGTTAATGTATAGCAGAAATAAATCGGGGGCTAATAAACCACCCTGCGGTACACCATATTCGTTTAGTTCGTATTCAGATCTACTAGAGACTTTGACATTTCCGTCCATTTTAGTTATTTCTACACACTGAACGCGACCTGTAAGATAGCTTTCGATCCAATCATAAGCAACACCTCTGATCCCATATTTGTCCAATTTCTGAAGCAAGAGACCATGGTGGACGAAGTCAAAAGCCTTACTCATATCGAGGAATACGCCGGTCACTGGTACACGGTTATTAAGAGACTCGGTAATTTGTTTTATAAGATTGAAACAGGCCAAAGATGTGGTGCTGTTTTTTCGAAACCCAAACTGTACGTTGGTAATGATGTTTTGCCTTGATATGAAATTCTGGAGTCTTATTAACATCGCTTTTTCAAAAATTTTGGAGAAAATAGGGATGAGGGTGATTGGGCGATAGTTACTAACATTTGTTTTATCTCCTTTTTTGAACAGTGGCATAACTATTGATTTCTTTAAGATATCCGGAAATTTACCTTCTTGAAATGAAAGATTGATAACATGACTTAACGGTTTACATATGTATTTTGAACAGAGTTTAATAACATTGGTGTTAATTTCATCGAAGCCTACCGAATTTGTTTTATTGAGGCTATTAATTATAGTGTATATTTCAAAGGGATCTGTTGGATTAAGAAACATTGTATTTGTGTGTGAGGTCATAGTTTTATTTAAAGAAGAAATGTCAATTTTAAGATTATTATTATTTGTCATATTTATATAGTAATCATTGAATATTTTGCTAATGTCAGATGGATTTGTGTAATATTTATTGTTATGATAAATTCCGTCTATATTTCGATTTGATATAGGATCACCAGTATTTTGATTTATTATCTTCCAGGTTGCTCTACATTTATTTTTATTGTTTAAAATGTAATTTTTATTTTGTAGCTGTTTAGATTATATACAAATTGATACATTTTTATATTCCAGGAGTTATTTTAGTTAATTATTTTCTCAGAACTACTTAAATAGTACTTACCCTCATCAAAATTACTCATCAAAAATATGTAATACATTATTTTGATGAGGGTAGTTCTAAAAAAATAATTATTGAATAATTTCTGCTTTGCTCAAGATCATTTGCTAAGCAAATCAAGATATTACATTTTTACCGAATCAAGGGTTTCTACATTTGGCAAAATATACGAAACCCTTTTGTCTAAAGATAGCGTTTTTGATCCGCAAACGAATCCGCAATAAAACCGCCGAGATAAGAACAACCGGGATCTGTGGAGATTGAAATCTGTTCTATCCCATCATTATCATATTAAGTATATTTTTTGCTATTTTCCAGATATAAAAGTGCAATAATGTTTTTTTTTATTTTGCTCGTTAATTTTTCCAACCTTCATTCTTCATGAGATTGTATGTAAAGGACAGCGCGACGATAAATCGTTATATATTATGTCGCAGTCATCTGGTTTAATCTGCGATTCGATTGAATGACTAGCGCATTCATTGAATGACACCATTCAATTGAATGACTATTAGGACAACTCGTCAATACGTTGACTGTAACGTTTAACGTCTTGTCTAAAAGTCATATTATAGCGAAGTCGTTAAATGGGATGCTTTTTTTTTTTTTCAAGCAGCCGTTGACGGGGTAATTATTGGTAAATCCACGATTTCATATTATTTTATTAGTTATTACAAATAAAGCACTTTAATATAAATGTAATCGATAAAATATCAACACAGTGCTATCAGCTGTGCGAGCTGTTCGACGCCATATTTGTTTTAGTGACAACTAGCGCCGCAGTGGGAAGAAAATGAAATGCGTTCAATTACCCGACTGAATTCATGTCCGCTATCTTCAAAACGCTATGCTACAAATCGCTAGCTAGTTGAACGAGTGACGATCGTTCAATCGACGTTCGGCCGAGTCATTCAATTGAATGGTGTCATTCAATGAATACGCTAGTCAATCGAATCGCAGATTGAACCAGATGACTGCGACATATAATTATATAGGTCTACCAGAATCTGATGGCAAAAAGTGAGAAAATAAATTGACTCTAGCAATACCGGGGTAATTGGAATAAAACATTTTCATCCTTTTTTTTTTTGTGTAATATAAAAAATTATATTTTTTGAAAATCTCTGTAAAAAATTGCCATCAGATTCTGGTAGATCTATACTATTGCTAGTATTCTCGCGGTGTAGCAGCACAGATTACTAAATAGCGGCGAAACCGCGCGTTCGCGAAGTCGCATATAAATCCAGCCATAATCGCACCTCACGATTTTATACCTATTTAATGTATTTGTGAGATTAGAGCTAGCGATGTTATCAGGATCTTAAGACGATCGCGGGAAAACAATGTCTGGATAGTCTACATACTACATCGAAGAGATTTCCGAAGGTTTAGTTTTGGTTGAAACCGGTGTGTGCTTTATATTATTAATATTCCAGTTTTCAAACTCCCTGTGCTGAGAAGTAATTTTTTACTTCTCAGCACAGGGAGTTTGAAAACTGGAATATTTTGCAGTAATTTATATAGTTTGCGAAATCTTCGCGAGTTTGAGGAAGTTGGCGTATAAACGTAGCTTCCGTTTGAAACTGTTTCAAACTTTTAGTTGAAAACATTTCACATTATTATTTTTAACAAAAAATTAAAACCGACTTCCAAGGTAAAAACAATAATAACATTAATATGAACTAAAAAGTATTAAATAATTTTTACTATCTAATGGTGCCTTTTTCCGAATTCGGCTAAACCTCAACTATTTCTGTATTCAATCTTCATTATTTTGAAGTCGGTACCAGATAGCTGAATCTTCAGTCCTCTGACAGAATATTTGAAACTTTTGGAACTGGCACCGACTTCAAAATTATGAAGATTGAATACAGAAATAGTTGAGGTTTAGCCGAATTCGGAAAAAGGCACCATTAGATAGTAAAAATTATTTAATACTTTTTAGTTCATATTAATGTTATTATTGTTTTTACCTTGGAAGTCGGTTTTAATTTTTTGTTAAAAATAATAATAATTTCACTCTTTTTAGTTACACTAGTAGGTAAACCTTCGCGTATATTTTACGTATCTTATTACAATTTGTCAAGAGTCACAACTCACACTCACAAAATCATATATTATCAGTGAAGTGAACATATTGTGCTAAGTAATTTAACAATTTTAATGCTTCAAGCCCCAAGCGGTCACCGGCGATTGAGATAACAATAGAAAGGCTATTGTGTCTCGTTTTTCCACGATCGAAGGATCTATCAGATAAAAAATTGTATAAACTTGTATAGGATGTAGCGTAGCTACTCATAATATTTAATATTATCATAATTATTGACAGCTCTGTTCTTGTAAAGCGCTTATTCCACTTATCCTAGCTAGGAAGTCCTAGCTAGGATCCTAGCTTTCTAAATGTTATTCCACTTGACTAAATTTTTTCCGATTTAGGATCCTAGCTAGGATCCTAGCTTCTAAATGTTATTCCACTTGACTAAATTTTTTAGGACCCTAGCTAGGACTTCCTAGCTAGGATAAGTGGAATAAGCGCTTAATCAAGAATTCAAATCGATACTTAGTGCGCCATCTATCGATTAATAAGTATAACTGATTAAAAAGACACTTAATGACTTTGTTTTGTGTAAATGCTCTTTTTGAAATAACTTTATTTTAATTCTATTTGTCTATTTAAATTTTATAAAGTAATTAGTAAAGTATTCGATCTGTTGTCTGCCGCCACGCGCCACGCGGCGCGGCGGCGCGGCGGCGCGGCGACGCCGTCGCCTCTGCGGCGCCGACCGCCATGTATTAAACAAACAGGTGTTGTTATACAGTACATAATTATTATTATTAGTATATCCATACCTATGCCTTGTACTATTATTAATTCTGTGCCATGAGACATTGGTGACCTTAATGATGATGATGACGATGATGATGATGATGATGATTATGATGATGAATATGAATTGCATAGTAGCATATGCTTTCTGTTCTTAAAACAACGCCGAAACTCCCGAACGTATATCTATAAGGAGTCAGGAGTTCTCTCAGTATCTTCGAAACCATGGTATACTTTGACCCAATATTTGACTTTTTGGTAGCATATTCTTAGTACACTTCACATAAAACCAAAATCACCATATGTTTCTATATAAATTTCGAGGAGTTCCCTCGATTACTCATGGATCCCATCATCAGGTCACCACTTTTGTGAACATGGTACCAAATTGGAGTGAAACCTAATACAACAAAACAAAAATTTCGAAAATCGGTTCACAAACGGCGGAGTAATCGTTGAACATACAAAAATAAAAAAAAATAAAAAAAATATCCACAGCCGAACATATAACCTCCTCGTTTTTTGGAAGTCGGTTAAAAAGATGGGAGTTATTAAGGTAACCGGGACGTACCATCGAATCCTGATGATACATGACCAAAATATACGAGTTTCTAGTTTATTACTCTCCACTACGATAAGTCCCTTTACTGTTAGATCATAATATTATCATTGCGGTGTTATGTAACCTTCGATCAAATATTCCTGTAGATGCACAGTTCCAAACAAAAAACAAAATAATGTCCCCAAGTCTATACTTTAAGATGTTTACAATTTAAAGTATGGGAAAAATTAATGTCCTAAAATATTAAATAGTTTCATCTAATTTAAACCTTAAGCAGTTAACAAAAGTATCAAAATAAAACCATCTGAAAGTCCATACATAATATTATCTTTCAGTCCAAAGGTCAACACCAACCAAGGCAATAAAAATTTTACGACTCTGACAAACGTGCATTGAAAAAATAGAACTTAACCAAACTAGATAAAGCTCACTAGACTTAAATGGAGAAATAAGGCAATGCCTTTATTTGCCGGTACCACTTTTTAGACGACAACTGTGCATCTACAGAAAATAGAAATATTTGATCGAAGTATGTAACTGTCAAAAAACACGCAACTGAAGTCGCTTAGATTTTTTTTTTTATTAAATAAGGGGGCAAACGAGCAAACGGGTCACCTGATGGTAAGCAACTACCGTCGCCCATGGACACTCGCAACATCAGAAGAGCTGGAGGTGCGTTGCCGGCCTTTTAAGAGGGAATACGCTCTTTTCTTGAAGGTTTGCAGGTCGTATAGGTCCGGAAAAACTGCTGGTGACAGTTCATTCCAGAGTTTTATAGTGCGCGGCAGAAAGTTACGCGAAAAACGCACTGTGGAAGACTGCCACTCATCAAGGTGATGAGGATGGTATGTTTTTCGCGTGGGACGATGGCGAAAAGTTGCAGGTGGTATGATTCCGAACAATTCCTCAGAGCACTCCCCGTGATACAACCGATAGAGGATTGGATTGGATAGGAGGAGTGAAGCTACATCTCGGCGTAATTCCAAGGGGTCCATGCTGTTTGAAATACTATGGCAGTCAACAATTCGAGCGGCCCTTCGTTGGATACGATCCAGAGGGAGCAGTTGGTATTTTGGCGCCCCTGCCCAGAGATGAGAACAATATTCCATATGAGGCTGAACCTGCGCCTTGTAGAGTTGTAGGCGTTGGTCCGGACTGAAGTACTGTCTCGCTCTGTTAAGAACACCAAGCTTCTTCGAGGTTAGATCTTACCCTCTAGATGATATCGGAACTGGACTTCGCTCGATACGTTGACGCCAAGTATCTCAATGCTAGGGGAGATGGTTAAAGATGTGCCCTCGAAACGAGGACATACGGCCATTGGTGACTTTTTAGTGGTGAACGCGCAGACTTGTATCTTGGCGGGGTTGAATTGGACCAAGTTACGTCTACTCCATTCAGAGACCTTCTCCAATGAATTCTCCACCTTAGACACAAGTTCGTTTCGACTCTCAGTGACATTTTGGCGAGAAATATTGGGGAGCCGGTATATACAGCATCACCTGTACTGTCATCCGCATAGCAATGAATGCCGCTGGTCTGCAACATGTCATTGATATGCAGTAAGAATAGAGTAGGCGATAGCACACAGCCCTGAGGGACACCAGCATCAACAGACTAAGTTTCCGAGCATTCGCCGTCAACTACAACCTTTATGCTTCTGTCTGCTAAGAAACCAGTGACCCACTTACATAATTTCTCAGGCAGCCCGTATGATAGAAGCTTTGAAAGCAGCGCTTTATGCCAAACCCGATCAAAGGCCTTCGCAATGTCCAAACTAACAGCCAATGCCTCTCCCTTCGACTCAATTGCCTGAGCCCAACGATGAGTCAGGTACGCCAAGAGATCACCAGCCAAGCGACCCTTACGGATCCCGTATTGTTTGTCGCTTAGTAATCCCTGGCCGTCCAAGTATCTGGCTGGCTATTGATCATGGATTCCATTATCTTCGAGAAGAGAGAGGTTATAGCGATTGGTTTGTAGTTGGAAGGATTTGAGCGATCACCTTTTTTGGGGATCGGGTGCACCAAGGCTGTCTTCCAGGAAGCCGGGACGATGCCAGTGGAATAGGAGAGCCGAAAAAGATGCGTCAAGACCGGAGCCAACTCTGGAGCACACTTTTTCAACACAATAGGCGGGATTCCGTCAGGCCCACTCGACTTTTGGATATCAAGGGAACGGAGGGCTTTTCGCACTGAGCGCTGATGAAACCGAATATCCGACATGATGCTCGTGCATCGCGGTATGGTCGGCGGTTTTTGCCCCCCGTCGAGTTTGACGCAAAGAGCTTGCCCAGAAGATCGGCTTTGTCTTTTGCGTCTTGGGCCAACGACCCATTTCCTACGTGTAGGGATGGTAGGGTTGGCTTGCAGAAACAGATAACGTATTTTCAACATTTGCATATTGCATTGCACCAAAACTTTGTATCGCCTACAAAAATAAACCTTATTAAACTCTGTACAATTTTTATGCAGAATCAACATCTAATATAAGCATGAACTCGGGTAAATACAAACTAATTGTGAACGCAATTCTCCAGGAATTTCATTACAAACTGAATTCAAACGAAAAGCGCAAAAAGCGTCGCCCGAAATGCATCAACTCGTGGCGAAGTGGCACAAACGCCGAATATCACACACCCACTCCCACTCCCACTGTCGAAGTGTACATTATTGCAATCAGAGAGAAAGCTTCTAAAATCGTGCTTTTGTATGGTCTCGGACACGGTATTGGAACCAGTGGGCTGGGGTTTGTTTTAGTGTATTACTATTGAATTGCTTTTAGTGTAAGACTTATTTGATTTTATTAAGATTATATTAGTAGCAAACTTTTTATTGAGGTTTGATTTTATACATGAGAGAGCCATGCTTCGACACGAATGGGCCGGCTCGACCGGAGAAATACCACGTTCTCACAGAAAACCGGCCTGAAACAGCGCTTGCGCTGTGTTTCGCAGAGTGAGTGAGTTTACCGGAGGCCCAATCCCTACCCTATTCCCTTCCCTTCCCTCCCCTATTCCCTTCCCTTCCCATCCCTACCCTCCCCTATTACCCTATTCCCTCTTAAAAGGCCGGCAACGCACCTGCAGCTCTTCTGATGCTGTCCATGGGCGACGGAAGTTGCTTTCCATCGGGAGACCCGTTTGCTCGTTTGCCCCCTTATTGCATAAAAAAGGTACAATTTATTTGAGATACATACAGAGTATTCTTTCTTTTAGGTATGAACAGATGTCAGTGATATAGAAACTAAAAATTAAGTGTCTGAAGGTATATCAATAAATCATCAATCAATTCATTTGCACAGACAAAAACTTCCAAATTAACGAAGTAAAGGACAAATTAAAATAAAATTTTTATTTTGTCCTTTTTTTGGTTGCGATAAATTAAAAATATAATATTTTCTACTTCATCAGTTCCTGTTTAGAACTACCTTAAAAATCCCTCTTTACAGAGCTACACAAACAATCGCCTATCAAAATGTTTGCAATCATTCAACATCGTGTAAAAATAGTTGAAATAATTTGTAGAGCACCTGAAAATAGCTAGCTCACGCCAAATTTTACTCCACAAATTCCGCTGAATGCACGCAGTATTTACAAATTGGTCGCAGTTCGAGTTGAATAGATAACAGCACACGGGCGCCACCGCAGGCTTCGGATACTATGTAAAATTGTGTTCGATGAACTATGAATATATAAATGTGATATTTTATACTAGCTCACCCGTGGCTTTGCCCGCGAGAACGACAGTATGAACTTTATAATTATTATGCAAAGATAAGCCTCCGTAATAAACATAATAATTATTTATTTAGCCTATATAATAATTAAATAATAATATATCCGTCGTCATTGATACCTCCTCCATCGTTCGCCGCTTCCTAAACCCATCATCATCTTTTATACTTCAATCAATTTTAAAACTTTTTATCATGAACTAGCGACCCGCCCCGGCGCTGTACGGGTGTAAAATATATTATAGCCACTGAAAAAATGGTTAAAATCGATAGATTATCGATTTTAATCATTTTATATCAATCGATAGCGAATCGATAGAAAATGATTAAGATCGATCCTTCACGTGGTCTACTTCTTATCTGTGCCAAATAACATAAAATTGCTCCAGTAGTTCGTGAGATAAGCCCTTTCAAATAATTTCCCCCATTTTTCCACATTCTCCCATTAGTCTTAGCGTGATAAAATATAGCCTATAGCCTTCCTCAATAAATGGGCTATCTAACATTGAAAGAATTTTTCAAATCGGACCAGTAGTTCCTGAGATTAGCGCGTTCAAGTTAGTCCTTTCAAATAATTATCCCCGTTTTTTCCACATTTTCCTCTATTTCTTCGCTCCTATTAGTCTTCTCTATTTTTGTTGGTGTTTTTTTCTAATATATATATATATATATATATATGAAATTAAGAAACAATTGTACTTTCCATTATAAGGTTGGGCTAAAATGGAACGTACGACCGAAATTGCGACGTTGCCACTCCGAACGTCATATAAGGTTAGAGTTAAATAACTGGCGCGTAATTTAACAGAGACGTACGTGATGGAACCAAAAAAAATACATCAGGCGGATTTATATGGCAGATATTTTTATGTGGTAAATAGATAATGGGAGCTTTATCAGGAAGCGGTGGGACAGGCCCTAACTTTCTTAAATAATAATAATAAAAGTCCTAGTTACCCAGTCCACTAACACCTCACCTCCATAGACCGGTATCATTTCCTTCTCTATGCAATAGTCCTACACTGGCCGCTGGCTCTTCTTGGTCGTATTCCCATAGTACGCACAGGGAGAGTCACCGGCTAATATTATGTCACATTACATTTAGATCAAAACTGTGTAACGGGCCTCTACGTGTTGGCTTCGGCCCCACGCATGCCTTCCAAAGGCCCGGCATTTAATTGCCCGTGAGCAAGGAATGGCTTACACAAACATAATAAGTAATAATATTGATTTTAATCTTAAATTTAAAATTCGTTGCGGCCGGAACCGGAAACAACTTAGCGTTTTATAATATCTTATGAACATGCAGATCCATATATTATAATATTAATATACCTATATGTTACTGTAAAAGCTCGAACTTCGGTAAATCTTAAGATTTAAGTGTCAATCTTAGGATTTCTAATAATACTACGATTTTTTCGAACATTTACCATTAAAATTTGGTATATGCTAGGTTTTACTACTGTCAACTGGTAAATGTTGGTTTTAGGAATAAAACAATGCCTAAATAAACTATAAGACAAAACAGGTAGGTACATAATATAGTTAACATAATGCTTACCTAAGCTACTATAATTAAATCAGTATTCTTCTTATAATATTTGGTTTTAAAAAAAGTAAAAAGGCAATCAAAATATGTGATTAATTAATAGGTAAGGTATGTGCCTAAAACAAAATATTTCACTTGATGGAAAGCAACTTCCGGTGCCCATGGACACTCGCTACTTCAGAAGAGCTGCAGGTCTGTCGGTCTATAAGAGGAAATAGAGGTAGGGGAGGGTAGGGAAGAGAATAGGGTAGGGGGATTGGGCCTCCGGTAAACTCACTCACTCGGCGAAACACAGCGCAAATGTTTCACGCCGGTTTTCTATGAGTCCGTGGTATTTCTCTGACCGAGTCGGCCCGAAGCATGGCTCTCCCACGGTTAATACCACTTTAATAATTTATAATAATATTAAAATAAAAGAAAGACTTAATGTTTTTCCTCTATAACAGTACGGAACCCTTCGTGCACGAGTCTGACTCTCACTTGGCCGTTTTTTTCAACATATACCATGACATTACTGTAAATCCTAAGATTTACCAACTATATGGTGGTAAAAGTTCGTATCGCAAACCTTTTCGGACATTTACCATTAGGGATTGGTAGATCTTAGGTTTTACTAGAAAATCTTAGGATTTACTGCAGTTCGAACTTTTACAGTAACAAATTGTGTTTTAAATTGTACATGTTTCGAGAATTTCAATTCAAATAAAACTCATGTAACCCGAATCATTTAGTTCTTTGCGAATGTTTTTTGTGTAGCGAAACGAAACTAAACATTTTATTCATACTCACATAACCTAAAACGGTTTTTAGTTTACCGAGAGTAATCAAATGTAAACTGGGTCGCAGATTTAGCGAGATAAAATTTTCATTAAGTTCAGAGTAATTAAAGCCGTATTCTGTTGATCCGGCTGAATGGCGGAATTGGCGGAATTGGCGTAATCAATGGCGGCGATTGCGACGTGACGCAGCACGAGGCCGCGGTAATGAGTCTGCCGAACGTGTGCACGCAGCCCCGCCTCGCATTACCGGATTTTAAACTGTTAGGTACTAATGTGAAAGAGTTTATCTGCGTTAGATTATGGTAATGGTAAATATTGATTACTTTTTTTCGTTAACCCTAAAATTTTAAAGAATTAAAAAAAAAACACAATTATGTTGACCCATAAAAATACAAACAGCCGAATGTATAACCAAAGGCCAAATTAGCCTCGAAGAAGCTTGGTGTTCTTAACAGAGCTAGACAGTACTTCAGTCCGGACCAACGTCTACAACTCTACAAGGCGCTGCAGGTTCGGCCTCATATGGAATATTGTTCTCATCTCTGGCCAGGGGCAGGCCAGAAGAGGGAGCAGTTGGTAAACTGCTCCCTCTGGATCCTATCCAACGAAGGGCCGCTCGAATTGTTGACTGCCATAGTGTTTCAAACAGCTTGGACCCCTTGGAATTACGCCGAGATGTAGCTTCACTCTGCATCTTCTATCGGTTGTATCACGGGAAGTGCTCTGAGGAATTGTTCGGAATCATACCACCTGCAACTTTTCGCCATCGTCCCACGCGAAAAACATACCATCCTCATCACCTTGATGAGTGGCAGTCTTCCACAGTGCGTTTTTTGCGTAATTTTCTGCCGCGCACTGTAAAACTCTGGAATGAACTGTCACCAGCAGTTTTTCCGGACCTATACGACCTGCAAACCTTCAAGAAAAGAGCGTATTCCCTCTTAAAAGGCCGGCAACGCACCTGCAGCTCTTCTGATGTTGCGAGTGTCCATGGGCGACGGTAGTTGCTTACCATCAGGTGACCCGTTTGCTCGTTTGCCCCCTTATTTAATAAAAATAAAAAACCCTTTTTGCAAGTCGGTTAAAAATAGCGCTTAAAACCTGTTTTAAGGCACACAGGTACGAAAAGAGTAGATTTTTGTTATGTATTGACTACTGAACCAAGAAAGTCCGAATAGATTACCCGAGTACTTAGTCAAAATGCAAGGTAATTTCAATATCAAAGTGCGAAAGTTCTTTTGCGAATCTTTATTTTTCAAATTAAACTTAGTAGGTAGTTATAGCCAGTGATAAAATATTTTCCCAATTATAATTAGTTCAAAGTGACCTGAAACAAGTTCACATCCGTTGAACATTTCGAGCTCATATTCTTGGGTATTTAGTGATGGCGTTCACTTGTACTTCTGAGGACGTTATATAAAGTCCTTAGGCACGTGGAGAAAGGTACACGAGCGCCGCGAGATAAGACGCTGTACGTCAGAATAAAGATCCTTTGAGAACCTCATTCATCTAGCTTCCCTGTTCACTCGGCGTAGGGTTGAATAACGCTGAAATTACATGCAGAAACCTCAAAACTTGTCACACAAAATATACATGTAATTTAATGTTTATGCTCGTTGTTATAATAATTATGGATTAAATTTATTAATTGGATTTACTACAGTAATATTATAAGCTTGTGATAATATATTTTATAAACATAAATATGTTCAAAAATTAGTGGACCTGCCAATATCTAAACTTTTGACCAAGTCATGAGGACGTTTTAATCTGGAGCAGCCCTAGTTAGGGGTGATTTTATAATTAAGGCCTTGCGACGAAGCGATAAGACAAAGTATCGACATCCATTAATGTCTTCCCCGACCTAATCAGCTGTAGCGTGATCTTTTATCTTCTACCCTATTTCCAGGATCGTGTATTGTCTCAAAAGATCTTCCGACGAGCGATCAGCAATGTATTTTTATAAGTTTTACATTTCACGACGAACATCAAAAGAAAGAAAAATATTTGTCGTACAACGTCTACAATATGTGAAACTTGAGGGGTATTTTCTTTGTTCTTATATAGTACATAAACATACATATTTATCGCTTCGGCAATCACGTAAAGAGCTCTGTGGGCGAAGTTCGCTCCGATGTTACGAGTTCCAGCTCAAAGTTTGCCTGAGATGTTTGCTATGTAGGTCCGAGCGTAGCACATAGTTTTTTGTTAGAAAGCGATCTTACATGGCGTTCTGCAGTTTGTAAAAATAAATTCAAGCACTACAATCCTTCAATACATTTAATATAATATCAAATGAGTATCATAGATGTTTAATTAACTATTTGAATACAAACGACCCTATATTCTAGATTAAATATTATGATCTCAAAATACAAATATATTTATTATTAGTTACGTTGTTTTAATACTTATCTTTAAACAAATGAAAATACCTTGCTATAATTCACTTTGACGTTGAAATTAAATAACTTGGCACTTCGACAGCTGAGCACCAGCTTGGCTCCCTCCTCGCAGGTGAAGTATTTGTCACAGTCTTCGTCCTCCAAATTCGTGTCCAATTGTTTCGTGCAATCCTCAGGTTGCAAGTTAATTTCCGTGGTTGGAGCGGGAGCTGTGGTCGGTTGTTCCGTTGTTGATGGCTCGTCAGTTGTTTCTTCGCTTGTTGAATCAGTTGTTGTCGGTTGAACTGTTGTAGATTCCTTGGTTTCATCTTCGGTTGTAGTTGAAACTGTTGTAGTAGCAGGATCTTTATTAGAAACTTCAGTCGTAGTTGGAACTGGAGCAGTCGAACTTGCAACTTTGTCGCATTGCACCGCGTACGCCCAATTACATACTTGTTCGTCTACGTCGAAGAGTGTGTTTTCTGGGCAGGGCATAGAAATAGCGAATCCATTGCTGCAGCTGTAGTACCGTCCGCAGTCGGCCTCGTCCCTCAGCAGGAGATGGACGCTGTAGTCGCTCGGACATCCGTTGGGCAGGAATTGTGCATACAAGCTATGCACGAAAAATAACAGAAGTATTATTTTCATTGTACTCATTCGCGGTTCGAGCGAGTAATGGCCGAATATCGAAAGAGCTCTGAGATAACGATCTACTGATTACGATCAAAAATATAAAACGTCATTATTACGAATCCGATAATTCGGCGAAATTAAAAGTAAATAAGATTGTAGCAATATTAATTACGTACTTCATGGAAATATAGCGGGTAGACATGTTATGATTTTCAGTATGCGAGTCGGGCGCATCGAGATACGAAAGAAAACAATTTAAATTATTCATGTTATCAATTACGGTCGCCGGCATATTTAAATATTTTCCCATTTATATTCTTTTCGCATACTATTACAATAGGAAGGAAAATCCAGCCCGGGGGATGGCCGGTGCCTCTAAATTTTCGGGAAAACTCCTTAATGACAGGCATTATTCTCCGAGCAGAGGCGTGATCGTATATCAAAAATAATGACTCATACTTAGCGGAAACAAGAGAAAAACTCAAATAAGGAAAAAAATAAAGGAAATCTGTTACTTTAAAGACGGCCGTCTTCGATACCCTCGTGATATTTTTCGCATTGGAATGTGACGAGAAAGTTTATTTCCAAAAAAGAAACGACTATTTTCTGAATTATCTTCCTCTAACATACCACTTAAAATAAATGATTCCTTGTCATTTTTCATACCGTGTTCATAAATTATTTGTATAGCATATTATTAAGCTGCTAAAATACTCAATAATAATATATTTTATAATCTATCAACGCACAGCCCAAACCACTGGACGGATCGGGCTGAAATTTGGCATGCAGGTAGATGTTATGACGTAGGCATCCGCTAAGAAAGGATTTTGATCAATTCTACCCCCAAGGGGATGAGAGAACAGGGGAATGAAATTTTGTATAAAACTTTGTCTATTTTAAACCGATTGGTCTGAAACTTTGCATGCAAAAAGCTACTATGACGTAGGCATCCCCTAAGAAAGGATTTTGATAAATTACCCCTAAGGGGATAAAATACGGGGTGAAAGATTGTATAATATAATAATACTTCTTAACGCGAGCGAAGCTACAGGCAAAAGCTAGTAGCATATAAAATCATAAAATTTACTCCCCTAGAGAGCCTTCTAGAGAGCATTTACGTGTTGAAAATTTTTCATAAACAACACCTCCTCGTAACAAATCCTTATTGGTATTTTATGACAACACCATCGCATAGATCAATAAACTGGTATTACCATTACAAGGGTAAAACGGTTTTTATACAGTTTAAATCATGGAAAACTTTATGGGCTACGTGCTAGCGAATCGTAGTAGTAAAAACACTGGATCAAAAACACTGCCTTTTCCCTGTACGCTTTACAGTTTTATTTAACTTTGTTATAGCTACATATTGAAGTTTGAACAACTAAAATATGAGTTTGAAAGCATTATTCCGAATGGAATTTGATGATATTTTGTAACATTATTATTTTAAACTAGACGTCCCGTGCGGCTTCGCCCGCGTAAGTCAGGAATTTCACAGACAAATTAGCCCATTAAAATAGCCTATAATCCTTCACGTGGTCTACTTTTTATATCTGTGACTATGAATAAATATATAAAAATTGCTTCAGTAGTTCGTGAGATAAGTAAGTACTTTCAAATAATTTTCCCCGTTTTTCCACATTTTCCTCTGTTTCTACTTTCTTTGCTCCTATTAGTCTCGGCGTGATAAAATATAGCCTTCCTCGATAAATGAGCTAACACTAAATAATTTTTCAAATCAGACCAATAGTTCCTGAGATTAGCGCGTTCAAACAAACAAACTCTTCCGCTTTATAATATTCGTAAAGATTCCAAGGAAGCAATTTCGACTCGACCTTCTATATAATTAGGTCCATTTTCAATTTTCAAATATATACCGTACGGTTTACCGTCGGGCAAATTTTAATTATTTTGGTTCACCTGCTTCGGATGTTTTTTTTAACGTGATACTGTACACCAAAATGATACGATGATACAAACTACGACGATGCAACCATATCAAGCAGCGTCCTGCCACCATTTATTCTTGGCTTGCTTTTAAACAGATTACTGAACGATCTGAACCGAATCCAAACTGATCCTAAGCAAGCTCAAAACCCTATAATATAAAGTGTGTCCATTCTCGCTTGGCCGAATTTACGGTCTTACTGTTCTATTTTCTTTTTAATCCCCGCTGGGATTTGAGGGGTGTTATAAGTTTGACGTATAGCTAACTGTGGCTCGGCGCTCCCAAACGGATAAGCCAATTTTGATCTAGTTTTTTTTCGTTTTAAACATGAGTTCTTATTCACCATCATATCACAGTACAGGAGTAAAAATATTATGTTTTTGTCTAAGCGACAACAAGAGGAAGAAAACAACGGAAGAGTTACTGAGATAAAAAATAGTCCCACGAAATGCTTTACTAGGCGTACAAATGCACTACGTTAATTTTAAAAAAATTATACAGGTTGCAATTAAAGCTTCCTGCCAAATTTTGATATATTGATCCTTGTTAAAAATAAAAATACACGTATTATTTCTTTTATAGTCACTCAGTACTAAAATGTTGAGAAATAGCTTCCGAAAGTTATCCTAAAAAACACTACAATTAATGGACACGATGCGTCGGCCGCGCGTGACGTGCCCCGCGCGCGCGCCTCATTCCGCGCACCCCCTATCATTCCCCCGGGCCGCGAGTGACCATTCTGCAACGATTTTAAATGGGATAAAATATGTCATTGAAAAAAAAATAACACCCAATTTTTTTTTGTTAAATGGACTCTCCTAATTATTATACCTAAGCCCTGGAAAAAATTTGGCAGGAAGGTTTAATTGCACCCTGTACTCGGGTCTGTCGTACAATTTTAGTTGCCCACGTTAGCGACGGTAACTGGAGCCATATTTGAGTTGTTCAAACACGAGTAGTATTAGTTGACTACGAGAGTTATCGTTTTATACTGCATTGTATTTACGTCATACTTATCGACTTTTCTATTGCAGGGTGCAACAAAACCTACTATGGGGACATCGGGCGGACGTACGAGATGGAGCTGCACCGGCCGCGCGAGGATCTGGTGCCCTACGTGTGCCTCCTCACCGTCACAGCTGCCGGGGGCATACATGGAGACCTGGTGCAGGTACGTTGTCAATAAATCAAACCAACGTTGGCTGATGGTATCCGATTACAGCGAATAGGGGTAATGATTTTGTGAGTCTATCTGCCGTAATCAGAGTGGAACATTGATTACTTAAATGTAATTAATTCAAAATTTTGACATGTCTCTAAGTAGGTACGGCGGTATGTGAGTAGTGCGCTGTGTGAGTGTATATAAAACCTTCAAAAGGATCTCCGATCTGGCGAGGAATGTCTGGTTAGGCCAGTTTTAAAGGAGGTATTCGTAGATTTTTAACTGTCCTAACATGATGAGTCAGGTAACTGAGAATCGAACCTAGCCCTCTGGATTCGAAAATCAGGCCCCAAAGCACTGAATTACGGAATCGTTAACAACGATATCTAATGAAAATTGAAATATTATTTATAATAATTTTCACCGACTTTCAAAAAACGAGGAGGTTATATGTTCGGCTGTGGATATATTTTTTTTTGTATGTTCAACGATTACTCCGCCGTTTGTGAAACGATTTTCGAAATTTTTGTTTTGTTGTATTATGTTTTACTCCAATTTGGTACCATGTTTACAAAAGTGGTGACCTGATGATGGGATCCATAAGTAATCGAGGGAACTCCTCGAAATTTATATAGAAACATATGGTGATTTTGGTTTTATGAGAAGTATCCTAAGCATATGCTACCAAAACGCAAGATTTTGCACCGAGGTATACTATGGTTCCGAAGCTACTAAGAGAACTCCGGATTCCTTATAGATACGAGTTTGGGAGTTTAGGCGCTGTTTTAAGAACTGAAAGCATATGCTACTATGCAAATTACATTCATTATCATCATCATCATCATCATCATTACCACGTCAGGGTCACCAAAGTCACCAAATTCAACCTTATCTCCAGAGCATAAGGCACACATTTGACATTACTCCTGAGAAGTTAAAGTTGCTTCGATAATGTAACATTCTGTTTCACTTCGCCGAGATATTCTGGAAAACAACCTAATTTCAACCTTTTGCATTGCGTTTAGCGTTCATAGTATAATAACGCATCGCGTCGCATATCTGCCAGGGCTGTCAAGCAAGCGGCGCGGCTGCGCGGCGGGCGCGGGCCGGGTACTATGCACAGAATACAAATTACTCACGGAGGAATTACTTATTATGTGCGCTGCGTGTGCGACAAGTCGAGCGAGTGCCAAGCCTATTGAAACTAGTCCGGTGACCGGCTACTTAGCACGTCACACGTGTTCACTTCGATTTTTTTAAATGTATTGTTTAAAATTATCTGCAGGCTGCAGCTGATATTATAATATTTTGTAAGTGTGACTGTAATAAGATACGTAGAATAATATACAGGTGTATTATTCTACGTATAGTACGCGTTTGCTTACTAGGTAACTAAAAAGAGTGAAATTATTATTTTTAACAAAAAATTAAAACCGACTTCCAAGGTAAAACAATGATAACATCCTCATAATATGAACTAAAAAGTATTAAATATTTATTCTTATTTAATAGTGCCTTTTTCCGAATTCGACTAAAACTCAACTATTTCTGTACTCAATCTTCATAATTTTGAAGTCGGTGCCAGTTCCAAAAGTTTCAAATATTCTGTCAGAGAACAGAAGATTCATCTGGTACCGACTTCAAAATGATGAAGATTGAGTACAGAAATAGTTGAGTTTTAGTCGAATTCGGAAAAAGGCACTATTAGATAAGAATAATTATTTAATACTTTTTAGTTAATATTATAAGGATGTTATTATTGTTTTACCTTGGAAGTCGGTTTAAATTTTTTGTTAAAAATAATAATTGCAATATTAGATTATGAGATATAATATTGCAAGCTCTTATAAATATGAGTGTCGATAATCAGATATCAGTGCACACAAAGGGTAGCTTAAGAGCAACAATTTCAATTGCTGAGATAGAATTCGTATGTTATTGGAGTAATTATTGTGTAATCAGTACATGTCAGTACAAAGTACCCTATAAACTCAATTGTACTTAAGTACTTACATCTGTTAGTAGTAATTGGCAGCTCCACTGGCAAGGGCCTTGCTCTTAAATAGGAATCGTCACTATTATATCTGTGTATTGTTAAAGCTATCAGCTATGCTTTATGTAGGGAAATTGGCGCACAATCAATCCATATTAATATTATAAATGCGAAAGTTCACGCCCAAACCGCTGAACAGATTTTGCTGAAAGGCATGGAGATACTTTGAGTCCTGGGAAAGGACATAGGATACTTTTTGTCTCGGAAAAATGTACGGTTCCAGCGTGATAAACGAGCTTTGGCGCAACGGAGTTGTGGGTGTCATCTAGTTCTATACTGTCACAAATACTGTTTGAGTATTAGTTCTTATTCCTGTTCTAAGGTTCTTAGGCTACCGTATTTATCTATACTTATTATAAAACAAAGTCGCTTTTTTTCCCTCATGTCCCTTTCATTGGCGCCGGCAGGGGGTACCAGGTGGTGCACTTGCACCCCTTGGTAATCTCGGGATCAACAGGAATTATTGAAATAAAAAGCATTTTGTAACCCTATTACCATGCCGTACAAAGATAGTTCGTAATGTTTCGGCACTAAATGTATTCTGTTGATGTAAAGACAGTCACTGTTTTTCGTAAAAATTTAAAGGAAAAGAAAAGAAATAAAACTAAAATCTGCACCCCTTGGAAATTATTTGTACCGGCGCCCATGGTCCCTTTGTTCCCTTTAATCTTTAAAACTACGCAACGGATTTTGATGATTCTTTCAGTGTTAGATAGCTCATTTATCGAGGAAGGTTATAGGCTATATTTTATCACGCTAAGACTAATAGGAGCGAAGAAATAGAGGAAAATGTGGAAAAAACGGGGAAAATTATTTGAAAGGGCTAACTTGAACGCGCTAATCTCGGGAACTATTGGTCCGATTTGAAAAATTATTTCAGTCTTAGATAGCCCATTTATTAAGGAAGGCTATAGGCCATATTTTATCACGCTAAGAGTAATAGGAGAATGTGGAAAAAACGGGGGAAATTATTTGAAAGGGCTTATCTCGCGAACTACTAGAGCAATGTTTATGTTTTTTGGCACAGATAAGAAGTAGACCACGTGAAGGATCATAGGCTACTGATTTTAATAATTTTTTCAGTGGCTATATATTTTATACCCGTGCGACGCCGGGGCGGGTCGCTAGTAATAATATAAAAGCAATTAAAGCTGTGACTACAATGCAACGTAAAAATAAAATCTAACTCACAGCCCCTTAGAAGAAATTCTTAAGGGGCCGGGCTACCCTCGAAATTCTCATACATACGTAATACCAAAATCATTTTGTCATACGAAAATATTTAACGTGCTTGAGTTATTTTTCAGCTTAAAATAGTAATTACCTAGGTTCCTGAACATAAATTAACTTCAAAATATTTAAACACTAAAAAAAAATTTTTTGTGTATAAATTTTTTTTACTATATTTACTACTAAATATTTAAACACTAAACAATAGAGTAAAACACTAAAAAATATATAAATAAATAGTAAATGTACTACAAAATATTTAAATACTAAAAAATATTTTTTAGAGTTGAAATATTTTGTAGTAAATTTACTATTTATTTATATATATTTTTAGTGTTTTACTCTATTTTTAGTGTTTAAATATTTAGTAGTAAATTTAGTAAAAAAAAAAATTATACACAAAAAAATTTTTTTAGTGTTTAAATATTTTGAACCTAGGTAATTACTATTTTAAGCTGAAAAATAACTCAAACATGTTAAATATTTTCGTATGAGAAAATGATTTTGGTATTACGTATGTATGAAAATTTCGAGGGTGGCCCGGGCTCTTAATCATTTTCGTTCAAAATTACAACAATCCAGACGTTACGCGCGTATTTTTCCATACTTTCATAAATGTAGTCAAATCTATCCAATATTTACTCACAAAACTGAGTCGAAAGTACACCGATTTTCTTATTTTTCATTTTCACATGCGATCTGTCTCACAGAGTGCACTCGGACGAAATGTTCGTCCACGTAGAAATGGAGGCTGGATTACATTGTCTCCCGTTGCAAAAGCGAAGTAACAAACCTTTTTAACCCTAAAACCCCTGCAATCTCGCCCTCTTTTCACCTCATCAAATTCTTTGTTGTGGGAAATGTATTTTGTGAGTGTTTTCGTCTATGGTCCACATGAGTGCCGTGTTGGAGCGGGGTTATTGAAGTAAAAATAATGATTTTTAAAAAGTAAAATGAGAACGACGCTCAATAAATTGGACTTATTTGTCTAGACAGACTCTTTGCTGAAACAACGGGCCAGAAATACTAATTATTGTCAGGTGTGGTCTTTAGGTCACTTAGCTACAAAACTATTTACAAAATAAGTTATCAGTCTGCGTACTCCCGACCGAAATTACACTGCCAATGTAACGCAATGCAATTTCCGAACATAATATTTTGTCGTCATCAATTGAATTATTGTAACTACTTACAGCATTGATTAAACCAGAGAATTATTAAATTAATGAATGTAAAATATACAAAAACTGTATTTAAAACAGAATAATAATAATCAATTAATAATTAAATGTTTTAAGTGTATTCTTTCTAATTCCATGGTGGTATTTAGAGATCCTTATCGTTAAAATAATTAATCTAATCGGATCATCAGTATATTGATTAAACGAACGTTAGGGGAAATACAGATAAAATAATACGAGTATTTATGGTAAAGGCAGCTCGTCATCAATTTGCTATGCGGCCTATCTGCATTGCTCATAATGGAATAATTGAAATGCAATTACGGGCAAGTAAACGGGCATACTATATTCTTCTATTGTTGCCCATTGATTGTGCGTGATATAGCTAGAAAGCTTTGCTATCTATGGCTGGACGAGTACTGAAATTAATTATCCAGGAATATCAGACCTGTCAGCTAAAAGTGTCCATAAAAATGATAATAAAACCGCAGTACAATTGATGCAGAACAAATGATTTCGGTCAGCGAACAGAAGCAGGTGACCTGTTTCCATCCACCCATTGTGCGCGGTTCAAAACTGTTTGTGTAACGATCTAAATCCGATGTGATTAGGTTAAGGAAAATCATTAGTAATAATATTCTATTTGTGTATTTTGATACTAGATTACCTTGTAAACTTTCCTCCTAATTTATAACGCAAATCTCCTAACTCCTAATTTATAACGTATAATGTAAACCTTTCCTGAACTTCTACGAATATTTTAGGACTAAAATTAGTAAAATTATTTTAAAACTTACAAATTCTCGAATTTCAGTGAGACTAACAAAATCTAAAATTCATTTTTATTGATCTAGTGGATGTCGTTAATTTTTAACCGACTTCAAAAAAAGAAATTATCAATTCGACGTGTATGTATGTAATAGTTCCAAAACTGCCCAGTTTTTATAATAAATGTTAGTATATTTCAGTGTCTGAACAAATATGCCAAATTTCAATTGTGTTCGTATATCTCCGGAACTATAAGTCCGATTTAAGTCATCCTTTTTTTATTGTACTAGGTATTGTTCAACTTATGGAATACTACAAGTTTCATCAAAATCGGTTTAGTAGTTTTTTTTAAATTATTTAAGGGGTAGATTCTAATTTACTTCTAATTAACTTTAAAGAATCGAGCTTCGCTTTGCTTGGAGTTCAAAGAACAAGATCTAGCTAGACCATTTTGCTCTAATATTACACGTTAAAAGTCTCGTTTAAAAGTAACCAATCATTATGAACAAGTCTAGATAGAGATAGAATTTATGATAAAAGAATTTTCATAAACGAGAAATAGGAGAAATAACATTACAGTTCATTTGTTTAAACTTTATTAACTAGCATTTGATTAAATTGGCCCGATACTATGTGATTAATTAATTACAAATTATCTATTTTGTATGCATTAGGAAAATGAATAGCTATGCCTAGATAACAGTGCATCACGATATAGGATAATTTGAGTTATCGAGTTATGGAAACTCTGTTACCGATGTTACGTTGATGATAAATGCAAATAACTTTGTTGCAATAATGATCTAAAGGTGACTTTCCGATGAGCAGCACGCGACTGCGACCGACGAGAATTCAAATAAAATTCCACTTTATGAACTAGTTACTTTGTTGCGGTAGGTTCTATCGTAATTCGTACCTGCGCCTTAGGAGTGGAGCATCATGAGGTTTTAGTGGGTAGACTAGCAGGGAGTCCCACATATCCCGGCTGATATCCTCAATTTGCCAGGGATGCGTAAAGCATTACCCCATGCAAAAAAGGCTGTATAGGTTTCAATTTAAATTTTAAATTTCAAGGTTCAAATTAAATTTGTGTTGTAATGTTTAAGTTTAAGTTCCTATAACTACCTTCTGAATTGAGTATCCTGTAATAGTCGAAAAGTTTGTTTAGTAAATAAATAAAAATATTAACCGATATCGGTCCGGCGTAGAACAAAATTTAACCTATAGTGGTCATTAAGGTGCGTTTTATTTGAACTTTTGTCTGTTGCGGTACTCGCGGTCGCTTGTCGCGTTGATTGGAACGGCACCTTTGCGTTTGTGAGTGACAAATGCAAATAACTTCCCTAGAATAATGATCTAACTCATAGTTCGGAATTGGACTGCCGGGGGCTGTCATTATTCCAAATCTAATGCATGCAAAATAACCAAGTCGAAATTTGGTTATTTTGGCTCGGTTGAGTAATGTGTTTATAGACTCGTACGTTATTGATGGAAAAGTTTGTTTGGGTGTTTGGTTAACGGACGTTAAATTATGATACTGTTTGGATGAAATTCCATTTTATGCAAATAAAAGACACATTTTGGAAATGGTCATTATCAAAACTTTTGGCAGGAATTTTTCAAAGTTTTACCTACATTATACAATACAGCTCGTACAGGAAGCGGTAGTTTCAACATCTCCAATTAATCAAACAATTAAATCGTCTCCAAAATCTGTTCGTCGTATAAAAATGTTTTCGATCATCCGTTACTCGTTACTAAATAAAATAATATTACAAAACTAAATACTTATCTAATTTCTTTGAGTGTACAAAAAACACAAACATTGAAAGCTCAATTTGTCGAAATTTTCATAACGAGCTCTTTGCTCCTCGCATTAACGCCGCAAAGTTTTCAAATTGGAAAAATCAAATATTTTCTTCAAAGGCAATTTAAAATTTGAGCACTTGTTGAGGAAGGAACTTTTTCAATAAGTGCACCTTCCTTTGCTTTGACTTTCATATTGACTTGGCTTAATATCCCGTCGGTGAGACTTTTAATGAACGTTCAGATTTCTTAGGCTCACGATCTATGTAAGTATTAATTATTTTATATTATTAGTAATTTTCAAACATAATTTCATATTATTATTGCTACTTCAGATTATTAAAAATGATTTGGTGATTATAATTGTTGTATTGTTCATAAATTTTAGGCCAGGCGTCCGGATAAAACCCAGACACAGTCAGGCTTTTTGATTGCGTGTCCGGCTTTTGTAGAGCTTTGAATCAATAATTTTATATGCAAATCTAATTTTAGAAGGTTTTACACCAAATAAAGTGTAAAATTGTATGTTAAATTGTTTTGATAAAACAGAAACTTACGAACATATTGCCACACTACGAATTTAGATTTTAAGTACAGGACTTTTTGCGCAAATGTCCGGCCAAAGTGGCTGCTTTGTCCGTCTTTTCGGTTTAAAATAGCGACCTGGCAACCCTAACCCCACGTCATAATATGTGTAGCGGGCTTTACCAAAATATCCGCAATTGACTTTGCCACATCTTGTTATTTTATGTAAACTCAAAATAAATGTTAAAATAGTGTCATAACAATATTTTTATTAAGAATCATACTTACAATTCTATATAAATGCGAAAGTGTGTCTGTCCGTCTGATACCTCGTCTGAATCGATTTTGTAGGGTATGGAGATAATTATTTTGAGTCCCGGGAAAGGACATAGGATACTTTTATCCCGGAAAATTTACAGTTCACGCGCGATAAGACGCATTTCGGCGCAGCGGAACTGTGGGCGTCATTTATTTTCAAAATAAAAACGTTTCTTAGTTTCTAATTGTTTTTTAGCAATGCCGCCATAAAATGTAAGCTCTTAGCGTGGTTCGGTGCAACTTATATTAACTTCGCCACCACACAACATGAGTTATGACTCCGGTGAATTTTTATAAGTATTTCAACGCTCCGACATGGTGTCGAATAAAACGTGTTAAACGAATTCACACTCGTCTAGCTGTCAACGCCGAGTTTCTTTACTAACAGGTGTAAATAATTATTACTGTTTTTAGTAAGGTTTAATGGAACTTGGCTTGACACGCTGCCGCGTGTCTAGAAATATACTGTTGTATATTTTAAACCTTAATTTTTGTTTCATTATTAAAGTTATTACATAAAAACATTTTTATATCCATACTTAATGTTTTAAATGCGAAAGTGTGCCTGTCTGTCTGACTGTCTGTCTATTACCTCTTTACACTTAAACCACTGAACCAATTTTGATAGGTATAAAGACCTTGAGACGGAAAACAAACTTTTTATAATATTAGATTTTGGTACATATTTTCTCATTTTTATTTTGTCCTTCAATAAGGGGTACAAAAATTTCAACAACTTTTGCGCAGTTTTCAGCTTTAATATGATCACCGCAGCATTCTGACTGCCAAATTCACGGACTTGGCTGAAATCCTAAAATACTGATACGGCCTCTTACGTTCTTGGGTTACGTAAGTTTAGAAACCTTTTAACATTTTCAGTGGTAAATATTTTTGACCTTATTTAAATAACCGTATGTCTACGGTTCTTATAGTCTAGCATTCCCTGAATCTAGTGGTAGAGATAAACTACCATAACATGGCGCGCCCCTCCAAATGACTGTTTCAATGTGTGTAGTCACATCCTTATGAAAGAGTTTGTATGTAGTAAGTATTCAACCAATCACAGTACACGTAATATTTCAGTTAATGTCACTTGTTACCAAGATTTGTCATTTGTTGGTCAACTAATAATTACTAGCCGACCGTGCAAGATAACGCACTTCAAACGTTTTGAATTTTGTAGGGGCGCGCCATGTTATCGTAGTTGATCTCTATTCTTTACAATATATCAAACAAAAACAGTAATAGCATAATGATTAATGACTCATGAGTGTCATCAATCATTACTCTCTCATGTCACCACTAAATGCTGTCCGCATCTTCATAATATACCTTTGCCCTGTAGAGACAGGAATCGTACATTATCTGTGGTAATAATCCTAGGTCCTTCAACGGCACTTACAATAAGTAAGTTATTCAAGCACGAAGAAGTGATACACAAAATTTTGGCAAACTCAAAACTCAAACTCAAATTTTTTTATTCAGAATAAATTTTTGCAAATATTTTCCTCAGACCAATAAAAAAAGATATTTTCTGAAAGTCTACATGATGCCTACCACCGGTTCGGGAACTAACCCGGCGAGAAGAACCGGCGTAAGAAACTCGCAGGGGGCCCACTTTGTTTACCAAAAAAAGTGAGAAAAAAATTAATCTTTTAAAATAAAGTTTACAATGCTGTAACTTAAAATTATACAATTGCATTATGCATTTATGAAATTAATTAGAATTGAGAACCTTAATTTTATATATATATATATATATATATATATATATATATATATATATATATATATATATATATATATATATATATATATATATATATAATTTAGTGTTTAAATATTATGAAGTTAATTTTTGTTCAGGAACCTAGGTAATTACTATTTTAAGCTGAAAAATAATTCAAACATGTTAAATACTTTCGTATGACAAAATTATTTTGGCATTACGTATGTATGAGAATTTCGAGGGTAACCCGGGCTCTTAACAATATTCCCTCCTGTACCCTTATTTACATATTTCAACTCTCCGTTATTGACTTTTATAAATTCGGCATCAAAATTCAATAAGAAATAAACGTTATGACGTATCGTAAAGCCGGATTGGAATGTCTGCCCTTATTGATGGCGTCGTACACGATATCCAATATCGGAGGGTCTCAGTGTCATCAATAACGCCCATTTGGCTCGACAAATATTGATGGAATTTTATTAAGTTGGCGTACTATAAACAAGAGGCAGACGAGAGTAATATGTGCCAAAAGTTTCGGATGTACTGTGCACAAGTTGCCTGTTTTTATAATATACAGCGTAAAGACGATATTGCGTATGCTTGCGTGTGTGACGAAAAATTTAAATGAATGAATCAGAAAATACTTGAACTTCATAACAAGTTAAAAATATAATTTAATAAAACTTTCTTTTTAATAAATAGCATTTGATACTGTTTATTATAACAGAGCTAAGGAGGTAATAAAAAATAAATAAGGCAAATCAGTCACATTATGGTAAAACAGACAATAACAATAAAACTGCACATTTTGGTCAAAGTTGTCATGCATGCCAGTATCCTTGTACCTTTAGGCAGTGCTGGATTTATATTTTATGAGTACAGGCCACATTAATTTGGCCGCCCCTATATACGAACTCTGCCACCATCCTAGGACGCTGCCCCCCTTAGGAAGATATAGGACGCTGCCGCCCATGAGCCATGGCCAATACTGCCTTTACATAAATCCAGAGCTGACCTTAGGACATGACGTTTACACTAGCATTATTTTGGTCTTCTGTGACCAAACTGTGCAGTTCTATCTGCAGTACTAAGCTACGCCGTCAGTCGCCTCTGAGACGACGTGGAAGCCGTCGGTGACGTATCTGGTGACGTCTCTCGCGGGCTTGTTGTCGGCGATCACCCACGTGGTGCCGCTGGCTGCTGAGCTGATGACGTCCAAGATACCGGCTACCGCTGAACTGACTCTGGAAGAGGCAATTGCAATGTAGTATCTCCATAGTAATATTATATCTATACTTATTATAAAACAAAGTCGCTTTTTTCCCTCATGTCCCTTTGTTCCCTTTAATCTTTAAAACTACGCAACGGATTTTGATGATTCTTTCAGTGTTAGATAGCCCATTTATCGAGGAAGGTTATAGGCTATATTTTATCACGCTTAGACTAATAGGAGCGAAGAAATAGAGGAAAATGTGGAAAAAACGGGAAAAATTATTTGAAAGGGCTAATTTGAACGCGCTAATCGCAGGAACTACTGGTCCGATTTGAAAAATTATTTCAGTGTTAGATAGCCCATTTATTGAGGAAGTATATAGGCTATATTTTATCACGCTAATACTAATAGGAGAATGTTAAAAAAACGGGGGAAATTATTTGAAAGGGCTTATCTCGCGAACTACTGGAGCAATTTTTATGTTATTTGGCACAAATAAAAAGTAGACCACGTGAGGGATTATAGGCTATCCATTTTAATCATTTTTTCTGTGGCTATATATTTTATACCCGTGCGACGCCGGGGCGGGTCGCTAGTTTTTTTATAAAATAAGGGGGCAAACCAGCAAACGGGCCACCTGATGCAGCACCTGAAGCAACTACCGTCGCCCATGGACACTCGCAACATTAGAAGAGCTGCAAGTGCGTTGCTGGCCAAATTATAAATGCCAAAGTGTGTCTGTCTGTCTGTTACCACTTCACGCCCAAACCGCTGAAACGATTTGATGAGATACTTTGTATCCCAGGAAAGGACATAGGATACTTTTCATCTTCGAAAATGTACGGTTCCCGCGCGATAAACGTTTCCTGGCGCAATGGATACTGGAGTTGCAGGCGCCATCTAGTATTGAATTAATATTGCATTTACGGCTACCTCTAGTTTTCAACGTTTGTATAAAGGCTGTAGGTTTGTATGTAATTAACTTTGAAATCTAGTCTACAATAAGTTAGGCCATGTTGGGAAATAATAAATAGCAAAGACGAACTTGTAGAGTTGTTTGTCTATAATAATTGCTCATATTTGGTATCGATTGTGTACACTATTTAGTCAATAATTGCACAATCGCGGTGGCGACCTACGTTATTCGGTCGTTTAATTTGAAACCCAGCCAACACATCATGCCTAACATTGAGTTGATATAGCCCGGCCAACTTACGTAGGCCTGTCATCTGCCTAAGAATCAATTAATTCTTCGAGGTACATCTGTGATTGTCCATAAACAGTCCATAATAATTCAACGTGAAGAAGAGCTTTTTGAGAAAAATCTGCATCTTAATTCTTGTCTTCTCTGCATCTTAAGTCTTCAATCTCTTCATTACTTCCTAACTTATAGGAAGTAATTTGTGTTGAATTACTACTTGTTGCTAACGAGACGTCAAAACTTATAGGGAGCGAGATTCTTAATTGACAACATTTCAAAATTTTTAAGCCTTAAAATGAAGAGCCGTTTCTTAAGAGCCCGGGTTACCCTCGAAATTCTCAAACATACGTAATACCAAAATCATTTTCTCATACGAAAATATTTAACATGTTTGAGTTATTTTTCAGCTTAAAATAGTAATTACCTAGGTTCCTGGACAAAAATTAACTTCAAAATATTTAAACACAAAAAAAAAATTTTTTGTGTATAAATTTTTTTTTTACTAAATTTACTACTAAATATTTAAACACTAAAAAATAGAGTAAAACACTAAAAAATATATAAATAAATAGTAAATTTACTACTAAATATTTCAACTCTAAAAAATATTTTTTAGGTATCTTAAAAACATAATTTTGAAAAAGCAAGCAACACGTGTCGCCTTATTTTAAGTCTACTTTCTTATAAAATAATAAAAAAGCCATGTTAAAATTTTGAAATGTTGTCAATTATATTTAATTAGAGTCCAGGAGTTCAAACCGAATATTTTACTTCCGCTATCTCGAGGATACTTTTCTCTCCTTTTGATATTTGAGTTAGTTTCTTAATTTCTTAAAAGTTATTTTGTCGTATTAAATACGAATGTTGCTTGCAACTTTGTTAAGTTAAATGCCTTTATTTTTGACACATACTGAGAAATGAACCGTATATTTCACAATATGAAAACTTCCTATGTCATTTCTCGAGAGTCAAAGTATTATGTAAATTACTTACTAGCGTTTATTGTAGCGTTTAAAACATGTAGTTTCTATACGCTTAAGACGCAAAAACTAATTTTGTTACTACACTGAAGAGGTAACCGACATATAGACAAACACACTTTCCCATTTTAATATTAAGTATAAATGCAGTTGTATAATAAATATAACAAATATTTTCATCATACGTAGTCGAGCTTAAATAATCAACTGGTAGCGATGTATAATCAGATCCCTTATCTATCCGGAAAACAATCTTAAACAATCTCTTACGAAATCTCTCGCTCGTAAATTGTATTAAATGATATCCTGTGATCCTGGCAAACTATGTTAGCGAAAAAACTTTATTCTTTATAACCCACGGGGGACCACACCTTGTAGGGTTGCCAGGATAAATGGGACAGCTAGTTTTTCGGTAAAATGCCGTACATATTCTCAGATTACATACTTACTCCATTATTGAGGGTTTCGAGTTTCTAAGTGTTATAATATCAAGTTAAAATGCGGGGCGAATTGCCTGTGCTTGTTCATTTGTTTGCCACTTATTCCAGTCTTAAGGGGGCGACTAACCCAAAATTTTCGATTTTATAATTCATTTTTATACTTGAAAATAAGCCCCGAATTGTTTCATTTTCTAAAATTAGATAGTACATTATATTTCCAAGAATTCGATCTGAGCAAAAACACGATAGGTATCTAAAAATTGTTGCTGAACTGTAGCACGGCGGACTTGGTGGCGGAGTAGACCGGCAGGTGGGGGACGGGCTTCAGCGCCAGCAACAACGACATGTTCACCACTACACCCCCACTCCCCCCACACCCCCCTCCATCCCCAGACATTAGCGCCAGAGCCTTCAATGTGCCGGAAACTGTGGCCGTCTGAAAAGGCATTAAGAGCAATTTGGGACGGTTTTATGGATTGCACAAACCTACGCGACCAAAGCGACTGCGAAGCGGTAGCGTCTACCGCGCGGCGGACGCTGCCCATGTAATCTTATGGCGCTGTGCACACCTGCACGACCGTGACGCGGGATGTTCGCGTCGGCAAACGAAACGTGCGCGTCAAGTTGTCAGACGCGTGTTTTTAAGTGTACATAACTAGAAAACCTTGTTTATATTATTTTCTACAACTCTTTAGTTTATGATTTTTTGATTTGTATACGTTTTGATAGATTGTGTCATGATATTAACGTTTGACGGTTCGCACCGTAGTCGCGCAGGTGTGCACGCCGCACGGCCAGTTTCGCGTTGCAGACGCTCCCGTATCGCGTACCGCGTCCCCTGTCACTGACGCTTAGGTTTGTTTTAAGCTTTAAGGGTCGTCAGCGCGATATTGTGAACGCCGGGTTATTAATATTTAGTATTTTTAGAAGGTAACTATTTTGTTGAGTTTTTTAATTTGAGGTTATGAATGAATAGTTTACTTGTGTCTTTCGTCTCTTTCATTTATTAATGTGAAGTAGTAACAAAACTTCCGAATAAGCAACCTGAAACCCATTTGACGATGACGACCTCTGTGGCTCAGTAAGTGGGTTGTTGGCAACGATGTCAATAATTCTATGGCTGTTGGTAGCTCAAGCCGGGGATCGCGGGTTCGAGTCCCGCCTACGGAACAAAAAGTTTTCAAAGTATCATATAATAAAAACATTAAATATATGTAATATGTATATTGTATAGTATAAAAATATTAAATATAATATTTCCGTTGTCTGGTACCTGTAACACAAGTCCTTCAGATACTTAGCATGGGGCCAGACTAACGTGGTGTGAAGCGTCCATAGATATATTATTTGAACATTATAAACAGGCTAAACAGTATTTAAACTACAACTAAGACCTTGGTTCCGCACACTATATTAGAAACTATGTAACTTCAGAGTGACGTCATACGCTTTACTTTAAGACCCCCCGCGCAGTTTACAGTTTACACTGTAGCCTGTAACTTCATAGCGACGTCATACGCTCACCAAAGTAAATTTGAGTTTCCAGCACTCACGAAGTTAATATCAACCATCTTCCTGTAGTCTCTCTCGTCGTTGGAGACGACGGCGGCGTTGTTGACGACTAGATCGAGGCGGTGGTACTTGTCCAGCACCTGCTTGTACGCGGCGGTGAGAGCCGCCTCGCTGGCGACGTCGCATCTTATGAACTTGGCCCTAAGGGCGCCGAACTTGCTCGTCAGTTCCGCTTCTAGGGCGCCGCCCTCGCGCTCCGCGATGTCTAGAAACGCGATGTGCTGAAAAGTAGAGAAAAATAAATGTTTCATTTCTTTTCATTTAATTAAGGATTGCTCGTCTCTACTGCTATATTTCGTGTAGGAAACTTGTACTTTCTTTTAAAAGGAAAGTATTTCTAAAAGTTGGCTCATATACTTCTTGTTGGAATTTGAAGAGATACTTCGCAACAGAGCAGTCCATTTATGGTCTAAATCTATCAAATCGGTGCAGCAGTTTTATAAACCTTCCAAAATATCAACTTATAATTTATTTAACAAACAAGTAAAATGTTATAACATTTCCTTCCTTTAATATAGAGTTAATAAGGTATTATCATGTAATTAACACAAGTGTAGTGTGTAGTTCACTGTAATTTTGGTATTAACGATATAATTATGACTATTACCTATCTCACGTTACTTGTAATTAGATAATAACGTAATGTATATCACATGTTATGAAATAATTGTAATGTTTTATAGCTGGCAATTACTTCTAATTTCTATTTATAAAGTGTAGTAAATCTTAATTTACTTGTATCTTGTTATTAAGGTACTACTTAAAATATGATCTCTACCTAAGGGTCAATAAAGACCGCAACGCGACGAGGCGAGGCGAGGCGCGGCGCGGCATAAATTTGTATGAATTTGACAGATTTCAATTGCGTGAGACGTCTTGCGAATCTTCCAAATCCATATCCATACTAATATTATAAATGCGAAAGTGTGTCTGTCTGTCTGTCTGTTACCACTTGACGCCTAAACCGCTGAACGGATTTTGCTGAAATTTGGTATGGGGATACTTTGAGTCCCGGGAAAGGACATAGGATACTTTATGTCCCGGAAAAATATACGGTCGGCACGATAAACGAATTTTGACGCAACCAAGTTGCGGGCGTCAACTAGTAAATTTATAAATGCATATATATCTACGTGTCGCGTTGCGGTCTGAATCAACCCTAATTCGTAGTAAAAATTCACTATCGAAAACAATGATTACAATTAAGTAGGTATTATTTTCCTAACATTATATTGAAGTGAGGCTACATTAAGTATAATTTTGAAATAAAAATTGTTGAATTCAAGGAAAAATAACGTGTTGAGTTTTAGGAAAAATTTATTGTACGAAGACATTATTCTGTATCATTGACATTATACTTCAAACATATTTTAGATTACGAATACGAACTAAATAGTTCTTATTACAACATGCCCCCATAATCTAAATATACGTTACATTAAAATAAGTACTTAACAATTATGAGAAAAAAAAAAGTTTAAATTGACAACAACAATAGGGACAACAAAAATAACAACAATAGGGTTGATAACCTAGATTTATAAAAATCTAGGTTATCAACCCTAAACTTTTAACACATCTGACATGCGATGGACGCCTTAAACCTTTCGTTAAGACATCTGCCAAAAGATTCTCTGACGGAATAAAATTTAAAGAAATTATATTTTCGGCAACTTTCTCTCTTACGAAATTAAATTTCGTATCAATGTGCTTAGTCCGTCCGTGGTGGATTGGATTATATGCTAATTTTTGCGCACTCTGACTGTCACCAAAAAGAGAAACAGTATCTATCCTTCCACTTACCTCATAAACGAAGCGTCTAAGAAACACGGCTTCTTTAGCTCCAGAGCATAGACCCATGTATTCCGCTTCTGTAGAAGATAGCGCAACCGTGGGTTGCTTCTTTGCCTCCCAGGACACAGGACCACCACCTAATATGAATACACATCCTGTATAAGAACGACGATCGTAAGGATTATTCGCCCAGTCTGCATCTACAAATCCAGTCAAATAGTTACCAGTTTTTCTGTAGGTAATACTGTGATCTATTGTACCTTTCAAATACTTCAAAACTCGTTTACCGGCTTCCCAATGTGACTTTCCTGGATTACCATTGAATTGGCTAAGATAGCTCATAGCATACGCTATGTCCGGTCGTGTATTTATAGTAATGTACATTAAAGAACCTACTAATGCTTGATACGACCGACAATTTTCAAATGGTTCCGTTTCATTTAAATTCAACTTTTCTACAGCTAAAGGAGTACTAGCGATTTTAGCTGAACACAAGTTATACTTTTTTAGCAACGAATTAATCATTGTCTTTTGATTAACACGAATAACACCATCTTTCTTAGATATATTTATGCCGAGGTAAAAATTCAATTCACCTAGACTTTTATGAGAAAAATATTTATCCAAGTCCGATTTGACAACGTCAAAATGACTCTTGTCTTTGTATAGAACTACAATATCATCAACATATACGGCCATTATGACAACCTCATTACCAAACTTTTTCGTGAACACACACGGCTCCGAAGGAGTTTGTATGAAGTCCAAAGAAACTAAAGTGTCCTTTAACTTTTTGTTCCAAGCCCTTGGCGCTTGCTTCAGACCATAAAGTGACTTCTGTAAAAGACATACTTTATTATTTTCTCCTTCTTTAATGAAACCTTGAGGCTGTTCCATAAAGACCTCCTTCTTCAAGGTCACCGTAAAGAAATGCAGTATCTACATCCAGATGTTGCATGCTCAGGTCCATCTCCGCCGCCAAAGCCAAAAGGGTACGAAAGGAAGAATTCCGTACAACCGGGGCAAACGTTTCGTTGTAATCAATCCCCGCTTGTTGTGCGTAACCTTTTGCGACAAGACGAGCTTTGTATTTCTTTACATTGCCATAGGCATCCTTTTTTAATTTGAATACCCATTTGCATGGAACTATTTTCTTTTCGGGTCTATCGACCACAGTCCATGTTTGACGTAATTGTAGCGATTTAAATTCATCCTCCATAGCCGAACACCATTTGCTACTATCTACTGAATCAATAGATTCTTAATAGCTCTTAGGTTCTTCCGATATACTATCAACCGAGTTAGCTAACCAAGTCATGAAGTCGAAACCAAAAAACTTAGGTTTCTTACGTACACGTTCCGGGTAACGCCTCTCTATCTGTACTGGCCCGTGCTCAGGAACATCAGCTTCTGATTTAGATTCAGTACATCGTTATGATCAATAGCAGTAGAATTTTCGAGTTCTATATTGGGTACATTCACCCCTTTAAAACTATTGTCAGAAACTTTTTCAGGCGAAAAATCTGCAGATTTATTAGTCTTCAACCCAGTGAAACAATCTTCAAAAAATACTACGTCTCTAGATTTAACAAGTCTTCTAGGATTCGCAGCATCACGCAGAAAATATGAATGAGGATCATTTGAATATCCTACAAAAATATGTTCACTTGCTTTACTATCTAACTTTTTTCTATGACAGAATGGAATATTTACAAGTGCTTTACAATCAAAAACCTTCAAATGACTTAAGTTAGGCTTCGTATTAAACCACCTTTCGTAAGGTGTGCTACAACTTAAAGCTCTGTGAGGGCTTCTATTTTTAAGATAGACAGCAACACAAAACGCGTCTTCCCAATAAGCTTTAGGAAGTGAACTTTCAGCCAACATAGAACGTGCCTTTTCTACAATAGACCTATTAGTACGTTCGGCAACGCCGTTTTGTTGAGGACTGTATGGCACAGTTGACTGATGAATTTGTCCTTTGTCGCTAAATGTTCCAGAAAGCCTTTATTTACATATTCTGTCCCATTATCGGTTCTTAAGACTTTAATTTGAGCACCTGTCTGCCTTTCAATTAGCGATTGAAACGCGCAGAATTTATCCGTAACTTCTGTCTTCGAAGAGATAAAGTAAGCAAAGATCATACCAGAATAATCATCAATAAATAATAATACATATTTATTACCTTGAAATGATGTTGCACTCATGGGTCCACAAATGTCCGAGTGAACCAACTCCAAAATCTTTGTACCCTTTTCGTAAGGAACTTGCTTAAAAGGTTTACGGGCTTGCTTACATTCCACACAGGCAATACAGCTTGTCTTATCGACAACAGTCTAGTCGATACCGACGTTGCTAATCTTCAACTGGTTCATACCTATACGGCACAAATGACCTAGCCTTCTCTGCCATAAAAGAAATTTAGAGGTCAAGTCAGAGTGCACATCATAAGCATCAACATGGGGTTTATTGACAGTACAGTCTAATTTGTACAAACCACCACAAACTGAACCATGTAAAAGAGATTTACCTGTGTAATAAAAAGTTTTAGCATTAAAGAAGTTACACCCATTATTATCAAACAAAACAGTAAAACCTTTATCTACTATATTTTTAACGGAAAGCAAGTTGACATTTGACTTAGGTATATAGGTGACATCATTTATACTATTTACAATATTGGATTTAGTATTAATATTTACATTACCAATAGCCTGACATTGAATCTCATCACCATTAGCAAAAGTAACCTTTCCGAAATTCACGTTTAGCTTAGTTTTGACCAAGTCTGTGGTTATCTCAATATTGCTATTTTCAAGACCCATAATCATTGGATCATACTTAGCTGTGAGTCCACCTAATAATATTGCTGCCACTGAGGCATCCTCTATCTTTTTACCAATATCATTGAGGTCTTGAACGGTACTCAATACAGCATTAATGTATGTTTCCATATTATCGTAGTCAGAGAGACTCATTCGATATAGTCTTCGTTCTAGCGCAAGTCTACGTCCCATTCCACGGTCTTCGTAGGCATACTTAAGAGAATCCCAAGCCTCTTTCGCACTTTGCGAACTACGGACATGCGTAATGGCCGGACCATCTAAACTAAGGCAAATTTTTGCCAACGCCTTCTGATCATTGCGTTTCTAAGTTATTTCGGGAGTTGCATCACCTTCCGGATAACCATTTATTGTCTCCCAGAGGTCCTCGTGGATTAGGTAGTTCCTCATTTTAAACTTCCATGCCGTGTAATCCTCGCGGCCACACAATTGAATGCATATAGGTAAAGTCATACCTAAGGATTTTCTATTAGTACCAAAATCTCCACTTGTCGCAACCACCTCAGTGGAGGCGAAAGCTATAACTATAACTCTGCTGCATCCACCTGTCTGAGCACACATGACAATTTCGCCTATGCGGCTAGTCCGCACTAGACTATGGCATTCTATATCGTGATGGCCTAGCAGGTCAATGACCACGTAGGCTGCCAACTAAACTATACACACGTGTCCATCTGGTAATCACCACATAAACGATGAACACGGTTTCTATACTGTGCAGTCGCCTCCAACCACCCCTTACAGCGACCCCTTACCACACGGCTCAACCGAGCATTCTATAGCTAAGGTCTAAATCAAACCCACTCAACAGTAGGCAGTAAACACTAGATGTGACCAACCGGCCACAAACGAATACAACACCTCGTATAATAAGATAACTAAACGATCGACTCATTGTTCGCAATCTAAATACAATATTATTATACATAACAGTTTCTAGGCGTTGGATATCCTCGATGAACTGAACACACAGCCTAAATAATAACGTTTAAGATCACAATATTTAAATAATGATAATAATGACTCACTGATAAGACTGCGCCGCGTGCTCGCCCGTCTGCGGTTCTCGATCGTCTGTCTGACAGCAGCTGTCTCTAGTGACATGTGTCACCAGAGAATATTACAACTACCCTCCTATTATTATATGTGAATACCGTTGTTTACCTTTGTTACCTAGAAGTTCGCGCGATTCGCGACACCACTAGATCTTGCCATTATTATGTAGACTTCGACACTTTTCCTATTTCCTTTCTATGAATTTATTCAGAGCCTCGTGCTGATAACGTGTTGAATTCAAGGAAAAATAACGTGTTGAGTTTTAGGAAAAATTTATTGTACTACAGTCTGAGGTACTACATTTCAATGTTGTACGAAGACATTATTCTGTATCATTGACATTATACTTCAAACATATTTTAGATTACGAATACGAACTAAATAGTTATTATTACAACAAAAATATATTTTGATAATACGGAATACCGCATTAGCATAAAGCCGACGTGAAAGTGAGTTTTCAAGGTAAACTAGTAGTTTGAGAACTAATTTAGTCCATCCCGACATTGTGAATAATGAATGTAAGCAAACTTCGGCTGCTATTTACTGTTTACCGAGAAGTTATTATTCTACTCAAACATTAACTTTTGTGTTGGTTTTTCGACTAGATTTATGAATATTTTAGGCCGCTAAATGCTAATGCAGGGCATGATACTGGAACCAGATAAACAATACAAATCTGAATAAAATCTAGGTTTTAGTATAGTAAGCTATATTATAGAACATAAGTCGTTATTGACTCAACGAACGTTAATCTTAGAGTAGGTATAGAAGACAGTGGTAACCAACCACAAATACCTTTTCATGTTATCTTAAGAGTACCCAAGAGTCTTTGCTAATCTACCAGGCCTCGGGACCACAACAAATTTAACTAGAAGAATGTAGGAGTCTTCTCCGATTTACCCTAGCATTCTGTGCCACCATCTCCCACACCAGCGCCGCTCCAACTCCTGCAGCACCACCTGTCACTAATACCACTTTGTCCTCCACTTTCCATGGAGCTGCACTCATTTTGATGGAATTTTGAGTCTATGAATTAAACAATAAACATAATAAACTTTTACAACTAAAGAACTATTCTCTTGATTTTAGGTTACTATTTGTTCTTTATCACTTTCCTCTTCAATATTTCGTCTATTTTGATATATTTTATCTTATTCTGTTATTCGGGGTAAGCTAATCACATAGGCCCGTGTTATCAGTTATCGCGTGATAAGACGATGTAAACAATAGTTTTCGATTGCACCGCGAGTATCGAAGGACTGAATTGTGAGAATTGTGTTTGCTCGGGCCGGCCTTGTACACGGTGTCGGTGCCGTGCTAATATAGACTGTGCGGTCAAGTCGGGTTATGTTTCATCCTAATTAATATCATCATCATCATCTAAGGAGTATACTGTGATAAGCTACAAAAGGTTATGTTTCATCATAAAACATCAGCTAAACTTACTGTTAAAAGTTGCAAAATCATTGCAACTTTGTTCTGTCTCCCGCTACGTATGGGGAGGAAATTTTATGAATAAATAACAAAATTATGTTCTTAAGACTTCTGGGTTATGTTGTACGTCTGTTGTTATATAAAAAGTTTTCAAATTAGCAATCATGCCTACTATACTGTACTCGGCGAAACATGGCGATAGCGGTCATTAACTCCCTGTCAAAAACTTGTCTATATATTTTCTATACAAAGCAGCGATTGATAACATCTGAAACTTCATTGTCAATCGCGGTTTATATAGAAAATGACAAGTTTTTGACAGGGAATCAATGACCGCCACCGCCATGTTTCGCCGAGTACAGTATAAATGAAATTAATTTCCTAAGGACATCCTTTTGCAACAGTAATAAAATTTATATCCGCAGTAATCTGTCACAATTACGCTGCAAATATTTAAAGCAGATCCTTCATGAAAAACTCAATTGTATTTTCAGCACATTTAAATGCAAAAAGCGTATATTTTCTCTTTTTAAAAGGATAAAAGATTTCTTGTCAGTCGCGGCGCCTGTTGCAAAATTTGTTTGTAGTCTGTTTTCGCGTTGCTTTATTATTTTCTTTTTTATCTTAACCATTATTATTTGGTGTGTTTATTATAAAATTAAAAATGTTACTACTTAGGTATTTTCTTATTACGCTACGTTTTTTTTTTTTATTGAATCTTAAACACGACCAGGATTTAAGATCGAATTTCGACCATTGGGCGATCTCTAGTAAGTGTCTAGTTAAATATAAACTGGTTAAGCCCGCTGTACACATTGGGCCAACGCATTGAGCCAGAGCATTGGGACGTGTAGAGGCTTACTTAGCCATAAGATGGGAGCGTCATTCCATACTCTTGCCCAATGTTTTTATAATTCTCCGGCTTTATAAATTACCAACCCCCATAAGGGGAAACAAACAGACAATATTATAGTTGGGGAGGGGAAGAGGGGATTTCGGGATAAGCTCGAGCGTGACATATTAAGCTTGTATAGACATCCAACATGTGTCTAGTTATCATGGTATAGAAATCAGATTTCTGACGTGGTGGGTTTTTTTTTTTTTTTTTTTAAATATTGAAATGTCATCGGATCTGTCAGATTAAGATAGGGGATGTTTAGTATACCCCAAAGAAGCTTCTATATAAAGCACTGACGATTCAAAGGTCAGGTAAGCCTGTAGGGACATTTTAAAATATAAAAAATTAAAGCTTCATATTTTCCTAACTAAGCTTCTCAGATATTTTATTTTGCACTAAACTAAATGATTTAGTTCTTGTTGTCTAAAATATATTTTTAATTTACCTAAATAAGCAATTTTCTGAATATATTTTCTTTTTCAAAACTTTAAAATGGCTGCAGTTTCTGCAAACCCATCGCTAAAATAAAAAGCGCTCTTAATATTTTTTTATCAGTTTTACCTAATGAAAAAAGCCTACTAGGTCTCCATGACACTCGAGTGACTACACAATTAGCACCTTCCCCTCCCCTATTATTAATACTATCTAATGTGTCCCGCGAGACAGTATCATGATTTTGATTAATTTGTCTTAGCATTATCAGCTTTAACAAACTTCAAATTACTTTGTAAGATTACGAGAATAATACACAAACGACTGTTTTGTTACGGGCTATGTTATAATATAAAAGACTAAAGTTGAGCGGAATTAACCCCTGTTTTACATTATGTCCTCGCCATTCTACAAATTACTCTAAAACTCCACTTTAGAAAAAAATATCCAGGATAATCTTTCGATTGTCATAAAATATACATGGGTGAGGCCGCCAATTTTTGCTGACATGACGCAGAAAATTTTTGCGAGAGAAAAAAAATTGGCGAATATCTACGCCGCTTATGACGTCGGAGCACCAAAATGATAGCGAATTTATTCCTCTATCATAGCGTTGAAAAAATCAAACTTATCTTTGTAAATAATACACAATGTGGTTTTTATTATAGCCCCAAACATGGCCCTTTTGACTACTCACATGATCCATTGATCGTTTTATGTAAAACAGTAATACTTGCATTTGTGTCACAAAAAAACTTCCTTTGAAAAAACTGTGTACACAGCCCGACTGAGGTTCAAATGTGAACTGTCGAGAAATGGCGAATATTACGAGATTTTCCATAGAATACGTAAAAACTCAGCGTTGCCACTTCCCGATTTTACCTTTTCTAACACCCAACGATAACAATAAATCGGTATTATTGATGACGTTTAAAATGTGGGGTAGAATTGATGTTTCTAACGATTCATTTGATTTTGAAAAGTTTATAAAGAAAGTTATCTTAAAATACTATAAGAATTAGATGAGGATTACCTCATATAGCCATTTATATGAGTATTCATAACATATCCGATTTATCTTCAAATCTGTCATACTTACTGTTACAGCGATAGTTAAAGTGCACCTCTTCCACGGCGGATTGTATATTTTAAGCTATTTTTTTACCTTTTTTCTACCCTTTTTTATGTTTAATTGTAAATATATTTTTAGACTATTATTGGAACTCAAATAATTCTAATGCATGCTTAAGTACTTTGTTTTCTTCGTTAGAATCAGTTTTCGAGCATAAGATAAACACAATACTTTTTAAAATACAAAGTGCGGAGAAAAATAATTGCAAAATCAGCAAAAATTGGCAGCCTCGCCCACATAATAAATAATATACTCCTAGGTAAGAATAAGAAACTATGAAGTTTCGGTCGCGATTACTTTAGGAGGTATCTTCCAAAAGTCTACCTAACCTTCGATAATGTATAAAGTTATTTTTTATTTTATTTGGGATAACTGTAGAAATGTCGTCTCCCACTGTCGGTCATTTTTGACAGCTGTTTCCCACTACCAGACGCCTCTAAAGGTATAGTAGGGGAGATAGTGCTACATTTTTTGGATGAATTTCATACCGACAATTTTTTTCCAGTTATATATTAAGAGCCCGTCCTCTCTTTTCTACTGCTCTCTTCACACTCACGCCCGTCTTTCATATGCCAGGTGAAAAAGGACGATCGCCAAGTTAGCGGGCAGATAGAGGTTTTCTGTTTTTAAAGGGTTTTTTATATTGAAGTGGTAAAAAGTAATTCCAACACTTTATAGACGACTTTCTCAACAGTACATTGTATTTTTTTCATACCGTTAAGATGTCAATACAATCCATAAAAAGGTGATATTCTAAACCTTTTACAGCAAAAATCACAAAACTGTCGCGGGTTTGAGTAGGATTATTTAAAGATACTTAAAAAAAATAAAAAAAAAATCTAGCTCCAACACTATATTATAATTGAAATGATCTTACTTAAAACTTATTAGTGCTTTAAAACTTATAGAAATACTGTATTTTAACTGTTAAATAACGTCTGTTAAATGAGCGAAATCGGCAAAATTTCGTATACGGACTCTTAATTCAATAAATAATCAACACAATGCATATCAGTCACCGCACCTGCGGTGGAATGTGAATATACTCAGCCATATGGAACTAAACGAAGTTCGATATCTAAATAGACTTAGGGCCTGTTTCACCGCTTTGTTTTATTTGATACTTTTCTTGGAAACCTGTTTTCTATAAATAGAGGGAGATCGATCAGCAAACAGACTCGATATTCTATTAGGAAGTTCTTTCATCATTTCAGGTTATTAATATAATATCATGGAGAACTAGGAAATATTTAGTTTCTTTATATTGTTTTTATCATTTCTTTAATTTGGAAACACAGTAGAACTTACTGGTTTGAACTCTTCTACCGGATATGTACCCGTTCTTAGAAGTGTTCTATTAATATTATAAGGATAAATAGAAACCATACTGGTGCATAGTGCAACTAATTGTATTGTTAGTGCAAATAAATGACGCCTGCAACTCTGTTACGCTAAAAAATTTTTATCGCGCATGAACATTTTTCCTAAGTCAGCAAAATCGGTTCAGAGTTTTGGACGTGAAGAGGTAACAGACATACAGCCCACGTTCACATTTATAATTTTAGTATGGATAGTGTAATCGCAACGAAATAGTATTAAAGATATAAATAGCAGTACATTCAGCTCTCAGCGCCGTAACATGGGGCTATTTATTTGACGTCGAGTTACCGAGTCGCGAACGGGGTCGTAAGGAAGACAAATCTCATCTTTGATAGCAATTTCCTGCAGAAAACACAATGAAATAAAACGCACACGATAAATTAGGATTAAAATAACAAAACGAAAAAAGGACTTCTATTTATTGCTGTCGACAGTAAGATAGTTGTGTAATGGAAATACTTTGAGTCCCGAGAAAGGACATAGGATAGTTTTTATCCCGGAAAAATGTACGGTTCCGGCGCGATAAACAAGTTTTGGCGCAACGGAATTACGGGCGTCATCTAGTTATCTTATATCTTTAAACGAGCAATTCTTTATATATATATATATATATATATATATATATATATATATATATATATATATATATATCACAGGGAAAAGAGGATATCAGGGATTTCACGATATCCCTAGGGATATCACGAACCCCCGGTAGATGCCGAATATTCTTGTTTATTACGTCTTCTTACTAAAAATATCTAGTGATATGTCATTTCACTAAACTAAATCTAGTGACATGTCAGAAACGCGGATACGGAACGCCGAATAAAAATCGAGCCACTCATATTTTCTCTCGCTCGCTCTAGTTCCCACACGTGACACGGGCACTAGTGGGAGTGAAACAAATGCGTCGCTCGAGCTGGCGCGGCTCGTCTAGCTCGTCAACCTAACCTAACCAAACTAGAGATCGACATGCCACCTTTACAAAAAATATTCAACTTGGTCGGCCGCTTCATTTGACGTCAAAAATCAAAGGTCTGAAGTATCTGATGAAGAACCCTCAGTTGGTTTCAACTGTATGATTCAGAGATATGGTGATGCCCCCTCAGATCTGCTATAGTTGCATTACACGTGTGATAATAATAATAATAACTCCCACTCTGGTTTTGGTGACGATGGCCGGTTTCATTGAAACCAGGCCAAGAGTAATTTTTATAGTGCCCAAGTGTGTGCGCAGTACACAAGTGCAATCTCTATATTCCTTTACTCGCATAACCCGGTGGGACGGAAGACTGACACGACCGGCGAGAGATCAGGCGCAGGACCAACTTTTTATATGCCCATCCGACGCATGGATCATCTAACATCTTACCTGTCAGATTCAGATGTTAGATGATCCTATCAAAGTACCCGTGTGTATACTAGAGCAAGCGAGAGAAATGCGTGGCTTGATTTTTATTCGGCGGTGTCCGCTTTTCTGTCGTTTCACTAGATTTAGTTTAGTGAAATGACATATCACTAGATATTTTTAGTAAGAAGACGTAACACACAAGAATATTCGGCATCTACCGGGAGTTCGTGATATCCCTAGGGATATCGTGAAATCCCTGATATCCTCTTTTCCCTGCGACATATATATAATTGGAATCTCGGAATCGGCTCCAACGATTTTCATGAAATTTTGTATATAGCGGGTTTCGGGAGCGATAAATCGATCTAGGTAGGAATCATATTTTTCATAAAATGTCATTTTATGTGTGTCTTTTGAATTATTTTAATACCGAGCGAAGCTCGGTCATATAACTAGTTCATAATTATTATATAATTACTAGCTGTCCCGGCAAACGTTGCTTTGCCATAATAATATAATAGGCTTCATGACTAATTTTTTTTCTTATTGGTAATTGAAAGACCCTTAAAAATAGAAACATCGCTGAAAGAATGACTCTGATAGCTTAAAAATTCACCAAGATATGACAATTCAAACATCTCATAAAATAGACCTGCCCGAAACGCTCCATACAAAGTGCTACGAAAGACTGACGTCACTCTTTCGTAGTTTGTACGGATCGAAAGAGAACTTTGTTCGATAGGTATATTAAATATTGCGTTATTGCAAGTGGTTTCATAACATACGTTGCTTTTAATTGCATAAGTTATCGAATGGTGTACAAATATTAAGAAATTTAATTGAAAAAAAATTCGACTTGATTATCCAACTTTGAAGGCGCATAACAAAAAAAATACAAATGCTATCGAACTGAAATTTTGGGAACACTTATTTTTTACCGTGATTTCTTTATTTTATTAATAAAATTTGCTAATCTTTGACCTTGTCATCATCCCTATTGTATTTGCCATATTATTTTATTGAAGTGAGTAAATAAATATGTCACCATGGCAACGTCGATCGCTATCCCGTCACACAAACAATGGTCGCCGTCAGTCTCAGGTTGTAATAATTTACTATTATTTATTCAACAACTGCACTTATCAATATTTAAAGTACCTAGTAGCCGATTCTCAGACCTACTGAATATGCATATAAAATTTGGTAAAAATCAGTAAAGCCGTTTCGGAGGAGTTCGTGGACTAACATTGTGACACGAGAATTTTATATATAAGAAGATTAATAAATAATATAAATCAAATGGAAAAGATATCAGTGTTTATAGTGTTTTAAGTTAAGAAGTCCATAACTATTGCCATTAATATTAATACGAAGTTAGTTCTCCGCACCGCCGACCCCGCTCGCTCAGGATTTCCGAACAAAATGATTAATATTGTGAGATTGTATTGTTTCTTAGTTTCGCTTTATTCCTCTCATCTATTACTCTTATTTAATATTGTATTTCTTTTCAGTTGTTGATAAGTATTACTTTGTGACTGTAACTTGTTTTATGTTGGTTATGAAGTTTTTAAACATGAGTTTATCACCTTAATAATATAATAAAACATCAAAAAGAAACAATACGAAACAATAATGAAAATCTAAATCTTAAGCCTTAGAATATACCGTAGGTACTAGACGCCCGCAACTCCGTTGCGCCAAAATTAGTTTATCGCATTTTCCAAGATGAAAAGTACCTATCCTAAATCCTTTTGCGGGAATCAAAGCATCCCCATACCTAATTTCTGCGGTTTGGGCGTTAATATAGGTAACCGATACACACTTTCGCATTTATACTATTAGTATTAATTTATTACAGCACCAAGCTTACTAATAACATCAAAGTGATTCATATTACTCCTGTCAGACGCATTAGCCGGGGAATCAACCATGAGCCTGTGATGTGTGGTCTCGGTGTAACAAAACAAAAATCATTCATCATACTCATTCGCGAAGGAGTTACTTCATTTATCATCATAATCAAGTCACGCAAAAACTTTATCGGCCAAATAGCGAAAACTAAATAACAGAAAATAATTTCTGTTATTTAGTTTTCGTTATTTGCGTGAATAAGGCTGCGTTTCCACCAGAGATGTGTTGCGAGAGATGTGTTTTTGAGAACCAATAGAATCGTTTCATTGACGTGAGCTTACGGTGACCTCGCTCAGCGCGGCGATGCTATTGGATCTTTAAATCACATCCCTCGCAACACATCTCCTGTAGAAATGCAGCCTCTTACTAATGTCCTACGGCCTACCATTGTTTATCAAAAAAATAATTATGATTCTCTTTGAAAATTAACGATGTTAACTTTTCCATTTCTGTGACATGTTAGGTTGGTTTAAGCATTATAACAGACAATGAAAAAAAACGACGATAACGACGGAAGCATAAATTTTCGCTGAAGGGTAGGAAGAGACTGATGTTTGATGTCTACTGTCGCTACGTATAACGTATTACGAATCTCTGATCGCGGGTTCCGTCCTAACACGAGCTTAACGTTTTGACCCGACCCAAAAAAGTGCACAACGCCACTCAAACTTTAGCAAGTAATTGACCTAACATTGTTGTTTCAGATTCTCTTCGACAGTTTCACGCTCGGCCGCTTCACCTCGTTCACCGACGATGGGTGTCCGGACGGCTACATGCAGATCCAGGAGGCGAGCAGGCCGCAGGTCGGGGGGTCCTGGTGCGGGACCTCCTGGGGCCCCTCCATATACTACAGCGAGACCAAGTCAATTACACTCATTATAAGATTACTACATCTGTCGAAGGAACAGAACAACTATAACTTCGATTTCCGTATGGCGTACAAGGTTCTGAGGAAGGAGTATGCGACGGTACGATATGGAGGCTCCCCGCCTACTGGTGAGTTGATTATGTGATAGTTAAGTTAGTGTAGGTTATAAAGTATCAGTTTTACAGCAGCTAAAGTCAAAACGGCGAATCCAGGCACAAATACATCATACAAAATAGCAAAAACCCTCCGCCTACAATCTTATCTTAAACGAGCAATTCTTGTATATTATATAAGTATTAAGTATATATAACTAGAATCTCGGAATCTGCTCTAACGATTTTCATGAAATTTAGTATATAGGGGGTTTCGGTGGCGATAAATCGATCTAGCTAGGAATTATTTTTAGAAAATGTAATTTTATTCGTGTTTTATCGAATACCGAGTAAAGCTCGGTCAAATAGCTAGTAAATTATAATGAGGAAAATAACATGGCAGTGTATAAAAGCGCTGTGATTGTTATATTTTATTAATGACATAAAATTTCAAGTTAAAGCCTAAAGCTCTACTTTTATAACCATTTTATACCTAGATTGATTAACAACGCCCTCGGCTGTGACACAACAATTAAATTACTAGGAAATTAATAGCGAATCGGGACCAGCTGTTTTATCCATTAAGTATTTGATGAACTGCGTAAATTTCTTTTTCCGGTCGGATGACATCTGACAGCAAGCACGTAGTTCCATGAATAATTAAATTTTAAATATTTAAAAGACTCATAAAATCAGTTTTAATTATTTCAAATACATGTTGTAGTGTAATATATAGTGAAACTAAGTTAAAAGTAGAATCTTGTGAGCAAAAGTGGTAAAAAGTGGTTTGACGGACGCGATCCACAATCAGTTGTTTCACAACTAGCTACGGTAACAAAGTACTACATATAAGTTACGAAGCAAATAAACACAATCTAATTCTTTTTAAGCATAACATTTATATAAAAAAATACCTCAGCATGCCCAATTTTAAGTGCTCACATTGTGGAAGATTCCTGAGTGTAGCTGATGGGATCAAATGCAATAAGTGCGCGGGAGTGTTCCACCCTATTTGCGCTAAAAGAATGGCATTTGACCCAAAATCTGCTTCAAAATGGTCTTGCCGTTCATGCAGAGCTTCTCCCACAACACCGGCCTCTGAGGGCATCACCACTAGACACTTTCGTCGACGCGAGTGTTTCGCCTAACCCCTTGGCGGACGAAATGAGACTCCTGAGGGAAGTTATTATGTCTGTACGGCACGAAATGCAAGCCTTCGGTCAGGAAATTTTTAAACTGAACACTACTATGGCAGAGATCAATAATCGTTTGGATGGGCTCGAGAAACGAATGACCGCAGCAGAGAAGCGAATCGATGCGCACGCGCTCACCCCCGGCCAGGACCCGGCGGTAACTAACGCGATAGTTAAATTAGAATATCAATTGAATCAACGTGAGCAAGATTACCTACGTAATGACATACAAGTCACAGGCGTACACAAATACACCGGTGAAAATGTACAGCATCTTGTCAACTTAGTCGCGAAAAAAGTCGGTGTTGAGCTAGATGAGCGAGATATTGTTAGCGTCGAGCGGAGGGGTCCGAGGCGATCTGGAGCCGAAAGAGACCAGCGCCAGAACCCGCGGCCTATTATTGTTCGCTTTTCCCGTAGAATCGTGCGTGACAATATACTCAAAGCGGCTCGAGTTCGCCGTGGCGTCGACACCACCGGTATCACAAAAGGCCGAGCGACTCGTATCTACATCAATGAGTATCTTACCAAGCTCAATCGCGCGCTGTTTTATAAAGCCTGCGAGGAAGGTCGCCGCAATAACTGGCGATATGTATGGACTCGCGGTGGACATATCTTCGCTCGTCGTGATCCCGACTCCCCTGTACAGCGTATTACCTCAGATAGTGATCTCTCACGCATTTTTTGTACTGCTTAAATTGGTTCATCTTTATTATTATGCTGTTTAACTTTAAACGTTACTTATTGTGCAGGACATTGCGAGTTTTACTGTTATAATTATTGTCGTGTGTTACTGTTATGTTATATTATATTTTTTCTTTTTTTTTAGTTTTAATGTTATTTTATATTATAGTTATAATAATTGTTTCTTACCTTTAATTTTTTTGCACAATATCTTTGTTACATATAAAACCCTGTATAAGTTTAAAACAATTTTGTTCTCGACAGGCTGGGCGATACCTAAGTTATGTTATATATTTTTAAATCGGCCTCATTTCACTAAGATATTACTTAATCATGTACCTAGACGGCTGTGTAATACCTAAGTTAATACCTACATTACTTACAGAAATGGACGCAAAGAAAATGTTAAACATAGTAATATTATATTTTTTATGCAATTGTGTGTTCATTGTGCTTAACAAATTATGTTATATTTTTTTTATTTTTTACAACCTATTTTTATTTATTAAACTATCTCATATCAGGAATATGACAATAATATACACATACTTACAATAGAAAACTGTTTAAATTATTCAGTTAACATAATGATATAAGTACATAATATTATATTTTTATATTGCTGTTCGTTTATTATTATTTTGTATATATATTTTTATGGTAGGTACTAGGTATCTATAAAAAATTGTATCAAGTAACATTGTATCTATCTGTATATATTTTTCACTAGTTTAATATAATATTAGAATGTATTCATTATTTTTCACACTATATTGTTATGTCTACGTCTTATTATATATATTATTGTTTTATGATGTTATATTGATGCTTCCGTCTGCTTGTCATCTGTCCGAAAATAAAGGGGTCCACGGAAGATCAGGGACGACAGTATTGGTCGTCTTAACCTGAGTGGTCTCCGTTTCTGCACACTTGGTTGTTACACTGCCGTGCTATTGTCATAATAAAATTGAGTATTATTTTTTGCTTACCTTTGATAGTTATTTAATGTATGTTTACTGTAGAATAGGATAAATATGTTTTTTTATTATTATGCTTGTTTTTATCAGTATTGTATATATGACCTATATGTGTAACATTTAGTGGTGCAGAATAAACGTTTATTTATTTATTTATTTATTTATTTATTTATTTATTTATTTATTTATTTATTTATTTATTTATTTATTTATTTAAATTAGAACGAAAACATGATTGAAAATTATTGGTATCGTCACGACATCGACCTAAATTCCTATTACGTAACACGAAACGGCGTTTGACGCAAAACCCATTACATTATATCCGATATTTCGTTTGCAGAAAGACCCTTCTTCAAGTTGCGGCCGACGTTATATCTGACGAACTCTCGGAACGACACGAGCTCGAAGGCCAAAACCCCCGAGTACTACCTCGGGGATTTGATCGCGGGGACGTATTGCTCGCGGATCTTCAGCGATTGCGATCGTAAAAACTGCAGATTACAGTCCCCGAATTTCCCCGGCGTGTACCCGCGGAATCTAACCTGCTACTACGCGGTGCGGCAGCACGAGGTGCCCCAGGGAAAACACGCCTTGATCGTCGTGAAGCAACCCAACGGGCAGTTGGTTTCTATTCGAAGTCAGAAGGCATTGTACGCTCCGTCGCAGCAGGATAGAGAGAATAACGGACGGGAGCTGAAGTTCTGGCAGCAGTGTGATGAAGTCCAGGACTACGTGACGGTGTACGACGGGTACACCACCCGGGACCCGGTCATCCTGCGGTTCTGCGGCGGCGGCGTGTCGGTGCCGGAGGCGATATCCAGCGGCCCGGAGCTGCTCGTGGAGTTCACCACGTCGCCATTCGGAACGTTCCTGCAGCCGGCCGTCTCGCAGTCGCTCCACGGCTTCCAGTTGGAAGTTGAGGTGAGATTTATTGTTGCACTGAAACATATGCCTTGGCAAAGGAAATTGAAACAAAGTAGAAAAAAACTTCTGAATTTATGTACGGTTTATTCAAAATTGCTTTGTACTATTTTCTAAGATTTGCCGAAAAATATAATTATTAGGTTTTCACAGTATCTAATATCGCTAAATTTTATATTATGAATAGTAGAAATGTGTAGTTGTGTGTACAAAATTATCGCCTGATTCCATTTATAGTTAGGCAACAATTGCTTCTGTCTTGGAAACTCTCTTTGTGCTCTCACGGCCGCTCTCATTGTCATATTTGACAGCCATTCTCCCTTATCACCAGACCATTGAGGGACTTAATTAACAAAGTGATGGGCTTAAATTGAATTCTACTTGCGGAGACATTGTCTTAACGGCCATTCTCAGGAGAGCAAAATTTACGTGTCCCGGGCTTGTATACTCTGTAATATTATCTTATTCAAGTATGTAATATTTTTTAACGGTAGTTTGCATCAGTATCTAGCTACGAACTTAAACGCAGGCTTCTAATTTAAGTAATTCAGACTAAATTGACCGCCTGTGTAAATTGCATAAAGTGTGAATAAATAAATAAATTAATTAATTAATTAATTGAATTCGTGTTCAAAAACCATGTTTTTCTAACTACCGTATCGTGTCCCCACGCCAACTTGATCTCGAAACTTGCTTGTAATTTTTATAGCGTACCTATTTAATTTAATCTATTCATGGTTTTAAACGCCTATAAACATTGGTTATCGCATTGCAAAATATCGACTCAATAGGCCCAGCCTATAAATAGTTATCATGAAATAATCGCTTGTCCGATCAAAAGTCCTAATTACCGTAACACCTGCTGTTTTTGGATGCCCATCCAAAAATATCAGGATTTGGCACATTACGAGTGTACGGGTTGCTTCTCCTTAGTGTGTGCCATGGCCCATCAGCGGTCCCACGTCGTTAATGTTAGTGTGCTGCCGATAAAGCACATTAGTATCTAATTACCGTAGCTTTGGTTACAAACTTGTCTAATTACCGTAATCGTTACTTTCCAGCTATGTTTAAATTAGATTTTTATTATGTATATTATGTTTATGTTACATAATTTGGCCTATTTACGTTGCTCTAGGCTACTTTTTATCAATTGTATCGTTGTATCGTTACGTAAAACACTACATTTGTCTAATTACCGTACCCATAAATTTTTAAGTCTCACTATCCAAAAAACTTTAACTAACTGTTTCACGCCACATTTATTATTGTGTTCGAATCTTTCATTTCTTTAATATTTCAATGTGTCTGAGTCAAATCGACGAAGAAAAAAAATGGTTACGGTAATGAGGCAAATAATGCCAAACCGGAGAATGGCCGTTAACTTGTGCCAAAATGGTATAGCACCATTTTGACATAGACTAGTCCCTGAAAGTAGTATCGACCCTTATATAATAGGTTTAATTCATTGCATAAAAATGTTGTATACGGGAAGTAAAATAGTCATATACGTACGCATTTAGTATTTCAATTGATAGTATATTAGTTTTATTAGTACATTATTCATGTGACTTTTCCTTAACTTTCGGTGAAAAGAATTGAAGCGACTGCTATTTCAGAACAGAATAAACTATCGACAACTCGTAAGTTGCAAGAGAAGCGATTAGGCAGGACTTTTTGAATATAAATAGAGCAGTATAATACCAATCACCATAAAATCGCGATTTCGCAAATTCAACCCAAAACCATATATATTAGTTTCCGATACAAAAGTTCAATTTAATTCACGATCACCAATACATTTGGGCGATAATTGCCAGTTAAAGTTCGGTCATCTAATAAATTATTGGCTACAGTCGACCGACACTTGGGTCCTCGCCAGACTGTAATTACTGGCCACCATGCATTATAATGGCCGATGTCGATGTACTTTGCACAGTCGTGGATACCCTGCTCGGTCACATTTCAACCCTATCGCCGTGGCATTAAAGTTCCAAAGTACTCAGCAAACGCTCGAGCACCTAGAGCAAATACTGCTCGTTCTAACGCTCATTTAAAACGCTTTCCATTACGAGTACTTAATTAATTAATGGTTGATTCAAGAGCAGAATGCACGAATGCCTTTACAATGATTTCTCGTAATAAAAGTCATAATTCAATCAGAATACAAATCCTTTATGATTTCTCTACTCCTACAATGTCGTGATTTAATCAAATCGTTCCGATCCGGTATTTTATATTATGCCCATCATTCTCAGGTCCGGTTCGTCGATCAGCAATCGCCGACGTACGCGAAAAACAAGCGGGCGTGCGAGTTCTGGATCCGGGGGACGGGGAGGGGGGTGCTGGAGCACCCGCAGCACTCCCTGCCCCCCAACACCACCTGCCTCTACCACATGCAGGGCATCGACACGTCGGGGCCGACGGGCCGCAACATTATCTACAGGCGGCAGTTCTCGGCCCCCAGGTTTAGGGTCTGGTTCTCGGTGCTAAAGTTCTTCGTGACGAATGCCCTTAACCCGAATCTCCCCGAGGACGAGTACTGCGGGAGCCATTTGAATATTTGGGACGGCCCCATGAGGATATCGCCCGGCTGCAGCGATATATTCTGGTGAGTTATTCCCTTTTTTGCCTCTCTCGTATTTTCGGTAATTCGGAAGGAACGCCAATTTGTAGGAATCTAAATTTGTGATTCAAATTACTCGATCGGAATAAAGGCGTTTCTTTTTCTTAAGAAAAAATCAACCCATTGCATATTTTATTTGAGTAGTATCTACTGCTTAGGTTCCTCAAAGGAACTGCGCTGTAAAATCAGAGAGGTGTTACAAGTTTGATATATGTGTGTACTTTGTGGCATCATAACATCCAAACGGGTAGACTGATTTCGATCAATTTCATTTTGTTCGGAAGCTGACATGATCGAGATTGATTTTACAGCATCTTATCATCATTAACCTGCTGGAGAATTTGGGGTTTATACAGTATATTATAATAAATTTTTTATCGGGAGTTTTTTTTATCTTTATAAACCTTAATTTCCAGTGACAAAGAGAGATCAGTCCAAATGTCTCGAGCTACGTCCCCCCAATCAGTTATCGTCGGTCGACCGCCGACCAACGCGACGCTGATAGCCCGGTTCTGTCGCGAGCGGGCTCCAAGGACCTGCGAGCACGCGCTGCTGAGGAAGTCCAGAGCCTGCGCCAGGACCGAGAGCTTCCTGTCGAAGGGAGACTCGCTCACCTTGGAGCTGAAGCTGACGCAGGGTACCGCGTTGAAGTGAGTAGGATCATAGATAACTAAATAGTTACTACATAATTGGGATGAACCATCGAGGAAATTGATTACTAGGTAGTTGACAGACCAACATCATGTAGTCAGATCATATCAATTCAATGTTAATTGTGATATGTAGGCTGGGTTTGACATAATGCAACCAAATTACGTTTGCATTATGCCAAACGTTAAATTTATAACTAGTGTTATACTAGTGTTATAAACATTATAGAATATAAATTAATATCAGATCATAACATTAAGTCTTCATTTTCATAAATATGAAAAACAAGCGACATAATATTTAATCCGCGATTAACTTTAACCCAGATTCTCAAGTAGGTCGAAATAATCCAAAAAGATCAGGGGATTATCCGGCATGCTCCTTAATCCGTATTCCGGAGTAAAGTTTCCTAAACCGGTGGTAGGCAGGTAGACTTGACGTTCAAAAAGCGTATTATTGAGGACTCTTTTAATTTTAATTGTCATCGCCCGCACGCGGATAGTCCGCATGCAAGTTTCCCGCAACCTATCATTTCATATATATGTGTTTACTATCATGCGAGTAACACGCGCTCATGTTGTCACCCGCATGCGGACCAGATTCACAATGCGTATTTCGACTCGGATTCGGAAACTTCTTCGCGCGACATCCAATAAACGCTCGCCGCTCTAGGGAGACCAATGACGGTAAAGATTCCGAATCTATGTCGAACAGGAATCGTGAATAACTCTGCAGATCCTGCGGGCGACAGGGAAAGGGCCCTGATCAGTGCCGGTTTTAGCACTAACAGCGCCCTGGGCGAGATTTCTTGGGCGCCCAGGGTGCTGTTAGTGCTAAAAAAAGGACGCCCCTTTTTTGTTTGCCTTCGGCGCCTTTTTTTGTCGGCCCCCTGGGCTGTCGCTCCCCTTAACGCCGCTACTGGCCCCTGCCACTTTGAAACATTTTTTTCCAGGCCAGTGTTCTTCAAGGCGCTGTACGAGTTCGTGGACCTGCACCAGGACGGGGAGGGGTGGGGGCGCGGGCCGTGCTCGCGGCGGTTCGTGTCCCGCTCCTTCCCCGAGGCGCCGCCCGACCCGCCCGTGACCTTCTCCTCGCCGCGCGACGTCTTCCTCTACGGACGGGGCGGGAATAGGAATATTAGGTGATATGAGAGATAGGAATTATATTATTTTAGTTATATGTATAATATTATAGTACGTATCTGTAAACTCTTATGAAAGTAAATTTCAGTATACTCGGTTTTAATTCAACCCATGTTGCTACACCATGCTACGAGTTCGTAGCGCTGTTACGAAAACGTAATTCATAAAGAATTAGCTTTTTGAGTAATGTTAAGTTTCATAATAAATATTATTTCAAACGAATTCTGTTTTTACACAACCAGACACACTAGTAGAATACTATTTATTTTGTACTAACAAAGTTGTTCATTGGCTTGGTATAAGTACTTTCTGCAAAATAAATGATTCTTATTCTCAAAATCTTCAATTTTCTTTCTTACCTTCAGCTGCACATACCGGTTCGAGGCGAACCCGGGGGAGGGTGTGCGGCTGCGGGTGTGGGGGGTGCGGAGCGGGGCGCGGCTGTGTCGCACCGTGCACTCCGCCCACTCCCCCTGGTATCGCTGCGCCGGCGACCCCACCGCCGCCGTCAGGATCTTCGAGAAACCCTGGAAGGACAGCGGCCCCGGCGTGCCGAGGGATTGTTTGTGCAGGTGTGTTTATTTGTGAAAATTGAAAAAAATACGATAATTAAAATAATAATGATGTTTTTTATTTTCATTTTTATAACCATACTAGCTGTCCCGGCAAACGTTTCTTTGCCATATTATATTAAGTATATCGCCCGTATTATTTTATTGAATTAGTGACTAAAATATAAGTATGTCACCATGGCAACGTCCATCGCTATCCCGTGACCCGCGTCGCATAAACAATGGTCGCTCTTTATAGACAAATAATTTGCAATAAAATAAAATTGCGACTATAATTAAAGATCTAGGCTATCCTATCTCTCAAGTTGGAAAAAAGCACACGTTAAAAAACAAAAAACATTAAAATCGGTTAAGTAGTTTAGGAACCCATCGCGGACAAACATCGTGACAGGAGATTTATATATATTAGATTAGATAATATAAATTACACGGGCTATTATTTTTTATTTCTCTTTTCTAGCGACGTTGGGGACTACGAGTTCACGTCGCGCACGCAGATCGTGGAGCTGAAGTTCGACGTGGTGAACATGACGGCCGCCGACGACTTCCGCGCGTTCGGCTTCGACGCCTCCGTCGAGTTCGTGCGCCTCGACAGCGGGTGCGAGGGCAGCCACCGCGTGTACGGCTCCAGCGGCGAGCTGCGGCTGGCGGCGAGCGTGCCGGTGCTGGAGTCTGTGAGTAGTTCTGACCTCAGCAACTAATCCATAAAACGGCTACCCATTGCTGTTGGCTCTTCATCGTATGTGTCAATTACATAACGATATTTTCGTGTAATAAACGAGATAACAATATTTCCACCCGCTTCCTTACTCTGCTTTAGCTGAGCCCCATCTGGTCTTCAAATTAAGTTTCCCTATAATCCTATAAGCATTGAATTCAGAAACCCTGTTCATCTCCAGGAGCAGTGCGATCATCGGCCGTGGCTGATCGATCCGTCGCCGGGCCGCTACCTGTACCTGCAGATCCCCGGCGCCGTGATCCGCGAGCCCGACCTCGACAACTTCACGCTGCTCAACAACATCACGGTCGCGCCCGACCTGCGCCACATGTGCCGCACGCAGAACAGAATTGCCGTGTACGCTGAACGACTGTCGCCGATATTCATCTGCCCCGATCCTCCTGATGGAGAGGTAAATGCCTTGTCTAGTCAAACCACATATAATTTCATCAGATCATAACGAATAGGACGTGCTATAATGTAATGGTGTATTCGTAGGGACAATTTTCTTTTTTGATTTTTATAAATTTGGCATCGTATAACCACTGATCTCTATTAAAAATGGAGGTCAGGAGGAGGTGCGTATAACACATTACGTTGTCATTTTTTATGACATGTGATTTATTGGTACCTCGTAGCAAGTTCTTGTATTATCAACATTTGGTGGTACCTACGGTCTTTTTAACAATTCTAGAACTGGGCTCTCACCAGCGTTGCCAGACGTCCTGATTTTGGCGGGACGTCCCGATTTTTTCATCAAAATTAAATGTCCCGCGCGGGACAGGCTCAGTCCCGCTTTTTGGGGAAAGCCCGAACGTACCTGCGGCGTGCTGAGAAAGAAAGATGCGTAGGTAATGAAGATAAGAGTGGTAAAGGGGTGGATTTTCTTTGGCTACTTTTGCTATCTATTGTCACGTAAACGTTATTTTAACGCAAATAAAAAGATAAAAATTCAAAAAAAGATTGATTTTATAACTTTTTTTACTTTGTTCCGCTTTTGAGTGAAGAATCCCGCTTTTTCACTTAAAAAGTTCCAAAGTCCCGACTCTGACAAAAAAAATCTGGCAACGCTGGCTCTCACATACGGCCTCTATTCTACATCACAGCTCTTTTCTCCGTTCCAGGAAGGTATAGTGGAGGTGTTCTCAGCTGGTTGGACGCGCGAGGTGGACCAGCTGGCGCGGCACGTGCTGGCGCCGCCGCCCGCGCCAGACCGATTCGACATGGACCGGCCGCGCGCGCTCGCGTTAGAACTCGTCGCCGCGGACACAGCATCGTACTATGTTACCTGGCTGGAGCTGTCAAGAAGGTGGGTGGATACTTATTAGAGTGATGTCGAGGTTTCATACATGATGATTGATAATAATAATCGGTTTAATCTTGGGATCTTGAAAGGTTGCAATAAAAAGCAGATGGTTTTGATTGCAACCTTACTACATTGTACTCTTTCCCTCAACGTCGTTTGCTAAAGTCCAAAGATATCATAATTTCATCTAGATCGCTGGTTTATAACAAATGTTACCGATTGTTATCAGTAAATGGTAACTTCTTAAAGGCTTTTAATACATGTGGTGACTATTCCAGACGCGCGTTGCCTCGCGGTGGGGTATTCGCGTTGTCGGGCGAGTGCGCGCACCGCTGCGCGTCGCTGGACGCGTGCATCTCGCCGGCGCTGTGGTGCGACGGCGTGGCGCAGTGCCCCGACGGCAGCGACGAGCGCCTGGCGCAATGCTCAGCCCTGCTGCGCCTACCGCCGCACTACGCGCTCGCGTTTATTGCCTTCACGCTACTGGCTACCTTCGCCGTGGTATGTTTTTTTTTTAACTTCCATCAAGATACATTGTTTAAACTAGGTCTGCTAAGTGCTCATACATGGTTTTACTCGATAGTCGATAGTCCAAATCGAACAAAAACCACCGTGTGGACCGCAAAACTCAAGGGGGTGACAGACACGCGAGTAAGTATGCGGACTTATGGCTCGACGATCTTAATCGCCTGTGTGTCAGCATAGAGCCGCGAGCCTAGGGGTTACCATGCCCCCAGACTCGCGGCTCGCGGCGCGTGTGAGCGATTCTCGTGTGTCACCGACGCGAGCCGAGTAAGTTCGCGAACTTAAAACCCGCGTACTTTAAGTTCGTACGTGTGTCACCCCCTTCACAGCTCGAAGGCTCACATCGAGCCGGCTCGATATTTCCTTCGAACTTACTCGACGCGAGCCGTCGAGCTTTACTCAAGCGTGTGGATGTGACTTCGAGTGGCGCGAGTCGACCTTCTCTTTAGTTGAACCACAGAATACATATTAGTTGGTTGAACAGACATCTTTTGGCTCGAACGGTTCGGTGACTACTTACTGAACGGCGAGCTTACTTGATAGAGTAATGCTGAATGTGTGGACGAAAATCCAACCCGCGTGTTTTGCTCGACGTGATTGCTCGATCGAGTAAAACCGTATGTGAGTACTTAGCATTAGGGTATATTGATATAGCGGGTCTTTAGTATAGCGTAACAGATGTTCGTCTACGTTATAATCTAGATTCGCATCGCATAATCATTTCAAAGGCCTCTTTTCCCGTAATTCTTTGTTTTTCTTAAAAATCTAATTACTTCGAAACTTTTCAATTCTAGATAGCGGTAGCGCGGTCGTGTCGCCGGCGGCGGTCGGCGCTGCAGCAGCGGCTGAAAAGCCTCTCGTCGGACACGGCGATCTTCGACGAGAAGGAAGTGATTTGCTGACCAAGCGAGGACTCTGTGCGGTACGTGGAGGTCGACCGGGTCACCACGGTGTGATTCGCCTCCAGCACAGAGTCTGTTACGTCTAAACACACGCCTCTCGCGGCAGCGGTATTCTGTATTGTTCGACGAGTCTGAGTGAGTTCGACGAGTCTCAGCGAGTGCTACAAATCAGAGCGATTTTGACGCGCTCAGTGAATCCGACAAGTGAGTGAGTTTGATAAGTCTGAGTGAGTTCGACGAGTGTGAGTGAGTTCGTGTTCCAAACTGTGTCTTTAGAATTTAAATTACGCTGACGTCACAGTTGTGAATTGTGACGTGGTTGATAATTAGGAAATGCGAGATTTCGGTAATTAATTCTCGAATACATTGAATTAATGATTTTCAATGTTATCAGCGAGTTTACTGTTGTCGCAAACTTTCCCCCCTAGTGTGACCCGAGTATTAATGAGTTTACAGAATACCACTGCTGACGGTGAGATGATCAGTTACAATGGTTGTAAATTTGACTTGAGGATTTCTCTAGGTAATTTGTTGTTTGAATTCGTATTGAGTCCAAATGTACAGAATAGATGTTAACAGTTTTGGACCAAGTACCGTCGGTCGGGATATTTGTTACTCTGTCTTCGGGTTTGACGCATGTTATACATTACTTTACAAACGCACAACGCGACCGGCGAGGGATGATTTAGGGGTAAGGTGTAATGGCTTTCGGTAATAGATATAGGTGTCATGATCTATGCTAAGATATAGGATCGTCTGGCTCGCTCGTGACCCGTGAACTCTATTTTAATTGACTTGTATGACTTTGGAATTATGTGAATGAATGAAAAAAATATGAATGATAATGATAAAGGTCTTAAAATGTTTGAAAAAAATATGGTGGAAAAATTCTGAGGTTCGGTCGTCATAAGCTCGTGCGAAAGCGTGTCTGTAAATGAAATAGTAATAAAATGTGAAGATAGACAAGTTTCCCGACACGAGCAAGTCGGTCGGTCCGCACGGTCTATATCGCTGCGGCAATAATTTTATTTATAATCTTACAAATTGTGTTCTTATCGTTAATTCGTATACGTGATAAAAACTGCCATTTTATAGGAAATTCCAAGTTCAAATATTACGAGTATTACCTTTACAGATTATATTGAATTACTTATTAACGTTGTAACCGGTTACTTTTGTAATATTTTAACGTTTCCGGTCAAAGAAAAAGATAGACGTTTAGAAAAAAATCGAAAATACGTTTTCTGTGCTATAATATTCTGATTGTTAACATTACTTTTCTCAAAAAGGAAGTATTATTTAGGCTAATATTCCGATTTCCTAGTACCTAGAGATCAACTACGATAACTTGGCGCGCCCCTCCATACGACTGTTTCAATGTGTGTAGTCACATCCTTATGAAAGAGTTTGTATGTAGTAAATATTCAACCAATCACATATTTCAGTTAATGTCACTTATTACCAAGATTTGTTGGTCAACTAATCATAACTAGCCTACTGCGCAAGACAACGCACTTCAAACGTTTTGACAACGCACTTCAAAAGTTTAGAATTTTGGAGGGGCGCGCCATATTATCGTAGTTGATCTCTACCCATACTAGACGTCTTACTTTTTCTTTGTTGCTGGTCTTTATGCGAATGAATATAAAGTTTATTGTGGATTTTTGTGAAATAAAAAAAATATTTAAAGTTGAAGTTATGAGGTTTTGAGTAGCTGAATTTGTTATAAAATTTCTCATATCAGCGCATTGAGAAGTGAAAGATTATTCGGATATAGTCACACAATAATTATTATCATTTAGCAATATGAAATGCTTATAATTATTAGTAGACTTCACCGCAGCGGTCATTACAATTTATTAGTCATTATTCATTACAATTCTTCTGTCAATTCTTCTCTGAGGATATTTAAAACAAAAAGCCAGCCGAAATCCGAAAACAGACTGACAATTATATTGTGACTTATCACAATGTCACTCAAGAGTCACCACTCACCATATTCTTTTCCTAACTTGGGTGTATATTGTATAATTTGCTGTCTTCGTTATATTATGTAAATCTTATATATAAATTAATTCTTGTGTCACAATGTTAGTTACCGTACTCCTCCGAAACGGCTTTACTGATTTTTACCAAATTTTATATGCATATTCAGTAGGTCTGAGAATCGGCTACTGGCTACTTTTTATATTGATAAGTGCATTTGTTGAATAAATAATAGTAAATTATTACAACTCGAGACTGACGGCGACCATTGTTTGTGCGACGGGATAGCGATGGTCCGATGGACGTTGCCATGGTGTCATCCTTTATTTAGTCACTTCAATAAAATGATATTGGCGAAATACTTTATATGGCAAAACAACATTTGCCGGGGCCGCTAGTGACAAAATAAAATTCTTTAAAAATGGAACCATAATGTTAAAAACAATGGATTCACATAATAATAATATTATTTTATTACCTAGCATATTAAACTATGAAGGCACATTAAGGCGGGCATAAACCCCAATTTGTTATTCCGTGACTCCCGGTTTACCTAGTTCCAATATAATAACGAAATGTAAAAAATATGAAATATAAAGCACAATTTTAAAAGACTTTAAACCATAAACATTTTTATAAAACGTAATACTTTGGCTGTAATTAATTTACAAACTCACCTCCGACAAAAATCTAATTCATCGAAATATAAGCATTAACTAGGATAATTATACATTTTATTTGAATAAATTGTTAGTAAATCTATATTAAAATATCCTTAACCGAACAATTTTGTTTCTTAATATTTATTTCCAAAGATATTTAAAAAAAAACGTAAAAAATAGAGAAGATCCGCCCCTAGTAACTACAGTTTTATGCTAAGCTAAAATGAATCTTATTGCGATGCGTATACGCTTGGTCTTTGGTCGTATGCAAGGTTATCGTTTTGGGTTGAGATTGACCCCTGCCTTAATACCAACTAATAACAGCTATAATAAAATTTTATTTACTATATTCATGTAGAGATTCTTAATGCGCTCTTGTGGAAAATTTTAAATTATTATTATTTGGACGTGTCACATTCATCTGCATGTTAATTAATTAAAATTTATATCCTATTGAAGAAATGTAAATAAAAAACCTATTCATATCTTAGAATCGTATTGAAGTGATAATATTATAAACATTTGTTTCCCAGGGAAATAATTATTAGGCTGGATTTATATGTGTGTCGCTCGAACGCGCGGTTAAGCGGCTACACCGCGTGATTACAGACAAACGCAAGGAAGCCGACACGTTTTAGACTTTATATCTGCCAAAACGCGATGAAAACGCGCAGAAGACGAGCGCATCAATAACGCGCGTCGTCAGCGCGCAAAAATACGTCGTATGGAAGGGCCTTTTTGATTTATTTGAATGTAATTTACATACATTGCTTTTGATCTTGTGCTGTAGCCGCCAAACAGCATATTTGGGCGGACACAAATAAATTGAGCCATAAAGTTATATCGACTTAACTACTAGCGAACGTAGTGTCATAAGGAGTAAGTAACTTAGATCATTTATAGATTAAAATTTATCAATTATCAGTTATGATTTTAAATATGACGATTTTTTTATTTATTTAAATAAATTGTTGTTTGTTTCGATAGTAGTCGATTTGAAATGTCAATAGCAGCTGAGTACATGGTCAAATTATTTACTAGGTATATATAACTCAAATAGCAATTATTATTAAAATTTTATAGAATTTGATATTACGCGTTGGATGCGGGCGTTGCACTGCCTTAAGTTATGACATGATGGGTTTTTAATATTAAAATAACTTCGCTGTCAAAATTATTATCTATCTGTTGCAAGATGATGTCTGAGCACTAATTTTTCTCTCGGTAATAAGTAATAAGTACTGATGTTTTGTGTTACGAGAATTTGACAAAATTGTGACTTCGTTTCTATTTATATTTAACGTAGAAAATTTAATTTCATCATAATAATTATTGTTATTGTTTTTTTTTTTGGAACAACTAGTTTTGAAATCCATTTTACAGTGTGCCTTTGCAAGCAATAAGCAAGCAATAATTTTAATAAAATAACAATGCCAATCGCTTAGGCTGCATTGCATTCAATTTTTATTGTTAATGTTTAATTGACATTAAAATCGACTACTGTCAGCTTTGATTTATGATGTAATTTGTCATGGTGACATCGAATTCCGGTTGATTGAAGCTTCGCCTTAACCCGGGGTCGACTATGAACACAACTCACCAGATGAAATTCGAGTTGACTGTCCGATGCACCGACACACTACAGAACGCGTTTCAAAAAGTTTTCACATTTTCAGCAAGCTCTCCTTCTCGTTCAAAAATGTTTCCATTTATGCGAAACAACACCTTTTATTCCAAAGTTTTGCCATGTACCTAACTAAAATAGGTAGATACTTTAATCGGCGGAGGCCCAACTCTCAGATCTCGAATGTAAGATCGATTGTAACTTGTAAACTTGTCGATCGAGGTTTGAAAACTATATGAGGCATCTATGGTGTGTCGCTAATTGCTGCAATTTAAATCATAATTTTCAACTATTCAACTATTTATCACTCAGCTTATTTCTTCATCGGTCACTTGGCGAGTTGTCTACAGAATCGAACTTCATTTTGATTTCATTTAGATAAGATTAGTGAACTGGTGTAGAATGTTTATATATCGTCTTCCATAATGTACGGACATTTTCGAGTTTTGTTCACGTTTGTGTTATGAAATATGCCCCCCGGGCAGTGGCGGAGCTAGGGGCAACCCACCCATATTTACTGCTCAAAATATTAGGTACAGATTATTAAAAGGTTTGAATAGATCTGGCATTATAGTCTAGGGTTGTAGCTACGCCACTGCTCGGGAAGGTGCTAGCAAACCGACAGGTGTTATCCTGGAAGACAATAATGATGGATAAGCAGAGATACTAATTTCACATTCAGCGATGATAATGAAAGTTACGATGATATAAGAAATTTTTAAAAATAAAATTATTTATTGCATGACAAACTTGTTTCATTTGTACCATTGTTTGTGTGCCAGTGCAGCTTTCCAAAAGTGTTTCTTATTTTATACAACCGATACTTTGAAACGATGTAACAGAACCATATCCTTACAAATGTAAACTTTGTGAGAATACCACGAAAAATAAAAACACACAACAAGACTTTATTTACAACTTAATAATAGACAACCACACAATGCCGCAGACCTACTTAGCGATGCCCTCAGATAGGATTGTGTAGTACTTCTTGACATTATTTGTGATCTCCTTTGCGGGGTTCTTGGAGCTGACGAGCCACGAGGACCCGCTGGTGCCCTTCTCGAAGGCTGTTACGAAACCCGCCACTGCTTCTTCCACGCTGAAAAAAATTCTTTACATCAATTTTTAGTGCAAAGTGACGCGGTCATACGGTGATGTGATGCATTTTAATTACCCATTTAAAAACTAAACTAGACACACTTGCCGACGGCGATATTAGGTTGCTTGTTCTTTATTTTCTTTATAAAATAAGGGGGCAAACGAACAAACGGGTGACCTGATGGAAAGCAACTACCGTCGCCCATGGATACTCGCACCATCAGAAGAGCTGCAGGTGCGTTGCCGGCCTTTTAAGACGCTCTATTTTTGAAGGTTTTCAGGTCGTATAGTTTGGAAATACTGTTGGTGTATCGTTCCAGACTTTTACAGGCTGCTTGTTCCGAATTCATAGCAAAGCTTTTTCAATAAGGCATGGTACTAGTGGAGAAATTACGTAAGTAATAATACGGGTCACCAAACATACAAAAATATGGAAAAGACCTAACGTTAAGTTTCTCTTTCCTTTGCTGTTTTGGGTTTTATGCGGAATTCTGGAAATAAAAGCACAAAATCCGTGCACGAATGAAAGAGGCAGCGTCGGGCCGTTTTCTAAATGACTATGATATCAACAACTAGAATTATTACGTACGTCTGCATTGGCAATGTCCCGAATTCTTCTAACAGTTTCTGTTCGACGTCTTCGTCGAACGCGATATTTTTTTGTTTCAGCATCTTTGTGCTCGTGAGTCCATAGCAAATAGTTATCACTCTCACACCTGTCCGCGAGAAGTTTTCGTCTGCCTGAAAAATCAATATTTAATGGAAGGAGACAAAAAAAAGTTGCAGTAGGAGTAGAGTAGAGAGTAGAGTAGAGGTATGGTCCGTGCAATCCACCAAGACGCGCCCCACTATTCCTTCTAATCGTTTATAGTATACTAGCTGTCCCGGCAAACGTTGCTTTTTTTTATAATATCTATGGACGCTTCACACCACGTCAGTCTGGCCCCGTGCCTTAGCACCCGAAGGACTTGTGTTACAGGTACCAGACAACGGAAATATATTTAATATTTTTATACTATACATATATTTAAGATTTTTATTATATTATACACATATTTAATACACATCCAGACCCGGGAACATTGAAAAACTTTTTGTTCCGTCGGCGGGATTCGAACCCGCGACCCCCGGCTTGAGCCACACACTCAACCAATTGAGCCACAGAGGTCGTCGCTTTGCCTTAATATAAAGTATTTCGCCCATATTGTTTTATTGAAGTGACATAAGTATGTCGCCATGGCAACGTCGATCGCTATCCCGTCGCACAAACAATGGTCGCCGTCAGTCTCAGGTTGTAATAATTTACTATTATTTATTCAACAAATGCACTTATCAATATAAAAAGTAGATGTTGTCCGATTCTCAACCCTAGCCGATATGCTCGCTAAGATTCACGAAAATCGGTCGAGCCGTTTCAGAGGAGTTCAATTACGCACACCGTGACACGAGAATTTTATATATTAGATTATGTGTGCAAGCTTTCACCAATGTTTGAGTGTTATCGGTACACACTAATTACCTACGAGTGCACGTGCACATTACAATAAATAGACCAATTAAGAAAAAGCGTCACGGTCAAAGGGAAATATTATGCTCACCCAGAAAGTGGTGGGGCGCGTCTTCGTGGATTGCACTGACTATAAGAGGTTTTTAAAATTATAACTCCATCTCAAATATCAAGTAGTATTTCTCTCAAATAGAAAGAGAATCTCTATTTAAGATTGAGATAGAGTCGTCTTAACCAAACCAAATGAATAGATCAAAAGACACTCACACCAAGACAAGTTCCGAATTGCAGCACTGCTCCTTTGGTCGCGCTATACACTGGTACGTACGGACACAGCATGAGTCCAGAGATGGAGGAGATATTGACGATGGTACCACCAGTACCACCCTCCTTGTCCTTCCGCATTAACCCGTAGGCTTTGAACGAGGTTGCTACTACTGCTGTCTGAAATTATAACCTAGGTTATATAATTAACGTTAGCTTTAATAACGACCAAGAATGTATGTGACAGTGGTCGACTAGAACAAAGAGGAGTAGTAAAAATTTATTTAGAAAAATCTACAGTACATAAATAATATACAGTACTGAATATTAAAAAGTAAACGTTGTTCACGATTCAACAACTCCCAGAACTTGGTACTCACGGCCATTTTACGTCTCATTAGTTTTACAAAGTATTTTATGGGCGAGGCCGCTAATTTTTGCTGATTTTGCAATTATTTTTCTCCGCACTTTGTATTTTAAAAAGTATTGTGTTTATCTTATGCTCGAAAACTGATTCTAACGAAGAAAACAAAGTACTCAAGCATGCATTAGAATTATTTGAGTTCCAATAATAGTCTAAAAATATATTTACAATTAAACATAAAAAAGGTAAGAAAATAGTTTAAAATATACAATCCGCCGTGGAAGAGGTACACTTTAACTGTCGCTGTAGCAGTAAGTATGACAGATTTGAAGATAAATCTGATATGTTATAAATACTTATATAAATGGCTATTACCTCATCTAATTCTTATAGTATTTTAAGATAACTTTCTTTTTAAACTTTTTCAAATCAAATGAATCGTTCGACACATCAATTCTACCCATTCTACCCCACATTTTAAACGTCATCAATAATACCGATTTATTGTTATCGTTGGGTGTTAGGGAAGGTAAAATCGGGAAGTAGCAACGCTGAGTTTTTACGTATTCTATGGAAAATCTCGTAATATTCGCCATTTCTCGACAGTTCACATTTGAACCTCAGTCGGGCTGTGTACAAAGTTTTTCCAAAGGAAGTTTTTTGTGACACAAATGTAAGTATTACTGTTTCACATAAAACGATCAATGCATCATGTGAGTAGTCAAAATGGCCATGTTTGGGGCTATAATACAAATCGCATTGTGTATTAATTACAGGGATAAGTTTGATTTTCTCTACGCTATGTTAGCCTCTACGCTATTATTTTGGTGCTCCAACGGCATATTTCTCAACGCTATGATAGCGTAGAGAAATAAATTCCCTACAATTTAGGTGCTCCAACGTCACAAGCAGCGTAGATTTTCTTTCTCCCGCAAAATTTTTCTGCGTCATATCAGCAAAAATTGGCGGCCTCACCCTTCTATAGTTTTTTTTTAAACTAGAAGCATAGTTTTAGCCGGTCCTTTAACTGTTGACGTATTTACCTTTTTTCTCTAGCACGCGTTGCCTTAAATTCTACACGCCTAATAAGTATAATATGATTGGAGCAGTCTCTTACCAAATTAAGAGATATCTCTCTTAGATAAAAGTTCTTGCTATCCCTCATCATGCCGGCGTTGTTGACGACGACATCGATGTACCCGAACAGTTTCTGTATCGTCTCGAAGGAGGCGTTGATGTCCCCGCTGCTGACGTCGCACTTCAGGAACTTGACCTTGTCCAGGCCGTGCACGCTCTTGATCTCCTCCTCCAGCATCACCCCGTCGATCTTCCGGGTGTCTAGGATGCCGACATGCTGGAATGGAGGTTACAATGAAGAGAGGTTCTTAAAATTATTTTTAACAAAAAATTAAAACCGACTTCCAAGGTAAAAACAATATTAATAGCATCCTTATAATATGAACTAAAAAGTATTAAATAATTTTTCCTATCTAATATGTAGTGCCTTTTCCCGAATCCGGCTAAACTTCAACTATTTCTGTACTCAATCTTCATCATTTTGAAGTCGGTACCAGATATAGCTGAATCTTTATTTCTTTAACAGAAAATTTGAAACTTTTGGAACTGGCACCGACTTCAAAATTATGAAGATTGAGTACAGAAATAGTTGAAGTTTAGCCGGATTCGGGAAAAGGCACTACATATTAGATAGGAAAAATTATTTAATACTTTTTAGTTCATATTATAAGGATGCTATTAATATTGTTTTTACCTTGGAAGTCGGTTTTAATTTTTTGTTAAAAATAATAATTTCACTCTTTTTAGTTACCTAGTAGGTAAACTGTTAGTGCCAATTCAAATTTTATAAAAAATAGTTTCATATTGTATTCACTAGATGTCACTGAGGCGCTCCTATGTCGCGCTATCGCTTGTACGTAGAAGTTTTATATAGGTAGTTGTAACTTGTAACAGATTTTCGTTGTGTTGTTGAAAGTTTGTAAGCAACTGACGTCTGACAACTCAACAGTGAGCTTGGTGTGAGCAGTGAGCATTGAATTGACAACATAAATCATAATATTGAGTGGTAATTGATCTCGTATAATTGTTATTAAAGGTGAACGCAGATTTGGCCGCACCGCACGCACCGCAGTCGCCGCATTCGCAATTCTTCATATTATTATGAAGTTGCGAAGACTGCGGCGCGGGTAGGTAGGTATGCGAGCTTGCCTATAACTTCATATAAAGAATTCCGAATGCGGCGACTGCGGTGCGTGCGGTGCGGCCAAATCTGCGTTCACCTTAAGTTGACCTCCGTCATAGTCCGCGAATTTATAAGTGGTCGTCGGTGGTACTGCGTATATTCTACGTATCTTATTACAATTTGTTAAGACTGATATGAGTCATACGGCATACCTCAAGGCCCAAATATCAGATAGATAGATAAATTTAAACAATACATTTAAAAAGATCTAAGTGAACACGTGCTGCAAAATGCTCGCAGCGTGGCATCACAATAGACATAACTACCAGTACTTCGACTGCTATGAGACTGACGAGTATTAATATCTGTCGTTTCTTTCGTGTTTCGCCAGGATAAGTTAAAGGCTGGCGCGCTGGCTGGTATAATTTAATTTTAAAAATAAGATTTTGAAATTGAATTCTGACAGTTTTCTTTGCATGTGCCAAAATATAAACAACTAAATTTGTAGGTTACGACCCTAGCGACGACTTTTGTCATAATACGTCAAACTTAAAAAAATTACATCAGTTCTAAGTCGGCATACTCTATCATTCTGTCTACTCTGGCGGCATGCCGCATGCCCTGACATTCCAGTTAGAACTTGAATACGATGTTTACGTTTACGCCGCGCGGCGACGCCGTTGCCTCTGCGGCGCCGACCGCCGTGTATATTAAACAGCCTATAATAATTGGTGTTGTTATGTACATAATTATTATTATTGTATCCATACCTATGCCTTGTACTATTATCTATTTTGTGCCATGAGACATTGGTGACCTTAACACGACGTGGTAATGATGATGATGACGATGATGATGATGATGAATTTGAATTGCATGGTAGCATATGCTTTCTGTTCTTAAAACAATGCCGAAACTCCCAAACGTGTATCTATAAAGAGTCAGGAGTTCTCTCAGCATCTTCGAAACCATGATATACCTTGACCCAATATTTGACTTTTTGGTAGCATATTCTTAGTACACTTCACATAAAACCAAAATCACCATATGTTTCCATATAAATTTCGAGGAGTTCCTTCGATTACTCCTGGATCCCATCATCAGGTCACCACTTTTGTGAACATGGTACCAAATTGGAGTGAAACCTAATACAACAAATAATACAACAAAACAAAAATTTCAAAAATTTCGAAAATCGGTTCACAAACGGCGGAGTAATCGTTGAACATACAAAAAAAAAAAAAAAAAAAAAAAAAAAAAAAAAAAAAAAAAAAAAAAAAAAAAAAAAAATCCACAGCCGAACATATAACCTCCTCGTTTTTTGGAAGTCGGTTAAAAATTGCCGCTTATGGCCAAGTAGGATTTAGCAACGTTACGGACCTCCCGCAGAATTTTTAATATTTGGAATTTTGACTACGTATTTTTAACTATGCACAATGTGTACACTGTACACAGTAGATACACTTTTATGATAGACTGTTCTTCTTCTTCTTCTTCTTTGGCGAAAGCCTCCCCGTTTAGGAGTTGCCAGCGTCAGAGTTGAGGCGAAAAATATGTACAGTTATAACATATTAAATAATATAACGCAAACTGATTGCCATGCACTGGGCACGGGTAATGAGTGATGACTTCATGCGACCATGCAAATACAAGATATAATAAAACAGAAAAAACCAGAACAAGCAAATATAAAGCAAAATATTGTTTCTTAGCCTTTAAATATACATAGAATACATAAACATAATTACAATAAATACTATAATAATTATAAGGAAGAGAATTCTTATTACACCTAGAGCCTAATGTGATTATGAGCAATGAACGAGCATAAGGTGCCTATAAATGGAGAATATACTAACGATAAAATAGATTTAAGATTAGTGGGACGAGGAATATTAGGAGGAAGGTAATCGTACAATGAAAGGTTGTTTTCGCAAGCAAAAAATATATGGTCTGGAGAGCCTTCATCCAAGCCACATTCACACAATGAGCTATCCCTCACCCTTATTTTAGCTAGAAATACTGGATTACATGAGTGACCCAGACGTAGCCGACAGATAGTAGAGCATACAGGCTTATTAGCTTTCAAATATTTAAAAAACCACGGTCGACTAGGTACTGAATCTTGAATTTCAGCGTAAAAACGTCCTTTATATCTACTCGACTCAGTCCAAACAGTATTCCACTCCAAAGTCAATTGCGACTTGGCCAGAGGCAAAAGATCCTGGCAAAAAATTTGGATATTGCGTAAACCACCAGAATTTGCAGCTTCTTTGGCATATCTATCCACACATTCATTTCCTATAATCCCAGTATGACCAGGGATCCAAGCAAGTACAACCTGAATGTTGCTACAATAGCATTTAAATAGTAACTCCCTAATTTTAAAAATTAAAGAAAATTTAAATTTACTTCTAAAGGGGTTTGACAAAATTGCTTCCAGGAAACTTTTACAATCGGACATAATAATTGTCTTATTAAGTTTGTGCGATTCTACAAATTAAAGCGCATCAAAAATCACTAAAGACTCTGCATTAAAAACCGAAGAAAGCGAAGGCAATTTATTATTAAGGATAACATTAAATTTTGGGATCCAAACGGCACTACCAACACAAGAAGTATCCGATAGTTTTGAAGCGTCCGTGTAAATCAAAGTCCAATCCTTAAATTTATCACTTATTATGGCATTAAATTGGTTGTTATCAACGGGGGAACCCTTCACTATGGGAAAATTTAAAATGATATCTGGAGACAATACAAGGGAGGAAAATGAAGCTTCAAACAGCGGATTAACTGAAAATTGGGCCACAGGACATGAAAGAGATACTAGCTTTTGATAACTTTTCATAACACAGGGTAAACTTTTATGCGTCCAATAGCTAGTAGTCGAAAGATGTAAGAGTGACGACAGCTTATTAATAAGAGGGTGGCTAGACCACTGGTAGACCTTAAATACGAATCTGTCAGACAAATACTGTCGGCGTAGAGATAAAGGAGGCTCCACACACTCAACTTGGAGCGCATTAATGGGAGATGACTTCATTGCACCTATGACTACCCGTAAACACTTTGCCTGCAGCTTATCATACATTTTTGAACCAGATTTGCTACAAGGCTCCAGTAAAAAGGAAGCATAATCCAAATGGCTACGAATTAGAGCATTGTACATTAACCTTTGGACGTATGGGTGAGAACCCCACCAAACTCCTGATAAGGATCGAAGGATATTTAAATTTCTTTCCGCCTTTTTTAAACAATTATTAATGTGACTAGTACCAGACAATTTCGACTCCAAATGAAGGCGTAAATATTTAACAGAATCCTTAACTGGAAAAACTTGGTTGCTGTAAACTAAAGAAATATCCGGGATATACTTGGCTCTCGAGAAAACAACTACAGAGTGATAGACTGTTATACTGTACACTGTACGGTACAGTCTATCATAAATTGATTCATGCAGATGGCAGACCGTATACGTATTTTTGTCGCATTTTGTCAAACCCAGCCGTCAAATGACGACTTAACGGGCCCTGAGACGATCAATTTTATTGCGCAATATCACACAATATAGTTTATTAAGTAAGGCGGGTGTGTTCAATAATATTGCAAAATACGTGATATTGCACAATAAAATTGATCGTATCAGTCCGGGGCCCGGGCTCGCTTACATTAAGTTGACATAATCCGACCAAATAACGTTGGTCCATCAACTGCCTATGGATCAATTTCTTCGATGGTACATATTGTGCATACGTAACATTATAATATTTCAAGTGTATTCACGTTAGTAAGATTTTTCCTCCGTTCTCTGGGAATTGAGGGAAAAATAACAAATTTTATCAGAGTTAAACAAGCTGATGTAAGCCATTTTGGAATTAAAAAATAGTAAGAATACCCTTGAGAAATCAGAATTTGCACGTCCTAGTGTAAGACAATGGCGTCTTCGCACATATGCATTAGTACGAGTACATGGTAATTATTACCTAATTAATTATGCACAACCGGACATTATATTACATGTAAATAATCCGCCGTAATAACAATAATGTGATTAGTGTCTGATTATTATTATTATTTCTTTTCCTAATCACTTCTGATTATACCTACCTTCTAATTTAATTGTTATTTGTTATGTTTTACGAGTATTTCATTTAAAGATCCTTTGATAGAAAATATTAGGTAAGTTCCTTATGATATTTCATGAAACAAGTGAAACTTGCAAATACATTTTTCCAAACATTGTCACTAAAATAGAGTGAGCAAAGTAACATAATGTGTTATCCTGTTATCCAGAAATATGTTCGGAGAGCTTCTATGTATCAAATGCTTAATAGAACAACTGACAACTACGTATCTACTCTTCGTAACGAATACGCGGGTATTATCAACATTTCCAAACAATTATTTTCTTTCATTCATGTGTCAAAGTCTACTGGATTAAAGCTTACCTTAGCGCCCTTTTCCACCAGGGTCTTGACGATGCCAGCGCCGATGCCTGTAGCTCCTCCGGTCACCACGAACACCTTGTCCTTAATCTCGAACATGACTATCACCACCCACCTTCCTGTAGACACTGAACACCCGGAATAGATGTCCACATGGGAACTTTCGATGTGCGAAAATTCGTTGGAATAAAAACAATTGAAATTGTGTCTATTTAGTGTGCTGTTTCACATGGTTGTCTAAACTATGGGCTGTATTTTCAGAAAATTGTAAACGATAATAGTAAAATGTATATATTTTTAACTGTTATGCCTTTTCAGTGTTATATAGTAACTAGTAGGCAGTAGCGCAACAGGCGATGAAGCTTTATGATTTGATTTGTCATCGTCGTTCTGTAATATGTAATAAATTATACACGAAAACAATGACGAAAACATCTAATTTAATTTTTAAATTTAAATGGCACGTATTTAAAATTTTAATATTATTTAATATCAATCAATATTTAAAAATAAATTAATCATTAAGAGGTAATACATCAAATTCGTTAAAAAATACATTAACTACTTTATAAATAAGTAAGTAAATAATTTTTATATCAATTATTACAGGGAATAATAAAAAAAATAATAATAATAATAATAAAAAAAAAGAAAGACTATATATAAAAAACTAAATCTAAGTCGGAGGCTGCGGGCAATGTACCCAAGAGGCTGGCAGCATTACCTCGCTGTATCGCAAGACTGATACGTTGGCCAAGGTACAAATTGAGTACAATATTATAGATTCCAATAGCATCACACGTTTCAAGTTTTTAAAATATCTTAGATGTTTTGTAAGCTCGATTATTAAGTAAAAAAGAAGTGCTTTAGAGAACTTCTTTTTTAGAAAAGCATTAACTGAATTATTATTTCTAACAAAAAATTAAAACCGACTTCCAAGGGAAAACAATAATAACATCCTTATAATATGAACTAAAAAGTATTAAATAATTATTCCTATCTAATAGTGCCTTTTTCCGAATTCGGCTAAAACTCAACTATTTCTGTACTCAATCTTCATCATTTTGAAGTCGGTACCAGATGAATCTTCTGTTCTCTGACAGAATATTTGAAACTTTTGGAACTGGCACCGACTTCAAAATTATGAAGATTGAGTACAGAAATAGTTGAGTTTTAGCCGAATTCGGAAAAACGCACTATTAGATAGGAATAATTATTTAATACTTTTTAGGTCATATTATAAGGATGTTATTATTGTTTTACCTTGGAAGTCGGTTTTAATTTTTTGTTAAAAATAATAATTTCACTCTTTTTAGTTACCTAGTAAGCAAACGCATACTATACGTAGAATAGTACACCTGTATATTATTCTACGTATCTTATTACAGTCACACTTACAAAATATTATACCTAATATCAGCTGCAGCCTGCAGATAATTTTAAACAATACATTTAAAAAATCGAAGTGAACACGTGTGACGTGCTAAGTAACCGGTCACGGGACTAGTTTCAATAGGCTGGCACTCGCTCGACTTGTCGCACACGCAGCGCACATAGTACCTCCGTGAGTAATATTTTGTATTCTGTGCATAGTACCCGACCCGCGCCCGCGCGCGCGCCGCCGCGCCGCTTGCTTGACAGCCCTGGCAGATATGCGATGCGATGCGTTATTATACTATGAACGCTAAACGCAATGCAAAATGGTTGAAATTTGGTTGTTTTCCAGAATATCTCGGCGAAGTGAAACAGAATGTTACATTATCGAAGCAACTTTAACTTCTCAGGAGTAATGCCAAATGTGTGCCTTATGCTCTGGAGATAAGGTTGAATTTGGTGACATTGGTGACCCTGACGTGGTAATGATGATAATGATGATGATGATGAATGTAATTTGCATAGTAGCATATGCTTTCAGTTCTTAAAACAGCGTCTAAACTCCCAAACTTGTATCTATAAGGAATCCGGAGTTCTCTTAGTAGCTTCGGAACCATAGTATACCTCGGTGCAAAATCTTGCGTTTTGGTAGCATATGCTTAGGATGCTTCTCATAAAACCAAAATCACCATATGTTTCCATATAAATTTCGAGGAGTTCCCTCGATTACTCATGGATCCCATCATCAGGTCACCACTTTTGTGAACATGGTACCAAATTGGAGTGAAACCTAATACAACAAAACAAAAATTTCGAAAATCGGTTCACAAACGGCGGAGTAATCGTTGAACATACAAAAATAAAAATAAAAATGATAAAAAAATATCCACAGCCGAACATATAACCTCCTCGTTTTTTGGAAGTCGGTTAAAAATAAAATGTCGACTTGTAGTCTACCTATACAATTATGACTGAAAACAGACCACGCCTGTGTACATCTTAGTGTAAGTACTCACGGTTTTGCTCAATCGAGCAATCACGTAGAGTAAAAACTACTGCTCGGCCTTTCGTCCACACATTCAGCATTGCTCGATAGTTTTACTCCAGTACGAAGGAAATTAGCTACGAATAATAAAAACTAAGGAAGAGTAACTGTGTCAATTTGTCAAGTCGGCTCGATTCGAGCCTTCGAGCTGTGAATTTTGCGGTCCACACGGTGGTTTTTGTTCGATTTCGAGTAAAACTATCGAGCAAAGCCGTATGTGAGTATCTACTTAGCATTAAGCGCAATACTCACTGAGCCCGCCGGGCCGCCGACATATGTTGGCAACTTTTTGTCGGCGGTCTAGTTGGCGGCTTGACGGCTTTACATAATACAAGTCGGAAAATTTGGTCGGCGGCTTGAGATGAGAAATTTATTTGGCAGTCAGTGATTGGTCAGTGATTGTCGCGTGTCTTTGAGGTTGTGTCGCCGGGCAACTGAGTGCTGAGTACCCAAGCCGCCAACACGTCGGCGGGTAACACGCGCGGGCGCATGTTGCCGACATCATTACTTTCATACAGGCCGCCGCACACTGGTCCCAAAGTAAAATAAATGGGACATTAAGAATTTTCGGATCGAAGGTCAACGGATCAGGCTGATTTTTTATTTTTGTAGACAGCTGATGCAATTACAAGTCACTTTTATAGCTGTCGTTTTTTTTTCAAATATGCCGTATCTACAGAGATAAAAAATAATAATTATTTTTTTGTATGGACGAAATCATAATTTTGTCATTTTCTTCCAAGATTCAAACGTATTCAACATAAACCATAGCACAACTTATAGAGGGATTCTTGTCGTACATTTTTGTCATAGACACTCAACTGCTATTTGCGCCTTTTAGAGCTACAGGCACTTTATTTTTTTGGTCAGCGGATGGGACTGTTTTTTTTTGTAGCATCTGATGTAATTACAAGTAACTTTTACAGATGTTGCTTTTTTCAAATATGCCGTATCTACAGAGAAAAAAAATATGAATAATTTTTTGTTTGGACGAAATCATAATTTTGTCATTTTCGAGTATTTCATATGGATTTTAATAAATATTGTTAAGGATAAACAAATAATAATGTTTTCTTCATTTACAAGTAAAGTAACTCTTACTAATGTCTTAATCATAAAAAAATCCTATTTAATATATACCATAACTAAACAAATCAAAGTAGAAATTTCGAAACATGTACGTACAGGTAATTTATTTCCAGTTTGCAAACATTGTTTGGTAATGACTCATTGCCTAATTTACTCTGTGCTTGGAATTTGTGCTCTGTTTTGTTATTCAGCGCTAGCGAATGCTTCGAAAACGCTAAATAATAAATAGGCACATAGATTGCAATTCAAATTTTCCCTTCGTACTTTTACGGGCTTAGGACCGTCAAAATACAAACTTGTATGATTAGGTAATGTATTTAGGCGTACTTAAAAAATTTGAATTACCTCTAAAGTTTACATACAATTATTATTATTTTTTATTATTTAATATACAAAATATCAATTAATATTAAATGCCTTTACACCATTAAACCTATAAAGGTATGTCTCGGTATTAGACATTCCTTTTACAATAAATAACTTAAAAATTAAGAACTTAAATAAACTATTAACTTACAAACTTAAATAAACTAACTAATACTTGACTACAATGTGATTTATTATAACGGATCTTGTGGGGGGTTATTTTCAATGTCAACGTATACTTCTTCCTCTTCAGTAACTTCTATTCCAAGATCGTTGAGCGAATCATCCCTGAGAAGATTTTCAGTTTCTTCGAACCTCTGCTGCTTTTGAATTTTGGTGAACTTAGGTCAGCGGGGCTAAAATGGTCGCTTTGGAGAATCATAATATGAATCGTATGATTCATTTTGTTTATTTATTTATTAAATCACAAAATGGCATCAAAATAGTCACTCTGCAGATTGCTTGCAATTAATGTCTAGTAATTTATACTAATTTTATATTCGTAAGTTTGACTGTTTTGACGATTCAGTTTCTGAATTGATTTTAGAGGCATTTCAAAATGCGACCATTTTAGCTCCGCTGATGTTCGTAATGTACGAATCTGAGCTGATTAATAACTGGTGTATAATGTCTTCATTTGTTTGAATTCTGCCTATCTTTCTCGTATGCTTTTCTCTGACTGAACGAAAGTTCAAATGGTCTTTTATTTCTTGAGCTAGGGGTATTTGTGGCAGCTTCTGATGTAGATGCACCCGCTTCCTCTTTATATGATAAATTATGCTCTTCTTCTACTTCTACGTCTTCTATGGTATATTCTGGATCAAATAACACAGGGAAATTCATAGAAGTAGAAGTTGGCCACACAATTTTAGACTAAAATCACTTTATGTTTTTAGTTGATTCACCAAAGTGTTTTCCTACTTGATCCTTCCCATCTTCTAGCTTGGTTTGATGTGTAATTTTGGCAAAACTTTTTGATAATTCTGAGCTCTTCATTTGGAATTTCACTTGGAATATATTTAATAATGGTTTGAAACAATAAATCACAATTTTTAAGGCACCCACTATTTTTTAAAAATGTAAAAATATCTAAATTAATTACAAACGTAGCCATCTTAGTAAAAAAATACAAAAGTAATTATTGGTATTAGCAATTAAAAAAATTAAAATATAATATGGTGATAGTTGATGAAAAGTTGTTGTTTTTACGAGCACAAGACGCGTAATAAATGAAAACCGATCATGAAAGCCTCATATTACTTCAAGTAGTGGGGTTAATTAGACAATAAGTTATAAAAAAATGCTTGCAATACGGATGACTCACGCAACAATCTTTCGAGCCCCAAGCGGTCGCATGCGACCGCGATAACAATAAAGGCTTCTATTGTTATCGCGGTAAAACAATAGAAATGACCTTGGAATAGGAGTTACTGAAGAGGAAGAAGTATACGTTGACATTGAAAATAACCCCCCACAAGGTCCGTTACAATAAATCACATTGTAATCAATTATGAGTTAGTTTATTTAAGTTTGTAAGTTAATAGTTTATTTAAGTACTTAATTTTAAAGTTATTTATTGTAAAAGGAATGTCTAGTACCGAGACATACCTTTATAGGTTTAATGGTGTAAAGGCGTTTAATATTAATTGATGTTCTGTATATTAAATAATAAAAAATAATATAATTGTATGTAAACTTTAGAGGTAATTCAAATTTTTCAAGTACGCCTGAATACATTACCTATACAATTATATAAGTTTGTATTTTGACGGTCCTAAGCTCGTTAAAGTACGAAGGGAAAATTTGAATTGCAATATATGTGCCTATTTATTATTTAGCGTTTTTGAAGCGTTCGCTAGCGCTGAATAACAAAACAGAGCACAAATTCCAAGTACAGAGGTAATTAGGCAATGAGTCATTACCAAACAATGTTTGCAAACTGGATGAGTCATAAAATAATTTATCTGTACGTACTCTGTATCATGTTTCGAAATTTCTACTTTAATTTGTTTAGTTTAAGTATATAATATTATATAGGATTTTTTATGAATAAGACATTAGTAAGAGTTACTTTACTTGTCAATAATAAACATTATTATTTGTTTATCCTTAACAATATTTATTAAAATCCATATAAAAGACTTGAAAATGACAAAATTACTATTTCGTCCATACAAAAAAATATACATATTTTTTTTCTCTGTAGATACGGTATTTACGGTATGGATATTTGAAAAAAGCAACATCTGTAAAAGTTACTTGTAATTACATCAGATGCTACAAAAAAAAACAGTCCCATCCGCTGACCAAAAAATAAAGTGCCTGTAGCTCTAAAAAGCGCAAAAATCGCAGTTGAGTATCTATGACAAAAATGTATGACAAGAGTCCCTCTATAAGCTGTGCTATGATTTATGTTGAATACGTTTGAATCTTGGAAGAAAATGACAAAATTAAGATTTCGTCCATACAAAAAATAATTCATATTTTTTTTTCTGTAGATAAGTCATATTTGAAAAAAAACAACATCAATAAAAATTACTTGTAATTGCATCAGCTGTCTTCAAAAATCAGCCTGATCCGTTGACCTTCGATCCGAAAATTCTTAATGTCCCATTTATTTTACTTTGGGACCAGTGTGCGCCGGCGCCGGGTTGTGTCGCCGAGCTTTGTCGGCAGCCCGGCGGGCTCAGTGTGGATTGCGCTTTACATTATATTCTCAGGTATTCTCTTGCACTTTTGTTATTATATTTTGTTAGTAATATTATAATCATCATTACACGATAAGAAACAATAACTATATTTTATTAAAACGTAACATAATATTATTATTATAGCATGTGTACTGACTTTGTTTACTCGGTTGGTTGATATTTAAAGATAAATGACGAAAGAAATATATAAAAAATAACAATTCGTAGGATAGTTACAATATTAATTTGTCGATAGATAAAAATATTAATGTGCCGGTGATTGTATATCTACACTGCTGTTGCTATTAAACAACCGTAGGCGCTCGAACAGCATTTATTAAAGTTCCTAATACCTAGATAAACACATTTAATGGACATATTTGCAGCATACACGGATTAATAAAAAATACGGATAGAGCATTACACTATAAAGAGGTGAAGCATGCAAGGTACGACAATTTCGTCACAATTTCGTTTATTGTACACGTGACCGACACTCACACACGCAACTAGGTACTACAACCCGCTGTCATTGTACATAGAGTGACGGCGCCAATGACACGCACACATCCTACACGGGCGGCCATTACTGTGCCTCACTCGGGATTAGACAAGGTTACATCCGTATTTTTTTTAAAAGCATATTATACAATTTACATTTCTTAAGAATATGTATAATACCAAATCCATCATAGATTTCACTTTCTTCGATCAAACATTGCTCCAGCAGGTAATAGCGGTCATCAGGCACATATCACATACGTGTTAATTAATAAGCATTGCTAAGTTAATTTTCAGTATACACTGTGCAGTGATAATTTTAGCTAACATTAACACTTGCCAAATAAGTTTCACTTTTCATCAAAGATCGACTGTACATTCTTTCGAGAATAGTTTCAGATCAACATTAAAACCAAGGCAGTATGATCTTTGTTTTTTCTTAGATCAGCAGGTTTATGCATTACAAACATGCATTATACTACGCTATTACGCGTGGCTAGTGTGCGAAACACTCCGTTACGCATACAGATGCATTAAACTACGCTACTTCGAGTTGCTAATACGGTCGACTAGCCCCGCAATAGTATAGTCTGACACACACATGAATGTGAAATCGGCCTCACTTTGTTATTCGTAGAACTCTATCTCTAATTTCCATTTGTCGGTCTTATTCCTGTCATAAATTTTTGTAGAAGATATACATAAATAAAATGGAAAATAGAATTTAAAAAAATGTGTAAGATAATATCTTAATATAAACTTCCTGGCTCCTGCAAGGACTACACTCAATCACGTATACTTTTTATAGAGTCTGAGCTGAAATGTGTACTAGAGATGATATAGAATATTAATAAAATAATATAAGTAATTAAATCTTATGTAATTATAAATGTGTAGTAGACTCAATATTATGGATCCTTGCGTTTATTATACGTAGTAATATTTAATACTCTTTTTAAGGTAGGCACGTAATAAAACGGGTAAGTACCTAATTTTAAGTTGTAAAAGCTAATTTCCTATCGTTATTTTGATCATTTTTAAAATAAATTAATAAAATGAGTTTTTAAACATTTATTCATCAATCCTTCTGGTATTGATGAATAAAATATGTCTTTGAGATTTCACAAACAATTTAATAATAATACTCAAGACAATATTAGCATACTTACTAGGGTTTTATGAATAGGTCGTAGCCGCTGGTATTTAGTCCCAAGAAACTATTATCTTACCGGACTGTTCTTCACGATTCGAAATCTACTTTACAATAACTTTCTCAAACTCTATTCATTAATTGGCTGTTCTTTACTCTACTCTTCATGTGTTTATCATTTATTGATAGGGACAAAGAAATTTCATTCTTTCCTTACAGAATGATTTAGTCCTATTGCCCCGATTCCCTACCTGCGAAACTAGCAGCGAAGCCGCATGCAAAAGCTAGTACACAGTCTTAAAATATTTTAGAGAAATAAAAATTAATTAATTCAAATAATAGTGAATTAAAGTATAATTCGCCTAATTATTTCATACATTATACAGTTTACGTTTTATGGACGAAGTATAATTACTATTATATCGTCAGTACAACTATCAAAGAGACAATATCCTTTGGCATTCAATGAACACTTGAAAGCAGGAGGCTATTTAACACTAAAGTAGTCGCGGGTACAAAATATACTTACAGGGTCAATTCACCTAAAGATTTTGGTCTTGATATTTTTAAACTCTACTGAGTAAAAACATAATATATTCAGTAAACTCTACCTTTGTTTCAGATAAATATTTACTATTGAAGACATGTTACCTTCATTTTGCTATACGCTATGTAGAAGCTTCCATATTTTACCTTTAATTGATGACTACTTTCATAGCCAATGGCGATATAAAAGCGTGCTCACAGCGTTTATATAGCCATTTCGTGCTACGTATACCTCTACTTTATATTTCCTACCTGATAATCTTTTCTATTGTAATGCCAAGTCAATATAGTAAAGTAAACGAGGCTGTAAATGCTGTAAACCAACAGCTGTACGTTGAACCAAATTCTTAGTGTCGATTAATGTTATCGACACTAGAAATTACAGACTATTGACTATTCTATAGAATATAACTAGCTGTACATAATATTGCTTCGGCTAAGATTATGTGATTTCATAAAAAACGTATTCAAAATACACAACTTTTTAAAGATAGATAACAAAATGCAAAACGGGCTAAAAACATCCCAGAGGCATTGATACGTTAATTCGAGCGCCGCGCCATCTCCAAGGTTGGGCGAACGGCGTACGTAAAAAGCAGATATCGCATAATATGCAATGTTATTGTTGTTCAGGAGTCGGCGCGCGCGCGTCCTGTGTTCCGTAACATCCTCGTTTTCGACACAGCCCGATGGAGGATATCCACAATAAGGTTTTTTTAATCACCGGCGCGGCTTCAGGCATAGGCGCGGGTGTTGTTCGAGCGGTGTTAGAAAAGGGCGCGAAGGTCAGTCATTTTTGTTCCTTTTTGTGTCCCAACGAGTTTTTAGTTTGAGTCAGGATGGGAGAGGTCATTTTAAGGCCTTTTTGGCAGTGCATCTTAGTTACAATATCGGGCGTTTAAAATAGAAACGATCACTCATTAAAATTACATTTTAGTTCCAATATAATACTTACCTATTTTTTTACCTATTTTATATATACCATACCAAATTTCTAATTTATAATAAATTGATTATATTATTAACCAAATTCTAACTAAATAAGTAATTCCCTACCTCTTAGTAATCAAAATAATTCAAAGATCAAGAAAGAAAGTTATCGTAAAATATGTAAACTTGTAGAGATCATTAAAATAGTTACCTTACTTAAGTGGAATAGCCTGGATTTACCATATTGTTAAAAACGCAACGGAAAATAAACGATATTTTAACAAAAGTCCGTTAATATTCTAATGATAAACACAAAAATATTTTTTCGGAAATACAGTAAGAGCCTGCGACGGCCAGACCTTCCTCAGTTTCGGAAAGCTGAAAGTTTACCTGTTTGTGACCTCAGAGGTAAGAACGACCAGCAATTATGTAGTTTCGGTCGCGGTTACTTTAGGAATTATTCAGTTCTGAAGATCCACCTAACCTTCGAGAAAGAGTTTTAACGTTCTTAGTGGGGGCCGAAAAGGAAGATCTTCCGACCGAGAGAGATAGCATGCTCGGTCAGGCCGAAGCCCACTGACGTCATTTCAGACGTTTTATATATCTTGTCGTTCTCGATAGCACGATGCAGGATTGTTAGGCGAATTGTGGGTACCGCCACACCACTCCCCCCCCGAAGACCTGTGGTATTCTTCGATGCGCTTGTGTTGTCAGGTGTGGGCCGAAGCTACGCGTGCAATGACCAGGAGAGGGGGGTTGTGCTCTGCTTGCTGGCCGGTCGTTGTAGCCTATGGCTGCCCCGTTCAAGCCAGACATGGGTTCGACCGGCGCGGACCTCCAACGCGGCTTATGGTCGAGGCGACCCGGTTATGCTTGATGTCTGCTGACGTGGTGCGGAGGGGCGGGGAGTGTTGATGATGATTGATGTCCAGAAGGATGCGTGTTCTTGTCGGTGGCCACCAATTTAACGTTGTTAGTGGCGGCCGAAAAGAAAGATCTTCCGACCGAGAGAGGTGGTATGCTCGGTCAGGCCGGAGCCCACGTGATACATTTCAGCTGTCGTATATATACCGACGCGCTCAGAAAACTTCGATAGCGCGATGCAGGATTGTTAGGCGAATTATGGGTACCGCCACAGAGTAAAGCTAAAGTTCATAGCTTATATTTTATCATATACCTTACAGTTGCTGGCCGTTCTGACCTCTGTAATAGGTAAACTTAATTCAGCTTTCTGAAACTGAGGAAATTCTGGCCGTCGCAGGCTTTTGGTCCAAAAGTATACATAGTTTGTTTATTTATTAACCTATCACCTTAAACACCAAATCTATCTGCAATGTGTTCTATCTATTGTTTTTGTTTTTACATCTACAAATAATTTTCAGCACGTCGCCATCCTGGACATAGGAGTGGAGCAGGGCAAGGCTTTGGAGGCTGAGCTGAACGCGAAATACGGCCCCAAGAAGGCCAAGTTTATAAAATGTGATGTCACCACTTCAGACCTGGAGGCAGCTTACGAGGAAACCATCAAGGAGCATGGATACATCGACGTGGTGGTCAACAACGCTGGCATCATGAACGACAAACACAGCATTTATAAGAAGCAAATCGCTATTAATGTGGTAAGTATTCTGTCGGTTGGGTATCATGTCTTATATCTCTTAACTAGTCCTAGATTTATAGGCCGTATAGGCCGCGGCCCGTGGAAGCGTCCTACGGGCGGGCGCATCCTACGGGGCGGATTTCCTACCATCGAGGAAATTGATTCCTAGGTTGTTGACGGACCTACGTTATCTGGTCGGCTTATGTCAATTCAATGTTAGCTGTGATCGGTCGGATGGGTAAGTGAAGTGTTGCTGTAAATTGTTATCAATATTACGAAATCGCATAAATATAAATAAATACAGTAGGCATACAGTAAGTATTTAATATGATGTTAGTATAATCTATTTGTAATAGAGTTGAAGGACCAAAATTATAATATCGGTCTTTCAACTCTATTACAAGTACTTCCAACTTTAATTAATTATTGTGTGTTTAACCTAAGTAGGTAAAATACACAATTTTATGAAAATGCTGTTTTCGGCATTCTTAATAAAAACTCAAAAATCTGGTGCCATTAAAGATTTAAGGGCCGGGACACAAAAACACGGCACGGCGCGCGTCGTAAAAAACTACGGCACGGCGCAGTGCGGCGTCGTACGACGTCGTGCCGTAGAAACTCGCATAGAAATTCAAGATGAGTTTCTACGACGCGACGTCGTACGACGCCGCACGGCGCCGTGCCGTAGTTTTTTACGACGCGCGCCGTGAATTCTCACAGCGTGGCACCGTACGGCGCCGTGCCGTGTTTTTGTGCCCCGGCCCTAACTGCCAACGATGGTTTAGTTACCCCTTTATTAAACACAGTCAACAGTGCGGCGTTCTAACTGCCTCGAATTAGGACAGCAAAACATACAAAATAGTTTTTTAGTTTTTCCCTTTGCTCTGTATATGACAAGATTTATAAAACGCTTTATTTCACCTAATTCGATTGACCTGAATTGGGACAGTTTTGGACCATCATTATCAGCTTACCGCCACTCGATGTCCTTTTATAGACCCCTTTTATAACCCCTCACGATCGTCAAATTACTTGTCTTAGCCAGCAGCCCAGCACTCTTAAACTTAAACGTAACAATTTTTTTATTACAAATGCGAGATAAGTGCGTACTTATCCCGCATATGTAATAAAAAAAATGTTATCTTTGCGCTTATTGTTTTAGGTCGATGAGAAGCTGTTTGCCCATCATATCAATTTGAGTGCCACAAGTAAACTTGACTGGTCAGATTTGAGTGTGACAAGTAAACGAGAGCGAACTTGAAGCTCATTCGCTCGAGTGGGCAATCGACAACATCGCACTAGTTGCACAATATGCTATGACATATATATTTTCAGACAGCACTAATCAGGAGCTCAGTGATCGCGAACGACCTGATGCGGAGGAACAACGGCGGTCGGGGCGGCACCATCGTCAACATCGCCTCCATCGTCGGCCTCATGCAGACACCCTTCTTGCCCATATACAGCGCCACAAAGAGCGCCGTGCTGCACTTCAGCAATTGTCTCGGCGTAAGAACTTTTGCTCTGACCAGGCCCAAAGGCTTTTCCCATTGCTCGAAACTAAGGTCCAATAACCAGCGTCTGTTAGTGTTATAAAACAGCTTGTTAAAATGTCTGAATGTCTTCTCTTTCATTCATATGAAAAATGAAAGAGGAAACGTGATAATTCCAGCATTAACTTTAACAGTCGTCGATGAAATTGAACCTGAAGCTCTGATTCATTAATAGATTGATCTGAAACTAGACTCAGGGGTCCAATTCTCATTTCTCGAACCTTTTAACTAACGCGCTTACGCAGCTAACCTAGGGATAAGCATGTTTACGAATGTACGCAATACGCGTTATAAATCGTACAAGAGAGAGGTCGAGGTACAAGAATTGTGTTGCTGTCAGAATTTAGCTAGAAACAAACTATAGGACGCATCTATAAGACGTCGCGACTGTGCGGCCTAACAATGTGCACGGTTCATATTATGCGGACGCCTGCGAATGCAAAAAAATCCGGCCAGCCAGATTCGGGTCGGACGTCCGAGCGCTCAAGGTCGCGTCCGCTACTTATGTCGAACAGTTTAGTGTATTTTGTATTGATCAGATAGAAACAAGCCGCATCCGATGAAAACGTCCGATAATTTGTTCCCAGCTTTATTTCTCACACCCGGTACAACTTTGTTTTGCCGTATGGGTTATATATTATAGCCTATAACATTATTCGTGTAAATTTTTTTTCCTCTTGAATCACGCTATTGAAAAATCCTCAATATATATATAATGCTATAATGAATCAAAATAATGCACTCATTTAAGGCAGGCACCCGAAACAGCTATCTGAATTCATTATGTAAAATCTGTATTATAATTCGGAATGTCCCAAACACCATACAATATCATGCTCAACATATTAATATAATATGTCTTTAGATAATATCATTATGATTTTGAAACATCGATCACTAGAATGATTTTAACGAGCGTTTCTGTCTGTTTAAGAGCCCGGGTAACCCTCGAAATTCTCATACATACGTAATACCAAAATCATTTTGTCATACGAAAATATTTAACATGTTTGAGTTATTTTTCAGCTTAAAATAGTAATTATCTAGGTTCCTGAACAAAAATTAACCTCAAAATATTTAAACACTAAAAAAAATTTTTTTGTGTATAAATTTTTTTTACTAAATTTACTACTAAATGTTTAAACACTAAAAAATAGAGTAAAACACTAAAAAATATATAAATAAATAGTAAATTTACTACAAAATATTTAAATACTAAAAAATATTTTTTAAAGTTGAAATATTTTGTAGTAAATTTAATATTTATTTATATATTTTTTAGTGTTTTACTCTATTTTTTAGTGTTTAAACATTTAGTAGTAAATTTAGTAAAAAAAAATTATACACAAAAAAAATTTTTTTAGTGTTTAAATATTTTAAAGTTAATTTTTGTTCAGGAACCTAGATAATTACTATTTTAAGCTGAAAAATAACTCAAACATGTTAAATATTTTCGTATGACAAAATGATTTTGGTATTACGTATGTATGAGAATTTCGAGGGTTACCCGGGCTCTTAAGGGGTGTAACTGTGTAAGGCCTCAAGTTACCGGAATTAAGATTACAGATCTAGTTGTACCTATACACCTGTTTAAGTAGTGATGGCTACAACAATGGCTACAACTCTACAAGAGAAAACCATCACCAGAAATCCGATTATTTAAATTGTAATCATTCCTGCAATAAAACTGTAACTTTCAGCATGAAATGAACTACGCGCGAACCGGTGTCCGTGTGATAGCGGTGTGCTACGGGCAGACAGACACTAACCTGATCTCCCCCAACTCCCTCGGCATGCTGGACCAGGACCTGCTGCCCGGTCTCCAGGAGGCCATGAAGCAGCTGCCGTGCCAATCGTAAGTGTCTACAAGTACCATCAGATCGATTCGACAGGCGGGCCGACGTTATTTCTGCAGATTATATCAATTTAACTGCTGATTTGTCAACAAGTTACGGAACTAACACAAGATGCATGGCGTGTGCTTATGTCAGAGACCAACACTCAATTTGGGTCGCTGCGCCGCAGTAAGTAAGTTTGTCAACAAGGCTTGATACAACGCTACTAAAAGTAGACCGGCGGCGAATCTGCTAAATTCAGTCGGCTTTTGAATTATAATTGCCCTCTACAAGGAGGACCTCTACGATTATTATCAGACCCAAAACAATTTGAATGCTACATGAATAATGCTTCTTTTCTATTTGATTTAGTCCGATCAAATCACTGAATTGTATTCTCATGAATTTGCACTCAACGACATTAATAGTTCATGAGCTACTTTTTTGTTGCTTGATAGAAAAGGGAGTGGAGACTGGGTCTAAAAGGGAACTAACGTAGGGTTGTTGCATTCAAATACTTAGATTATTTTTAGTGTTTTACTCTATTTTTTAGTGTTTAAATATTTAGTAGTACTACAAAATATATTTTAAACACTAAAAATATTTTTAGTGCTTATATTTTCTAGTAAATTTTTGTGCAGGAACCTAGGTAATTACTGTTTTAGGCTGAAAAATACCTAAAACATGTTAAATATTTTCGTACTAGATGACGCCCGCAACTTCATTGCGCCAAAATTCGTTTATCGCGCGGGAACCGTACATTATTCCGGGATAAAAAGTATCCTATGTCCATTCTCGGGACTCAAAGTATCCTCATATCAAATTTCAGCAAAATCGGTTCAGCGGTTTAGGCGTGAACAGGTAACAGACAGACAGACAGACAGACAGACAGACACACTTTCGCATTTATAATATTAGTATGGATGAGAAAATGATTTTAGTATTACGTATGCGGTATGTATGAGAATTTTGATGACACCCGGCCTCATAATTGTCGAGTTGAGACAGTTAATCCTATGTGTAGTGATTAGTGAACTACATTAAAAGTTAATTCAAACATATAATTTGTTAATAAAACAATAAATGCTCCGGAGACACAACAAATATAATTCGTTAATTATATTAACTCAACCTCATTTTTTCTGACCAGGCCATTTAGCCGAAACTTTTTCGTTTTCGCTTCGTTATAGAATCGCCGATCAAAATGTATGGAATTGACAGAAGACGAGTCGAACGTCAACGTCATATTATCGAACGCTTATGTCAATTCCATACATTTTCATTGGCGATTCTATAACGAAGCGAAAACGAAAATATTTTGGCACACCTCCCAGGCCATTTAGCCAAATTTTTTTCGTTTTCGCTTCGTTATAGAATCGCCGATCAAAATGTATGGAATTGACATAAGACGAGTCGAATGTCAACGTCATATTATCGAACGCTTATGTCAATTCCATACATTTTCATCGGCGATTCTATAACGAAGCGAAAACGAAAACATTTTGGCACACCCCCCTAGTCATTTAGCCGAAACTTTTTCGTTTTCGCTTCGTTATAGAATCGCCGATCAAAATGTATGGAATTGACATAAGACGAGTCGAACGTCAACGTCATATTAACGAACGCTTATGTCAATTCCATACATTTTCATTGGCGATTCTATAACGAAGCGAAAACGAAAACATTTTGGCGTACCCCCCAGGATCGAATCAGCAGTCAAAGGTTGCGTGGAGGCGATAGAGAGAGGCGCGAGCGGGAGCACCTGGCTGGTGGACGCCGACCTCCCGGCCAAGGACATCTCCAGCATCCTGGCAGACACCTGCAGGATGCGCTACCAGGACATCGTCAAGAGCGTCATGCAGCAGCAGCAGCAGCAGAAGCAGTAGCAGCTGCAGCCATAGCAATAGTTACACCTATAGGGAGATAACCACAGATTTTTTTTCCTGTTCTGAGGAGATAAAAATTCTTTTTTTTGTTATACTAGGCATGGTACAACTTAGGGAATACTTCAAGTTTCATTAAAATCTTATGAAATTTATAAAATTACCTTCGAAGAAATTGATTCGTAGGCAGTTGACGAACCTCATTTGGTCGAATTATATCAATTCAATGATAATCGTGTTGTCTGTTGGATTAGAAAAATATCGGTCACATAGCGTAGGTCCACGATCTGCTTATAAATAAACTTCTCTGATAGTTGCGTTGCTGTATCATGCTACAAAGTACGAATTGTCACCAGTGTTTTGGTATTCTTAAGTATTTTAATATATCGTATTAGTTTGGATTAAAGTAAAGGTACTTAGTTAATGGAATCAGGCGTTACTTTGCGGAAATCCATAGCTTAAAATTTAGTTTGTTATTATTTTTAGCAATATTCCGCGAAAAAACTTCCACCTTTAAGTAAATGAGTGAGTGCACGCATAGGCATGCGTACAGCACCTCCCTCCTCCCACACTGCCTATGCGTACACTCGCATGCAAGAACTTGCAAACACCACCACCACACAAGCAATAATGTTGGCAAATCCGTGCAAGGCCCCTCACCACCATGCAGGTTGAAAACCTCGACGCGCGTTTCGCCCCAACACCGGAGCATCCTCAGGATGTGGACTCTACGAAGAACGTCCGTTGAGTCTGCTTATAAATAAACTTCTCTCTTAGGTGGAACTTTATTTCGCGGAATATTGCTAAAAATAATAACAAACTAAATTTTAAAGGTACTTAGCCAAGTTACTTGCGATAATTTTTACAGTGAAATTAGATATGGATTTGACATAATAATATTATCTCATCGCGAGACACTCGGAGGAGGGCATAGTACGCACTACGCGGGTGTTTACGATGGCACTGTCGAAACTTTCAAATACATTAATTTGACTATGTACCCTGAACAAACTATAGAGCTAAATAAAATTAGTAATATTATCTATATCATTATATAAAAGGCTTTGTCCTGAATGACATGAAAATGGAATCACGCCACGGCCTAAACCAGTGATTGTAAATACTTGAAATTTGGAGGGAGTGTTCTTCGTATAACGTAGGCGTGCGATAAGAAGGGATTTTTAGAAATTCCTCTCCTAAGGGTGTGAAAAGGGGGGATGAATTTAGTATGGGACAACTCGATTCCTTAGTCCGATCTGCTCGAAAATTCGCATCATTATTATTTGATGTATTTTATGGAAGATGCAATTCATAGATTGTTGAAATTTATCCTTAAAAGTCGTTAAAAAGCATAAACAGTTTACAGCGCTTTACAGCGTTTAGCAGCGGCTTGCAGCGACGCAGGGAGTTAGAGACGCCAATCACTGCTTTTTGCCACAATAGACATAATCTGTGTACTCTATTTTTGCCATGCAAGTTATGGCTGGTTTACACGTATTAAGTAGATAAGTAGTCAACTAAAATTACTTTATAATTACTTCACTAAATTTAATCATGCTACTTGCTACTAAATTTGTGTTTATATGCAATTGATAACTTAAAATTAAGTAAAAATTTAACTACTTATCCACTTAATACGTGTACGCCAGCCATTAGAGCTCATTTGAGTAAATACTCTTTTGCTTATGAAATAAAGCCACCATTCACGATAAAGCGATCTCTTTCTATTTGTAAATTATCTAGATTTACAATCGAAATTGCAACTTATGAAGCCTATTATACTATCGTAACAATTAGTTAATAACTATATATTTGTAACAATTTATTGTTATTATGATATTATTGTTTTCTTATACTTTTGTAGAATTTAGAAACATTGTCTTGAATGGAGGGCTTTACATTATGTTTTGCCATCAAATTGTTAAAAAAATATTGGCGTTCGAAATTCAAAATTAATTATTCCTGTACGAATTGGTGTTTTTTTTTTTCATTGAAATTTAATTTTATGCACAAAAGATTGTGTGAAGTGCCAAAAATTTTAATTTTTTTTTTTATAAGAAATGAAGTTACACTTTTACTAATTAATACACTTTTACTAAGTAAAAAAATTAATTTATAATAATATATACATATTATCATATTATCAATAACAGGCTTTGTCTTGAATGATATTATAATAATCACTAGCTCTGCCGTGCCAATCCAAAAGACTGTAAGTCGACTTACAGTGTTTTCGCTTAACAATGCCCAATCAGTTTCTTGAAGTCTGTTTAGTACCTATGATCGATCCCACTTTCATTTCAACGTTTATTTTGCAAGATAAAGCAAACAAAAAAGCACTGTACTACGTAAAAAATAAGATATAAACACAGAAAGACACTGTAACAAAGTATACAGTGTTTTGGCGAAATATACTACACGCATTTTGCTCATGCGTAGGTAAATACAGTGTCTTGCATTGCTCGCGTGCAGTTCGCGCGTTTACTGTCCAACCAGCGAAAGCTGAATCGACAACAGTATTGCTATCTCGTACTTTCCTGTGGCGTTATTATATTCCTCTTCCTTGTTCATCACGTTCGAGTAGTTTTGTTTACATTAGTCGTATTCCGCGCGCTGAGTGATTATTTTGTTTTTTGTTTTGATAATGCGTTATTAGTTTTTAATTCGAGTTATTTAGTGATAATTGTGAGTGACAATGAGTACGAATCGGAGTGAAATGTTAGTCAGACTGTCAAAACAAAATATGAAACATTATAATAACACAGACTCAGTTACTGTTGCGTCCAGTGTGATAAGTGATTGTCAAGAAAAAGAAAATATAGATTGTAACAACCACAATTTGAACGAAAGTAATTACTTTCAAGATGATTTAGAGTCGAGAAACTTTATAAGTCCTATCGTTCCACTCAGTGATACTCAGCTTAACGAATGCCTTTCTGAAGAAATAGGAGAAGGCGTTTATACCCAACTACTACCTGCATTGATTTCTGATAAGAGTTTAACCGATACTAACAACCCATATTCAGCTCCAACACCTTCAACTTCTACTGCAAGTTATATTCCACTTGGCAATAAAAGACCTATCACCCCCACATCCGCTCATGAACTTACCGTTGAAGATAATAATATTTCTCAAACAATAAAGAAACCTAAGCGAAATAGAGATCCAGGAGCTATATCAGAGAAACAAAGATTGAAACATCCACTATTGCCACCTTGTTCGTGTAAAAAACAGTGCTTACAAAATATTCCCGAGATTGAAAGACAGTCTATACATACACAATTTTGGAACTTAGACAGGCAACGGCGCCGCGACTTTTTGACGAGGAGTGTTAATAAATTACCCACCACGTGCACAAAAACAAAAGGCGAATCTCGAAGGCACAACACCTTAGTATGGTCGCTCAGTGACATTAAAGTTTGTAAAGTTTTTTTCTAAGGACTTTAGGCTTTACAAACGATGAAGCTGTACAGTCAGTCTTGAAAAATAATTATTTGCAGTGCACTAAGAATCCCAAAGTGAGTGCCACACCTGATCTTCGAGGACGTCAATTTGAACCAGCTAACAAGTTTCCACAGGAGTATGAGGACCGTTTAAAGGAATTTATATTAAAATACAACCCAATTTCATCCCATTATAATAGTAACCATGCACCTAACAGAAAATACTTGCCAGTAGGCATTAATTTCTCCACAATTTTTAAGCATTATAAGCAGTTTTGCCAGGAAAACAATTTATCTACTTGTAGTTGGACTCATTTTCATACTGTGATCAAGAAATTAAATCTGTCAACTGCTGAATTATCGCAAGATATTTGCACTAAGTGCAAAAATCATAAAATAGCTCACGAAAAACTACCTCTTCCTTGCAATTGCGAAGATTGTATAATAATAGGAAATCACTTAGAAAATAAACGGAATTCTCGAAGAGATTTAAAATTAGCAGAAGAACGTAGTAATGATTCCGAAGGAAAGGAGGCTGTATTTACAGTTGACATGCAAAAATCTATTTGCATGCCACTTTTGACAACGAAAGAATACTATTTTTCTAGGAAACTAGTCCTTTTCAATGAGTCATTTGTGCCGCCAGGTAAAAATAAAAATGCTGCATGCATCCTCTGGCATGAAGGTGAAAGCGGCAGAAAAGCACACAACATTGCTACAACATATGTATATTTCATACGAAAATACTGCCGGGACCTACACAATTTAAACTTCTTTTTGGACAACTGCAACGCCCAAAACAAGAATAAAATTCTTTTTTCTGCATTAGTCAGAGTCCTAAACGATGAAAAAACGTGTATTCAAACCTTGACATTAGAATATTTTGAACCAGGTCATACCTTCATGGCTGCGGATGCAGTGCACGCTGCTATTACAAATAAACTAAAAACAGCACGTGAGGTATATGATCTGGAAGATTTTGTGTCCACAATCAAACAGTCTAGAAAAAACCTGGATGTTGAAGTGCTCAACAACAACGATAAGTTGATTTTTAAAAACGACAGTAAAACAACTTTCCCTAAAGATTGGAATATTCAAAATTTAAAGGTTGTTGAGTTTCGAAGAGGCAAGCTTTCTCTTTTTGCCAAAAATGATTATAATGGTGAGTTTAAAGAGATACACTTTTTTAAGAAAAAGGTTGAAGGAGATTTAAAAAAGATGATCGACAATAAAGAAGACCTTATAAATATGATAGAAACAGAAAATAAACCGAGAGGCATAAGTGAAGTAAAAAAAAAGAATTGCTAATACTTTCAAAGTCTATGCCTGCATCGCGGCGAAGTTTTTATGAAGCCCTTGAGGAATCAGATGCACCTGACCTTGATACAAATATTAATTCTGATTTATAATCGGATAAAACTATATCGTTTTTTTTTCATTATACAATTTAAGAATTTATTTTGTACTAATTGTGCTACCAATTCTTCTTTAGTACTACATACACACACACACACACACACACACACACACACACACACACACACACACACACACACACACACACACACACACACACACACACACACACACACACACATACAAATACACATATATACACACACACTCCTTTACTCTCAAACACACACCCACGCACAAAAATACACACACACACACACACACACACACACGCGCGCGCGCACCCCAACACACACACGCACAGCTCACGCACGCACGTACGCATACACACAACACGCACATACACACACTTTTAATTGTTTTTTTAGTTTGATCTCATATATTTTTTAGGAGTTTGATCTCATACAAACCCAAAAATATTGTTACGTTTCTTTGTTGATTACATATTTACGAGTATGTGTAAATTGATTAAATTTCTTTTACCTTCATGTAATTGATTTTATTTACAAACCATATAAAACAAGCGTAAGAAGAATATAGGATTTCAGGATTTCTGCGAGAGTTATGAGTGTCATGTGCATTAAAACTTTATTGAAACAAATTCTTCAGCTTTGTATTAAGGTTTATGTCTACTGAGAATGACAGATATTACTCATCCAACTTAATGCTTTTTCATTTACAAGTGTCACAGAAATCGTCATACTAAGGTGAACAATACTATAATTTACTTATATAAATATTATAATTCATTAATTCATTAATTCATATTCTATCCTCTTATAAAAGCTGTTTGCTTAGATACAGTGTTTTGGCATAATGAGTTTAGAGTTTCAGACAAGTATTTAACACTGCATCCGGTTTTACAGTGTGTTGCCTTGTTGGAAGTACATTAAAATTTTATAATTGTCTTGTCAACACAAGTTAGTTGGAATAACTTCTTTTTGTAATAAAATAATTAAAAAAAAACTATTTGGCTACATACTAGACATGTACACTTAACTATTAAATGCACAAAATTATGTAATATGCACCAAATACATCTAATATGGGCAAATATTAATAAAAAGCATGTTTTGTCATTTATCTCGAAACTGGTTTTTGTAACTTACAGTGTATTGGCTTGGCAGGGCAGAGCTGTTGCCCGCGACTTCGTCCGCGTTAGCATAGTAGATCACATCCCAAGTATTATTTATTGAACAAAAATATTCAATGTACAGAATTGACTTTCCTACGATTTTATTATTTAAAAGGTGTTCCGCGCGGCTTCGATTTCGTAATTTAGGAATTGCGCGCAACCGTACATTTTTCCGCAAAAAATAGCCTATGTCCCTTCACGTGGTCTATTCTTTATGTTTGCCAAATAACATAAAAATTGCTCCAGCAGTTCTTATGATCATAAGTAATCTATACTTCTATACTAATATAATATTATAATTCTGCAGAGTTTGTTTGTTTGAACGCGCTAATCTCAGGAACTACTGGTCCGATTTGAAAAATTCTTTTACTGTTGGATAGCCCATTTATCGAATAAGGCTATAGGTTATATTTTATCACGCTAAGACTAATAGGAGCGAAGAAATAGAGGAAAATGTGGAAAAAACGGGGGAAATTATATGAAACTAGCTGTGCCCGCGACTTCGTTCGCGTGGAATACTTATTTTTGGCATCATATTTATTTTGACAAACAACTTCCTCAGGTTTATAAATTATAGCTGATACGGAATATATATATATTCCGTTTTTAAATTTTTAAAAGTAAAATAAGATATTTAAAGTACTTCTGCGTAAATTATATTTTTAGTTTATAATGCATAGACGTTCTGCGCGACTTCGCCCGCGCAAATTAGATATTTCACCAACAAATTAGTCCACAAAAAAAAGCCAAGATGATCCTTCACGTGGTCTACTTCTTATCTGTGTCAAATAACAGAAAAAATAGCTCCAGTAATTCGTGAAATAAGCCCTTTCAAGTATTTTCTCACGTTTTTTCCACATCTTCCCGTATTTCCATTTTCTTTGCTCCTATTAGTCTTAGCGTGATAAAATATAGCCTATTACTATAGGCCTTCTTCGATAAATGGGCTATCTAAAACTGAAAGAATTTTTCAAAGCGGACCAGTAGTTCCTGAGATTAGCGCGTTCAAATAAGCACTTTCATATAATTTCCCCCGTTTTTCCACATTTCCCTTTATTTCTTCTGTCTTATTAGTTGTGACGTAATAAAATATAGCCTATAGCCTTTCGCGATAAATGAGCTATCTATAACTGAAAGAATTTTTCAAATCTGACCAGTAGTTCCTGAGATTAGCGCGTTCAAATAAGCCCTTTCATATAATTTCCCCCGTTTTTTTCCACATTATCCTCTATTTCTTCGCTCCTATTAGTCGTAGCGTAATAAAATATAGCCTACAACCTTCCTTGATAAATGGGCTATCTACTACTGAAAGATTTTTCAAATCGAACCAGTAGTTCCTGAGATTAGCCCGTTCAAATAAGCTCTTTCAAATAATTTTCCCCCGTTTTTTCACATTTTCTTCTATTTCTTCGCTCCTATTAGTCTTAGCGTAATCAGATATAGCCTATAGCTTTCCTCGATAAATGAGCTATCTAACACTGAAAGAATTTTTCAAATCGGACCAGTACTTCCTGAGATTAGCGCGTTCAAACAAACAAACAAACAAACTAACTAACAAACTCTTCCACTTTATAATATTAGTATATATTACTTATTATCATAAGAACTGCTGGAGCAATTTTTATGTTATTTGGCAAACATAAAGAATAGACCACGTGAAGGGACATAGGCTATTTTTTGCGGAAAAATGTACGTTTGCGTGCAATTCCTAAATTACGAAATCGAAGCCACGCGGAACATCTTTTAAATAATAAAATCGTAGGAAAGTCAATTCTGTACATTGAATATTTTTGTTCAATAAATAATACTTGGGATGTGATCTACTATGCTAACGCGGACGAAGTCGCGGGCAACTGCTAGTATTCTAATAAAGATAGTAATATTATTATTATTTATTATAATTTATTAAGTATATTAAGGCACAATACTATAAACAGTTAAATGGGTAAGGATGTGACTGAATGTAATAAAATAAGATTTTTATTATTTCCAATTTCTAGTTTCTTTATATCCTTTAACATATTAATAATACTAAACAATCGCTACTGACTGCAAAATTTACGGTTTCACGGGTCTCAGAAGTGGCAGAACCATAAACCTATAGTTACATCGTAACATCCATATCCATACTAATATTATAAATGCGAAAGTGTGTCTGTCTGTCTGTCTGTTACCTCTTCATGTTCAAACCGCCGAACCGATTTTGCTGAAATTTGGTATGGAGATACTTGGAGTCCCGGGAAAGGACATAGGATACTTTTTATCCCGGAAGAATGTACGGTTCCCGCGCGATGAACGAGTTTCGGCGCAACGGAGTTGCGGGCGTCATCTAGTACTTAATATTAGTAGTTATGGATTCGCCGGTTCTGGCTCACTGCCTCAGTGTAGGGAAAAATGGGTTTTTCGATGAACTTTCGCCTAAAAAAATGCGATCCGTTTCTGCGTATTTGCACTAGTTCCAAAGTTAGCTTTTGTGTTTAACCCTCACTATCTACTATCTCCACGCTCCATTGTTCCTTCATAATTACAATGGCTACTTATTGCATTGTTATGCTCGCCTCGGTGTCCTATTGTTCTGACTATCGGCTTATCGCTTACGTCACCTCACTTTCTTATAGGAGATATTTTATACTCGCGTCTCGTGGATCGGCTCACGGCGCGTCTCGCGTCCCCCTCGAGCTCCTTTGAATACCGCTCCCGATGGAAGCCCTACAAGCCGCGAACCACGCCGCGAGACGAGTCGCAAGCTCGAGTTTACACACGGCTCGTGGGGAGTCTCGCGGCGGCTCAATCGTGTACCTATTACAAGATCTTAAATAAATAAAACTTGGCAAATTTTTCATTACGTATATTTTATTTCATTAAAACATGTATTGCGCGTGCGAGTATAAATCATGTACTTATTACAAGATTTTAAATAAATATGAATGATAATTAACTAATGAATTATTGCAAATTAAAAGTACCTACCTAATAATTAATTATGTAGGTCACCCGATCATTCGATGGGATTCGTAAACACACGACGACGCGGTGCGCAAATTGAGTCTTTTTTAACAATATAATTAAAGCTAAGGTTAAAATAAAACTTTGGTTTACTTTCAAACAAATGATTTATTTCGTATTACATACCATAGTTCATAAAACAAGATTCAAACATTTTATTCAAAAACATATCATTTTTAAGTGTGTCACTACCAAATTCAGTCTGAAACTCTGACAATGACTTGTTATGAAACTTGTATAACAAGTACATTAAACAGTACTCTCCACACACAGAAGTCCAATCATTTTGTAGCCTGATAGTATTATAACGCCATTTCCTTGCATTTCTATTCAAAAACATTTTGTGCATTCCCGTAGGGAAGCGACCATATGTATCAAAATATTCACCGATGCCATGTTTGTCTATGTGAATAGCTACCCAGTGAGATCCTGGTTTTGAGTCCGGGCCCAAATTGCTTATAAGATATGTAGGAGTCGTTATATGCATTGGCAATAGATTCGCGGCATAATATACGCTATTTTTTAGACTAGGATGAATCTTTTTTGAGTATGATTTTAGTCGTAAAGTATCCATAGTCCGTTAAAAAAAGACTTATTCATTCACTCTATCATACGATTCACACGCAAGTGAAATAAATAAGATAAGACATTCTTATTTAACATGCAATTGACTGGGGTTTTTAATAAAAATGAAAGCACAACTTTAAAATATATTTTTTATGTTATTTGTATTTTATTTTGTAATTTAATTTTATGATTTTAATGGTTTTTTTTTCTTATTAGAAGTATTTACTATGTTTTCTTACCTCTATTTATTGTAATGTTTAGTTTAAGAACTAATAAAACAGTTTTAAAAACGAAAAAAAATCATTGTTTTCTTGTATTCCGTCTAATAAACACGTAAAGAAAAAAAATGAAACATTTTATTCATCAATTCACTGCAATAGTTGCGGGGCCTAGTGGTTGTGGCAAATCAAATTTTGTTACAAAATTTATTAATAATATGGAAGAAATATGTAACGCATCTTTTGCTCAAGTAACGTGGTGTTTTGATGAAATGCAACCATTATACAATTTAAAAAATGTTAACTACTTTCAAGGATTACCTGACTTAAACATGTTTGATGGTAAAGAGGCTAATTTGATTATAATAGATGATTTCATGAGAGAATCTGATGGTCGGATTGTAGATATATTTACAAAAGGTAGTCACCATAGAAATTTAAGCGTATTTTATCTAACTCAAAATCTTTTTCATCAGGGAAAAGGTCAAAGAGATATTTCTCTAAATTCAAGTTATATAATTTATTTTAAGAACCCTCGTGACAAAACTCAAATTCGATATTTAGCACATCAAGTTTCACCAGATAATGTAAAATTTGTTCAAGAAGCTTATAAAGATGCTAAAACAGAGGCACATGGCTATTTTATGATAGATCTTAAACAAAATACCAATGACATGTTTCGTTTTAAGACTAATGTATTCCCCGCTGACTAAAATTGTTCAGTTTATGTACCGAAAAGAGTGTTTAAATACAACAAGAACTAACAAAGTCATATCATTTACAAATAATGCTTGGAAGGTTAAAGACGCATAAAGACCTACTCATCGCTTTGCAAACATTAAAACCAAAGTATCAAAAAGCTTTATTAAAATCATGTGATAAAGATGAAATCAATTGTATATGTGAATGTATTCGTAATGTGCTACAAGGGAAAGTGCTATTAAAGGAAAAGGATAAAAAATCTTTAAAACTATATATACAGACACTCCGCAAACTTGTTCGTAAGACCACAACCAAAGTAAGAAAAAATATAATTGTTCAAAAAGGTGGTGCATTTCTACCTATCATTTTAGGTTCTATATTAAGTGGGTTAGTCAGTGGTCTTGTCTAAAATGGAACACACTAAGAAAATGTTACTGATCGAACCAAGTTTGATTGATAAAATAAATGGAAGGAATGAGAATCACGAAAATCCTAAATCAAGATTAGATACTGAAATGCAAAACATTCTTGACAGTAAAGATGATGACAGAAAAAAATGGATTTTATACTTACAAACATTACAAAGGTATTTGCACTTCACTGCTGAGGATCGCCAACCTTATCAACTTCCAATAATAACTTTAAATAATGATTTATCTGAAACACTTTTGAAAAAAGAACACTACGATAAAAGTAGTGATTCAAACAATAAGGATCCTATTGTTGATCAGACAATGAATAAGGAAGTGGAGCCCAAAGAAAGTGATATTATTCAAGATAAATGTATATACTCCAAATAACAAATATTAAGTTTAATACCTAAGTCTTACATTAAAAAAGGTGAGTCATTGTTAGATTTCTTATTGACAATACAAAACAAAGTACACTGGGATGATGATGGAACAGTTCTCGTGGATAGTAATAAAGTAACTGGCAGCAATATTATAGATTTAGTCAATGATTCTTTAAGACCATTAAAAAAAAGTGATCCAATAGGCTGGGAAAAGTTTGCTAAAGCTTTGAAGGACATAAAAGTACCCCTCACTTATATTGATAATCCAAAGAGAATAGTATATTAATCAACTTCGAGTGAAATCTTTTGAAGAAACGTCAGGTGACGAAGAATATTCTACACCTAACCTGAACACAAGTATCTTAGAAAAATAAAAAAGAAAATAGATTGAGAAAAATGGACCCCCTACTAGAGATTCACAATATTTATTATGATGCATCACACCCTGCAGGTTATAGCAGTATTGAAAAACTTGCAAAAGCAATGGCAGGTAAAATGAATAAAAATGAAGTCAAGAAATGGTTACAATCTCAAGAAACATACACACTTCACAAACCGGTTTATAAAAAGTTTCCACGAAACAAATACATTATATCTGATATTAATTATCTGTGGCAAGCAGATTTAAGTGACATGAGAACATATAGTAAATATAATGATGGCTATAATTATATATTGTGTGTTATTGATGTATTTAGTAAGTATGCTTATGCTAGACCCATGAAAAATAAAAATTCTTTGACAACCAAAACTTGTTTTGAGAGTATTTTTGAGGAAGCTAATATTGTCCCTACCCACTTACAGTCTGATAAGGGTACTGAGTTTGTTTCTAAAGATGTTCGTCAATATTTTAAGAGTAAAAATGTAAATTATTACATGACAAATAATCCTGACATTGAGGCTAGTATTGTAGAAAGATTTCAAAGAACACTTAAGTCAAAAATGTGGCGCTATTTTACATATAAAAATACATACAGATATATAGATATATTACAAGATCTATTATAATATGCATATAACCATAGTTTTCATTCAAGTATTAAAATGTCTCCATGTTATGTAAGTTCTAGTAACATTATGACTGTTTGGAATTATTTGTATGCTCGAGAAAATAAAAAGTCACCACAAGATACCTTCTTACCAAAGTTTCACGTCGGTGATTATGTTAGAATCACAAAATATAAACATATTATATTCCAAAAGGGATATGAATCAAACTGGAGCGATGAAATCTTTACTATTTCAAGTGTCATCCCAAGATCACCATGGGTTCTATACACCTTGAGGGATTTGCAAAAAGAAGACATAGAAGGTAGTTTTATGAACGAGGATTACAAAAAATTACACCTCCTAGCCCAACTTCAGATTACAAAATAGATAAAATAATAACTTCTCGATATTCTGGTAACAGAATGCAAGTGCCTGTCAAGTGGAAAGGTTGTCCTGATAAATTTAATAGTTGGATTTTGGCATCTCATTTAAAACAGATATAATGAAAGGAAGTTTTTATCTAACGTTACTGAGCAACAGTTCAATACAATATTTTCCAGATAATATGACAACAAAGTTTTCAACAAAATTACCAAAATCAATTAAATTAGAAGGAGAATGGGTTGTCGGTGTTGTTGAATTTCAATATCCGTGTACAATGTTTACTGTTCAAGAACAAGAAAACATAGTCTATATTTCTAAGAATATGATAATGCCTAGTGAAAAAATATATTTCTATTGTTCACTACAAAAAACACATTCCTGCAACCAACTATGATAATATTAATCACATTTTAAAAGCTTTAAATAATATGAGAGAAAATATTACCTTTCGTTACGATGAAATATCTAAGTTTGTATCTGTGACAATCGCAGATGATTCATTGAAGTCCTTAACATTGTCACCTAAGTTAGGCATACAATTAGGGTTTGAGCCTAATAGGAATTTGGTAGAAAAAACGTTTGGCAAACGCCCTGCAAACTTACATCTGGGACTTCCATCACAACTCTTTGTTTATTGTGATATAGTGGAACCACAGATTGTTGGAGATGTAATGACCTCTTTACTTAGAATTATACCACTAGACCCTTCAATATATATATATATATATATGGAGCAAATAAGATGCATGTGTTTTCTCCCCCTCACTGCTTACCAGTCATGCGCAGAGAATTTGATACAATTAAAATAGATATAAGATCAAGCACTGGTCAAAAGATACCATTCCAGTTTGGAACAGCGTGTATTAAACTGCACTTCAGAAAGTTATAAGTTATAATGCATCATCACAATAATTGCTCTTGCTCATCAAAAAGTTTTAGCCACCACAACTGCAAAATATCCAATAACTCGAGCCGAAGTAAAAGTTCTAACGATACCGTCAGGGGTTCAGGGCAAGACATTAGACAATATATTTTTGGGTCAAGTACCTAAGAGATGTATAGTTGGATTTGTAAATAATTCAGCATTTAATGGTTGTTTGTCTAAAAATCCGTTCAATTTTGAGAACTATAAAATGAATTCCTTTTGTTTATATATTGACGGTCAGCAAATTACTTCAAAAGCTTTACAACCATCTTTCGATAATAATATTTTCACTGCAACCTATCATACATTATTCTCAGGAACAGGAATACATTTTCTTAACGAAGGGAATGGTATATCTCACGATAAGTATTCGAAAGGTTATTGTTTGTTAGCATTTGATCTCACGCCTGATTTATCAGCCAATTCTCCTGGTCATTGGAATCTTATTAGACATGGTAGTGTTAGATTAGAAGTTCGCTTTGAATCTGCTCTAACTCAAACGATAAATTGCGTCGTCTATGCAGAATTTGATAATTTTATTGAAATAGATAAAAATCGTAATGTAAACGTTGATTATAGTAGCTAAGAAATAAACATTGTATTATCTTTCTAAGTATTATAAAGTTCTTAATCTGTAATATGTTTTAATGTGCAAATAAATGATTGTTGTAAAGTTGTGCTTTCATTTTTATTAAAAACCCCAGTCAATTGCATGTTAAATAAGAATGTATTATCTTATTTATTTCACCTGCGTGTGAATCGTATGATAGAGTGAATGAATAAGTCTTTTTCTAACGGACTATGGATACTACACGACTAAAATCATACTTAAAAAAGATTCATCCTAGTCTAAAAAATATTCACATACACAAACATGGCATCGGTGAATATTTTGATACATATGGTCGCTTCCCTACGAGAATGCACAAAATGTTTTTGAATAGAAATGCAAGGAAATGGCGTTATAATACTATCAGGCTACAAAATGATTGGACTTCTGTGTGTGGAGAGTACTGTTTAATGTACTTGTTATACAAGTTTCATAACAAGTCATTGTCAGAGTTTCAGACTGAATTTGGTAGTGACACACTTAAAAATGATATGTTTTGAATAAAATGTTTGAATCTTGTTTTATAAACTATGGTATGTAATACGAAATAAATCATTTGTTTGAAAGTAAACCAAAGTTTTATTTTAACCTTAGCTTTAATTATATTGTTAAAAAGTCAGTTTGCGCACCGCGTCGTTGTGTGTTTACGAAGTCCATCGAATGATCGGGTGACCTACATAATTAATTATTAGGTAGGTACTTTTAATTTGCAATAATTCTTTAGTTAATTATCATTCATATTTATTTAAAATCTAAAAGACTCAGTTTGCGCACCGCGTCGCCGTGTGTTTACGAAGTCCATCGAATGATCGGGTGACTTACATAATTAATTATTAGGAAGGTACTTTTAATTTGCAATAATTCATTAGTTAATTATCATTCATATTTATTTAAAATCTAAAAGACTCAGTTTGTGCACCGCGTCATTGTGTGTTTACGAAGTCCATCGAATGATCGGTAGACCTACATAATTAATTTTGACTTTTAATTTGAAATAATTCATTAGTTAGTTAATTATCATTCATATTTATTTAAAATCTTGTAATAAGTACATGCGTTATACTCGCGCGCGTAATACATGTTTTAATGAAATAAAATACACGTAATGAAAAATTTACCAAGTTTTATTTATTTAAAATCTTGTAATACATGATTGAGCCGCCGCGAGACTCCCCATGAGCCATGTGTAAACTCGAGCTCGCGACTCGTCTCGGGGTGTGGTTCGCGGCTTGCAGGGCTCCCATCGGGAGTGGTTTTCAAAGGAGCTCGAGGGGGACGCGAGCTTTGTGTTTACACTAGCGCTTCGACGCGAGACGCGCCGCGAGCCGATCCACGAGACGCGAATATAAATCTCCTATAAGAAAGTGAGGTGACGTAAGCGATAAGCCGATAGTCAGAACAATAGGACACAGAGGCGAGCATAACAATGCAATAAGTAGCCATTGTAATTATTAAGGAACAATAGAGCGTGGAGATAGTAGATAATGAGGGTTAAACCCTCATTATATATATATATATATATATATATATATATATATATATATATATATATATATATATATATATATATATTGCTTGTGGATTGTGCATATCCTGTTGCATTTTTTATTTATAACTCAGATTTATTATATACTACAGTTGGTTCGTCCAGAAATGTATCTAGACTTTTTTTGCAATAACAGAACCTGTGACCAAACTGTTGGGGCTGCACCGCAACGGGGCGCGCGGGGCGCGTTCTACTAGCTTCGCCGGACATTATGCGCGAGCGCACACTACACAGCTATATACTGCATCGCATTCCATTCTATTATTGTCTTCGTAGGCGACCAGATATGCGCGAGCGCACACTACACAGCTATATACTGCATCGCATTCCATTCTATTATTGTCTTCGTAGGCGACCAGATATGCGCGAGCGCACACTACACAACTATATATACTGCATCGCATTCCATTCTATTATTGTCTTCGTAGGCGACCAGATATGCGCGAGCGCACACTACACAGCTATATACTGCATCGCATTCCATTCTATTATTGTCTTCGTAGGCGACCAGATATGCGCGAGCGCACACTACACAACTATATATACTGCATCGCATTCCATTCTATTATTGTCTTCGTAGGCGACCAGATATGCGCGAGCGCACACTACACAACTATGTAAAATTTTCAATCTGTCAAAGTAGTTAAAATCCTTTATTGTGCGTATGTTCGAAGTATCTTAGAGTATTGTTCTGAGTTGTGGAACCCTGCTTATAACGTATATATTGATAGAATTGAATCCATACAAAAACGGTTTCTCCGATTTATTCAATTTAAATGCAACCATTTTCTAAGGGATTATGATGCCAGGTGCAAAAAGTTCCACTTTCTTCCTTTGTACCACCGGAGACATATAGCTGACCTAACTTATACATGTAAAGTCCTAAATAATAAAATAGATTCACCTGATTTACTTAACAGATTTAATATTAATATTCCACGTAGAAATGCTCGTTACTTTATGCCCCTTTATGTTCCACCTTACAATACGTACTACCGTAGAAATTCTTTTATACTTAGGTCTAGTTCATTTTTTAACAGATTATTAATTGCCCATCCACTCGAAGACATGTTCTCCCTAAAACCAAACCAAATTAGAAAAACTATGACTGATATGTTTTTTAACTAAAATAAACATAATTTCTGTATTGCATTACTTCTAATGAATTTCTATTGTAATAATGAAATTTAAATGATTGTGCCATCTGCTGAGTGTAAATTTAAATTTAAATTTATTTATTTATTTAAGTACTGTTAGCTTCATTATCTCACAATTTTAAATCCCTCATCCATTTCTTGTGATTTAATAAAATTAATATAATATTTTGTAGTTTGCCTAAAATAATTTATACTTTAAGTAATTTTTAGATTTCCATAAGTCATGTGTTATGTGTCTTGTCAGGACTTTGTTAATTTTAGTTCAAATTTATTATTTATTTACTAGTGAAAACTTATTATTGGCATGTCGTTACTTAATATGTATTATCACTGTTATAGTTAAATGCTGTTAGTTTTCCTAATAAAATAAAATAAAATAAAAATAAATATATACTGCATCGCATTCCATTCTATTATTGTCTTCGTAGGCGACCAGATATGCGCAAGCGCACACTACACAGCTATATACTGCATCGCATTCCATTCTATTATTGTCTTCGTAGGCGACCAGATATGCGCGAGCGCACACTACACAACTATATATACTGCATCGCATTCATTCTATTATTGTCTTCGTAGGCGACCAGATATGCGCGAGCGCACACTACACAACTATATATACTGCATCGCATTCCATTCTATTATTGTCTTCGTAGGCGACCAGATATGCGCGAGCGCACACTACACAGCTATATACTGCATCGCATTCCATTCTATTATTGTCTTCGTAGGCGACCAGATATGCGCGAGCGCACACTACACAATTATATATACTGCATCGCATTCCATTCTATTATTGTCTTCGTAGGCGACCAGATATGCGCGAGCGCACACTACACAACTATATATACTGCATCGCATTCATTCTATTATTGTCTTCGTAGGCGACCAGATATGCGCGAGCGCACACTACACAGCTATATACTGCATCGCATTCCATTCTATTACTTATTGTCTTCGTAGGCGACCAGATATGCGCGAGCGCACACTACACAACTATATATACTGCATCGCATTCATTCTATTATTGTCTTCGTAGGCGACCAGATATGCGCGAGCGCACACTACACAGCTATATACTGCATCGCATTCCATTCTATTATTGTCTTCGTAGGCGACCAGATATGCGCGAGCGCACACTACACAACTACCTTAGCGGCACGGAATCTTGGCCAAACTCATAATATGCAATAACACTTTTTTAAGCGGTTCTAACGTGGATCTTATCGTGTAGGTGGGTAGAAAAAATGGTCACGTTAATCTCAAGAGGGTAATTCACTAATTTGAAGTGCATATTGGTCTGTGTTTTAAAGTTTAGTTAAATCGTGTCATTTATCCGGCGAAGTCGCAGTTTTGAATTGTGCTCTGAACATTTTGAATTTTAATTTGACAAAGATTTTTGTTGTTATTGTGGTTAATAAACACCTAAGAACCCCTTAGGATTCATAAAAATGCCTTTATCACCAAGTCAGGTAGCGCAGGCAGTAGCTTTAGTGGAACAGGGGATGACTCATCGTGAAGTGGCTACTATCCTAAACGTGCCGCGTTCCTCGATGCAATATGCACTAAAACGATATCAAGAGACTGGCCGCTACACCCGAAGACCAGGTAGTGGTGGTGTACGATGCACATCAGCTCGTGATGACCGCTTTATTGTGTTAGAGATTTCAAGAAATCGCTTCCTGACCGCAGTCGAGATCCGTCAGCGCCTTCAAATCTCCAGAGGTGTGAATGTTAGCGAGCGTACGGTGAGAAGACGTATGGAGGAAGTTAATTTGAGGGCAAGAAGACCAGCCCGTGGTCCACAGCTTCACCCTCAGCACAGAGTAGCTCGACTTCACTTTGCCCGCGAACACGCTAACTGGACTTATGAGCAATGGGCAAAGGTTTTGTTTACTGACGAGTGCAGGATCGCTTTAAATGCACCTGATGGTCGACAACGTGTCTGGAGAAGGAAAGGCGAACGTTATTTGGCGATAACAACCACTCCGACGGTCAGTTTTGGCGGAGGCTCTATAATGGTATGGGGTGGCGTGAGTTCTGATGCTCGTACGGAATTGGTCATCGTTAATAACGCCTTAAATGCGACTCGGTACGTCGCGGAAATTCTCGAAGAACATGTTGTGCCCTTTGGAGGGTTCATTGGTTATGAACAATTCATTTTAATGCATGATAATGCCCGTCCACATGTCGCACGCATAGTAAATGAGTACCTTCAAGAGGCTGGTATTCAAAAATTGCAGTGGCCAGCTCGCAGCCCGGACTTAAATCCGATAGAACACATATGGGATAAGCTGAAACGAGCAATAAAATCATCATCGAACCCACCACAAACCATTAACCAGCTTCGAGATGCTGCACTGAGAGCGTGGCGCGACTTATCACAAGTCGATATCAAGAACGTCATCCAAAGCATGCCAGACCGAATGCAGGCGGTTATAAGGGCTAGAGGAGGTAACACGCGCTATTAAAAAGGACAGAAAGCGACAAAAAATCGAACAATTTTAAATTCGTAGTGTTTTAAACTTAAGTGTTAAATTTTGTGTAAACGTGTTTTTTTGCATAAACTTCATTATCAATTTAAAAAACCTTTAACTGTGAGAAAAAGTGATCAGGAACGTTAACTGGATAGACTCAGATCTTAATTAATCAAAATTTGTAGAGCTAAGTGCAAAAAAAAGACAGTTATCACATCTTTTGTACTTGGCCAAGTTTCCGTGCCGGTGAGTTTATATATACTGCATCGCATTCATTCTATTATTGTCTTCGTAGGCGACCAGATATGCGCGAGCGCACACTACACAGCTATATACTGCATCGCATTCCATTCTATTATTGTCTTCCTAGGCGACCAGATATGCGCGAGCGCACACTACACAACTATATATACTGCATCGCATTCATTCTATTATTGTCTTCGTAGGCGACCAGATAATATGCGCGAGCGCACACTACACAGCTATATACTGCATAGCATTCATTCTATTATTGTCTTCGTAGGCGACCAGATATGCGCGAGCGCACACTACACAACTATATATACTGCATAGCATTCATTCTATTATTGTCTTCGTAGGCGACCAGATAATATGCGCGAGCGCACACTACACAGCTATATACTGCATAGCATTCATTCTATTATTGTCTTCGTAGGCGACCAGATATGCGCGAGCGCACACTACACAACTATATATACTGCATAGCATTCATTCTATTATTGTCTTCGTAGGCGACCAGATATGCGCGAGCGCACACTACACAACTATATATACTGCATCGCATTCATTCTATTATTGTCTTCGTAGGCGACCAGATAATATGCGCGAGCGCACACTACACAGCTATATACTGCATAGCATTCATTCTATTATTGTCTTCGTAGGCGACCAGATATGCGCGAGCGCACACTACACAACTATATATACTGCATAGCATTCATTCTATTATTGTCTTCGTAGGCGACCAGATAATATGCGCGAGCGCACACTACACAGCTATATACTGCATAGCATTCATTCTATTATTGTCTTCGTAGGCGACCAGATATGCGCGAGCGCACACTACACAACTATATATACTGCATCGCATTCATTCTATTATTGTCTTCGTAGGCGACCAGATATGCGCGAGCGCACACTACACAACTATATATACTGCATCGCATTCATTCTATTATTGTCTTCGTAGGCGACCAGATATGCGCGAGCGCACACTACACAGCTATAATACTGCATCACATTCATTCTATATGTCTTCGTAGGCGACCAGATATGCGCGAGCGCACACTACACAGCTATATACTGCATCGCATTCATTCTATTATTGTCTTCGTAGGCGACCAGATCATACCTAATTGTAAATTTTCTAACTTGAATACAGTCCACTTAATGTCTACTTATCTTTTATTTAAAACCTGGTAGCCTACAAATTTCGTATAAGTCGGCTTAACAATGTCCCTGTGAAAGCATAACAAACATAGCACATACATACAAATTTTTATTACTAATAAGGTACATATTAAAATGTGTTTTTTGTTATGATAGAAAAATGTAGGTAGATACTAGATAATTGATACCAAATAAAGTAACTACTATGCGTCCGCACGCGGAAGACTCGGCATTATAATAACACATATTTTGCCTATCTTCGGGTGAAATCAAATCCACGTGTCTTTTATTTATAGTCACAAAAAAAAGAAGTCGTGATCTGTTCCATTATGTAATTAGGTTATTTTAAATGGTAATATTATTTTGTAGTAAGTTATACAAAGTTATTTTTAGAAACAGAAACTTCATCCACCTTATAGTAGGACACCAATAATTTCACAATATATATTTTTTATATAAAATAAGGGGGCAAACGAGCAAATGGGTCATCTGACAGAAAGCAGCTACCGTCGCCCATGGACCCTTGCAACATTAGAAGAGCTACAGGTGCGTTGCCGGCCTTTTTGAGGGAATACGCTCTCTTCTTGAAGGTTTGCGGGTCATATTTTGCAATGAATAACGTAAACTTGAATTTGGAATGGCATATTACGTTATTACATTGAAGTAGTTGGCTTTTACCGGCACAATATTTGAAACGAACTTGGCCTCTAATGATGAGCAAGGTCGTCAATAAAACTAGAGGTTAAATCTGCAAATATGCAAACATTATTTAGCTGATTGAATTCGAGTCATGATGTCTGATGACTACAATAAATAAAAATAAAAAAGTGAAAAGAACGTAAAGAAGACATACCCTGGACGAGACAAGGTTTCAAGAGTTGCTTCAATCAAGACAGCGGCAGGCACGGTTGACCGAGCGTTTTCCAGGATATGCCCTATTCCCATTTCGAATCCGAAAGAGGGAGCCTCTACAATATAAGTTGAGAGCTACTAAGAGCTCTCAAGGTGGCCGAGTATGTTAAAGCAGTGCCATCTATAAATAGAAGGAAAAGAAGTTCCTTCATGTGACAGTGACATATGTGAACAGTAGTGCAATAAGTGCAAGTGACGTTTTTAGTGACACATTCTAGTTCCGGACGCCGACTAACTAGTAACCTGCCGGCCTAAGATGCGCAAACGAGAAAATCTCGAGATATTTCACTCTCGTGTGTAGTTATATTGTCGATAACGACATAATGTCAAAATCATTTTTTGACATTATGTCGATAGATTTTAACGACAGATCTACACGAGAAAAAATGTATGTCATGTTAGGGTCAATGGAGATGAAGAGAAAAGCCATCAAACATCGAGAAAACGTGTAGACAAAATTTTCTCGTTGGCGTATGCTAGAGGGGCAGGTGGACGAAATTCCCGAACAAAAAAAAATTTGGGTTCCAAATTTAAACGTAACTACTAAACGAAATCCAAAAATCAGCTAATCTGTGCAAGGTCGACTGTGATTGGCTGATAAAAAAGACCATAGAGAATATAAACTACATCAGAAAAAAGACGAAGAAGGAGTTTAAAATTCAAAGTTCGATTTTCATTTCGTGAAAATTATTTTGTAGCAACTCATACAAAAATTGTAAATTGAGTGTATTAATTAATGAAAAACGAAAGGTAAGCCATTGTAAAATGTAAATGTAACCGTAAATTGATAAATTGAAGCAAAACATAACTATGTCATTGTACGCGATCATCGCATTTAGAGTAACCATAAACGGTTATCACTTTTTTTACGGGCAAAACACAAAGGTATCAAGACGTCTTCCGGCTGTGTCAACTGGCAACACAGAAGCACTGGCAATACCGGATATATCTTCACTTCACAGACGACTTCTCTTTACATCCGATCCCTGGCCAGGGAACGCATCACGGCCTATAATCTTCATACAAAAAAAACATGATGTAGTAAGCGACGCCATATTGAAAATTTCCAGGCGATACTGACAGTTGCCCCTCCCCCCGCTCACCCGCACCCCTACGCAATGTGACGTGTCTGTACTCTGTGCTGCTGCCAGCCGCCGCCATTACTGTTATTCAAAAACTTTAATAAAAGAATGCTAACGCATCTGATATTGTGTCGATGGAGTGAAGTGTGAACTCTTCCTCTCAAACTGTAATTTTCTGCTTTACTCCTCATACTGAGAGATACCTCAATCCTCATACGCGTTGTGTGTATTGTTATTGTTGTGTATTGTGTGTATTTGGACATTTTTTGCGAACTGGACGCTATTAATTATTCATGTATTTAAATTAGTGTTGTGTACGTTATTGTAACTGCAGCAAGCGCAAGGACGCTATGTTACATAAATTTCCATGTAACGAAAATCGTTTATTAAAATGGATATTGGATTCAGTGCCTGAAAGATGATAATCTAAACAGATCTTCTATTCACAATTTGTTTGTATGTCAAAAATATCTAAAAAGAGTTAAAAATAAAACACTAAATAAATAAAACATTTCTTTCATTTAAACCTTGGGTGTAATGCGTTTTAAATGAGATTTGAGAATAGGAACGAAAAAGTGGGAAATCAGTTATTTTAATTAATTAGTAATATAATAAAATATTATAAAAGTTTATAATATCAACTATTATAACCTCATTTCTACTAGTACTTTTTAACCGACTTCCAAAAAGGAGGAGGTTCTATGTTCGGCTGTGTTTTTTTTTTTGACAACCTACATTAGGTACCAGTAGTCACACCACAGTCCACACCATCACAGTTGACAGTGGCCGCCACCGCAAGGGCAAAAAAAAATTTAATGTCAGTATCGCTCGGAAATCGTAACACTTGCACCAAATGTTAGACAGATGGCAGTCTGATACGTAGTATCCCTAAGTAGTCTGTGGAACGCATCATCCATTCTTCTACAAACGTAATAATTATATCTTATTTTTATAATTACATCTAACAGTCCACAAGTTTAAAGTAAATAACACAAACATAATGGTCCTTCAAATATGAAACAAGCGACCTAAGTGCAAAATTCAGGAAGGAAGACATCGCCTGCCCACGCCATATTGGAATCAGAACAAAGGAATTTTTTTTCGGCACTCTGAGTTCGAACCCAATGGCCACATTATAACTGTGCAGCCCATAATCAAGGAATTAAGTGGGGACAAGAAGAAACAATCGAGTGAGTTCGTTCCAATTTTCCTTTTCCTTACAAATTACAATCATTTCCCTCGAGTTGCATTTCGTATTTTTTTCAATATTGCATCATCTGACACAATATTAGTACGTAATTATAAATGCAATTACATTAAAATAGCAAAAAATATACTTGTAAATCATTATAGCTTCGTGTTTCTCACAATATTTTTACGATATTTGTGTAATAAGTGTTGTTTCTACTACGATTTCAATTGATTGTTTGTTTTGGTAATCAAGTCAGCGCAGGCGCCGGCGCCATTTCAGGCTCCGCGTGTTTATCACAATAAGTTTCCTTTGTTTATTTCTTATTACTTAAACCGGGTTTTTATTAAACATTGACGTTTTTTTAAGGGGCATATTATCGTTCGAAATCTTGTTTTAACATTAAATGGCTTCTATTAAAGATTTAATTAAGAAACGTGGAAGTCTAAAAGATAAATTAACGTCATTCGGAAGTTTTTTTAGAGCTTATTAGTGGTCATGAAACACTCGCCGAAAGACAAAAATGCGAACTAGAATGTCGAATAAATAGAATAAACACTACATTCGATCAATTCGATGCATTACAGACGGAAATTGAATCATTGTCGGAAAAAGTGGAAGACGAATATTTAGTTCGTGAGCAATACGAGGAACAATATTACAGTCTAGTTTCTTCGGCACGCCTTTTGTTGAATACTGTCATGTCACCACCAGCTTCTCGAGATGTATCAATGGCTGTCGATCAAGATGTTAACTGTGCTCCCAAGTTCAATTTACCGGTTATCAGTGTACCTCAATTTAGTGGAGACTACCAGGAATGGTTGGAATTTCGAGATACGTATCTTTCTATTATCCATAACAACAACAACATATCACAGGTACACAAATTTCATTATTTACGGGCTGCCTTAAAAGGCAGTGCCGCTATCATTGTTCAAAGTTTAGACATAACAGCGAACAACTACCCCATCGCATGGCAATTATTAAAGGGTTAATTAAAAGTCGTGTATTGTCAAAACCTGTCAGGGTTTGACAATACACGACTTTTAATTAATAATCATCTACAAGCTTTATTTAATGCAAAAAATATAACAACTGAATCAAGTGCGGAAATTAGGAATTTGATTGATGTTATGAATAAGAACCTCCGAGCGCTTTCTGCACTCGGTGAGCCAGTCGACCACTGGGACTCAGTTATGATATTTCTTTTATCCAAAAAGTTAGCCCTTGCCACTGCTCGAAGATGGGAGGAATATAAAGGCAGTTTAAATTGTAATTCACCAAGTCTCGAACAATTCAAAAAATTTTTAAATAATAGGTGCGATTTATTGGAAACTTTGAATTTTGACTCACAACGTTTAAATTACATTAATAAAAGTCATTCATACTCATCGAATAGTGACAAAAATTCATTTTTTAAAAAAGACAAACCTAATTTTAACAGTGAACATAATGACAATTCTAAAAGTAACATTTCATGTCCTATGTGTTCACAAAATCATTTTTTGTTTTCTTGTCCATCATTTATCAAACTTGATGTTGATTCACAAATAAAAAAGGTGAATGAAAGTAGAGTTTGCATCAATTGTCTGCGCCCAGGTCATCATCAAAACCGGTGCAGATTATCTAATTGCAAATATTGTAATTTTAAACATAACACACTTTTACATAAAGATAAGGTCAACAAAAATTCATCATCATCATCTTCTGCTTCTACTTCTAATATAGCTCTTACATCAAGCACTTCATTGTCTTCTAATGCATCTTGTGTTCTACTATCCACAGCTTTAGTGCGTGTAAAAGACAAAGATGGCCAATTTCATAAAGCAAGAATGTTGCTGGATAACGGAAGTACTTGCAACTTCATCACCGAGGAACTATGTCATAGACTGGGTTTGGTGAGGCATTGCACTGACTCCGCTATTTCTACAGTAAACAATAACATAACAAATGCCACTCAGGTATGTGAATTAGTTTTTGAGTCTTGTTTAGGTGACTTCAAGGCAAATATAGATTGCTATATTTTGCCTAAAATCACAAACGCTCTTCCTAGTTCTTACATAAACATCACGCATCTACCAATTCCACCAGAAATCAAATTAGCTGACCCCACGTTCAACATTCCATCTACTATAGATATCTTAGTAGGTGCAGAAATTTTTTGGGCAGTATTAAATTCAGAAACCTGTAACATTGGTTCGTCTCATCCAAAATTGCATTCTTCTAAACTAGGATGGATTATATCCGGTTGCATTTATAACAATTATACACAAAATGTTTGTTGTCATAATATTTCTAATAATGAATTAGATTACAACTTATCAAAGTTCTGGGAATTGGACTCCATTTCTTCTAAACATACATATTCTCACGAAGAAAAGGCTTGTGAGGATTTATTTAAAGATACTACTTTTCGTACTTCAACTGGTCAATTTGTAGTTACAATACCGTTGAAGGAGTCACCAGACATTTTGGGTGATTCATACGCTTTAGCTAAACGTAGATTTATAGCACTTGAGAACAGATTTATGAGAAATCCTAAATTAAAAAATGATTATGATGAATTTATTAGAGAATACATTAATCTTGGTCACATGACATTAAATTTCCCAAATTCACACTTTTCAAATAAACATAATTATTATTTGCCTCATCATGGAGTGATTAGAGAGTCAAGTACAACTTCAAAATTACGTGTCGTTTTTGATGCATCTGCTATTACTACCTCTGGTAAGAGCTTTAACGACATCCAAATGATAGGTCCGAAAACTCAAGAAGACCTGATGTCAATATTGCTAAGGTTTCGTCAGCATAAATTTGTAGTAACAGGGGATGTAGAAAAATTTTATAGAGGCGTCTTAGTGCATGAGTCACAACGTCCTCTACAACAAATTATTTATAGGTTTAATATCAATGAACCCTTAAAATCTTACACTCTTAATACGGTTACATATGGTACCTCATCAGCTCCATATCTAGCCACAAAGTGTCTGGCGTCTCTTGCCAACGAAACATCTAATTTTTTAGCTTCACATTCTATCAAGCACGATTTTTATATTGATGACTACTTAAGCGGTTCAGACTCTATAGAATCTACTATTGAATTGGCTAAAAATGTAAAATCCATTTTAGAATCAGCTCATTTTAAATTACGCAAATGGCAATCAAATAGTTCAATAATTTTAGACAAATTAAATTTTAGCAATGATTGTACACATAAAACTCTTAATTTAGATTCGTCTCCTTCTAAAACATTAGGATTATATTGGGATACTTCACTTGATACTTTTTATTTTTCAATTAATAATTCCTTTGAACAAAAATACACAAAACGTAACATACTTTCATTTATTAGTCAAGTTTTTGATCCTTTAGGCTTGGTAGGTCCGTGCATTTTGCAAGCAAAAATTCTATTACAACATTTATGGAAACAAAAATGTAGCTGGGGTGATGAAGTGTCTCCAGAAATAAAACAACAATTTAATAACATAATCAGTTGTCTCTACCACTTAAATTCGATTCGTATACCACGTTGGACATTACAAGATAATTCAAAAATTGTGCAACTTCATACTTTCACAGATGCTTCTGAGCGTGGTTACGGTGCGTGTGTTTATGTGAGAACTATCTCTACCAGTGGCTCTATACATGTGTGTCTTTTAACATCAAAAAACAAGGTGTCGCCTCTTAAGCCTACGACAATACCACGATTAGAGCTGTGTGGCGCCTTGTTAGGAGCAAGACTCTATAAAAAAGTTGTAAATTCTTTAACATTAGAGATTAACGATTCTTATTTTTGGTGTGACTCTACAATAGTCTTGGGTTGGCTTTCAACCGAGTCAAGTTCCCTTAAACAATTTGTTAGAAATAGAGTAAATGAGATAAAAGAGACCACTGGTTCTATGAAATGGAGTTATGTGCAATCCAAACTTAACCCAGGTGATTTGGCAAGCCGCGGGGTGAATGCTGAGTACCTCAGCGCTTCCGCACTCTGGTGGAGCGATCCTGACTTTTTACATTCTCCAGAATTTTGTACCACTTCTAATCCAAATTTAGATAACATTTTACTTCCTGAACTTGCACATCATGCGGATATTAAAGTACAACAAAATAATAATTCATTACATCGATTAATTCATAAATCATCAAATTATAAAAAATTAATAAGAGTTTTTGCATATATTAATAGATTCATATTCAATTGTCGAAACAAATTAAACAAAAATAAACATTTTTTAACTTCATTAGAATTGCAATCATCACAACAGCGTCTTCTTAGCTATTCACAGCAGGAAATGTTCCCTGATGAATTTTTATTACTTAAGACTTCTAAGCCATTACCAAAAAATAGTAGATTAAAATCACTTACACCTTTTATCGATAAGGACAATTTAATTCGAGTTGGAGGAAGATTAAATAATTCATTTTATTCATATGACATTAAACATCCTATTTTAATATGCTCAAAACATCATATAACTAAAATCATGTTTGAATGCAAGCATAAAGAACTATTACACGGTGGAGCTCAATTGATTTTATGTAATATTAGAACACATTTTTGGCCTTTAGGTGGTAGAAATTTAGCGAAATCAGTTGTTCATGCTTGCATTCGATGCACAAGACACAATGCAAAGCAAATTCAACCCATTATTGGTAATTTGCCAGCTGAAAGGACGTATCTTGAATTTCCATTTCTCAATACCGGCCTGGACTACGCTGGTCCAATTGTTATAGCTGATCGAAAGGGTCGCGGTTGTAGATTGCAAAAATCCTATATTTGTGTGTTTGTCTGTTTTGCAGTTAAGGCTGTACATCTAGAACTTGTAACAGACCTCAGTAAGGAGGCCTTTTTGGCTGCTTTTAGTCGTTTCATTTCAAGAAGAGGTAAACCTCAAAACATTTACTCTGACAATGGTACAACTTTCGTTGGAGCATGTAATGAACTTAAACGCTTTTTAAAACTTAACAATTCTTATATTCAAGCTAATTTAGCCGAATTACATATAAATTTTCATTTTATACCTCCATATTCTCCTCATTTTGGAGGTATTTGGGAGGCTGCAGTAAAGTCAGTTAAAACTCTTTTGCGTCGCGTCTTAAATTTAACACACTTAGTTTACGAGGAGCTTTCAACATGTTTGTATCAGATTGAGGCAATCTTGAATTCAAGACCTCTTACTCCTTTGTCTACCGAACCGACAGACCTATCCTTTTTAACTCCATCTCATTTTTTAATTGGACGGCCACTTCTGTCTGTACCATATCCCCAACTTGAAAATACAAACATCAATGTCCTTCAACGTTATCAAAGAATAGAGAAGCTCAGACAGCATTTTTGGAGTCGCTACTCTCAAGAATACGTCTATCAACTTCAACAAAAACAGAAATGGCACACTTCTTCTGGGAAACTACAAATTGGAGATATGGTGCTCATCAAGGAGTCCAACGTGCCACCTTTGCTTTGGCTCTTGGGTAGAGTCACAAAGCTAACAAAGGGTAGCGACGGAGTCGGTCGAGTTGCCGAAATACATACAAAAAAGGGCACTTTAATTCGGAGCTTCAATAACCTGTGCCCTCTTCCAATTCATCAATAAATAAAACAACATTGAAGATCATACTTCAAGGCCCGGGAGTATGTACGCGATCATCGCATTTAGAGTAACCATAAATGGTTATCACTTTTTTTACGGGCAAAACACAAAGGTATCAAGACGTCTTCCGGCTGTGTCAACTGGCAACACAGAAGCACTGGCAATACCGAATATATCTTCACTTCACAGACGACTTCTCTTTACATCCGATCCCTGGCCAGGGAACGCATCATGCATTCTTCTACAAACGTAATAATTATATCTTATTTTTATAATTACATCTAACAGTCCACAAGTTTAAAGTAAATAACACAAACAGTCATACCATGTTCTAATACAAAGTATGTCGTAGTATTATTTGCATATTTGTACAATAATTTACAACTTAAACTATATTAACCTCTCGATAGATATGAAAAAGATAGATTATTATTTCATAGAAAATATTATGCAGTTAAATTGGAAAATGTTAAAATGTGTATATTGTTTTATTGTAATAATACATAAGGTTGATAAGTATACTTTATAATTTATGTAAACTGTATGGAAATGTAGTAAATGAAAAATGTTTCATTAATTTCAGATTTTTAGGTCCCTATACTAGTGAAGTGAGCAAGGTCCTCGCGTCGTTGCGAGGTGAATCGCTTGCTCAACTTTCTTGTTTAGAAGGTGCGTCGGAGAAAATGATAAAATAGCACACTCGATATTCCAGTTGAATTCTCTTTTTTTAATCTCCTCTCTAAATCTATCAAAAAGTAAACAAGTCAAAAAATCATAAATTATAGAGTCGTACAAAATAGTATAAAAAGGTTTTTATAAAAGAAATTAGCTATGTACACTAGTCACTACATCACCCCCCTCCAGAGACCGTCAAGGGCGATAATAGTCAGTAAATTTGACACGACGGCCTGACCTCGTCCTTTTGACGATATTCTCATCGGCAGAAGGCAAATCATGGCTATCCGCATTTGGAGTGCTATGGAGAGTGTTCGTTTTGGGTAGCGACTGTAGTGAGTTTTGGCGCATGTTAGTGTTAGATGTGGGCTGAGTGTTGTTAGGGTCACATAACATAAAGGCCGGCTTGATCCGGTCAATTGATACGGTTACCTGCTTACCATTTACTGAAATTTTGAAAACTTTGTCTCCTCTTTCCAAGACCTTATGCGGGCCAGAGTATGCTGGCTTTAAACCACCGCCAGTACAGTCCCTTAAGAATACATGAGTAGAGGAAACTAAGTCCTTGTGAATAAAAGTTTTGAACCTACTGTTGTGCCTAGTCGCAGGTGATGGGCGGAGTTTCCTGACGATACTTCGAAGTTTTGACAAGTACTCCGTCATATCGCCAGTCTCATCAGCCTGAGGGTCAAAGAACTCACCCGGAAGCCGTATCGGTTGACCGTACACCAGTTCGGCTGCTGAAGCCTGAGCATCCTCTTTGAAAGAACCGCGAATGCCTAACAGTACTAGTGGGAGAGATTCCACCCAACTATCATTTGCATGCCATATGATTGCGGCTTTGAGCTGACGGTGAAATCTCTCCACCAGTCCATTGCAGGCAGGATGGTATGCAGTGGTTCTGCGGTGTTGAAAGCCAGCAATCGTAGATAAGCTCTTAAATAATGCCAGTAGGGAATTATTGGGCATTCTGTCCCACCTCCGTTTGCTCGCGAACTGCGCTCCGCGCTTCGCTCACTTCGGTGGGACAGAATACCCAATAATTCCTTTTCGTTTATGCATCAACTGATGCACCTCCGTTCGCTCGCGAACTGCGCTCCGCGCCTCGCTCACTTCGGTGGGACAGCATGCCCAATAACTCCTGTTCGTTTATGTATCAACTGATGGTAAATGAAATGAAATGCTCATGACATGCACCTCTGTTCGCTCGCGCCCTCGCTCACTTCGGTGTGTCAGTGTGCCACTTACCAAAAAACATACCTCGGCTTAAATATACTAACACACTATGATGTTTAGTATTTTTAAGCTTACATTTCAGGGGATAGGAATTTAGGATCTTATCAATAAATAAACACCAGTTTTTATGCATTTATACAAATAAACACAATAATGTCTTCGTTTGTGTCATGCAGATTTCTTCGTCATTGATCATCCGATCTGAAAAAGAAAACCGAATGTTATGTACATCCACACTTACATAATAATCACCATTTAGAGTCACGAGTACTTTAAAACTACGATGACGATTAAGGATATTTGAGTAATGCTTCATCTAAAAATTATGGATTAATTATGTTTCTAGTAATAACTTCGACTTATTGGCATTCAAATAATCTCGAAAATATTAACGTTATATTATGCAATAACAGTTTTACAGGAAATATATTATGAATTTTTATATTTAAATTTGTTATTATTAAAATAACTATTGGTTATTAATTATTATTCTGATTAAATAATTACCTCTAATATGTATCTACTACATAAACCTCATTCAATAAACTAGATACATTTAGATTCAAATTTACTTACAATTAAATAATGCTTGGTCTAATCCTTTTTCTGCGTTCCGCTGTGATTTTTGATGAACTTCTCTAATTTTCATGCATCTGAAAAAAATAAATATATTAGCTAATATAGAAAAATACTATTCAATAAGAGTACCACATTAGATTTAAATATTTGATGGGTAACGAATAAATATATTGGTAATTATTTAATTTTAAAATGTAACAATGTACTTAATAAATAATGAATCGTTTTCAAAAACTAAAATATTATCAATTTAAATCAAAACCTAAATAATTGTGTAACGAATTAAATCTATAATGAATACTGGTAAGTAATTGGTTATTAATTATTATTCTGATTAAATAATTACCTCTAATATGTATCTACTACATAAACCTCATTCAATAAACTAGATACATTTAGATTCAAATTTACTTACAATTAAATAATGCCTGGTCTAATCCTTTTTCTGCGTTCCGCTGTGATTTTTGATGAACTTCTCTAATTTTCATGCATCTGAAAAAAATAAATATATTAGCTAATATAGAAAAATACTATTCAATAAGAGTACCACATTAGATTTAAATATTTGATGGGTAACGAATAAATATATTGGTAATTATTTAATTTTAAAATGTAACAATGTACTTAATAAATAATGAATCGTTTTCAAAAACTAAAATATTATCAATTTAAATCAAAACCTAAATAATTGTGTAACGAATTAAATCTATAATGAATACTGGTAAGTAATTGGTTATTAATTATTATTCTGATTAAATAATTACCTCTAATATGTATCTACTACATAAACCTCATTCAATAAACTAGATACATTTAGATTCAAATTTACTTACAATTAAATAATGCCTGGTCTAATCCTTTTTCTGCGTTCCGCTGTGATTTTTGATGAACTTCTCTAATTTTCATGCATCTGAAAAAAATAAATATATTAGCTAATATAGAAAAATACTATTCAATATGAGTACCACATTAGATTTAAATATTTGATGGGTAACGAATAAATATATTGGTAATTATTTAATTTTAAAATGTAACAATGTACTTAATAAATAATGAATCGTTTTCAAAAACTAAAATATTATCAATTTAAATCAAAACCTAAATAATTGTGTAACGAATTAAATCTATAATGAATACAATAACTACTACACTTACTTTTAACTATTCCTTTATCTTCCCATTCACTTTTGATGTAGGTCTAAACCACGATGATACTCACCGCGCACCACGTTGCATATTAACAAGCCAAGACGCGAAATCATAAGAACAGAACGATTGAGTCGCTAGGGTTGTCAAACCTACTATATATTATAGTATCCTACTATTTTAAGGGATCAAATATTATATTTCAAAAAAATAGTATGCGAAACTACTATATTTTGCGTAAAGCAGAACGCAACCAAGCTAAAATGAATCTTATTCCAATAACGTTGTATTGTGTTGTGTGCGTGCAAACCATGCGTCAAATTCATAGCTAAGTAAAATAATAAATTATTAACATCAATAGACCGTGCTTGTAAATAATTTTTGAAACAAATAATTGACATATTGATGTTGATATAAATATTATATGTGCGTAAATGAATTTAAAGGATGATAATTTTCATAATTTGATTGGAGGTAAAATAATCGTGTTTAATACACACAATATTCATTTATAATTTATTGGATTTATAGGGTAAAAACTGATCGCCTCTTAAATTATCTCTTTAATCGAGTTCTCGCTTCTAGTTCACATCCCTGATCTGAAAAAAACTGCAAGCTGACAAACAAGAATATAATATTTCACATACATACTGTAAAACGAACACTCGTTTTATGGTAGGGGAGCCGATTAGGGGATTTCTGCAGTAGCTCGAGCGCGTCAGATTAAGCTTGTGTATGCTTCCCACATGTCTCTAGTTAACGTGGTATAGAAATCAGCTTATCTGAGTGGGGCGTTAAAAAAATATAATATATATATATATATATATATATATATATATATATATATATATATATATATATATATATATATATATATATATTTTTTTTAAGTATCAAATTGTCAGATTAAAATAGAGAACGTTGTGTAGACCCCAAAGAAGCTTTTATTTAAAGCAATGACGACTTAAAGTAAAGGGAAAGATATAAAGACTCTTTGAAATTTTCAAAAACTAAAGTCCATATTTTAAAAAACAAAACCTTCTTCATATATATTTTTAATCCTGCTTGACGATTACATGTTTGTTTCCTTTAATTGAATGATAAATTACCTTATAAATTACCTTTAAAGTCAATTTTTATATATATAATTACTTTTTTTAACTTCTAAATAGCTGCAGTTTGTCACTGCCCCACTGTCATAAGATATGCTCTTAATATTTTTTTCTCCTCATTACTTAATCTACGAAATCTACTAGGGTCCCATGACACTCGAGTAACTACAAAATTAGCTTACTCGCTTCCCCTACTATGAACAGCGGCGGAGATACAATTACAAAGCATTTCGATGAAACGCCGCAGCGAGCGCACCATAGAGATTCTTCTTTATTCAATTTTATTTCATATTCAGCTATATTGATCAATGATAAGGTCGAAAGTTGAAGTAAGGCATCATTAGTTTAAAATAACGTTTATATTGCATATATTTTACCATATCATCACAATTCATATACACATTAAAAATTCGGATTTACTTGCTTATTTAAACAAAATAATTTATTTTATTTTAATCTCTTCTTGGGAATTAGGTATTGGTTCAAGATTAAATTCGCTATAAAAGTATGCAACATTTAACATGCTTTAAAAAAATGCACAGATGTATAAAGATAAAAAAAAAATGTAGAATAAACTATATGTAGAATAAATAACAATAAATAAAAAACTTTATTAAACATTATATGTTTTACATAGCAATGATCAATCATTGATGTTGGATTTCAATCTGAATGACTGCTATGGTGTAATTGATAACATTAAAACGAACAAACATACACACATATATTACATTAATCAACTCGCGCTTGACAACTTTTACACATTTTTTGATGACAAAGACATTTTTACTAAATAAAAGTCGATGCACGATGGAACAAGTCACAATTTTTCAAGTGGCTTCGCTCCAGTCTTCAATTTCAACGAGAAAATGTTAGTGAGTATAAAATTAATAATTTTTTTGTTTTTAATTTATTTTTAATTATATTTCATTTAAAATTATATTTTAATAATATTAAAAATATATATATATTTTTTTTTGTTTTTTAATTATATATTAAAATTATGTTTTAATTTATTTTTAATTATATTTCAATTAAAATTATAATTTAATAATATTAAAAATATATTTTAATAATAATTATTATTATTCATCAAGATGGGAAAATAATTTATATTTCTTCTTTAATAGGTCCGATTCAGAGTTTGAGGCCCCATCTGCAGTGGTGTCGGTAGCACCGAAAAAGAAGTCAAAGGCGTCAAGCAGCAAACGCAAGGCCGGCCCCGGAAAGCAACACGACTCATCGCCTCCGCTGGAGTTGACCCGCACCTCATCACACAAAAGTGCTCAACGAAAGCGAAAATACTCCTCGCCGCACGAATTTATCACTACACGGTATGTTCGATTATTATCTACTTTAAGTTTGCTGAAATTCTATGCCTGTTTCTGCTGGTTTTTATTATTTATCAAAACTTAGTTCAGTATCCTGTTGAAGTCTGATAAAACTAGGCACCTAATTGTTTACAGTCAAAAGTGAAAGTGCAATACATTTATTCCTATTTTGTTTGTTTTCTTACTAATATTTTTTCTCGATTATTGTATTTTAATGATATGTTAATTTTTTATTTTACAGAACAAGGAGACCGGACTTATTCAATATCTTGCAGACTGAGGAAGCTAGTTGCAGTGAACCCAAATCTCGTGGCGGGGAAATAATATCAAGCTTCTCCAGCCGAGTTTCTACGGGAACGTCTCGTCGGACTGCGAAGACCGGTGGCGAATATTTTGTGGACCTCAAGATCTACAAAAAATCGGACTACGTGTCTCACGCCGCTAATGTGCGCTACAAGACGGCGCTGGTAAGTGTGAAGCTCCAGTGCGACGAGTCATCATCGTCTTGGGAGGCACTGCAAGGCTTCTTAGGACAAGCTTTTACCGAATTTGAGGAGTCAGAGCCCGTCCATTACAGTGACAAAAAATAAATTTTACTAAACTTAATCAATTTATAGTAGATATTAATTTTATTTTTAATATACTAGAATAGAATCTTTTTAATTTTTTTTACATTAGTATCGGTTACTGTATTATTGTTTTGATAGCATTGGCTTTTTTAATAGAATAAAATGCCTTTCTGTTCGACGTGTAACATATCTGTACATAGTAAATCATGGGTAGGTCATTTGCGAAGTAATTTACATAGAAAAAGTTGTCAGACAATAGAATACAGTGATGGTGTAGAAATCGTCAGCTCCGCATTTCGTAATCGTATTGTAACTTATAAGATATTACCTCTTGATCAACTTCAGTTAGCTTCAGTAGATATATTTTTTTTCGAAATTCGTAACAAGTTAAAATCTCTTTTAGATGAAAACCTTATTAAACATACATGTGTTAAGGTTAATTTCGAACTATTTGGGACGTTTTTGAAGTTCAACGATAATTCACAAGAAATAAAATCTTTTGGAACCAAAAATAAAATATTACATGGTAATTATGATTTTGAAAAAATATATTTGGAAACAGTTAGTTATTTAAAAACTAGTATAGAGGAATTTGAGGATCGTGACAGTGGGTGGACATTTTTAAATAATTTATACATTGAGATTAATATCAATAAATATCAACCACTTAGCGGTTCGAGTTTTATCAGTTTACCCAAATCAATTCAGGCTAAAAAGGCGTGTTTAAATATTATGAATAAAGATCAGCATTGCTTTCTATGGAGTGTAACGGCAGCCTTATATCCAGCTAAAAATCACCCTGAAAGAATTTCATCATATCCTAATTTTCGTGAATTATTTAATATAAATGGAATGTTTTTTCCTGTAACTTTCCATGACATTAAAATTTTTGAAAAAAATAATCCTAATATTAAGTTCATAATTTATGGTTTAAAAAAAAGTAAAACTATTGTTGGACCGTTGTATAAATCAGACATTAATAAAACATGCAACGAGAAAATTATACATTTGTTGTATCTAGAAAATAATAACACTTCTCATTATTGTTTGATCAAAGAACCTTCTAGACTGTTTAGAAGCCAAGTTACATCTCATCACAGCAAATTGTACTTCTGTGATTTGTGCTTGATATTTTTCAGTACTTCTAAAGAAGTTGAAAACCATTTATGTGGAGGCGTTGTAACTGTCCTCCCAAATAAGGGCTCAGTAATTAAATTTAAAAACTATGGTCGAAAACAAAACATGCCTTTTTGTATTTACGCAGATTTTGAATCGATGCTACAAACCAATACTGAAGCTAACTGTTCTTCTAGCAAAAACACGACTAGATTGCACCAACATTTACTTATAGCTTTTGGTTATTATATTGTTTGTCGTGATGACCCTAGTTACAATCGGTACGTATCATATCGAGGACCTGGTTGTGATAAGCAGTTTGTAGATTCGATTCTTAAAGACGTACAAAAAATATTTGATATACTTAGTACACCAGTCCCTATGATATTTTCTATGGCGGATAAGTCTGATTTTGATAATGCCACACGTTGTCATATTTGTGAAAATTTTATTTTTTCGGACAAAGTCCGTGACCATTGTCACGTTACTGGTCGTTACCGCGGAGCTGCGCATCCGTTTTGTAATTTACAGTATAAACGCCCTTCATTCGTCCCCATTTTTTTTCATAACTTAGCTGGTTATGATTGTCATCTTTTTATAAAAGCGTTAGGCGAGGTTCCTGGTAATATTAAAATAATACCTAAAACAAAAGAAAACTACATCTCATTTACCAAATTTGTACCAGTTACGAATAATCAGTTTTTTCAACTTCGATTCGTTGATTCATTTAAGTTTTTGGGAACAAGCTTAAGCAAATTGTCAGAGACATTAAAACCGGAAATGTTTAAAAACTTACAAAATCATTTCCCCGATGAAGATGAATTTCAGTTACTCACTCGTAAAGGCATTTATCCATACGAATATATGAACTCGTGGAAGCGGTATGACGAAAAAAGTCTACCCCCAAAAGAATGCTTTTATAGTTCCCTAACTGATCATGATATTTCTGATGAGGATTACCAGCACGCGTGCTTAATTTGGTCAACATTTCAAATCAAAGATTTAGGTAGTTATACGGATTTATATCTAAAAACTGATGTGCTTTTACTGGCAGATATCTTTGAAAATTTTAGACAGACTTGCAAGCAACACTATCAATTAGACCCAGCTTTTTACTTAACAGCACCCAGTTTATCTTTTGATGCGATGTTATTAAAAACAGGAATACAATTGGAACTTATCGATGACTTGTCGATGGTGCGCATGTTACAGAGTGGTATCAGAGGAGGAGTATGTCTGTGCTCTCATAGACATGCAAAAGCAAATAATCCTTACTTAGAAAATTACAAACCATCAGAATCTCCTTCCTACGTCACTTATATTGATTGTAATAATTTATATGGATATAGTATGTGTCAGTATTTACCATTATCAGATTTCAGATTTCTCAATGAACAAGAAATCAACAAATTAAATATAATCGAAATACCGATTGATGCAGAGTGTGGTTATATTCTAGAAGTAGATTTACAATATCCCAAACATTTACATAACTTACATAATGATTTTCCATTTTGTTCTGAAAAATGCATTCCACCCGGGGGAAAACTTTCAAACTAGTTCCAAATTTGTATGATAAATTTAAGTATGTTATACATTACATTCACTTGCAAACATGTTTAAAACATGGTTTAATATTAAAGAAAATTCATCGAGTGATTAGTTTTCGACAAAGCACGTATTTGAAACAATACATTGATTTGAATACTGCTCTGAGGCAAAAAAGTTCCTCAACATTTGAACAAGACTTTTTCAAACTCTTGAATAACAGTGTGTTTGGAAAAACTTTAGAAAATAATGAGAAGAGGGTCAATGTGCATTTAGTTAATCAGTGGGTTGATAATAATAATGTGACTAAGAAAAGGCAATGTGCACAAAAACTTATCGCTCGTCCAAATTTCCATAGCGCCACAATTTTTACTGAAAATCTAGTTGCGGTACAATTAAACTCTGATCAAATAATTTTGGATAAACCAATATACATTGGTTTTACCGTACTAGAATTGTCAAAAAGTCATATGTATAACTTTCATTACTCTGTTATTAAACCTTTTTATAAAAATAATGTACAAATGTGTTACACGGACACTGATAGTTTTGTATATCATATACGGACCCATGATTTTTATGATGACATAAAAAGACATTTTTTGCCTTACTTTGATACTAGTAATTTTTGTAATACTAATCAATATGATTTACCCATTCAAAATAAAAAAGTTCCTGGTTTGTTCAAAGATGAAATGGCGGGTAAAATCATAAGTGAATTTGTAGGCCTTCGTTCAAAGTTATATTGTATTAAAACCATAAATAGCACAATCAAAAAAGCGAAAGGAATTAAGAAAAATATTGTCAGCAATTTCAATGTTACTGATTACCAAAAAACTCTGTACGAAGGCAACATTGTTCATAAAACAAATGTTTTATTTAAGTCAATAAAACACGAGTTGTACACATGTGCTGTGAAGAAAGTTGCTCTGTCTGGTGATGATGACAAGAGAGTCATATCTAAAGATAAAATTTCAACTAGAGCATGGGGACACACTAGTATATTTAACTTTTAACTAGATTTAATAAGCTGTACCTAATTAAGAAATTCTTTGTATTATTTACTTTCGTAGCATAACCTATGCATTTTAGTATGTATATTATGTAGATTTAGAAATAAAATATCATTTTATTAAATACATTTGTTTTATTTATTATTTCACAACTACATAGATTTTGCAAGCAAACCTGCAGGCTGATGCTAAATTCAAGTAACGTAAAGTTTTATCAAGTTGAAACATGCTTTACTTGAGTTTAAGTCGGCACTACATGTAGGCGAACGCGTTGGCCGACGCGTTGGCCGGCGCGCTGGCTCAATGTGTAGAACAGGCGAAATACCTACCGCCAACGCGCGAACGCCCGTTCTATACATTGGGCCAGCGCGCCGGCCAACGCGTCGGCCAACGCGTTCGCCTATATGTAGTGCCGACATTACTGAATCCACACGCGAATATATTATGAGCGCGCGGTACTGTTTGTAACATGAGTCCTTATTCATAATAATGCAACCTACATGTTGCAATCACTATAATAATGTGAAGACTTTGTTTTAGTATTCATTCTTGCGTCGATAAGCACTGTAATTAGTTACTCACGTCTACATAATTTACAAAACAAACCTTAACTTATATAGTTACTCGCGTGTACATAATTTACGTATTTTTGGTAATAGAGTCTTGGACCTACTACACAACGGTAAGTTGATTTATTATTGATATAAGTCATTAAAATACATAAAAATAATCGTTAATTCCAAAGATTGCTGATTTGGTGTTAAATATTTTCTTTTTTTTTTTACAGATAATGGAACGCGTAGAAGATTTGACTGCTACATCCGAAGACAATGTGGTAGACATACATGAATATGGGGATACTTTCCAGTATGCTCAAGATCCTTTGGAAGGATTTACTGAAGAGTTTTTAAAAATGAAAGCTCAGCAAAAGCCGAACGCTAAGATTCGGGAACGTCGCCCAGCAAAATTAAGAAAAAAATGTGTTTCTAAAAGTGCACTTAGTAAACTGCATAACCCAGTTCATTCGTTTGTGGTAAACAGCGTTCCCAAAAAAGGTTTCCGTCTGATAAAGATCTCAGTGTTTGATTTAGATGGATCCCAGCAACATTGTGACAGTATAGACGATGATAATTTTTTGTTATCCGCTCAATATGTTGTGAATGAAAACGGTGATGAAATCATGGACCAAACCGAGAAGTTAGTCAGTAATATATCAAAAAAAATATGTAATTACAGTTATATGAGTTGGTTTTAGTTTACTTTGGTATTAAGTATTTGTTTTAGCTGTAGGGTCGCAATAGTCTTTAGAATGAATAAGTCGATAAAATTGTAAGATATATTTGTATGAAAATAATATAAGTTAGGGTTTGTTTTGTAAATTAATGTGTACGTAATTATTGCTTAAATAAATTGTATGTATAATGTGAATATATTTTGTTTTATTTCTATTTCATTCGGATTTAATTATTTAAATAAAAAGCAACAAATATAAGGTATTTTTTATTGAAAGTGCACATTATTTTCTAAACACCATTTTTTTAAACATAATACATTTTTTAATGCACAATACTTCTTATGAATAAAACAGTTATACGATTCTTCCTTACAATACAGATCGTACAGAATGTTAAATCTCGGAATGTCTTTGTAACTTATATCTACAATATTATTATGATCACACAATTCTTTTACCCATTTCACTTTCTCTTCACCTTTTACGATAATATTTCGGTCTTTTAAGTAAGGTTTAATAATTCTTCTGAATTCTCTGTAATCGATATAGCCTTCGCTCCATCGAAACCCTCTATTTCTTTCTAACCACCGAACATTCTTTTTTTCATTATCGGTTAGCGCTGAGAATGGGTATGGTGGTTTAACATAAAATGTATGTGTATGCTGTTGAGTGGCTATAGATAATTCTTTTACTAAAAAGTCGTTATTATTATTTTTAAATCCTTGTAAGTCAACGATTATTGTATTACTATTCATGATATTTTCTTAACGATATTACTCAAAGGCTTATACTCAAATATGCAGTCGTTTAAAATCAGACAATATGCAGCTGTCTGATCAGGTATTTCTTGGTCTGTTTCGATTTCTACTCTCACGTCGATTGAGCCTTTTAACGTTTCGTGCTGTCGCGAACAGTCGATAACGAATAAGGGAGCAACGTCTCTGAATTCTTTCAAACTCATCAACGGTTCTGACCGACGTCCGTGATACGACTGTTGAAATCTGACATACTGTTCGTATAATAAAGTAAATTTGTCTTCTGCAAAACTAACGTTTAATCCCTCATATGGATAGTATGACGAATTTAAAAACACTCTTACATCACGTACGTGACAGTGATCAAACTCCGCCATCGACAATTCACCGTTGTTTTTGCGGTTGGTTTGTAAAGCTAATACAACAAATCGCGGTTTTTCTATTTGAGATGAAGTTTTAATGGACCAAGTATGTTTACGAGTTTTGGGTAATAATGGATACTCGTATAAATCCCAGTTACGATATGCTATTGGAATAGCTCGATCTTTTTCTAATTGTTTTAGTAAATTTATTCTTTCGCGATCAGATACTTTAATATGAGGTACTCTCCAGATAATTTTACTTATAACAATATCTTCCAAAACTTCTCCTGTTTTCAACTTGATTGCATTAAGGTTAGTGTTACATCTAAGCAACACTAACTCATGTTTGCAGTTAATGATAATTTTTTCATAATCTTCCGCAAATCCTAAAATCTTGTTTAAAGGAATGGATACAGAAAATTCTCCACCACTTGTATTATTTATACCTTCTGGCGACCACCCCCAAACTCGAGCATATTTTGATTCGTTTTCATTTAAGGACAGATAAGACTTTATGGTCGTAGTTACACCTGCGTTTTTTATTTTATCTATTTCTACTCCATTTAATTCATATCTTATGTCTTGAAATAGAAATAACGCTGGATTATTAACGAAATGTACATTTGAAACCTTTTCTTTAGTTGTGCTGTCGTGGACAATTACTTTGCCTTCGATATACAAACTGCTGAGCGAAGGCAGCACATATAAGTCTTGTTGATTGATGGGGATTCGTATTTCATCATTCTTGTTGAAACTTGTTACGTACGGTCTGTATGAATGATACTCAAAACTTTCGATGCTGTTGTCGTATGAGGTTTGTTGAGATATGTTTAAAATATTCATTTTATTAAACCAATTAGCTTGAGGTATTCTTTATTGCTTTTAGTAAGCTTCTTTTTTAACTGCTGTCGTGTGTCTTTGTGAGAAGATCTTTTAGGACTGACTTGGACATTTGATATGGCAGGGGTTTTATGGAAATTTATCATTTTTTCTAAAATGTAAATACAATTGTACCTCTTCACCTCGTAAATTTATTTCTTTGTTATCAGCGTCTAACAGTCTTATATTGATGGAACTAATAGAATTTTGATTGACTGGAAAATAAATTAAATTTTTTGGTATTTCTATTATTCGATAACCAGGAGGTACATTAGGTACAAATTCGTAAATAATATGGCTTGCTTTTCCGTTCACAAATGAACCACTAACTACATCACATTAAATCCTCACGATAGTTGTTGATAGAATGCTTACAGGATACTGTGAATCAGTGCTTATATTAGCTTTTATTGTTTCCATTCCAAAGCCTAGTATGTTCCCAATTGAATCATCTTTATTAAAATGAACGTCTTTAGAACAAAATATATTTGTTTTCAATGTGTTATTATTGCATCTTAGTTTAAGCAGTGTATTTTTTATGTTAGTTTTCAAATAATCACAAATATCTTGAAGCTCGTAGGACCCTTCAGGAATTTCGATAATTTCCTTGTCACCGTAATAAAACTTGTTGTTTCGTCCATCAATATTAGGTATAGAGTTGAAAGTTGAAAAGTACAAAAGACCACATTCATAGTCTCCAAGAAGTTCCAACGTCGGAGAATAGTTTGTCGTCAAAGAGGCTTCGCTCCCGGTTATAGATACAGTGAAAGACATTTTGATACTGACACGTTTATTTATTTTTAATATTATTTAAATGTTTCTTCCAATATTTTTTTAAAAATTTAATACATAGATGACCACAGTTTGTTGTTCCAAATGCTTGATGTCTGTTATAATTATAGTTTATGAGCAAATTATTCATATATTTCATCAGTTCTAATGGTGGTTTTAAATTACCAAAGCTATCATAGTATTCTACGTAGCTGTTTTGTTTTACATAGGCTACCCAATGTGTGCCAGGATTCACGTTACTATCTAAATTTACAATTCCACATTCTATTTTTCTAGGTTTTAAAGGCAACTTATCTCTCATGTAAACACCACGAAAGTATGGAATATCACCAGCATACTCCAATATGTCTAAATTCGTGAGCGCACGCCTGGGCAGCCGTCTAATTAGTTTTTTGATGGGTTCAAATATAACCCTGCTCCTTTTTTATGAGGTTTAATATATAATCCTTTTCCAAGAGCGACCGCTTCCATCATTCTGTTGTGTCTTTCAGATTCTTGGAGACTCTTTTGTGCCGCTTTAGAATCGTTTACGGCTTTGGCTATACCTGCTGCACCTCCTGCTAATGAACCTAACGCCGACAATCCCGCAAAAATAGGAATAAGCGGTAAAAGTCCACCACATTTTGGAAGTGGAATTATACGTGGTAAACATATTCCTTTCTTTTTGCTGAACAGTTTTTTCGCAGCTGCATACGCATATTTTATAGCAGAGTGATGATCCTTGGATTTAAGTTTTTTTAAATGGGCATGTATTTTTTTAATACCTTTCTTAAATGATTTAATACCACTTCCAGCTCTGATTTTTGTTTTCATAGCATTTTTTACTATCCACGAGGCAATCTTTTCTCCCTTACCACCATCTTTTGATTTCAACCTCTTCTTTGCCATACTCAAAAGTTCTAAATCAGCTTTACGTCGAGCACTAGGATCTTTATTTATATAAGCAATATCGTGATGCATGCAAGCTTCATCCAATTTGTTAACTCCTCGATCGCCTTGTAGTATTCGTTTTTGAAGTTTCGTCCCAGGACCGCAAAATTGATATCCAGGTAAATGCAACTCAAACGGTAAATGGTCCATCAAGTTATTGATTACACCACTACCTTCCTTCATTGATAAGTATGTATTGTGATATAGCACTGATTATGTGCTTTATATATCTAAATAACTAATTCACTTTTATCTATCCAACTGTTTTCTTCGGCACCCAATCCTAACCACTTCACAAAAAGTTTGTTGCCTCTTTTCTTTAGAACTTTTTCAATAAGATAAATATCAGGAAATTTAGTTTTTTGTAATTCTTTTCCATAAAAACAACCAACAATGTTTTGTTTATGTTTATCTTGTAATTGATACGTTTGAGGACTAGTTTCGTTGACTTTTATGATGCGAAATATTTCCGTTGACCAATTAGGGGTGTAGCCTTTATAAAAATCTCCTTTGTATTTACTTATACGAACAAAATCGCCAACTCGAAAAGACGATTCTTTGCGTACTTTTCTTGGCTGTTGGCTTTTGATAATATTCAATCGAACTGTATTTTGATTTGAACTGTTAACGTCTATTGGTTTATGTTTTGTAATGCGATGCACAGTATTGTTATAATTGTGCACAACGGACTTTAAATTATTTTTATACCATTCATATTTTCCGCATAAACTAAATAATTTGTAAAGACGTGATTTTATAGTTCTTATTACTCGTTCGACGATAGAAGCTTTTTTTACAGAACATGTGGAATAATGATTTATGTTATAAGTTTTCATTAAATGCTTAAAAGAGTCGTTATAAAACTCTTTACCTAGATCTGTTTGTAAGTTTTTAGGTTTTCGTGTGGATTCTGATAATATACTGCACATAGCACTTGATACAAATTTTTTAGATTTTGATTTTAACGGTCTAACCCACACGTATTTTGATAAAACATCAATCACTATGAGAACATATTTAAATCCTTTATTAATCAACGAATATTTTTGTAAGTCCACTAGGTCAGCTTGCCATAAATCATCCAGACCTTTAATTACCGTATGCCGACGAACGAAGTTTCGTCTCGCTCCTCTGTGTAGTTCATTCACTATATCTTGTTTACTCATTCTGAACAGATTTTGCTGCAATCATGTTATCGATTTCTTGTTTTGTGTAGTACATTTTACTAAAATTTGTAGTAGTAATTTTTTCTAAACTATGGAGATAGTTTCTGACATTACTTTGGATTTTCATCATTTCATTTTTAAGGGCTTGGACACTTTTATCTACGTATTCTTTATTCACAGCCTCGTCGTCTTTTTCTGGAATTTGCACCCCTTTTAATTTCGATGACTTTAAATCGAATTCCCCTGTATCGGACCTTACCAATGTATCGCTAAGAATTTCAGAAAATTCAGATAATCGTAAACGCTTATGAACGTGATGACCAAATTTGTCTATATTCATTGCCGTCTTGCTAGGTTCTGTAGTGTAATAGTACTGCTAAATTTTCCTGATGGCAGCCTTATATATTTCATTTTTTTAATGATACCAGCTTCTTTCATTTCTTCAAGTATGGCATTAACTTCATTATCTAATCCCGTATTACCAGCTGCCCGAGATGCACATAATATTTTCAGTCTCTCAACTAACTCATTAGGATCATCCCAGTAAACTAAATCAGTGTCTTTCTTAACTTCTTTCAAAATGTCGATTCCTCCACCTCGCTGAAGACTTTCTACGCTACTGGTATTATTTCTAGCGAATTTAAATAGTGGCTTTATCACATGAGTATATTTGAACCCTTTATTACCATTTATTTGGTTCGATCGTTTCCAGTTACGTTTATGTGCATTAGTGTCGATGAGTAGCAATTTATAATTTTGTAAGTCTTCCTCTGTAATAATATCTAAATTAGGTTTTTTTTTGTACAACAATTCTGCCAGACCAGAAGTTTTTTTTAAAGAGCGGCTTCTAATTTTCAGAACTTTTCCATCATCGTATAAACGGGTTTTGCCTAGCCAAAGTTTTCCTCGTTCACTTCTTGCTCCATATGGTATATCTTCTTTCAGCGCTTCAGACGATACAGACCAAGACAAAGAATCGTTTGCGATACTCGGTGATGATTGAATAGATTTAAATGAGTTCTCATGGATATCATAATCCTCAGAAGGTGATGTAGTAAGCGTTTTGTCAGGTGTTTTAGAATGAAAGTCGTCATTATCTGAATTTTCTTCATCATCAAGATCCGTCTCAGATTCTTTAAATTTTTCATGTGAACCATTTGAAGATTCTTCTTCGTCTTCTTCATGACGTTTTTTTTCAGTTTTGCTTGCTAATAATTTTAGCGGACTGACGATCGGTTGAAATATCGTCTCCAGTGCCATGTCATTTGTGTGTTTAGTATTTTTTATCATTTCTACCTTTCTTTTCACTGCAGACGCTGATTTCACAATTTGTTCCTTAAGATTCCGCTCCATGTTAAGAATTCTACTCTGATTGATGTCTCAAGTTATACTACTAGGTAGTGGGGTATGTATATGCTTTATAGAATAAATTAATCCACTATTATAAATGTATCAAATTTCATTCTGTAACAACCATTATTTCGTTCACAATCCTTATTGATTACCACATAACTGTACGGTTTACTCCACACAGTTGAACACATTTCACGGAATTGCGACCACGTCATATCAGACCCTACATGTTCATCGTAGATGTGTCTTAGATTAATCTCGTCTTGTTTAAACAATATGATGAGATTGGCATTATCTCTTACTAGTTGTTTGGGTATTTTAGTATAAGTTTGGTTAAGATAAAAGCAATCAATATTTTTGTGACGACCCATAGCAAAATAATCACGTATATTATTTTGATTTTCGCATGCAACATCGTCAAATATGATGATAGAATTAGGTAAGGCTTCTTGTGGACTTAAAATTTCACTGTTATGATTATACTTGTGATACGATGTATCCACAACTTTTTCCAATACTTTTTCTAAAAAGACGTATTTAGGTTGATACAAAGACTTTGAATACACATAAAGGTTTCTGAATCGCGGACCATTCGGGTGTAGTAACAAACTGATTACTAAGTTTGTTTTCCCACAGTTTGAGGGACCACAAACAATACTGCGAATGGTATTTGGTAGTAAATTTCCATGCCGCTTAACTTCATTTTTAACTGCAGGACAGACACATTCTAATTGAAGTGATTCTTTTTGTTTCAGAAATTTCATAGCTGTTTAATCCAATCGACCACTGTGATTAGTGGATTATGACAAAATGATAATCATGCAGTGTGTTGACTCATATAAACAGATAACTTCAAACATACGAAATTCATTGTTTCTATAATAGCTCGCTAGATATTTCAACCATCCAATCATCGATGAGAAGCGAATTTTGATCACTTGATGCATGAACGAACAGGAGTTATTGGGCATTCTGACACACCGAAGAGAGCGAGGGCGCGAGCGAACAGAGGTACATGTCATGAGCATGTCATTTCATTTACCATCAGTTGATGCATAAACGAACAGGAGTTATTGGGCATCCTGTCCCACCGAAGAGAGCGAGGCGCGGAGCGCAGTTCGCGAGCGAACGGAGGTGCATCAGTTGATGCATAAACGAACAGGAGCTATTGGGCATTCTGTCCCACCTCCGTTCGCTCGCAGAGCATTAACGAAAAGGAATTATTGGGTATTCTGTCCCACCGAAGTGAGCGAGGCGCGGAACGCAGTTCGCGAGCGAACGGAGGTGGGACAGAATGCCCAATAATTCCCTACTAATGCCGATTCGAACTGCCTACCTCTATCAGTAACGATATCAGATGGGCAGCCGAATCGAGCGATCCAACCACTCAGTAGGGCCTTTGCCACCGTTTCTGCAGTTATGTCAGCAAACGGTATTGCCTCAGGCCATCGCGTAAAACGGTCGACGGCAGTGAGACAATAGCGGAAACCTTGGCACAGTGGCAAAGGACCCACGAGATCAATATGAATAAAAGCAAATCTCGATGAGGGCAGTTTAAAGTTACCCACAGGAGAGTACACATGCCTAGTGATCTTCGATCGCTGACAAGCCGAACATGATCGAACCCACTCGCGACAATCCTTCCGAATACTAGGCCAAACATATCGCTCGGAAACTAGTCTTATGGAAGCCTTTGCCCCTGGGTGACTAAGAGAATGCAGGCTGTTGAAAATAGCTTTGCGTAACTCTTGTGGCACATAAGGTCTAGGCGTAGCGGTGCTAATGTCACAGTAGAGCTGGCTACCCGAACCTGGGATCTTAAGACGCTGTAAGCGTAGTGAGGTAGCGTCACCTAAAAGATGCTTCAGTTCGGGGTCCTCAACCTGAGCAGCTGCGATTATTTCAGCGGACACAGGCTGAGAAATCTCCTCTACACGTGAAAGTGTATCCGCCACAACATTATCCTTTCCGGATATATGCCGGATATCTGTGGTAAATTGAGCGATCAGATCTAGGTGCCTGAACTGCCTTGGGGAACAGGTTTCTTTCCGGTTTCGAAAGGCGATTGTCAGTGGCTTGTGATCTGTATAGACCACAAAGTCACGTCCCTCGACCATATGCCTAAAGTATTTTACGCTCTCGTATATTGCTAGCAGCTCTCGGTCATATGGTGAGTATTTTTTTTGAGTTGGACTTAGCTTGTGTGAGAAGAAGGCGAGGGGTTGCCAGGCATCCCCATCGTGTTGCTGGAGGACACTACCTATAGCGTTGTCGGATGCGTCCGTCACCAACGATAGTTTGGCATCGCATCGGGGATGGGCCAGCAAGGCGGCCTGACATAGACCTTCTTTGCAAGCCTCAAAGGCCTTTGATGCTTCGCCTGTTATGTCCACTAGATGGGAACCCTTGACCGAACCCGTAAGCAACTCGTTAAGTGGAGCTTGGTGCTGGGCAGCTTTGGGAATGAAGCGCCTCTAAAAGTTTACCATTCCCAAAAACCTGCGTAACTCCCTTACAGTCTTCGGCTTTGGGAAGTTTTTAATAGCCTCTACTTTTTCTGGAAGAGGGGTAGCTCCTGCGCCCGAGATTTGGTATCCTAAAAATTTTACCTCCGTAACTCCAAAAACACACTTGGAAACGTTTATGACCATGCCATATTCACGTAACCTAGCAAAAAGTTGACGGAGATGCTCTTCGTGAGTTTTTTGGTCCTTCGAGAACACCAAAAAGTCATCCAAGTACGCGTACGTGAAATCGATTCCCCGCAGCATCTCGTCCACGAAACGCTGAAACGTCTGAGCGGCGTTACGAAGCCCGAACATCATGTACGGGAATTCGTATAGGCCGAACGGCGTTGTTATAGCGGTCTTCGGAATATCATCTGGGTGGACTGGAATTTGGTTATAGGCTTTAACCAGGTCGATGGTAGAAAATATGGTGCTACCTGCTAATGTATGTGTGAAATCATGAATATGCTTGATGGGATAGCGATCGGGAACCGTGCGGGAGTTGAGCATACGGTAGTCACCACAGGGACGCCAGCCGTTGTCTTTTTTCGGAGTCAGATGGAGCGGCGATGCCCATGATGACTCTGAGGGGCGACATGTACCTGCCTGTAACATGGCGTCAAACTCAGCTTTCGCAATTTTCCACTTTTCAGGTGCTAACCGTCGCGGCGTACACGATACAGGCTGTCCAGGTGTAGTTCGTATATGATGTACTGTATTGTGTTTCGGAGTGCGGTGTACTCCGGGTGGACGTGTAATGTCGGGGAATTCCTGTAGTATGTGTGTATATGCGGAATCACCAAGACCCACCTTCACCGAAGACACATCACCACAATGACGGGCAGGCGACGCCGGGGCGGAAAGGCTTGTATAGTTATCGATGAGGCATTGATTTCTGCAATCAATAACTAAATTGTAAAAAGATAAAAAATCTACGCCTATTATCGCCCTTGTAACGTCGGCAACTATAAATCGCCAAGCAAATTCACGGCGTAAACCTAGATTTAAATTGGGGTATCACGTGGGCTTCGGCCTGACCGAGCATAACACCTCGCTCGGTCGGAAGATCTTCCTTTGGCCTCCACGCATTATTCCCACATTGGTGACCCTCGACAGAACACGCCTCCTTCATCATCATCACTCCCCGCCCCTCCGCACCGCGCCAGTCAGCATCGCCTCATCGAGTACCTCGTCCACTAGCCGCAACGTACCGCGGCCTGGGCGACTCCGCATCGGCATCATCGGGCTTTCTCACTACACCGACCGGTCAGCAAGCAGAGCACATCTCTTCTGGTCAGCACGTAGCATCGGCCCCGCACGGCAGCTTATCCGACTCACTGGATCCCGTGCAGCAGCTTACAGTTCCGACTCACTGGGACTCACTGCAACAGTTCCGACTCACTGGAACTCTCTGGCACTGGCGACTCAAGCGACAAGGCTTCAAGATCCGACCTCCGGTCTTCGGGGGGGAGTGATGTGGCGGTACTCACAATTCGCCTAACATTCCTGCATCGCGCTATCGAAGTTTTCTAAGCGCGTCAGTATATATACGACAGCTGAAATGTATCACGTCGGGGTCACCAATGAAGTGAGCAAGGTCCTCGCGTCGTTGCGAGGTGAATCGCTTGCTCAACTTTCTTGTTTAGAAGGTGCGTCGGAGAAAATGATAAAATCTCAGACCAATAAAAAAAGATAGACAGAGCCATCCATGCTACGCGGTGAGGCAGGCAATAGGAAGCCGATACGGCCATAGGAAGCCGGCCGCCCGCCATTCCGGTTTCAACGAGTGACGGCGCATGTCGTTTTCATCTGTGTCAAGAAATATCAAAATATGCCGTCCTGCATCGTTAAATGGTGCAAAAACAATTCTTGTGCTCAAAAGAAACCTTGTGGGATTACGTTTCACAAGTAATTAGTTGAATATTTATGTATTACCACCGAAATAACGAATTTAATTTATTAGTTTTAAAAATTGTCTCGGGAGTCTCGGAACACAGAACCTCAAACAGTGCTGCATGCTGGTCGCAAGATATTTTTCCCCATAATAGGGGAAAAATATTATTACGTGCTGTATTATCCTGACAAATGTTTATTTTTAACCTGAAATTCGTTATGCATTTAAAATCTATTAATATAAATCAAATTGGAGTGTCTGTTTGTAGTATTGAAAGATTTTTTTACTATTTGCATATTAATATAACATACTGCATACACCAAACAACATTCTTTACAATTTTTGTCTGTATGTATGTATGTCTGTCTGTCTGTCTGTTCTTAGTTGAAACACATAATTTATTAGATATAGATATTTAAGTATTTACTTTTTTCAGCAATTACTAATGAATGATGATTAACAATCTAGTTTGATAGCAACTTTTGTAGTCATTACTTAGTAGTTTAATAAGACTGCAACAGGATGGGAGTTGGACAATCTGAAACCCTGAGTTGGCAACATTATTTTTTTGCACACAAGCGCACGCCTAGCGTATTTATGCTAGGCGTGACGCACACATTGATCGACAGCGACTTCACCCCATTACCTGTAAATACTCCGTCTTTCTTTTTTTATTGGTCTGAGGATAAAATAGCACACTCGATATTCCAGTTGAATTCTCTTTTTTTAATCTCCTCTCTAAATCTATCAAAAAGTAAACAAGTCAAAAAATCATAAATTATAGAGTCGTACAAAATAGTATAAAAAGGTTTTTATAAAAGAAATTAGCTATGTACACTAGTCACTACACTAGTTTGCAACATTTTAGTCTGCAAGCAAGCTGCTATGGAGATTTTAGGAGGAGAAGGAAGGTATGGGATTATGAGTGGTACGGCCACCAAGGAAAAATCCTCTGATCAAGACGTGAGGTGGTATGCAGCTGGCCTGAGCCCACGCGATAGATTTCAGCTATCGTATACAGGGTGTAACAAAACAAAGTAATGATACTTAAGTGTGTATGTATAAAGGTGCGCGTCCAGTCGATCGGAATCGGAGCGTAGGTACGCAGCGGACGGATTTGTTGCTTTACTATTTATGGTATTGACTACTGTGAACTGCACTAGAAGTACTGAAACGTCATTCTGCGCCTGACAAATATATGACTACACGACGCGCAGTCCGCACCGTACCGTACCGGACGCGCAGCTTTAATCACCTCTCTATATAGAGTTTACTGTATAAGCCAATCAAGTAGTTAGTAGAGTAGCATAGACAGCTATTCTATTTTATTTATAAATAAAATACATAAAACTGTACTATAATATTATTAATAGAAATCAACAAAAGCTTGTGGATTAAATCTGTTTCATTGTTTAATTTACCTTATTAGCCTATTTATTTAGCTATGTACAATATTTATTTTATTTTATTTTTTTTTTATTTTTTTTTTTAATTTTTGGTATGTTTAGAGTGAAAGGTTTTGCACTTAAAAATTTCTCGTTTAGTTTCAAATTAAAAAAAATAACGGATGTTTATTTTTTTTCTTCTAAGTCCGACCTCTTGTTACGTAGTATACAGTTTACATCCTCTTTGCCAGTAACCACGCGCCTTCCTGGTGCGCCTCTGCAACTCGAAAATACGTATTGTCTTCCGCAACTTACAAACTCTATTGGAGCAAAAAAATAGCCCATAAACTTTTTAATTTCTAGGTTAATCATGCACCGATGTCACTTTAGATTTTTAATAATATGAGCTTTTCCGGAATTTTTTTCAAGCCCTTCTCAACCCTACAACCAAGCGATACCGCGTTGTAGAGGGAGTCCATCTATCAAGTGAACAAGGAGTGTTCTTAATAGTTTTTAATTAATTTTATATAATTTATTAGCGTTTTTAATTCCGTTTTATATAAAATAAATAACATTCATATTCATAATTAAATAAATACATATCAGACTTCGCTTTCTATCTGTCGTCCGTTCGTCTATCACCAAGCTTAATCTCAAGAACCGCAATAGTAGAAATTTTCACATATTACGTTTTTTGTTGGCGATTTTTAAAGAAATATTTACTATCTTTCTCTTAATTAAAATAAAATAAATGATTATGTGGTTCCTCTTGGGTTCCTCGTACAAAAAACGCGATTTTTTTTTTCTCTATATCAATAACGGTAAGGTCCATATTGTTGTTTATCATTAAAAGAAGCCTTAGCCTCTGTTGCAACCATTATTTCACGTTTTTGATTATTTATAACACTCAGATGCTCATATTGGTTTTGAAATTAATTGAATTTGTGCCACGAGTCCCACTGGAAAAGAACAAAAGTCTCATAATAACTGAACGTAAATGGTAACATGTATATGTTACGCTCAAAGACCGAAATCGCTCAATGAGCGAAAAAAAGGCTCACAACGCGTTGTGGTCACGGTGAAACAGCCACGACGCGAAATTCTAGTAAATTTTAGTTTTAGTATATAACAACAGATGGCGCTTTTAAAGTAAAATGTATATGTCGCAGGGAAAAGAAGATATCAGGGACATCCCGAAATCCCTAGGGATATCAGGAAATCGCGGTAGATGCTGAATATTCTTGCTTATTACGTCTTCTTACTAAAAATATCTAGTGATATGTCATTTCACTAAACTAAATCTAGTGAAATGTCAGAAAAGCGGATACCGTCGAATAAAAATCGAGCCACGTATTTCTCTCGCTCGCTCTAGTACCCACACAGGCACTAGTGGGAGTGAAACAAATGCGTCGCTGAAGCTGGCGACAGACAGTAGCCTGGAGACAGACAGACAGACTAACCCTTTGGGTACGGAACCGTAAAAATAGGATAATCGAAGAGCTGGAGTACCTGTGCATGTACAAGAGCCTAACCAAACTACAGATCGACATGCCACCTTTACAAAAAATATTCAACTTAGTCGACCGCTTCATTGGACGTCAAAAAGGTCTGAAGTATCTGATGAAGAACCCTCAGTTGGTTTCAACTGTATGATTCAAAGATATGGTGATGCACCCTCAGATCTGCCATAGTTGCATTACGGTGGCCGGTTTCATTGAAACTAGGCCAAGAGTAATTTTATCGTGCCCAAGTGTGTGCGCAGTACACAGGAGCAATCTCTATATTCCTTTACTGAACACTGTCTATATTCCTTTACTGAAAACTGACACGACCGGCGAGCCTGCAGGACCGACTTTTTACATGCTCATCCGACGCATGGATCATCTAACATCTATCAAAGTACCCGTGTGTATACTAGAGCAAGCGAGAGAAATGCGTGGCTTGATTTTAATTCGGCGGTGTCCGCTTTTCTGACGTTTCACTAGATTTAGTTTAGTGAAATGACATATCACTAGATATTTTTAGTAAGAAGACGTAACAAACAAGAATATTCGGCATCTACCGGGAGTTCGTGATATCCCTAGTGATATCGTGAAATCCCTGATATCCTCTTTTCCCTGCGACATATACAACAGTAAAATCTAATACAACGCCCAACTTGTCCTCATTTACGTCTTCTTATCTTTGGAATTACTTGTGATAGAAAAATAATAATAATGTAGGAATATGCGTCTCATTATACGGAAATGCCATAATGCAATAAAAAAAATTTGCTATTTTGGACATGACCATACGTAGGGATTGTTGATATGGGTGAGGCCGCCAATTTTTGCTGATATGACGCAGAAAAATTTTGCGAGAGTATGAAAATCTACGCTGCTTGTGACGTTGGAGCACCTAAATTGTATGGAATTTATTATCGCTATCATAGCGTTGAGAAATATGCCGTTGGAGCACCAAAACGATAGCGTAGAGGCTATCATAGCGTAGAGAAAATCAAACTTATCTCTGTAAATAATACACAATGCGGTTTGTATTATAGCCATAAACCTGGCCCTTTTGATTACTCACATGATGCATTGATCGTTTTATGTGAAACAGTAATACCTACTTACATTTGTGTCACAAAAAAACTTCCTTTGAAAAAACTGTGTACACAGCCCGACTGAGGTTCAAATGTGAACTGTCGAGAAATGGCGAATATTACGAGATTTTCCACAGAATACGTAAAATCTCAGCGTTGCCACTTCCCGATTTTACCTTCCCTAACACCCAACGATAACAATAAATCGGTATTATTGATGACGTTTAAAATGTGGGGTAGAATTGATGTTTCTAACGATTCATTTGATTTTGAAAAGTTTATAGAGAAAGTTATCTTAAAATACTATAAGAATTAGATGAGGATTACCATATAGCCATTTATATGAGTATTCATAACATATCCGATTTATCTTCAAATCCGTCATACTTACTGTTACAGCGACAGTTAAAGTGCACCTCTTCCACGGCGGATTGTATATTTTAAGCTATTTTTTTACCTTTTTTCTACCCTTGTTTATGTTTAATTGTAAATATATTTTTAGACTATTATTGGAACTCAAATAATTCTAATGCATGCTTGAGCACTTTGTTTTCTTCGTTAGAATCAGTTTTCGAGCATAAGATAAACACTTTTAAAATACAAAGGGCGGAGAAAAATAATTGCAAAATCAGCAAAAATTGGCGGCCTCGCCCATATATTATCTAGGTACTAAAACCTAAGATTTATATTTTGGATTTTTGACTTTGATATCTATGGATTTCTCAACATCCACTGTATACGGGTCCGTCAATCAATCTTATGATCGCTTTTCTGTAGCGTTAGTTTTACTAACTCTACGGAAAAGCGCTGAAAATACATAGTAGGTATGCGCTAATCGGACACATAAAATATAGTACACCACAATACACATATTATCATATCATGTATCAAAATGGTAGCGTGTAAGCCACATTTCGGGATAAAACAATGTGCACCTAGAATTTATGAAAGTAACGGGTAAGTATTGTAATACTGTGGTAAAAATAAAAAGTGTATCATGATAACCATTTGAATAAAAAGATATTTTATTTGTTTATTATTTATAGCGTAGAAGGTAGCTCTTAGATGTTGTAGCTTCATCTTAATTCTATCAAGTTCTATCAATATCCAAGCTAGACCAGCAGGTCCTCCATCAACTTGTACGCCTGCTGGATGGTGGTTGTGACATCCTGCGCCGGCCGGTCAGCCTGTGAGAGCCATACGCTGCCGCTGGCCCCGCGCCGGCACGCCTCCAGTACGGTGCGCGCGGCTGATTCTGGCCTGGGGAAGAATATTATGAAGTCTTTAGAGATTGAAGTAAAAATGTGTTTAAACAGAGAGCGCATGGGCTCGGCGCGCGGCGTGCTATTCCAAACGACGATAGTTACCAACACGAGAGATATTAATTTCATCTTTGGTAGGAACATGAATTTACAATGTTTATGTTAAATTATAATAATATACATAATGGTCTTTAAACGGATCAAATATTTAAATAATAAGTTTAAAGCTACTAAATTTTTTAACAGATTTGTCTTTCTAATCTCTGTCTGAGCACTGATATGCTAATAAACGTAAATCCGAACACAATATGCGCCTGCCCAGCGAACGACTGCGCCTTCCATTTTTGTCACACAATCTTATAGCTATGCACACTGCACAGCTACTAATAAAATCATAATAATAATATATGATTCATACATGATAAAAAAGCAAACTTTGGTTGGGTCGCGAAATATCTTTTCATACGATAATGGTCGCACAATTAAAAGCTAGTAAAACACCGGACTATACATACTTCTGGAAGGGCGCGCTCTCGAGGAGGGCTCTCAGCGCCGGGTTGAGGTCGTCGTGGTAGCTGGCCAGCTTGCTCGCCGATAGCAGGCTCGTGTCCGTGCGGCCGAAGCACACCGACACCACGCGCACGCCGGTCTTCGCGAAGAATTCCTCCTTCTGGAACGTCATGTTTTAGCGTGAGCAGTAGCGGCGTTAGAGGGCGACGCTAGGCGACCGCCCAGGGCGCCGAAGGCAAACAAAAGGTGCGCTACAGGCGCACTATTAGCACCTTGGGCACCGAAGAAATTTCGCTCAGGGTCATGGGCGCCGGCAGGGGGGTGCCAGGGGGTGCACTTGCACCCCTTGGGAATCTCAGGATCAACAGGAATTATTGAAATAAAAAGCATTTTGTAACCCTATTACCATGCCGTACAAGGATAGTTCGTAATGTTTCGGCACTAACGGCCGTTCCCAATATTTGATCTATCTCTGGTTTTGCCCTACTATAGATAGGAATAGCTCACATTAGACATTAGAGACATATATTTTATGTCAATTCAATGTTAGCTGAGATCGGTCGTATGTCAAACCAGAGATAGATTGAATATTGGGAACGGCCGTTAATGTTTCATTTTGACGTAAATAGACAGTCACTGTTGTTCGTAAAAAGTGAAAAGAAAAGAACAGAAAGAAAACAAAAATCTGCACCCCTTGGAAATTATTTCTGCCGGCGCCCATGCTCAGGGTGCTGATAGTGATAAATCCGGCACTGAACGTAAGCTACATGATTCAGTACCTTAAATGAATAACAGTACTTAATTATAATCTAATCCATACTACGAAACTACGCCCCGTGTGAGTTTCTTACGCTGGTTCTTCTCGCCGGGCTAGTTCCCGAACCGGTGGTAGGCATCATGTAGAATTTCAGAAAATATTTGCAATTTTTTCTGAATAAAGAAAATTGAGTTTGAGTTTGAAAGTGTGTATAACTGTCAGTGTTACTTGGCACCTATTCACGTTTAAAGCACTGAACTGATAAAGTTTGGTGTCCACACCACAAATTCGTTTATCGGTAATCGTATATTTTTCCGGGAGACTTCTTTAAAGATTTACTTTGAGTATCAAAAAATTCTTTCAACAAAATTCGTCCTCACTCCTCGTCCGTCGTCCATTAGGGGGCCTCGCAAAATTTTGCCCACATCAAATTTAAATGTTGCCCCGCCACTGCCTATTTCCTTTTCGCTATTGCATATAGCGTTTGAGTCCCGGAAAAGGAAATAGGCAGTGGCGGGGCAACATTTAAATTTGATGTGGGCAAAATTTTGCGAGGCCCCCTAATGGACGACGGACGAGGAGTGAGGACGAATTTTGTTGAAAGAATTTTTTGATACTCAAAGTAAATCTTTAAAGAAGTCTCCCGGAAAAATATACGATTCCCGATAAACGAATTTGTACAAAAGGGAGTGATTGCGGACATCATCCACATAGTAAGTAATATTTGTGCAAAGCAGCGTTGCCAGAATGTTACTTTTGTAACATTTTACGTTACTTTTGACCCTCGCATGTTACATTCATGTGATATGACTATAGATGTTACTTTTACGTTACTTTTGGTAATAATTGAAAAAAAAAATGATGTTTGAATCCAAAAATGCGAAAACGAAACGCACTATATAGTCGGGACATTTTAATAGGCCACATTTGACAGTTCATCAAAATTGTACCTGGTAACCTTATAGCGACGTACATAAAAAATAAATATTTTCGTTTTGTTATAACTGCACAATTGATTAACTTTTTTCAATTACGATTACATATTTATTGTAAATATGACCGATACGAATTATTTAACGATTTGCTTTTACTGATAAACCATTTTAAACGTAATAAACAAATTCTGATCTTAATAATTTCACGTCGTTACAATGTTACGTCAGCTGACCTTTTTTCTTTTTAAACTCTAGGGAAGTTACCCTAAAAATGGAATAATTTATTTTGATAAGGATTAAAAGAATGAGTGAATTATAGAAAGTGAATATACGCGTTTAAATGTAGTCAAAAAAAAAATTCAGGATTTTTAAATAAAAAAATGGTTATTGTGCCTCACTCGACATAAATAGGTAGGTATAGTGTGTCGCGGACTTTTTTGTAGATATTTGTAAGTTCTACAATCACTTAGAATTTTATGGTTCTATCTTTTATAGTTTAGGCAGCGTACGTAAAATAATTAACTTTTCTGGTTGATTTTTTACACCTTGCGTCCGAAGAACCCAAATATCTTACGGTACCCTATTTTTTTCCAAAAAATAAAATTCAGCCTATGTTCAGCAAAAATAATGTAGAATTCCAATGGTAAAAGAATTTTTCAAATCGGTCCAGTAGTTTCGGAGCCAAACAAACAAAAAATCAAATCTTTCCTCTTTATAATATTAGTGTAGATTTATTGCTCTATTTAATATTAAAACTGCAAGTTATATACATATTTAGAATCAGTGTTTAAAATCCTTTATTTTGATACCCCACTCGATATGCTTTGTAGAATTTTTATTTTTTTACCTCACAATATGGCGTCAAACATCTGCCATTTTGTTTTTTTTTTATATCACCTATCTAAGAACACTTGGGTCAATAAGACAAATCTAACGATACCTCATATGTGAAAATCCGTTCAGCGGTTCTGAAGATACAAGGTAAGGAAGAATATTACAAACATACAAGATACGCGCTAAACACATAACCCTCCCGGCCGGCAGTCGGGTAAAAAGTGGTAAAAATTTCACGACTATCACGACGACTTTACAATATTTTTTTGGTGGGCGTGAATTTCAGAATGGTTTAACATCACGCGGGCCACAAATAAAGTCCCGGCGGGCGGGCCGCGGGTTGGGGACAGCGGCATTGGAAGGTTTGCTTCATACGTTGCTCTTCGTTCTTTGAAATGAACCTAATTTCAAAGAACGAAGAGCCGAGTGCTGACTGCTGAACATTTAAAATTATTCAATAAAAAATATATTTGTTTATAAACACTATCAATAAAACTCTCTCTGTGGATAAAGTAGCATTTTTTGTTCTAAAAAATTTACTGATATGAATAATGAGGTAGATCTACCAACTTTTGGTTCTAACATCTACCTAATTCTACCAATTTTTGGCATGACGTCTACTGATTTTCTAAAATTTGGTGTGACAACCAGTGTTGCCAACACGGAGTTTTTAGAGCTAGATTTAGCTCTAAATCCGCTTAGTTAGCTTTAAAAAAGTGGGTCTAGCTCTTTAGCTTTGTTTCTTCTACAATCTTAGCTTTTTTCCGTGTACACTATAAATAAATCCTTAGAAAATAGATTAAGGGTGTTCCTTACGGAGATACCGTAATTTACCGTATTTCAAGCCTTATAAACTCATCATTTGAAAGCTACAAAGTTATAATACAGCAGTAATCTTCATTCTTCAGCATATCAACATTCCTTTCCTCGTTTTAAATTTTCTATTTTTGATTATTATACTCATGATATTATCAGCTTACAAAGTAAAACCAATTTATTAAAATTCAAGCATACATTCAGCATCTCCTCACCATGGATACCCAACTCCTCACCAACTTAGACAATGGCTTCGTGTTTGGGCTCATTTTAATTGCAACATCTAGTAAGACGTAGATAAACTGTAAATATTTGCATGTTGCTGCTGCAGCATCACCTGGATTCTATAGGAGCCGAGCTCCATATGAACCCAAAGTGAAGGTTTCATGTTTGGCCTCGTCCAAAAGGACATTCATAGATGGTATTCATTAGGATATATTATGATCCTGTTGATAGGAATTATTCTGCACTATAACCAACACAAGTTTAAAAAGCATGAAATAATTAAGAAATAAAAAAAAAAACCCGCCAAAAAACTTAAAAAAATATGTAATGAAATAATATTTACTGACTTTAATTGTAAATAATTCCTAGTCTAAAGTGATATTTTAGTCCATCGGGGGACCGCTAATGTAGATGTTTGATTTCACATAACCTTAAAGTTTAATGGTCAGTTCATATCAAAGTGCGAACCGAATCGAGACAATCAGTGACTTGGCAATACAAAATGCAAAAGTCGCTGTTGGCGGTCCCCCGACACAATATCACTTTAGACTAGGAATTATTTAAACTTAAAGTCAGTAAATATTATTTCATTACTTTTTAAAGATGTTTGTTAATAAAAAGTACATAAAATAATTTAGCTCTTTTTTCTAAAAAAATCTAGCTCTCTTTTAGCTTTTTTTCAGATATGATCTAGCTCCTTTAAAAAATCTGAGTTGGCAACACTGGTGACAACACTGATTGGCATCATAATTTTTCAGATATTATTAATCAAAGAGGATGTAAACTGTATACTACGTAACAAGAGGTCGGACTTCGAAAAAAAAAAATAAACATCCGTTATTTTTTTAATTTGAAACTGAAGTTAAAATTTTTAAGTGCAAAACCTTTCACTCTAAACATACCAAAAATTAAAAAAAAAAAAAATAAGCTCAAATAAATGTTTTATTTCAATAAAAAATATTGTACACAGCTAAATAAATAGGCTAATAAGGTAAATTAAACAATAAAACAGATTTAATCCACAAGCTTTTGTTGATTTCTATTACTCAATATTATAATATTACAGTACAGTTTTATGCATTTTATTTATAAATATAATAGAATAGCTGTCTATGCTACTCTTGATTGGCTTACACAGTAAACTCTATATAGGGAGGGGATTAAAGCTGCGCGTCCACCAGGTCAGAATCGGGGCGTACGGTGCGGACTGCGCGTCGTGTCGTCATATATATTTTGTTAGGCGCAGAATGACGTTCCAGAACTTCTAGTGCAGTTTACAGTAGTCAGTACCATATAAACAAAGCAACAAATCCGTCCGCTGCATACCTACGCAGCATGCTCCGATCCCGATCCAGTAGACGCGCACCTTTATACACTTAAGTATCATTACTTTGTTTTGTTACACCCTGTATACGACAGCTGAAATCTATCGCGTGGGCTCAGGCCAGCTGCATACCACCTCACGTCTTGATCAGAGGATTTTTCCTTGGTGGCCGTACCACTCATAATCCCATACCTTCCTTCTCCAGCTATTGCTTGCAGACTAAAATGTTGCAAACTAGTATAGGGACCTAAAAATCTGAAATTAATGAAACATTTTTCATTTACTACATTTCCATACAGTTTACATAAATTATTAAGTATAATTATCAACCTTATGTATTATTACAATAAAACAATATACACATTTTAACATTTTCCAAATTAACTGCATACTGATATACATTATACTGATATTTTCTATGAAATAGATTACTATCTTTTTCATATTAATATAGTTTATATAGTAAATTATTGTACAAATATGCAAATAATACTGCGACATACTTTGTATTAGAACATGGTATGACATAGTTATGTTTTGCTTCAATTTATCAAATTACGGTTACATTTACATTTTACAATGGCTTACCTTTCGTTTTTCATTAATTAATCCACTTAATTTACAATTTTTGTATGAGTTGCTACAAAATAATTGTCACAAAATGAAAATCGAACTTTGAATTTTAAACTCCTTCTTCGTCTTTTTTCTCATGTAGTTTATATTCTCTATGGTCTTTTTTATCAGCCAATCACAGTCGACCTTGCACAGATTATCTGATTGGGTACAGTTGCTACGTTTAAATTTGGAACCCAAATTTTTTTTGTTCGGGAATTTCGTCCACCTGTTATTAATATTCAGAAGGTCATGACGTTCGGGAGTGGCGGGAAAAGTTGGAAAATTTTTCAGCACTGAAAATTTAATTTGATTTCTATTGTAAAAAGTTGTATAATTGTAGAATATTTGTCGTATTGTATATTATATTTTTTATTTGTATATAATTATTCCTTCGTTCGGTTGGTAAGTTTTTTAATTATATAAAAGTCCCTTCACGGGACCAGGCGCGCCGCGATGTCTCAGCGGCCGTCCAAACGGAAGAAGAAGAGACATAATATATCGTCTAGTCCGGTGGATGATCAGGCTGAGTCGAGTAGCTCTGAACAGTCTGAGCCCACAGAGGAATCTAACAAATATGCTCCTTATAGAGTCAACGATTACAGCCGTCGCTATCCAGAGGACAGCGCAGCTGGATTTGAATTTGTAGTTTTTGTGGAAAGCACAGGTGAAACTCCTATAGGTACTCGCGACCTCATGGGCTTAAGTCGTATTTTCCAACAATCGATTAAGGGAATATCTTTCTTGAGAAAAATTAATAAATTCAAAGTTGGAGTCTATTTTAATCGGCCGAACTTAGCTAATGCATTTCTTGAAAATACAACTTTTTTACGAGACCAAAATTTAAAAGCAAGCATTCCAGCTGGTAGCACGGAGTTGACTGGTGTCATCAACTCCGTACCGACCGAAATGTCCAATCAAAAAATTTATAAAGCAATTTCGAGTAGTACAAAAAGGGTAATATGTGTACGTAGAATAATGAGAAAAGCTAAGGTTAACAACAGCTTTGTGTTGCAACCAACGCAATCAGTGGCAATTACATTTTCGTGCTCTACATCATTGCCTGAATATGTTTTAATAAATATGTGGCGATTTCCTATTACGACATATATTCCACCAGTGAAACAGTGTTATAAATGTTTAAGATACGGACATTTAGCAAAGTTTTGTAAGAATGCAGAGCGTTGCTCGATCTGTGCCGAGGCTCACAATTATAAAAACTGTACCCAAAGCCCAGATAAAGCTGTTTGTGTACATTGCAAAGGTAGCCATTTATCTATATCTAGAGAATGTAGAATTAAAAAAATGAAAATAGAAGAAAATAAAAAAAAGTATACAAATACATCATATGCAGACCTTTTTAATAATAAATTACAAAATTTTCCTTCATTAAATGAAAACACAAATAGTAAAGACCTATTAAATGTACTTCTCTCAAATAAAAACGCACTTACGTTACTGACAGAATGTTTAATTAAAGCTATTACTCTGAACAAGACTCAAAATGCAAGCATAAACTCACAGCTTCTTTCAGAGGCAATAAAAGAAACTATAAAAGAAAAAAATAACAATCTTTCACATTCTCTGCCCAAGTAAATATTATGCAATGGAACAGTCAAAGCTTGCCAAGTAATAAATATGAACTACAAAAATTTTTATTAGATAATTCCATCCACATTTGTATAATTAGTGAAACATGGCTCAAACCACATATCACATTTAAGAGCCCGGGTTACCCTCGAAATTCTCATACATACGTAATACCAAAATCATTTTGTCATACGAAAATATTTAACATGTTTGAGTTATTTTTCAGCTTAAAATAGTAATTACCTAGGTTCCTGAACAAAAATTAACTTCAAAATATTTAAACACTAAATAATTTTTTTTTGTGTAAATTTTTTTTTTTCTAAATTTGCTACTAAATATTTGAACACTAAAAAATAGAGTAAAACACAAAAAAATATATAAATAAATAGTAAATTTACTACAAAATATTTCAACTCTAAAAAATATTTTTTAGTATTAAAATATTTTGTAGTAAATTTACTAATTATTTATAAATTTTTGAGTGTTTTACTCTATTTTTTAGTGTTTGAATATTTAGTAGTAAATTTAGTAAAAAAAATTTATACACAAAAAAAATTTTTTTAGTGTTTAAATATTTTGAAGTTAATTTTTGTTCAGGAACCTAGGTAATTACTATTTTATGCTGAAAAATAACTCAAACATGTTAAATATTTTCGTATGACAAAATGATTTTGGTATTACGTATGTATGAGAATTTCGAGGGTTACCCGGGCTCTTAACATGAAAGGATACTCTATTGTGAGAAATGACTGTGGTAATAAACACAATGGAGTAGCCATATTAATTCATAACACTATAGTCTATAACAAAATTAATACATTTTATGATGATTCTTTACAAAATATTGTTGTTCAGATTCAAATTTTTCAGAAACAAATCTCGATTGTAAGTTTTTACAGCCCAGGAAGCTGTACTCCTGAATTTAATAAGAAAAAATTTAATGATTTAATACAGACTATTCCGAAACCGATAATTTTTGCTGGAGACTTTAACGCGCACCATACTTTATGGGGCTGCGACAAAGTTGACGCGCGAGGGAGAGATATTGTTGATGTCGCTGATGAGAATGATTTGGTTCTCTTGAATGATGGACGTCCAACCACTGTAGGGTCGCATAGATGGAAGCCAAATGCACTAGATTTGACTTTTGTTTCGGCGTCGTTAGCATTATTTTGTGAATGGCAAGTTTCTTCAGACTCATTAGGTAGTTATCATTTACCAACTCTGACAACATTGAATCTTTCTCCATCATTCTCTTCCCATAGTAACTTGTTGTGACAAGTTACTTTTAAGACATTTGAAAGTTTTCCTCTTCACACGAATCTGAAAACAGTAAATTGGGATTTGTATGAAAAAACTGTTAATCAGAAATTAAAAAAATTTCAAATTGAAACATGCGATTTAATCGACAGTTATAATAGATTCTGTGCGCTTATAATTCAAACTGTTGATAAATGTGGCGCATTTATCAGCGGTTTGAATAAGCCTAAGTTTTGCACCCCAACTGCTAATCCTGTTTCTCAAAGTTCTGCCTGTAGTAACAGTAAAAAAAAGTTAAAATTCCATTAGTATGGTGGAATGAAAAATGTTCCAGGGTTGTACATGATTGTCGTCAAGCCTATGCGCGGTTTAAAGCGAATTCTTGTATTGAAACTTTTGTTGAATTTAAGCGTCTTCAGGCGCATAAAAAACGCGTATTGAAACAAGAGCGAAGACTTTCTTGGGAAAACTTTTGTAAATCTGTTAGTAGATTAACTCCTATGAGCCAAATTTGGATGAAAATTAAAAAATTCAACCGAAGTTATACACCTAGAAGTAGTTTTATTGATAGTGAATGGATAATACAGTTTTTAAATAAATATACTCCAGATACAGTACCAATTAACTATAAGAACAAGAACAGTAATTCCAATGTGACATTGACATGTGACAATGTGACAGCATCTCCAAATTCTTTTATATTAGAGAGTTTTACATTTGAAGAGCTGAAAGCAGCCATAAAATCTCGTAAAGATTCTGCTTGTGGTCTAGATTGTTTATCTTACAAAATGTTTAAATTGTTGGACACCAAAAATATGAAGTTGTTCCTTAATCTATTAAATTCATTGTGGTGCCATTCCATGATTCCTGAACAGTGGAAAACAGATTGTCTCGTTCCAATATTAAAACCCGGAAAGGATATAAATGTTGCAGATTCATATAGACCTATAACTTTAAGTTCTTGTGTTGGCAAAATATTTGAACAGCTTATTAAACAGCGATTGGAATTTTTTATAGAAAGAAATCATATTTTACCTAGTAATCAGTTCGGTTTTCGGCGTGGCCGTTCGGCTAGAGAGAGCTTGAGTCATTTTTGTTTGGACATTCACAATGCTCTGTCTTGTAATTCAATATTAGTTGGTATTTTCTTTGATGTTGTTGGCGCATATAATAATGTAAATTTGGAAAAACTTTCAACTATTTTAACTTCTTTACAATTACCTGAAAAACTGGTAAATTGGGTGTATCATTTTCTTAGTGGTCGTAAATTATTTGTGAAATTTGAAAATAAACTGATTGGTCCAAGGTACTCCTACAAAGGAATAAGTCAAGGTGGAATTCTCAGTCCCTTATTATTTATTTTGTATATACATAAGTTAAATATTGTCTTAGGTCAAAACATTACTAACCTACAGTTTGTAGATGACTTAACTACATATTGTACTGCAGACAAGTTGCCTGCAGCTATTGAAAATCTTAAAGTTGCTCTCCTCGGTCTTAAGGCCTATTATGATGATCTGGGCTTGGACATCAGTCCTGAAAAAAGCAAAGTTTTAGTTTTTTCAAAAAAACCTAGCAAAACAACAAACATTGTCCTACAATATGGAGATAGTAAGTTAGCAGTTGACAAAACCGTTAGATTCTTAGGTGTGATTTTTCAGAACTCCTTCAAATTTAATAAATATATTGATTACTTAGCAAACAGGGCTTTAAAGGCTTGCAATATATTAAAGTCTTTAGCAGGCACATATTGGGGAGCTGATCCAAAAATTTTATTAATTCTTTACAAGGCTATTGTAAGAAGCCATTTTGAATATGGTTATGTATGCTTTGCTTCTATTCCACATTTTGTTGATAGACTAGATAAAGTTCAAAATAGGTGCTTACGGATCGTGCTTGGTGCGATGTGTTCCACACCCATAATATCAATGCAGGTTGAATGTAACATCCCTCCTTTGAAAATTCGCTTTAAATATTTAATATACAGGTTTTTGTTGAGAATTTCATCTATTAAAAATCATCCTCTTCTTGTAAAATTGCAGAGTGGCTCTTCTTCCTCTATTTTATTGCATTACCTACCTGAAATTGTAAAAATAAAGCAAGACTATAACTTATATGAAAGTGACTTATGGCCTTGCTATGTGAGCACATTTAGCTCTAAATATTTTCCACTAAAAATTGTAATTGATAATTCTTTGAAGTGCAAAGAAGATGTCTACCTTTTACTAAGTAACCTTGTTGGTTATCAACAAGTATATACTGATGGTTCAAAGACTTCTGAGGCGGTATCAGCAGCCATATATTAAACAGGATAAGAAAGGATATGGTATTAGGCTTCCAAATTTAACAAGTATTTTTACTGCTGAGTGTTTAGCAGTTCTGTCTGCATTAGAGTATATCGAAACTCAAGTTTATGATAAATGGATTATAGTGTCTGATAGTCTTAGCGTTCTTCTAAACTTAAATAACCCCAAATTTTGTGCTACAACTAACTATATTATCTATGATATTAGAGAAAAATATACAAAATTAACAACATTAAACAAAAAAATATAGTTTTAGTCTGGTCACCGTCACATATTGGTGTTAAGGGAAATGAACAGGCTGATTTTCTAGCAAGAGCTATAACCACTTGTTCTCAGGAGCAATGTATTAAAAACATATGCCTTCCAGAATCTGATGTTTTAGTCAAAATAAAAGAAACCTTTAAAATCGAATTTACAAATTTTTGGAAACAGACCATGGAAACCAAAGGAAAATGGTATTCTAAGATTAAACAGGAGTTGTCAGTCCCATGGTTTGTTAAAGGTGTTTCATTTCATGACAGGAAATTTTATTCTACTATTTGCCGTCTTAGACTTGGTCACTGTCGATTTAATGCTCATCTTCACAGATTGAATATGTTGTCTTCACCCGTCTGTAATTACTGTAATCATTCTGAACAAACTTTGGATCACATTTTCTTTACTTGTAACAGTTTTACTCTTCAAAGATTTATTTTTATTAATCACTTGATGGATATCTTTAAAACTGCTGAAGCCATCCCGCACTCCCTTCAGCAGCTTCTGAAAACACCCGATTGTTATAAGCCAATATATGAGTACGTCCTCTCTACCATTGGAGATATATAAATAAATACTCACCAGTCATTACCTATATACCTTGAGATTGTATGTAGTTACACAGAGATAGTTCTCTGTAACGGTTATGTGTTGTAAATTTCCTAATTATATATAAGTACTTTGTGGTTGTAAATAATTCTCTTCTATATCTGCTTTTCATCTCGTTTTTCTTAGTTTTAGTAATAAAATATTATTTAATTAATGTACATAACTTTGAACTGTTTATAAGCAGACTTTTTAGGCATCTGTCAAGAGTCAAATTGAAGAAGGGACAGTAAAATATTATCAAAACATGAGAAATGGCTTCGGCCTGATGAAAAAACTTATTTCATATTATTGATATCAAAGAATTGGCTACGGCCTGATGAAAACTCTATTTCAGATGGTTAATATATAAGAATTGGCTTCGGCCTGATGAAAACTCTATTTCAGATTGTTAATATAAAAGAATTGGCTTCGGCCTGATGAAAACTCTATTTCAGATGGTTAATTTAAAAGAATTGGCTTCGGCCTTCACTATTATTCAGTAAATAGAGAAAACATAGAAATGGCTGTATGGGTAACGCTCCCTTTGCCTGTCCCGACCGGGACGAATTAAAAAAAAAAATAATAATATGCAGAACTCGTTTCTATTTGTAAATAAGCTTGTTTATATTTTGTGAACTTATACTCAACTGTTCATTTGCAATCACAAGAAATTCGAGTCGTTTTGTCTACTCCAATGTTTATGGATATTGGATAACTCCTATTCATAACTCAGGTAAGCAGACCTAAGTGTTTTATTTTCTGATTAAGTATATAAAAGTCAAAGAAGTGCCTTCTTCTATGTATTTCCCGACAAATGAAATATTTTAAACTATCACCTAAAAATATAACAACAGCAAAAACATTGAAGGCTTAAAGGACTTTGATTTCACAAGTAGGTACTTAATGTTCTAGCAGTGAAACCATTTAGATTTTAGAGTATAGCTGTTACTTCTATGAATATATTATTACAAACACTATTAATTCTTTGTTTTATTACAGCTAACTTCAGATTCTGTGCTCTGTTCAGTGTTTAACACTGCTTCAAGAATCAAGACAGAGCAAACCCAACCAGTGAAGGAAGTTTAAGATTATGTTTTCCTTGTGACTAGTCTATTGTATATAAATACTACAAGAAAACATACTGTAAGACAAGATCAACATATAAGTGAAACATTATAGCGGCTGAACTTGGTAGTTATCTTTGTTTACTTATATTAAGTATATATTAAAATATTAAATTATATCTTATTGATATTTTTAATTTTCAATCTCCAATATATTATGATACTGGTGGTAGTGTTTTTATTATTGTCTTAATAAAAATAGTTTCACAAATAATTTCATAAAATATTTTTATTTATTGTCTTTATTATTTGTAAGATTTAACATAGGTACTATAAATATATTATATTACATGTCACTTTTTAGTCCTGCTTGCTGGAGGTCAGCTACAAGGAAGTACAATGTCATGACGAGCAAGACTCCAATCGCTCTGGTCTATCAAGAGGCATTTGAAAGAATATGCTGGATCAAGTGATACACCTCACCCAAAAATTATCTCTTCTGTGTACTAACGAGCTGCAAGTACATCTAATCACTGTACATTTGTTAATTGTTTTGAAATGGACGTTTACTGGTACCTTTATGTATGAAACTAGTTTTAGTGTCACCGGACCATTGGTACGGATCGCTCCGCTTAAAGGAACCTAAAGGAACAGTTAGGTATATACTCAATTATAAATTCTATGTTCCACCATGTTGTATGATTTAGATTGCAGGAGTATGATGAATGATTTAAGTACTTAGGTATTTTTCTTTTATATAAATAAAAATGAATCTTATTTAAATGTTTGTGTGATCATGTTCACATTTTGCAGTACTTACATAATAATTATGTTCCATAATATGTACTGCAATATGTGAATTACATACTGAATTATGTGTATTAATTCATACACTACACGCTTAATTTACATGTAATATTAGAGTAAGTAAGAGTAGAATTAAGCGCATCACAGATGGTGAAGATAATATAAAATATATATTATCTTAGAGCATATTTTAGAATATTGCTCACCATAGAAATCCTATGAACCATCACACACAACGAAGTTAATATATATTCTATCTTTTGTATCTTAAGATACCGAGCGATATGGAAATATATATTTCGTATCTTAATATGTTATCTTAAGAGCCCGGGTAACCCTCGAAATTCTCATACATACGTAATACCAAAATCATTTTGCCATACGAAAATATTTAACATGTTTGAGTTATTTTTCAGCATAAAATAGTAATTACCTAGGTTCCTGAACAAAAATTAACTTCAAAATATTTAAACACAAAAAAAAATTTTTTGTGTATAAATTTTTTTTTACTAAATTTACTACTAAATATTTAAACACTAAAAAATAGAGTAAAACACTATAAAGTTTATAAATAATTAGTCTATTTACTACAAAATATTTTAATACTAAAAAATATTTTTTAGAGTTGAAATATTTTGTAGTAAATTTACTATTTATTTTAGTGTTTTACTCTATTTTTTAGTGTTTAAATATTTTGAAGTTAATTTTTGTTCAGGAACCTAGGTAATTACTATTTTATACTGAAAAATAATCAAGCATGTTAAATATTTTCGTATGACAAAATGATTTTGGTATTACGTATGTATGAGAATTTCGAGGGTAACCCGGGCTCTTAAGATGCGAAATATATATTTCGAAATTTATCTTTATGAATACAGGGTGTTTTTGTGTTGGGCAGCAGGCTCAACGGTGATCGGATTGGCTCTTCAGTGGAAATGCTCTATCGCATGTTTGTATTTTGCTTTTTAGGGTTCCGTACCCAAAGGGTAAAAACGGGACCCTATTACTGAGACTTCGATGTCTGTCCGTCTGTCTGTCTGTCTGTCTATCCGTCTGTCTGTCCATCTGTCTGTCCGTCTGTCTGTCTGTCTCCAGGCTGTAACTCAAGAACAGTAATAGCTAGAGAGTTGAAACTTTCACAGGTTATGTATATCTGTTGCCGCTATAAAAAAAAATACTAAACAGAAAATAAAGTTAATATTTAACGGGGGCTCCCATACAACAAACGTGATTTTTTTTGCCTTTTTTTGCTCGTAATCAATAATGGTAGCAGCCAGGCAGTTGAAATATTCACAATATTTTTAATTATATATTTTGTACTTTAATAATTAATAATAAAATAAAAATAAAATAATACAAAAAAAAACTCATTTTTTTGCCAACTTTCGTTCAATAACGGTACGGAACCCTTCGTGCGCGAGTCCGACTCGCACTTGGCAGATTTTTTATATCTTCCCTAAGCAAATCATAAATCGAAATGAATGTTTCTCTTGAATTTCTAAAATACTCTTGATAAAGGTTAAATTCGCTTAAGAATATAATTTATGTGAGGCTTTATCCAAATGTTTTTCCTTTTGGAATGTGTTACTGCAATCTGCATTTCACATTCTATATCAGAATCATCGTCTGACGAGCTGTCTAACAAATCAAGAAGTAAGGCAGTATCAGCTATCACTCATAGTCAATCACCCTGTATACAGAACTCTAACAAGGAATACGTGTGGCACCAACGCAGAATCGTGAGGAAATGAACAGATTTTTAATAATATCGTATCTTAGCCGTGTGTGATAGCATAAGATACTATAATATTTTATATTTGGGCATCTTAAGATAAAATATTATAGTATCTTCACCGTATGTGATGCGCTTTAAGCTCTTTGTGTTTGCCCTTTTTTTCTTTAGTTTATAAATTATAATACAACTCTGTTCTTTGTTAATGAAATGAATTAATAGTTTATTAAATCAAGTTAATGTTCATGTTTTAAATGAAACCGAGCCGCTGGTAGTTTGATGTATATAATATTTGTTATTGTTGTGACACTGTTTGGATAAAATAAAAATATTTTACATTGTTTGTTTTATTTTTGACTCCAGTCAACAGCATGAGCATAGCGCACTAGCGGCGGCCATCGAGATAGATAGTATGCGTGTGGTGTGCGAGTGTGTGTGATGTGCGGGTGCGTATGTGTGGCCTGTGGGTGTGCGTATGATGTGCGTGTGCGTCGCGTGTGCATGTCTCGGGCAAACTATTCGACTTCAAGTTAAACTGAGCGTCGTTGCTGGCTCGGCCTCCGCGCGAGGCAGCTTCGAAGCTGCCTCGTGCGGCATGCGTACCCCGGCAAATGTCCGAGGCTGCCTCACATGGCGGCTCGCCAGTACGCGGCTATTGGGTTAATGTATCCATTGTGAAAAGTGTTGTGACTAAAATGTTACTTAGATTTTTGCTTAAATTGCTTATTACTTATGAGAATGTATTCACTCAGACCAATAAAAAAAGAAAGACGGAGTATTTACAGATAATGGCGTGAAGTCGCTGTTGATCAATGTGTGCGTCACGCCTAGCATAAATACGCTAGGCGTGCGCTTGTGTGCAAAAAATAATGTTGCCAACTCAGGGTTTCAGATTGTCAAACTCCCATCCTGTTGCAGTCTTATTAAACTACTAAGTAATGACTACAAAAGTTGCTATCAAACTAGATTGTTAATCATCATTCATTAGTAATTGCTGAAAAAAGTAAATACTTAAATATCTATATCTAATAAATTATGTGTTTCAACTAAGAACAGACAGACAGACATACATACATACAGACAAAAATTGTAAAGAATGTCGTTTGGTGTATGCAGTATGTATCGTATACAGATTAATATGCAAATAGTAAAAAAATATTTCAATATTACAAACAGACACTCCAATTTTATTTATATTAATAGATTTTAAATGAATGACGAATTTTAGGTTAAAAATAAACATTTGTCAGGATAATACAGCACGTAATAATATTTTTCCCCTATTATGGGGAAAAATATCTTGCGACCAGTATGCAACACTGGTTAAAGTTCTGTGTTCCGAGACTCCCGAGACAATTTTTAAAACTAATAAATTAAATTCGTTATTTCGGTGGTAATACATAAATATTCAACTAATTTCTTGTGAAACGTAATCCCACAAGGTTTCTTTTGAGCACAAGAATTGTTTTTGCACCATTTAACGATGCAGGACGGCATATTTTGATATTTCTTGACACAGATGAAAACGACATGCGCCGTCACTCGTTCAAACCGGAATGGCGGGCGGCCGGCTTCCTATGGCCGTATCGGCTTCCTATTGCCTACCTCACCGCGTAGCATGGATGGCTCTGTCTATCTTTTTTTATTGGTCTGAGTGTATTCAATAATAATTGCCCCTAGAATTATAATAAGCCCCTATTACTAATTTATAAGCGCCTTACTCTGTTTTAGAGCAATAACGTTCGCTCGTTTATGACTTGTCAATAAAATAGGTGCTATGAAAATTTTGAGGTTATTTTCGATTTTATCAAATTACTCTAAAAACCCGGTTTTGTTTACAAAGAAATTTTTATAGGAGCTAAAATGATAATCATAGACTTTAAAAAAGTTTCGTAACGACGCAAAATGGTACAGAGTACCATAGAGTTATGATCATTCTCCTTTTACTTAATTTTAAGTTATCAATTGCATGTAAACACAAATTTAGTAGCAAGTAGCATGTTCAAATTTAGTGAAGTAATTATAAAGTCATAAGTTAAAATTTAGTTGTCTATTTATCTACTTAATACCATCTTAATACGTGTAAACCAGCCATAACTTGCATGGCAAAAATAGAGTACACAGATTATGTCTATTGTGGCAAAAAGCAGTGATTGGCGTCTCTAACTCCCTGCGTCGCTGCAAGCCGCTTCTAAACGCTGTAAAGCGCTGTAAACTGTTCATGCTTTTTAACGACTTTTAAGGATAAATTTCAACAAACTATGAATTACATCTTCCATAAAATACATCAAATAATAATGATGCGAATTTTCGAGCAGATCGGACTAAGGAATCGAGTTGTCCCATACTAACTTCATCCCCCCTTTTTACACCTGTTGTGGACACAACGATGACAAGGGTGGCGAACACATTTTAGAAAGTTAGTTAGTAGCGTATTTCTAAGACATCGTTAAAGTGAAATCGCCACGTGTACGGTCCTTTTGACTGTATTGGGTTTATTAGTTAAAATACGTAATTATTGTGTTCCCTAGAACTTTGTATTGATATGTTCCTTTCTAAAAAGTAATAAAGTTTTGTTTTAAGATTTCAATGGACCCTCAGAATAATGAATAAGAAACTAGCGTGAGAATGGGTTTGGAGAAAGCTAGCAGATGCTTGCTTGGCACATTGTCTACGATAGGTTTATGTACTTGATTATGTGTTTTGGAATATGTATAAACTACAAATAAATAAAGTCTGTGCTATCGTATATATGGGACATCTTTGGGGTTAGGTACGAATGTGTGCTTAAGTATCTAGCTATAAGTTTTGAGTCTAATAAAACTTGATGATTATTGCGTTTTCATTTCCGCTACAGTTGTGGACACGAGTATTCCTTGCCATGATATAATTATAATTATTATGTAATCCACACGTTTGGGATAAGGGCAAGAAATACGAGTAAGGATTTTATATTTGGTTATGTGTCTTTGAAAATAGATTATATTATGTAGCTTGTACAAATAAATGTGAATTATTATATTATAAATTTTGTACACTAAGAACATAATATTATCATGGTATTGAAACTGTTGTATATGTATTGAATAATTATTATTGTCTATGTAATTTGTAATTGTGTAGTGCACAGTGCCATCGCAATGAGTAGAAAAGAGATAGATGTACGCAGTACGCTGAAATGGTATCTCCGCGCGATAGAAACAAGGCGGGATTCTGCGTATATCCCCGCACCGGGATAAGTGGGCGGGGTCTTCTCACTCTGCGCTAGCGCATGGCGGGAGTGAAGCTTAGCGGTATAAATTGGCCGGTCAGCGGTCAAGACGGGCGTTGCGTTACACGTTGTGATTAGATTTGGGCATAGGACTCATACGGCAACTGCGGCTTCAGAAACTTTGACGAATATCTGTCTGCCCTTTGCATTGGTACAGTGCACATAGTGAATAGTCTAGTTTTAATTTAAAGTTAATAAACAAAGTAAATAGTTAAAAGTGATTTAATTAAAGTCATCAAAACTCAAATATCAACAAAAGTCATACAGTCCACAATAACACCCTTAGGACTAGGAGAGGAATTTCTAAAAATCCCTTCTTATCGCACGCCTACGTTATACGAAGAACACTCCCTCCAAATTTCAAGTATTTACAATCACTGGTTTAGGCCGTGGCGTGATTCCATTTTCATATCATTCAGGACAAAGCCTTTTATATAATGATATATAGATAACTATCTTAAAATAGTGAAATTATTATTTTTTCAACTGGAAACTGTCCCATGTTTACTTAATCTTAATCATAAAATATTCGATAGTTTTATAGAAATTCTTATCCAACAACTTAAAATTGCATACGTAATACGTATGTTACAGATTCAGGGCCAGATTTATCATCAAGTTGGTTTGTTATTGCCGTACCCCGACGCTGATCATCAATTTTTGCTAATTTATTGTATTGGTGATGAAAATCATGAATTGGATAAACGTTGTGCAATTATTTCTAATACAAGATGAGAAATTATTCGTGAACTACAACATTGGTTTTTTCATCAGCATAACGCATTTTTAACCGACTTCCAAAAAGGAGGAGGTTATATGTTCGGCTGTGGATATATTTTTTAGTTTTTTTTGTATCTTCAACGATTATTCCGCCGTTTGTCCGTGTTCCGTATTTGGTACCATGTTCACAAAAGTGGTGATCTGATGATGGGATCCATGAGTAATAGAATGAACTCCTCAAAATTCATATGGAAACATATGGTGATTTTGGTTTTACGAGAAGCATCCTAAGCATATGCTACCAAAACACAAGATTTTGCACCAAGGTATACTATGGTTCCGAAGATACTAAGAGAACTTCGGATTCCTTATAGATACAAGTTTGGGGGTTTAGGCGCTGTTTTAAGAACTGAAAGCATATGCTGCTATGCAAATTACATTCATCATCATTACCACGTCAGGGTCACCAATGTCACCAAAATTGAATATAACAAATTCAACCTTAACTCCAGAGCGTAAGGCACACATTTGACATTACTGAATCGATGTTCTAACAGATTTTTGTATTATTTCACTTTATACGTAGCGAAGCACGTACCGGGCCGCTAGTACTATTAATATATAAAAAACTCAAAGCAGATATTATGTTACTACCGCGCGCGTAGATTTAAAAACGGCTCAATTGGGTCGTATTTTACTTAGTCATAACTCATAAGTTACTCTCTAGTGAATAGTCTCATGCTAGTATCTACTCTCTACAGTCTACGCACAAGAAACTTTGCAGTTCGACGTTTAAAAATAGAACTGTCTCTTTTATGCAAATGGCATTTCGTATCTTTTGTTTCACTTATCTGTCAAAATTGTCAATATGTCTAATTTTGAATTTGAAATAGATTTGAAAATTGCTTGGAAGAGATTTAAGCCGGAAAATAGTATGAACGTAACAGATCTGTAATAAGTTGAATATCATTGCTTGGAGCTAAACAAAATAAAATGCCTTCGTAAAAATGAAATAAAATCGGCCAAGTGTGAGTCTGACTCGCTCAGTTCCGTACTGTGGTCCGTGATAGAGCAAAAATAAATTGTTCCCCTCAAAATGTTACTTTTTGCATGACAATATGTAACTTTCGAACATACAGCACTGGCAACACCACTGGTGCAAAGTAATTTTGCGTTAGATTAAATACCTTTGTAATAGTAATAGCTCCCACACCGGTTTCACAGCTACGCAGGAGTTTTTTTTACGCATTTTATAGTGCCCAAGTGTATGCGCAGTACACAAGAGCACTCTCTATTCCTTTACTCTCATAACCCAGTGGGTCGGGACTCGGGAAGTCAGGCGCAGGACCGACTTTTTACATGCCCATCCAACACATGGATCATCCGCGCTCTATACCACTAGACCACGGAGGCACCTATGTAATAATGTATGTGGCATCAACGCAATGTTAGTAATTGGCAATACTTTATACAACGTGCGGTATGCAAGATATGTGGTAAACAAAAACATTTTTAAAACTCATTTTATTCTATAAACAATTGAATAAACATCGCGTCGGCATATGACATATAGGGCTCCGTACCGTTATAGAGCAAAAAAAAAGGCCAAAAAATAACGTTTCTTGTATGGGAGCCCCCTTAAATATTAATTTTATTTTGTTGTTATAGCGACAACAGAAATAAACAATCTGCAAAAATTTCAGTTGTTTAGCTATAGTGGTTCTTGAGGCACAGCCTGAAGACAGACAGACAGACGGACATACGGACGGACCTACGGACAGACATCGAAGTCTCAGTAATAGGGTCCCGTTTTTACCCCTTGGGTACGGAATCCTAAAAAGGAGTTTGAAATAAGAAGTAAAACGGCGGGCTTTTCGCGATTTGCGAGTACCTATGTGCGGTGAAAAAGACTTGAACGCGAGCATAATATGTTGCGTTTATAATTTTTAACCGACTTCCAAAAAGGAGGAGGTTATATGTTCGGCTGTGGATATTTTTATTTTTATTTTTTATTTTTATTTGTGTATGTTCAACGATTACTCCGCCGTTTGTGAACCGATTTTCAAATTTTTTCTTTTGTTGTATAGGGTTCAACTCCAATTTGGTACCATGTTCACAAAAGTGGTGACCTGATGATGGGATCTATGAGTAATCGAGGGAACTCCTCAAAATTTATATGGAAACATATAGTGATTTTGGTTTTATGTGAAGGATCCTAGGCATATGCTACCAAAAAGTAAGATTTTACACCAAGGCATGCTATATGGTTCCGAAGATACTAAGAGAACTCCGGATTCCTTATAGATACAAGTTCGGGACTTTCGGCGATGTTTTAAGAACTGAACAAAGTAAATGATTTAAACTTGGTGTTGTGGTTACCAACTTGGTAATTTGATCATGGGATCCATAGATCCTAGGTATATAGGAAGCTCCTTGATTGGGACAAAATATAGTTCTATTATTGTTGCTAAAGCATAATATTTTAGTGTGTTGAGCTGATGAGTTTACATGCTGAAATTTTATAATACAACGAAAGTCACTGAACCAGAACTCTAGAGCCTTCAGAGATAGGCGTTTGAACATTTCAGCATTGCTTGATGAATTCTAAGCATATACAGGGGTATATGTATGCTTGGAGTTCTTTAAGGTGACGCCGCGTTAAAGTAAGAAACCGTGTTGGATATGTTTTAGATTGCTTGTTTTCTATGAGAGGCCGGGCCGGCCTCTCATAGAAAACAAGCAATGGAACAGCAAAAAATGGAAAGGGCATAAGCAAAAAAATGGTTTTTGTCGCGTAATTTAAAAACCATAAATACATTTCATATAAGCTATGCACATATTAAAGTGTATGCTTCAACCAATTTATGTACAAATTTTGGAACCTTAAATCACTCTCCTCTGTTGGAAAAATAGGAATCCCTTTTTTTACAGAGGTCTTTTCGATTGATAATTCTGTGTTATAAAAGTTGTCCAATCGTGTTATGCTATGGGCAATTCAAAGACAAAGACATGATGAATACTGACAATGAACTTTAGTTTCTTAGCTTTAGTCATTGCTGAGAAAAATCGGCATCGCTACAGCCAAATTATCAAGGCGTCGCCTTAAGAAATTCTAAAGTGGTAGTGAACTCAGATAATAAGTTTTCATATGAAAGTTTGGGGGTTTCATCGTTTTTTTAAGAACTGAAATTATGCTACTATGCAAATTCTATTCATGATAATTCAGTAATAATATTATAGTAAATAAGTAATAAATAACGACGTGACATGACAGTTGAGTGCGTATTAGATTAATTGGTCTGTATATATTTTATAGTCATGGGTATGGCTCATGGTTTTTGAGACATAGCATAAAACTTTTTTGAAAACTGCCTGAGCATAGTAGTCGTGATAGTTTCATACCTAAATCCTATATAATATTATCTACAACTGACAGCTTATACGTTTACCGGTAAATAACTAAAAAGAGTGAAATTATTATTTTTAACAAAAAATTAAAACCGACTTCCAAGGTAAAAACAATAAGTAATAATATGAACTAAAAAGTATTAAATAATTTTTACTATTTAATAGTGCCTCTTTCAGAACTCGTCTAAATCTCAACTACTTCTGTACATACTATGGAGGCGTCCCACATGACCAGCGCGCCGGCCTGCGAGCGCTGCGCTTAAAAATAATAATTAAGAAATTAAATCTTATCAAAAAAATTAACTTAGGTAATTCGCAGCTCTGACATTTTTGTCAAGTCAGTATTGAATGCAAAATAACGTATTATATAATTACGTGTATGATAACAAGTATTAAGAATCTAGATAATAATTATTATCTTATTATATAAGACTTTTACCGCCGCAATCAGAGACGTCAATTAAGACTTAATCCTCATTTAAAATGAAATGTGCCTCACAGAGATGACAATTAAAAATCGCTAATTGCAGAGTGTGAAGTTCAAGTTTGAGGTTATTCTTAAAAAAATTTTACTTTTATTTTTTTTTAATTTTTATGCAAGGATTCTTTCAGGTTTTATTTGAAGAGTTAATAATAATAATATTTACACCACTGTATACATAGAACTTCAAATTGTGATAGTACTTGGTACAACTAATATATATTCTGTGATAGTACTAAAAGCATTTTGCATTTTGCATTTTGCCTACCTACTTAATACGGCGGTTTTAACCATTTCTTGCAAATCAATAGAAGTATTTCACGTGAAAAGTATAGTCACTTCTATACAAACTAAATAATTATACAAAGAAGTAAGAACATTGTCACCAAATTGTGTAGTTATTGAAATTAAAGTATGTTTTCTAGTCTACGAATATAGTTACAATTATTATTATGAAAAATTCAAGGCAACATATTTTGTATTTATCATAATTTATAAAAAACCATTAAAAACAATATAAACCCACTTATAAATTTATGCTGCATCAGTTAATTTGATTTCTTGTTCTTTTCGACTATTTTGTGCTTGATTTATATGGGACAGCAATTAATCGGACAATTAATTTTGTCTCTGAGAGGTATCTGTAATGAAAGCATTAAATTTCAATTTATTGAATGATGTTTAGCGCTATTTTTTTAATGACCGACTCTAACGGCCGCAGTCACGACCAATAAAAAAAATATTAGTTTTGGAAAGTCAAGCCGTGTTCGTTTCATTTTTCAAATACGTATGCGCGGCTTTTTTCGCAGTTTGGCAGCTGACTGTCAATTTCATAATAATTGAGTGTCATGTTCTAAAATATGTATTATCAATTTCTGTCAGATTTTAGAACAGGACACTCACACTGACACTAATTTTTATTTTGCGCATGCGAAATGAGCATTGAAAAACGAAACGAACACGACTACAGTCTGTCAAAAAAGAGTACCTAGACAGAACAAAATTTTCTAAACGTTCTAAACGCTCAAAAGGTGGTTTTTTCCCTTTGTATTTCTACAGAGAACGCTTTAAATACACTTTAAATATTATTTGCCTTGCACATTTTTAACTCGATTGAATAAGGTTTTGTATGTATTTTGTATGTATTTGTTACATGATTTAAAAATTGCGTAGAGTGTCAACTCTTTTTTGACAAGCTATAAATAAAATCATATAAAAAAGAAGAAGAAGAAGATCATGCCCCCCCGTGTATTAATTTGTTTTCTCTATGTCATACCTCTTTGACAGCAAAATCCACGATTAGCGACTCAATCGAGTTAAATGGTGCTTCTTCTGTATTTAAATTTATCCGCCATTTTAAGGTGTTAATCTATCATTAACTGACTCTGAGAGGGGATTTCATGTTGCGGTTTGTATGGGCAGCGGATAGTTTTAATTTTTTAAATGATGATTTAATGAACGACTCTGAGTGCGGCTGTTAATGGTTTTATCACTCTACCGATAGCTACATATCAAATAATCCAGAATAAGTAGACCGTAATCTTTATTACGTACAAAAAAACAAAATAATCTTGAGTGCGCAAGCAGTTATCACATTAAGATTTCAATATTTTATTGAATTTTATTCCATAACTAGTGCTATCTTCCCACGGGTTACTCTACGTCCACACTCCACAGTCTACATAATATTTATTAGTATAATCTACAGGGTGTAACAAAACTAAGTAATGATACTTTAGGGTGTGTATATGGGTCCTCCTTATTATTTAATTTATTTATTTAACTCTTTATTGCACACAAGAAAAAACATAAAGATACAATTAACATGGAAAGACGACACAAAGGAACTGCTTGGGAAAAGGTGGTAATATAATATTGGCCCCCCTTAATATTTAATGTTTTAACAACGCTATCCAGTATAATTTTGGTGGAACGGTATGCTCGCGGCGTGCTACTAATTTAGCACCGTACAAATCCAACAGAGGCTGTCAAGTTCGATTGTCATTCGATCAAGTTTTATTTCGATAGTTGTTAAGAAACAGAAATATTTGGATTTTGTGTTCAGACATCGGATTCATCAAACTGTTCTCCTACGGAATTTAAAAGGTAAATATAAAATTATATATATAATAAATATTTTTGGTACGTTTGTTTCAATATTAGCAATGATTGTAATTTGGCCCCCTCACATTGGTCGTGATGTTGTTCCAATGACAGAGCTGGAGAGCCATGGGTACAGTATCAAATTTTTGACTAATGGGCTATGTAGCCAGTGGAGGCTCCAAAGGAGACTATTACATATGTGATTTTCGCCGTTAAGAGCCCGGGTTACCCTCGAAATTCTCATACATACGTAATACCAAAATCATTTTGTCATACGAAAATATTAAACATGTTTGAGTTATTTTTCAGCTTAAAATAGTAATTACCTAGGTTCCTGAACAAAAATTAACTTCAAAATATTTAAACACTAAAAAAAATTTTTGTGTTTAAATTTTTTTTACTAAATTAGTGTTTTACTCTATTTTTAGTGTTTAAATATTTAGTAGTAAATTTAGTATATGGCTATATTTTATCACGCTAAGACTAATAGGAGCGAAGAAATAGAGGAAAGTGTGGAAAAAACTGGCAAAATTATTTGAAAGGACTAACTTGAACGCGATAATCTCAGGAACTACTGGTCCGATTTGAAAAATTTGATAGCCCATTTATTGAGGAAGGCTATAGGCTATATTTTATCACGCTAAGACTAATAGGAGAATGTGGAAAAACGGGGGAAATTATTTGAAAGGGCTTTTCTCGCGAACTACTGGAGCAATTTTTATGTTATTTGGCACTAATAAGAAGTAGACCACGTGAAGGATCATAGGCTATCGATTTAAATAATTTTTTCAGTGGCTATAATATATTTTATACCCGTGCGACGCCGGGGCGGGTCGCATAGTATGATTATAATATATAAATATTAAATACTACCTATATGTACACATAATAACACAAATTACAGTGATTGCGAATGAAGCTCAGAATACAGAATAAACCCGAAACCGTCAACGCACTTGAAAGTGAGGCAGTCACAGCAACTCCGAATTGGAATTTGGAGTGGCTCGAGTCAGTCGTGACTTCGTGAGCCGATGGCCAATGCGCGTAATAGATATGTTAATCCCTCGATCGTGGAAAAAACGAGACACAATAGATTTGTATTGTTATCGCGGCCGCATGCGGCCGCTTGGGACTTTATATATAAGTATAGATAAAAGAATAAAATGTATGAATTAAGGCGAAATTACATTTGTGTTCAGATAATAATTCCATTGTCAATTGAAGACTTGACAACACCAATATTAAGCCGTAATTTTTACCTACTTATGTTAAATTAATAATAAACCACCTTTTGAATTGTAAGGAAAGACTTATAATGTAAGGTAGTATTATATTTAAAGTATTGTCTCTTAATTATTTTATGAATATTATTAAGTTAAGATTTTGTTTAATTGTATTTAGATATAGAATATTATATTTAAGTAATAATAATTCTAGTACCAAACTTTGAAAAATGTGGGTACCAGAATTATTATTCAGTGTGGGTAGAATATCCATTCTGCCCAGTATAAAATAGCTAGCGAACCTAGTACAAAAATTACGGCTTAATATTGGTGTCAAGTCTTCAATTGACAATGGAATTATTATCTGAACACAAATGTAATTTCGCCTTAATTCATACATTTTATTCTTTTATCTATACTTATATATATATTAACATATCTATTACGCGCATCGGTATCTCGGGTTTGTGGTTGTCAGTTTTTAATTAATTATGCCGATTTGTGTCGTTCCCACTTGCAAAAATGCTGCTGCAACTACAAAGAAATTTCCATACAAATGTAACAACATTTGTATGGAAAAATTCATGAAGCGGGGGCAAATCACAATCAAACTCTATATACGGTACCAAATACCTGCCAAATTTCAGCCCGATCCGTCCGGTGGTTTGGGCTGTGCGTTGATAGATCACCATGTCAGTCAGTCACCTTTGAGTTTTATATATATATATATATATATATATATATATATATATATATATATATATAGCCATTTTTCGCGCACTGGGCGTTTTCGGTCTTTGAGCGTAACATAATATAGATAAGTTAAAACATACCCCGATGCTGCTGGTGAAGTGCATGACGAAGGTCTTGCTGGCGAAGTAGACGGGCAGCGTGTGGGTGTGCAGCAACGCCGCCCCCGACGACACGTTCACCACCACCCCCCCGCGCCCTCCCCTGTCCACCCGCATTGCCTCGATGGCCTTGAAAGTGCTCGTTACGAGAGCTGTCTGAAAATTAATAGCACAGAGCCTGTAGCCAAGAGTCAAGACGTTTTATTTGTCTCCCGATGAAAATGTATGGAATTGATATTACATCAGTCGAACATCAATAATTGACGTACTTAATTAAAATATATTAATACTAGCTGTCCCGTCTTATGTGACTATAATATAATAACTTAATGTAACTTAATAAGTACTAGATGACGCCCGCAACTCCGTTGCGCCAAAACTCCTTTATCGCGCGGGAACCGTACATTTTTCCGGGACAAAAAGTATCCTATGTCCTTTCCCGGGACTCAAAGTATCTTCATGTCAAATTTCAGCAAAATCGGTTCAGCGGTTTGAGCGTGAAGAGGTAACAGACAGACAGACAGACAGACGGACAGACAGACAGACACACTTTCGCATTTATAATATTAGTATGGATGTCGCCATGGCAACGTCGATCGCTATCCCGCCGCACAAACAATGGTCGCCGTCAGTCTCAGGTTGTAATAATTTACTATTATTTATTCAACAAATGCACTTATCTTATATCTTTAAACGAGCAATTCTTGTACATATATAAATATATAATTGGAATCTCGGAATCAGCTCCAACGATTTTCATAAAATTTAGTATATAGGGGTTTTCGGGGGCGATAAATCGATCTAGCTAGGAATCATTTTCATAAAATGTCATTTTATGTGTTTTTTTTTTAATTTTTTGAATACCGAGCGAAGCTCGGTCATATAGCTAGTCAATATATAAAGTACCCAGTAGTCGATTCTCAGACCTACTGAATATGCATATAAAATTTGGAAAAATCAGTAAAGCCGTTTCGGAGGAGTTCGCTGACTAACATTGTGACACGAGAATTTAATATATAAGATAAGATATAAGAAAATTAACGAATGCTTATGCCAATTTCATACATCGGCGATTCTATCTAAGAATCGATAAAGAAAGGTCTTAGCTTAAAGGCATGTACATTTTTCCTTGTTATCCTGATGACTGATGAGTGTAGAATAATAATCACTACAATAATTTTGTGATCAAAATTTATGTTGCGTGCTATTATTTGCCATCCAATAGCAAGTTTCATGGATTAGTATTGTGGCACTTCAGGGGGTCCGCATAATGCAATATGCACCAACACCTTAAAAGTGGGCAACGAAATGAAGAGAACTGACAAACAAACAAGTAGGAGATATTCCAAATTCTCTCATAGCGCGAGATACCTACCACGTTTATATCTATCTCCTTCTTATAGATCTTGTCGTTCATAACTCCAGCGTTGTTTATGACGATGTCTATGCCGAACTTGTTCAGCACGGACTGGAAAGCTGATTCCAGCTCCTCCTCTTTCGTCACATCGCACCTGTGATACTGCACCTTGCCTGCCCCGTACTTCTGGGTGAGTATGTTCTGTCGTTTCGTACCTTCTTGCTCCATTATGTCGAGAAACGATACATGCTGCAAATATAATATTATTAATAGTATTGTGAGATAAATGATACTCGACTGTAGGATCAGAAGTGAGCGAGATGAAATCAGCGAGGGAGGACATTCTAACTCACTCACTCGGTGAAACACAGCTTCCGCTGTGTTTCACCGAGTGAGTGAGTTTACCGGAGGCCCAATCCCCTACTCTATTCCCTCCCCTATCCTCCCTTATTCCCTTCCCTTCCCATCCCTACCCTCCCCTATCACCCTATTCCCTCTTAAAAGGCCGGCAACGCACCTGCAACTCTTCTGATGCTGCGAGTGTCCATGGGCTACGGAAGTTGCTTACCATCGGTGACCCGTTTGCTCGTTTGCCCCCTTATTTCATTAAAAAAAACAGGGGCCTCGATAGTCGATAGACGAGCCCCGAAACGTGTAACATAGTGAGACATAATATATCTTGTCACTAGAACGGGGACCTCAATAATTTATAGAGCCCTATAATACTCGCTACGCCACTGATTATTTATAATTTTATAGGAAAATAAATTTTGTTCCAATTAAATTACAATGTTATATCTTCGATTAATTATTGTTGTCGCGATCACCGCGGTGCTTGTACGGGGCTTGATAGGTTAATCTACATGTACCTAATGCACATTGTGCTTAGGTACATCTATCTAGTACTATGTAGGTGTGGCGATGCCCACAATTCGCGTAACATTCCTGCATCGCGCTATCGAAGTTTTCTGAGCGCGTCAGTATATATGTTACGCTCAAAGACCGAAATCGCTCAGTGAGCGAAAAAATAGCTCACAACGCGTTAAACCTTCCTGCCAAAAAATTTGGCAGGAAGGTTTAATTGCACCCTGTATAGGCCCATAGGCGACCCATACACACCCTAAAATATTATCACCAAATTTTGTTGCACCCTATATTGAGCAGGAGAATTGAAACAAAATTTTAAATTATACATAAGTACACGATAAAAAAGCAAAGGGGGATCGCGAAATATTTTTTCATACCATCGCGTCATAAGAGGTTGAAAGACACTGCTCTAGCTGAATGCGGCGCGCGTAATCAGAATACAAATAGACTGAAAATACTCACTCTGACTCCTTCCTCCAGCAACATATCGACGATGTAGGCGCCGATACCTATAGCTCCTCCTGTGATGATCACCACCTTATCCTTCAACTCAAACTCCATTGTAACAATCAAAATAGATCCACCCACTGCTAAATCAAGTTTGGCGATCCGCACTTGTGATAAAACGCTTATATATTATCACTTATCTCACGATAAAATACTTATTTTTCGTGTACATCATTATCTGAAGTGGAAGCATCTCGATTTATTCGTTGCTCACCGAGTTGTATTTATACTACCGATCTAATTAAAGCACGGTAGCAGTAAGCATAAAATTGCGTACATTGACCCATCGCCATTTATCACTTTCACTCGTGCGCAAATATCAACATAATATTACTACTCGTTATCAGAGCCTCGGCTACCATAATATGTGCAATGTGTGAAATGCACACGGGCGCCATCCTCTAGGGGCGCCAAATAGCCATCTTTAGGGGCGCCAAAACCAGTCCCAAAAAATTTGCCTAAAGGGGTGCCAAAATCCTTTTTTTTGCACACAGGCGCCGGTAGCCCTTAGCAGTGGTGTTCCTAACGGCTATATTTTCATAGCGCGCTATTTTTGACGCTACGCTATAACGAATGAAATCTCGATTCGTTCAAGCGCGCTATTTTTGACGCTACGTTATAACGAATGAAATCTCGATTCGTTCAAGCGCGCTATTTTTGACGCTACGTTATAACGAATGAAATCTCGATTCGTTCAAGCGCGCTAGTTTTGACGCTACGTTATAACGAATGAAATCTCGATTCGTTCAAGCGCGCTAGTTTTGACGCTACGTTATAACGAATGAAATCTCGATTCGTTCAAGCGCGCTAGTTTTGACGCTACGTTATAACGAATGAAATCTCGATTCGTTCAAGCGCGCTAGTTTTGACGCTACGTTATAACGAATGAAATCTCGATTCGTTCAAGCGCGCTAGTTTTGACGCTACGTTATAACGAATTTCAAGCGCGCTCGTTTTGACGCTACGTTACAACGAATTTCAAGCGCGATAGTTTTGACGCTACGTTATAACGAATTTCAAGCGCGCTAGTTTTGACGCTACGTTATAACGAATGATACGTTATAACGATCGATTGGACACGTTGTAAAACTACCGGCGTTATTGAATTCTTTCGTTAATAATTATAACGCGGTGGGTGAGTTAATGTAATATAACGTGTTTGTTAAAGATAACTTGGAATAATATAATCGTTTGAAGGCATTATTATATTTTATTTGGTTAATTTTATTATGTTTGAAATATTTAAATTAAAATGATAGGTACAATATAATTATATAATATATTGAAATTGAAATGAATTGGTTTATATACAATTCTTTTTTTTTTAAGTATGAAATTATTAAAATGGTTTTAATTAATTTAAAATATATTTTATTGCTCACTGTAACCGGTCTGCTGCATCCTCTATCGGTCGTATTACGGGAAGTGCCCCTAAGAATTGTTCGGATCCAACCTCCTGAAACTTTCCGCCATCGATCCACGCGAAAAATATACCACGCTCATCACCTTGAGAGCGCCTTCACATTACGTCGCAAGTAGTGCGGCAGCACTGCCTCTGCCAGACCACCTCAGTCTGATACTTTAAGGAAGTATAAGGGAGTCTGGCAGTGGAAAGCACTGTCAAATATCTCCGGCGGCGGAGGATAGGGTAAACAGTTATCCAGAAGAAAATAAGATAAAAAATCGAGTTGAAGTATTTCTCGAAGGTCAGTTACACCTTCGGTACACGATACCTCCTAAAGTAACCGCAGCCGAAACTCTACTGCTGCTGGTCGTTTCTACCCCTACAAGGTGTAACAAAACTAAGTGATAATACTTTAGGGTGTGTACGTGTTCCTCGTAGAGAGTTCACTGTGAAAGTAGCAGCGCTGAAAGACCAAAAAAAATTCACTTTTGTATGGGCAAGGGCCCGAGCGTCACGAGTTTCCCCTGGATACAAAAGTGTAAAAATATGTTGGTCTTTCAGCGCTGCTACTTTCACAGTGAACTCTCTACAAGGAACACATACACACCATTATTTTTTTTGATGCGCAGGGGAAACCCGTCATGGGTCTCCCGGGTTGGGGATGTGCCTCATTTAGCTGAAGCACCCCGGGGGTCCTCCTCCACCTCTTACCCACTAAACCACCTGCGGTTTGCCTTCAGCCGTATACGGAGGGATGTCCTGGATCTGTCTAACACAGGACTCCCTCCACGACTGGCCGGTCTACCTCAAAAGGGACCGGACTTCCACCAAAGTAAGGGAACGCTCCGGCAAACTGAAGCGTTCCCCTCGGCGCCGGGACTAGCTAAGCCGGGCAGGTTCCCATCCTTGCCCGGAGCCCCGGATTAGACGGAAGCTTGGAGGTTCGCGTAACGACGCCGCCGCACTCCCGTCCTACGCCGGCGGAGCGGAACAGAGGATAGGTCATCCTCTCTGTCCCGCTCCGCGGCCTCTTTCTGCGAAAGGACGGTTTCGCAGAAAGAGACCGCCGCCTGCCGTGCCTCATCGTTCTCGAGCATGCAGCGAACCATGCTCGAGAGCAAGAGATCCCGCTCAAGCACCGCCATGAGATCATGGCGGTGCACGGCCCAACGGTCACACACCTCGAGGGTGTGCTGGGCCGTAAAAAATAAAACATGTGCACCTAGAATTTATGAAAGCAACGGGTAAGGGTCTGTTTCACCACTTTCTGATAAAGTGCCGAATAGGCTATTCACAACTTTTTTGACAGATTCTCCATACTTCATTTGTCAAGTTAATTAGTGGATAGCCTATTCGTCACTTAGGGTTCTTCCAGACGAACGGCAGGTGTCGGCAGCACGTGTCGGTGGCAGACGACGGCAGCCGTCAACAGTTTATAACGCTTGCAGTTGTGACGTAACGCGTAAAGGTAAGCGTCCACGGGTCGGTATAGTACGCAACGGACGTTTCGCATCAAACGAATATTTTTTTACAGTACGTCCACTGTATCGGCAGCGTACGGATTACGGTACTAGGTAATATGTTTATCTTCAAATTAGTCCAAACAAAGTTCCTAAGTCAAAATTTCTGCTTTCGACTTTTCCATCCATACTCCCCTTATGAGCATTCATTTACTAGGCTAAACGGTAATCCGTACGTTGCCGATTCAGCGGACGTACTGTGAAAAAAATGTCCGTTTGATGCGAGACGTCCATTGCGTACGATACCGACCTGTGGACGCTTACCTTGCGGGGGTATGTCATAACTGGGGGCCTACCACCAACTCTGAAAGCGGTATTATTAGGTACTTCGAGATTTTGTACCACAACCTCTTAAAAGTAAGATTATTTTAAGAATGTTTCATCCAGACGTCACACAAATGACGACATCACAAATGACGTCATCCCATTTAATAGCTCTCAGCGTATCATGAGCTCCATTTTGACACAGATGTGCAATATTATTAATTATTATATTTTCACGTCCAAACTAGCGATCTTGAAAATTTGATATTTCTCAGTAGATTTAACATTGTTTTGTATTTAACATTGTTTTGTAAAATTAAGACGGTATGACATTCGGAGTCATTCTTTCACCGATGTTTCTATTTTTAGAGTTCCTTTAGTTACCAATAACAAAAAAAAAAAATAGTCAACCAGCCTAATCTTTTACGCTGTTTGATTTATTTTATTGAAATATTTTAAGGTGTAGTATAAAACCTTTCAAATTCTCTAGTGAGTTTTTACTACATATTTTGTTTAGACAATAATTTGTTAACACATTCATGCGAGAATGTGTTAACAAATGAATTATGTTAAATAGAAGATGACGAAAATTGAAGATGAAATTATATAATGTGGACATAGCTATTGGCCTTGTTCGCCGGCGTAATTTTTGGCGCATGCGCCACAAAACCTTTTATTGCGCATATCCAAAACATGTCATGTCATGCCAACGCCATGAACAAAGTTGTTTATATACTTAGTTACCTGTTAAGTTTAAACAACGTGTACAGTATGTACTCCCAAATTAATAAAACACATGAAAATCTTCGCTTATTGTCGTAATCACGGAAACACCGAATATAATATTATGAAACGTAAGAGTCCCGAACAATGCTTTTGCATTTTGCACCTTGTTCGAAATAAATAGTTCGTTCTATCTCATTCCTAGACCCTAAGTATGAATAAAACAATATTATTTTCATACAATTTATGAAGCTCATGATACTAATGAAAGTCTGTAAAATTATTGTAATCTTACAACAAAGTGTTCTGGAAACATGATAGTTTTAGGAAAGGTCGTGGTAGGCCCCCTGCAAGCGTCATAAACTGTCAACGGCTGCCGTCGACTGCCGTCGGCTGCCGTCGACTGCCGCCGACACGTGCCGCCGACATGTGCCGTTCGTTTGTAAGAACCCTTATCAGGAAGAGGTGAAACAGGGCCTAAGTATTGTAATTTGCAATACTGTGTTAACGACGTTCATACTTCAAAAATTGTATCATGACTCATGATACCCATTTTGAATAAAATGATATTTTATTTGTTTATTATTTATAACGTAGAAGGTAGCTCTTAGATGTTGTAGCTTCATCTTGTTTCTATCAAGTTCTATCAATATCCAAGCTAGGCCAGCAGGTCCTCCATCAGCTTGTACGCCTGCTGGACGGTGGTTGTGACGTCCCGCGCCGGCCGGACAGCCTGACAGCTACACGCTGCCGCTGGCCCCGCGCCGGCACACCTCCATCAGTACGGCGCGCGCGGCTGATTCTGGCCTGGGGAACAATATGAAGTCTTTAGAGATTGAAGTAAAAATGTGTTTAAACAGAGAGCGCATCGGCTCGGCGCGCGGCGTGCTATTCCAAACGACGATACTCGATAGTTACCAACACGAGAGATATTAATTTCATCTTTGGTAGGAACATGAATTTACAATGTTTATGTTAAATTATAATAATATACATAATGGTCTTTGAACGGATCAAATATTTAAATATTCAGTTTAAAGCTACTAAATTTTTTAACAGATTTGTCTTTCTAATCTCTGTCTGAGCACTGATATACTTCTAATAAACGTAAATCCGAACACAATATGCGCCTGCCCAGCGTACGACTGCGCCTTCCAATTTTGTCACACAATCTTATAGCTATGCACACTGCACAGCTAATAATAAAATCAATATATATGATATAACATACATGATAAAAAAGCAAAGGTTGGTTGGGTCGCGAAATATATTTTCATACCATAATGGTCGCACAATTAAAAGCTAGTAAATACTTCTGGTTGGGCACACTCTCGATGAGGGCTCTCAGCGCCGGGTTGAGGTCGTCGTGGTAGCTGGCCAGCTTGCTCGCCGCCAGCAGGCTCGTGTCCGTGCGGCCGAAGCACACCGTCACCACGCGCACGCCGGTCTTCGCGAAGAGTTCCTCCTTCTGGAACGTCATGTTTTAGCGTGAGCAGTAGCGGCGTTGGAGGGCGACGCTAGGCGACCGCCCAGGGCGCCGAAGGCAAACAAAAGGGGCGCTACAGGCGCACTATTAGCACCTTGGGCACCGAAGAAATTTCGCTCAGGGTGCCGCCCCCTGCGAGTTTCTTACACCGGTTCTTCTCGCCGGGTTAGTTCCCGATCCGGTGGTAGGCATCATGTAGACTTTCAGAAAATATTTGCAATTTTTTCTGAATAAAGAAAATTGAGTTTGAGTTTGAAAGTGTGTATAACTGTCAGTGTTACTTGGGACCTATTCACGTTTAAAGCACTGAACTGATAATGTTTGGTGTGGATATAGCGCTACACGGTCAATTTTTCATCAATGTCACAGGCTACACGGTCAAATTCTCATCAGTCTGATCCATCAATCTGATTGACGGAAAATTGATGGTTATAAAAAGTTCATATTAAAAATACGATCAATCCATCAATCCGAGTCGTACACGATCAAATTTTCGTCAATCCGTACCAGATTGATGGATCAGATTGATGAAAAATTGACCGTGTAGCCGGTGACATTGAGTCCCGGAAAAGGAAATAGGCAGTGGTGGGGCAACATCTAAATTTCATGTGGGCAATATTTTGCGAGGCCCCCTGATGGACGACTGACGAGGAGTGAGGACGAATTTTGTTAAAATAATTTTTTGATACTTTTTGTAAATCTTAAAAAAATCTTCGTGGCGTGGCCCACACCTTCCACGCCTTTAGGCCGCTGGAGTCTGGCTCTGGACATTGCTGTCTCCCGGAAAAATATACGATTCCCGATAAACGGATTTGTAAGCAAGGGAGTTGCGGGCATCATCTAGTAGGTAAGTAATACAGGGTGTCACAAAACTAAGTGATAATACTTTATACAACGTGCGGTATGCAAGATACGTGGTAAACAAGAACATTTTTAAAACTCATTATATTCTATAAACAATTGAATAAACATCGGCCAAATGCGAGTCGGACTCGCGCACGTAGGGTTCCGTACCGTTATAGAGCAAAAAAAGGCCAAAAAAATAACGTTTCTTGTATGAGAGCTCCCTTAAATATTAATTTTATTTTGTTTTTAGTATTTTTTGTTATAGCGACAACAGAAATACACAATCTGCGAAAATTTCAGTTGTTTAGCTTTAGTGGTTCTTGAGGCACAGCCTGAAGACAGACAGACAGACAGACATCGAAGTATCAGTAATAGGGTCCCGTTTTTACCCCTTGGGTACGGAATCCTAAAAAGGAGTTTGAAATAAGAAGTAAAACGGCGGGCTTTTCGAGACGTACGAGGCATTTTGTATAAGTCTCAACAGAGATAAAATATTATATTTAAACTTTTTACTATTCGTAGATTTAAACATTAGATAGCTCTTATTGAGTAGGTAAAAAAGTTATATGGCGCCCAGCCCCTAGCAACTGTACTTTTTGAAATAATATACAGTCAACGTACAAGGCCGGCGTTACCGACGTAGTTTTTGTCGTCTATGTGGTAAGATTTATTTGCGCTTAGAAAGGTTACGAATGTCTTGTCTTAGACAGTTCACCTTAGATTTACGCTCACAGTAGTAGTTTAACCCCACCATCCAGGGCCCGATCCAGGGGGGGGCAAACCGGGCAATTGCCCGGGGCGGCAAAAATGAGGGGCGGCAAATTGAGAGCGGCGCGGCGTCGCGTCGGTGACGAAAATTTGAAAAATGGATAAACAAAAATAATAACCACACCCTACACAAAAGTGGTTAGAATAACAGATCAAGTTAGAATATAAATATTAGTTATTACTATAACTGCGTTCGAGAGGCACACAAGTGTTCCGCTAGATGGTTCTTTATTAAATTACGTGATGATTACGCATCTTTTAATTGGTAAAACAGTGGTAAAACCTCGGTAAAACAGTACATCGGGCGACGGATGAACATTATAAAAAAAGACGGGTTGCACTCCGGGAGTGCCGGCAGAAGTGAAAACTTGATTATTAACGTTGTGCATTTTTTTAAAACCATTTTTAATTAATCGAAACCCTTACAATCGATTTAAAAAAAATATCGACAATCGAAAAAAAAACCAATCGATTGTTCGATTATTCAATTTCTATTAAAATTAATTTTAATCATTACTTAATTTTAATCATTACTTAATTTTAATCATTACTTAATTTTAACCATTACTTAATTTTAATAACTACTTAATTTTAATCATTACTTAATTTTAATTAAGTATTACTTAATTTTAATTATTACTTAATTTTAATCGTTACTTAATTTTAACCATTACTTAATTTTAATCTTTACTTAATTTTAATTATGAATTAATTTTAATCATTACTTAATTTTTTAATTATTACTTAATTTTAATCATTACTTAATTATTACCATTACTTAATTTTAATCATTACTTAATTATAACCATACTTAATTTTAATTATTACTTAATTTTAATCATTACTTAATTTTAATCATTACTTAATTTTAACCATTATTAATTTTAATCATTACTTAATTTTAATAATTACTTAATTTTATCATTACTTAATTTTAATTATTATTTAACTTTATTTAATCCATATTTATTTTTAAATGTTATTTAATTTTAATCCATATTTAATTTTAAATGTTACTTAATTATTATAATTATTAACAATTTTAATTATTATTTAATTTTAATTATTACTTAATTTTAATAATCTTTTAATTTTAATTTCGATCGTACAACACTTATAGTAACTCTCCAACCGTCTTACTCGTTTTGTATGGTTTTTCGATCAGCACGAGAATCTGGCGCGAGTTTCAGTTTTTAACAATCCCACAAAAGTGCTCAACGCCGCTAAAGAAGTTTTCACTTCAAAAATTGTTTACAAACTTTGGTCAAGTGGTTTTAAAGTGTCTGTGATTGCTGACATAAGCAAATAAGACATTAAAATGTATTTTATTATTTTAATAAAATTTGTTTTAAAATTTGTCTTTTTAGGGTTCTTTACCCAAAGGGTAAAAACGGGACCCTATTGCTAAGACAGACAAGGGCATCGAAACACGGACCCATTTTTCGAAACCTCGGCGTTCGGGTTTTTATTGAATAAAAACCGTGTACCCGGTTTTTTCGGGTTTTTTCGTTTTTTTTTTACAATTCAAAAATTAGTAATGGGAATATTCTTTACATAATATGATTTTCTGCGATTACCAGCACTTATCCAGTAAAATACTATTTAAATACCATAGTCTGGAGTCACGGCAGTGCCCAACCAAGTCTCGAGTAAACGGGCACGGCCGTATCATAGTTATATCGGAGCGACTAATTTACCTCTCCTATATTTTGGATCTTATCAAAGCTAGGGATTTAGATGTTTGGATCAAGATTAAGTATTATAACAAGCTTCACCCCCAAATTACATGTATTATTAAAATGTATTTGTATTTTAAAATATACTTATAATAAAAATAATGAATCAGAAATTTTCAAAGGCAGTAAATGGAAGAATAACTTTTAATATAAAACGTATGCCAACAAATCTTTATTTAGTTTTTAACATTTTTATTGCTGATGTCATCCATATCAATATTATAAATGTGAAAGTGAGTCTGTCTCTCTTTACGCCCAAACCGCTGAACCGATTTTGCTGAAATTTGGCATGGAGATACTTTGAGTCCCGGGAAAGGACATAGGATACTTTTTGTCCAGAAAATTGTACGGTTCCCGCGCGATAAAAGAAGTTTTGGCGCAATGGAATTGCAGGCGTCATAATAATAATAATTATTTAGTCCTGATTGATGTTTGTCATACTTTACACCTGTAATTAAATTTTTGTGCCATAGTTTTTTCCAAAAATTGCCCTTTTCTGCCTTGTTACGGTATGAGACCGAATGCTCTTTGCAATTTAAGGTAACTTTTCTCTGTCGTTTAACTTTCTGGAAAATCCCTCAAAGTTTTTGTCGTCATTTGTTCTACTCACAATTTACAATATACCTACAGAATTCATGTCAGATAATCATGTAATTGACCAGACCAGACCACGTGGCAAATGCGGAAGGTTGCTTTTCAGGAGTTTGGAAGATAAACCATGGTGTCATGGTGTAACACATAAGAAATTGTCTTTGGCGCTGGTGCTGATATAACCCTGGCTTATATTTCATCTGGGTTCACTAAATCACGTATTTTAATAATTTCGCAGTGAGTATTCCATCCACGGCCGGCTATGGAAAGCCATCATTCGTCCTATTATTTGTTTCTATCATCAGTCTCAGTTTTGTCGATATCTATGGGCTGGTTGCTCTCCAGGAGCCTTTTTTACTGGTTGCATTGTCCTATTACTGGGTTAATTTAACCAGATTATTTAAACTTAGAGCTAGTCCACAGTTATCTGATATGAATATGACTATCGTGAATATAACAAATAACGACGAAGCATTAAAAGTTTTTAGTAAGTTGAACGACTGAAAAAAATTATTTAAAATTGCAAAAAAGACTGGGTCTCATATTTTAGTTTAAAATGCTGTTTGCCAAACATCGACCAGTATTAATTATTATTATTAATTTGACAATCAGCAATAAAAATATCTCGTTCGAATGAAATTTCCAGTTTCTAAAATGAAGTAAAGATTTGTTGACATAATATCATTGTTTTTATACCCATAGAAAAATCTGTGATAGTTTTAGAAACCATGAAATTCTGAAAATGTTTTAATATGTTTTATTAAAGACCAAAAATAAGCTATCATTCTTCCATTTACTGTCTTCGAAAATTTTAGATATTTTAGATATTTTAAAAAATACAAATATCCCTAGACTTTGTTGATGCGTGTATTTTGTCAGCAACGGTCGATCCAAGTAAAAACGTTTTGTCACTAACTAGTGGCTGACCCGCCTATCATCAGAACTCTAAGGTACTTTCAGCAGACTTAGAAGTTATAACGCTTTGAAGCTGTCCACACTTTTCTTTATTTTGTAAACATTTGATCACATAAAAGTAAATTTTAAAAAACTAAAACCCGACTACTAAAACGCGCTCTTAAAAGTACGAAACAAGAAAACAGTTTATAGGGATATGGAAATGTTCAAAGGATAGCCGTGGTCGTATATATGCCCATTTACTATCTATAATTAATCTGTTTTGCTATAATAGTAGGTGGCATACGATCACGGCTATCCTTTAAACATTTCCATATCCCTATAAACTGTTTTCTTGTTTCG